>JAHLJT010002630.1:58895549-59495549 GCA_031308135.1 Acheta domesticus
CATAAATTGCGTAATCCGCAATCTTAACAGATGTTGGAAGTGTTGTACTCTTCACTTGTTTCGCAGTTGCTACGTCCATAAACGCAATTTTTAATAAATGTACCTGATTCGGCTCGGTGTGGAGATACTTTCCTGGCGCACGTTGGTAAAAGCGTTCGAGCAACGCTCTTGCGGGCCTCCGTACGTCGGCGTGAAAATGTGGTTAGGATCGGGGGACCCGGAAGCAAGAGCATTGCGGCGGAAGCAAGCCCCGTACCATGATCATAACAGTTTGTTACTCAGCGGCGCCGGCGGGGGGTACGGAGAGGGCGCAGCGAGAGACAAAACAGGGCGGGGCAGCGACCTGTAATGAAGACGGAGTGTCTTGCGGTTCAACATTCTCTTGACGCACACGTTACAGTGGATCTGGAGGTCCAGGGCTTAGAGTTCTAAACGTGGTGGATTTGCGCATCAAGTTCATAGCCGAGTCGAATTCAAACACTGTCTGGGGGATAATTCTCATTACTACTGCTGTGATTGGTGTTTTTGGATCAATTCCAGGTGAATACCGAAGCAAAACCATACCAAAGACCAGGACCGGCGATTGGTGTCTTTCTGGATGCCGAGTGGGTAGTCGACTCGGGTGGCGGTCTCCCCTCCATCTCCCTCCAAAAATGTATATGAAAGGGAAAATAAAAAAAACAAACATATTTTTTTCGAATTGTATGTTTATCAATAAATTGTTATCTTCTCTACTTTACGTAACTTCAGAAGTTCGGTTCTGTAATACAAAAAGAGCGATGCGCTTTGCATTTCTTCATGTAAACTCATTTAAAAATTTTTGCAAATAGATGTTGTCTTTCATGTCGCTATAAACATTTGAAACCGCGTTACTGCTCAGCCGATTTTGAAACATAGTTGGTTGCAGTTTAGAGTCGACGTAATACCGAGAAACTTCGTTCATTTCTGCAATTTGACGTTTATGGAATATTTCTCTGACCTCGAATTCCGAGTGGGTATTTTAACCACTCGGGATGTTTCATGTGAGTATAGCTACCCCCCCAAACCTACGTTATCTACCGGCCTGCCTATGGGATCGCATCGTTTTTCCCTCCTAAAGTATTACGCAAGAACACACACACACACACATTTACATGCAGTGCACTCCCACATGTGTCGAAGTACAAGTCGGGAGCTTAGAGATTGTCCCGGATGGGGTTGTGCCCCCCGCTGGGGGGACATACTTGAAGGGGGACGCTTGATATCACGTGGCAGTGGAAGAGGAACACTGCCCCGTCACAGTCACATAGCAAGCATAACAAAAGCATAACAATTAACTACGAGGAGCGGGGGAAGGTAAGGCGTGATGCAATGATAGACCGGGCTGGGGGAAAAGGTCTGAAATGAAGATGCGCGCCGTGCTAATACACATTCTCTTGACCCCCAGCACAATCCCATCAAGCACAACCAAGTACAAGTATATTCCACTCTCGCAGGTCGATGGGCAAGGAGAGCATTCTTAGGTTACAAATTACCCCAAATTTGGCCAAAATACCGTATGTAATAAACCCTCCTGAGACTTTTAGGGTGCGAGAAGAAGGATGTAAGGAAAGGCTGGGTGCCTCTGACTCTCATCTTTGCCACGCTGCCGCTGACAGCGTCCCCTGTAAAATTAGGTCTATGAATAAATAATAAAGCACAACTCCACGAGCCTATTCTCTTCCGCGTATGCAGGTGTGTAAATAATTGATACCTGGTATGACAACTGCAGAGGTAATTAGTTCCGTAAATTTAGGACAATGGGCGATGATGGTGTTTCTCCCCGCTGGAACGAGAGATCTGGTGCAGATTTTCACGTCGGTTTGCGGGCTTTCCGCCTCCAAGTATCACCGAGAGATGTGGCTCAGAGCATCAAATAATCTCACTGCAGTGGCTCTGACCGGGTCGTCCTAGTGTTCGAGTCCCGGCGATGGCAGAATTTTCGACTCTAGCTTATCAGCAAGGTCGAATTCAGTCGCTGTCTGGCTGATCAGTAGTTTTCCGTGGTGTCTTCTATCAATACCAGACGAATGCCAGAGAAGTACCCAAACAAAAGTGACCGTTCGCGATCTTTCCTTCCCATTCATCGTCCTATCCTCACCCTTACGCACCCTTATATTAACATGCACGACATTAGTATAATGTAGTGCATGCGCAGTAATACTACATTAAACTAATTACACACACTTATACTAACATGCGCCGGATTTCGCATTCTAACGGGAATCGATCACCTTCATCTTCCGAGGAAAACAAGCGCTATACTTACGGAGCTCATGACTCTAGCATACTTGCTCGGAATCACTAATCAATCAATCAAACAGCGGTTGAAATCAATTCAGCTAAAGTAAAAAATAAGTCACCTTCGGGACACGAATCCCAAGATCTCCAACTCGATTTATTATAATAAATATTATTATTTAAATAATTCTTTATGTTTTCGGGCGCGTCAACGTCTGTGACCATTAATACCGTAAGTAAAGTGAATTTTCTTATCGCCGGAGGTGGTAATGTTCATCCCGCGTTGGTTGACGAAATACATCGCCGAACAACATGTCGGCTAGCGAAGTGTTCCCATTCCAGGCATCTCCCATCAGATGGGCACCGTCCCAGCCGGGTCAAGCTCTAAGTTCTCAACTAGTCTCCCTTCATGAGTGGTAGCGTAGTGTGTGTAAGTAAGGAGTGAGAATGGGACAAGGAAGACGAAGAAGAAGAACGAGAGATTGCCCACGCTCCGTGGTCCGTTTGTTAGGGTCCTCCTCAGGAATTCTCCTGGCGTTGATCGGAGAAACAACAGAAAACCACACGTCAAAGCAGCTGAACGCTAGAATTCTCCTCCAGACAGCGGTCGAATTCGACAAAGTTATTTAGATAGTGTCGAAAATCCTACCACCCAAACTTTTCGGGATTCAAACTCTAGAACCTCCCGGTCGGAGGCACTACAGTTGACGCCCTGAGCCACCTCAGCTGGTCCCCAGTAAATAATTCTGCAAATGCAACAGTGTTGTCGGTGAACGCAGCCGGTGAAGGACAGAAGAGGGTGGCGATACGTAATGAAGATGGAGCGCCTTCCATTCCACTTCTCTTGACGCACAACAGACGTTCGCGAGCGCGTTTTTCTTCGCCTCCGGGTCAACGCCCTAAACTCTCTCATCCAGGTGTACAAAGAATCAAACTGCATTAGAAACTACAACATCCTTCCAGCACCTTCCAGCATACTTCCAATTATACTTCCAGCATTGATTTGCCATGTTTTTGAATGGATTACTAGCTGGATGGTGAGGGTAGAAGGAGGTGTCACTTTACCGACAAATAACCCTGCAAATTTGTCAGAATGCAAGGAGAAAATGAGTTACTTCTCCTTTTAAAAGATTGTACCTATCATGCTTCTTGCCATAACTCGACAAGGTTACATTGAATATTCGAATGCTCTCCAAGTACAAAAGACAGCCGTTGTAGGACACGATTCAACTAGACAATGTTCCGTAACAAAATTTGTGTCAAGTCAGTAATGAAGTCCGGATATCGGAAAACAAATAACTAAAAATGTCAAAAGAATGGCCACAATGCAATACTATAATGGAATCACAATGCAATACTGTAATAACAATTTTTTAAAGTGGCCGATGACATTAGATCATTGTTACACTTGCTGCCTTAAAAAATGAATATTTTTAATTAATTCGCGAATGGGGAGCTCGTGGCCTCAACGGGGCTCGTGGCCTCAAAAATGTGCTTACCACTGTTAAAAAATTTATTTTATAAGGCACGAGGTGTAACAATAACCTAATGTCATCGGCCCCTTTAAAAAATGTGATTCCATTGTAGTATTGCATTGTGGCCATTCGTTTGACATTTTTAGTTATTTGTTTTCCGATACCCGGACTTCATTACTGACTTGACACAAATTTAGTTACGGAACATTGACTAGTTGAATCGTGTCCTACAACGGCTGTCTTTCGATGTATTCAAATACAATATTAAGGGAAGAGCAATCTTTGTTTTATTCCGCCGTGACGGTCTGCAATTACTGCAGGCGGCCCACGGAATTCGAATGTTACGAGTATTATGTCTCTCTCACCACAATTCTCTCAAAGCTAGTTGTTGCGTCCCTCTCCGAGGATTACGAAGAGACAGTCAAGCGCGGCACTTGTAGAGTAGTAAAATGGCGCCTGGTCCCCGATTGTTGAACGGCTTGTCGTGATAGACGACCTTGGACAACAACAACAAATTGAATGCTTCGTGAGGCTGTGGAACTAGATCGAGGAGTTCTCGTTTCGATGGGTTGTGGGTTTAATGCAAAAGTGTAAATTTTATAAACGAGGAACAAAACTTCTTAGTGATTAGGGATGTTAATTGGCCTTGTGATGATTGATTATTAGTGATTCCGGGCGCGTCAACTGCTACGTCATTAGTCCCGTATGAGTAGTGCATGATTTTTTCTCGGGAGGTGAAGATGATCTTGCCCCGCTGGATGGCGGACCGCTGTTCGGCGCCGACCTGCCGTCGGCTAGCGGGGGTTTCCCCAAACAGGTATGTCCCACCAGCGCGGCACCGCCCCAGCAGGGACAAGCTCTAAGATTCTGGCCGGTCCCCAGGCATGTGTGTTGGTGTAGTTGCATGTTAGTGTGTGTGTGTGTGTGTGTGTGTGTGTGTGTGTGAGTGTGTGAGTGTGTAGGGTGAGGATAAGACAAGGAATGGGAAGGAAAGGTCGCGCGCGGTGCGTGGCCCGTTTGTGACGGTACTGCTTCGGCATTCTCCTGATACTGATCGGAGAAAACCACCGAGATTGTCTTGTAACGTTGCTATGATTCCCAAAATTATTACAAAAAACATAACAAGTTAACATAAAAATGATAGTAACATCGAAATAGTAAATGGAAAGAGATTCCTTTTTGAGTGATAGAAAACCAACCGCCAAGTCGTGATTTCACTTTCAGAGCCATTAGTTGAACCGAAACGTGAAAGGTAATTTTAATAAAAGGAACTTAAATAAACGAGAAGGTCACGAAGGAGAACGTGTTAATGTCACGTTCTTCTGACGATAAATTAGACTCAACTCTTTGGTAAATCTAATTCTAATTAGATACTTAATATTTAATATTTGCTTTTGCAATAATTACATAATACAAAACAGCGCCATGAACCAGAGGTAGTGGAATTTTAACTAGTAAAATTATGTAAGTTGATACCTACTCACGAAATAAATAACATGCGTCAAACATAGAGTCAAGGACACCACATGACAGCTGGACATATATCCGAATTTCGCTTCCTCGGAAATACACCCCTCGCGTATTCTCCTGCATCCTGCACCATTTGCAATCGCGCAGCCTCCGGATCGGCAGAACTGGCCCTGTTCCAAATCCCGAGGTCATTGTTCTGCGCAGATGATTGTAATCCCGAACAATGCATCACTCTGCAAGAGCTCCATTCAGGCGGGACTAGCCAAGAACTCACACCAGCCGCTCTGTTCTCGGACCGGGAGAGGAAAAATTAGTGCTCTTTGTCACCGTGCTCACATGAAAAGCGATGTTATAAAAAGTTACCGTTGTAATAAATGTGGGGCAATTGTTGAAGAGTTTTTTGTGAGGTTTTGTACAGTGCTGCTGGAAGTTGGTGGCTAATTTGAGGTCACTAAGGGACCCAGAGGGATTTAAGATTTAAGGGAAAAGTCATGAAACTCCTTGGCTATAAATTTCGATATTTTCTGCAGATTTGCATTGAATGAGGAGAAGGTTGATAATATTGTACTCTTTAAAATGAATATATTTTAAAGCATGTATCATGCACGGTACCATGTATCATGCATGTTACGTTGTAACGTTTTTATAGCGCATTATTTACCCCTTTGACTTCAATTAATCGCACAAGTTTAGACATAATTAAGGATTTTTAATATGAAGTTTTATGTTTATGATATTTAGCAAAGATGGATAGAAAGTTTTGTTTAATAACTATTATTTCACATGAAAATAGGTTAGAAAACATTAAGTAAGTCGTTTCAGGGGACTGCGTACATCAAATACGCTTAAGCAGTGCAATATTTTTAAGATGCATTTATAAAATTTATTTGTAATACAATTATTATTATTATTATTATTATTATTATTAAAATTACGATTATAAAATGGAGTATCAAGAAAAGTTTTACGTGTTCCTACCACATGAGGGTTGCTAATAATATACCACATAAAAGAAAAGGGAGAGATAATGTTTTACTAGGCAAAGTTTTCATTAGTTATAGAAACTAAATAAATATGTTTTCCTTCTTTTAAAAGGGAAAATTTGTTGAGAATACGAGTAACAATATTCATTAGCACACATTTTAAGAAAAAAATTAACGCATTTTAATTTATGTCAGGAGAGTAAAAAATATTGTTATTCAATGTAACCAAATGCTAGAATTTCATACGAAGCAATGAAACTGAAGTTTTCTTGTCCGTATATAACAAACTTCCTTGAAATCCGCATGCGTCAAACGAGTACAAATTAGAGCTTTACTTTTCTCGCGACCCTGGAGAGAAGAAAAACTGTTTTCACCACGTGTCACCAAAGAGTTACGGCAGTTTTCTCCCGCAGAAGTTGGAGTTTCTCGCAAGAATTCGCATCACATCTTCAGAGGGCTCTTGAGAAAGTCTCGGAAGCGACACATTGTCGTCGTCATTTGTTAACCTGTCAGGACGCCATCTTGGAAGACATATTTTCACCACGTCAAACACGAAAGACAAATGCGGAATTCAAAGATTTTGAGTTAGTGTATCCATGACGATGAATTTTCGTTCTGGAAAAACAGATTTTAACAATATGGCAGCTGTTAAATGGGTGACAAAGAAAAGCGTTACAATAATCTACCTCATCTACTGTAACTTAATGAACCAATATCGTAGCTTCCTGGTCAGAGAACCCATCAAATATTTAGATGGAATTGGATAAAAACTAACCTCCAGAAATTATCAACCGAATTACACTGGCAAACAAACATTAGCATCATTTACTACCTTTTGTTAAATACTTCCAATCACTCAATGTCAAAAACAAATTACACATGTACCTCATAAGATTCGCTAAGTACATACATATGCCTGTTACACTGGGAAATTTGATTTGAAAACAACAATGAAACCATTTAAAACTTTTAAGAATTCATTAGATGAAATTAGGTGTACTTCCCATAAAAAACTATTTCCGTCAAATCTCTAGATTAAATCAATAAAATTCTCATTATAACAGACAAAAAAACTTCCCAAACAGCGTTTTCACCTTCTTACTGCTTAATTGTTATTAAATTAAATCACAATATTTATATCGTATTCTGATGCATGAGCAACGTTTTTATACATTAGTCATTGACTCTAATTAGTTATCACTTCGTTCTGATTCTATTGCATGAAAATATTCAATAAAAGAAGAACACTCACCGTATGTCTTGCAGAGTCCGTAATAATACGGTGTATTACTTTCGTAAACAAGACCTTTCACATTCTGAAATGAGCTGAACAGTTTTGGTAGAAAATTCCATTTTAAAGCGTCTGATTTTGAAATGTGAATATACTAGTTGTATTGAACGCAGAGGAAATGTATTATTCACTTCAAAATTGTATTATCCAAGACTAAAATTAGTTTTACTTTCTAGGTTTTCGAATGAGATAACTATAGATTTTGTAGCATACGTAAAAATGATGCTTATTTAATATTGTTCGGGCCTCTGGTGTATTCGTCAGAGCCTTCCCATACCTCTATTATTCGTTGACCTCGTGATTTTGCTTTTGCCGATCTCTTTGTTCTTAGACTTTTATGAAACTGTGTATTTTGTAAGCCTTCTTGTATTGTTCTGCGGAAAATTTTGTCAAATTCGACTAAAAAATAAATATTTAATGTTCCAAAATATTATTGTATAAATTTTATTCATTAAATGTTACCTTTTTATTCATTACAGATTATCCTAATTATTTTATTTACTATTTTACTGCCATTCCATTCATACTGTTCTTTCAAGATAAATATTTATATGTAAACCTCGCAAAAGGAAAATATCTCCAGACTGAATCCGATCAATATCAGCTGAATGCCGGAGAAGTACCCTTACAAACCGGCCACGGACCGCGCGTGATGTTTCCTTCCTCTTCCTTGCCCTATCCTCACACTACTTACACACACACAAGCACTACCCTACCACACTTACCGAGAGACTGGTCGGGAGCTTAGAGGTTGCCCCGACTGGGGGGTCCCGGCTGGTGAGAAAGGGAAGGTTGGGTAAAACCCGGCTAGGCAGCAAGTCGGAGTGGAATGTTACCATTAAAGATTAACGCCACCTCCGGAGAAAAAAGTGCACCTGATGATCTAGTGCGGCACCGTATTCTAAACTCATCGGGAACCCTCTTCGCTCCATTGTGCTCTTGTCACCCGGAAGAGCCTAACGCAGCCTCGATGTACCGAGAGAAGCTTTTGCGTCACTCAGCGACGCCGAGGGAGGCCTTGCTGACGTAAGAAGCCTGATTGAGCTCTCCCTGCTACGAGGAACGTAAAATATTTGCCATCGAAGAGGAAGAGGCGCATGGGGTGTAAAAAGGAAAGGAAAGCGAGGAAAAAGTTGAATGTAAGGGCTAAATGCGTTCTACTCTTCCTTACTCAAACTTACGCTAAATGATTGGGGATAACTAGAAATATCTAAGTCCGTTCTAAATATATGGAGAATGTGTAGTTTTCTTAGACAAACAATTAATAATGAGACAGTTAGACAATGGTGAATAAAGTTTAAAAGAAGAAAGGAAGGGAAAAATTAGCAAGGTACGTGTTGTGTTGAAATAGAAGCAAACGATAGATAGTATTAACAATGAAATCTGGAAATAGAAAACAAGAAAGGAAATATCTTCAAACAACTAAGTCTATCTATATTACCTAAAAGGAAAGTAAAATAAATTAATTTTAGTGCAATAATATAAGAGTTACCAGATTTCATGTTACAGCTGTTACACAATTTTTTAAAATTATTAAAGAAATGATAGCAAAGTTAATTGATTTGTTTCTTCGAAACTTCACACCCAATGTCGAGATCATTATTGTCAAAGAATTTGACTCTTTCATCATTTCCTTAAAATAGTCCGCCTTGTGCAAGAAAAAGGAGTTATTTATCCAACCATGGAAATTTAATTTTTTGTTTGCACGGAGTCGGGTAGTAAATAAAAAGAAAGTAATACAAAAAAATTAAAAATCTATGTGGAGGGTTAAAACAGAAAAAAATGAAAAGGGAAAAAGAAGAAAAAGATAGAGAAAAGAATGAAAGTTAAAGAGAGAAAGAAGCGAAAGGGACAGCTGGAGAAAATAATTTTTAAGAAAAAGAAAGAAAGAACTGATGGAAAAAGAAAATAAGTGAAAATAATGAATGAGATATGAAAGTTTTGAAAGTGAATGAAAATGAATGGGAAATATAAGAATAAAACAAAAGAGGGAAAGTACGAAAAAAGGGAAGAGAACGGATAAGATACACACAAGGAAAGATAATGTGTTTATTGTACAGAAAGACAAATAACGAAATCGGAGCGAACGGAAAGAGAGGCAGAGGAGGTAAAGAGGCAGAAGAGACAGATTGAGATGGATGGAAAAGAAAAAAGAGGTGGACAGAAAATATTAAAGAGAGGGAGAAAAAAGGCGAATGATGGGGAGAGAAAAGGAGAAAGAAAGGAAAGGAGAATGATGGGGAAAGAAAAGGAGAAAGAGAGGGAGAAAAAAGTAGAGTGAGGGAGAGATAAAGGGAGGGAGAGAGATAGGAAAGGAGAAGTGGAGAGGAAAAGAAAAAGGGAGAGAGAAGGATAGATGGAGGGGGAAAGAGAGGAAGAGGAAAGGAGTGACAGAGGGGGGGAGAGAAAATGAGCTTGAGGACTAAAAAGATATAGAGATGCAGAGAGATAAAGAGAGAGAGAGAGAGGAGGGCGAACTCTATCCAGACGGGCACGTGGAACGACCAGCGAAAGCGAAGCGCATAAGAAAAGGCAAGCGACGGGGACCCGGAGCGCCTGGGGGCGAGGCTGCTGACGTCAGCGGGCTCCCGTCGCCTCCGAGCCGCGAACAGGGGGTGGGCGTGGCACCCTCGGCCCCAAGACGCCCGGCTCCCAGAGCAGCCCGGCCCCACCCCTTCCCCGATCCACTCTTCGCACTCGGCCGGAGAACTGGCCGAGCCGCTCCGTGCCGCAGCAACGCGCTGTTTGTTTACAAACGGAGTGACGGCTAAGCAGCGAGGAAAGGCAACCAGCCCGATACGTCAAAACACAAAGCTCGTCAAACGGCTCCCAGAAGCAAGCGAATAACGTAGAGAATAAAGATAAATGATAAAACCGAAATAAGATAATTTCAAGGCCATATTAAGATAAATTATAAAGTATTAAAGTAAATAAAAATAAATGTCTAGTACACTAAAATAATTGCAAGAAAAAATAGATCTACAAGAAAGAAAATTGATGTCGAAAATACAGCGTATGTATACAAAATACGAGTATTTATACGAAAAGATGCGACTGAATGTAAATGAATTTTTTTTACAAAATTTAGCTTTCAGAAATAGTAAAGGAGAGATTAAAAGGTGCTTTTTGAGACGGAAAGGTAGGAAAAGAAAAAGAGATAGAAGTAGAGAGATGGGTAGAGATACACGACGTGAGAGGGTGTGGTGTAGAAGGAGCACAACATGAGTAATAACCGTAATTCCATAATTGAAATTGCACATTAGGTAAAATAGTTATTATCAAACAAATATTTCATACTAATTACCACTACTAAGGAAAATACAACAATGAACAATCGATGCAAAATAGACATTGAATATATGTGAAACACTGAATATATTGTGTAAGAAGAAGTATTGAAGTTAATGCAAATGGACTCACAAAATGCCCCAAAAAATTAAATAATGAATTAAACAAAACATTTTCGAAGGAAACTACTAGAAATTAAGTAGACCAGATGGAAACGAACATACAATAGCAATCAATAAACTCGAAAACGTATCATTGCAAAAGAAAGTCTATGAAGTTAGTACTGATATTTAAAGTTTCTACAGTCATTATGTCAAGAAAGGTCATACGTTTTTTACCCTATTCAAATGTCAAACACACCTTACCAATAAACCAATAAACATTAGAAGCTCATCAGTCATCAAGGAGAGGAAAGAAGTGGAGAAAAAAGTAAGGCAAGACACGGCATTGAAGAGGAAGAGAGCCGGGGTTTGAAGAGAGAAGTGCCAAGAGTGGAAGGGAAGCTCTCAGAATGAAGTGTCTTTTGTGGGCGACAGACGTGTGGGGAAGCGGAGGGGAGGAGAGGTCCGCTGACGTAAGACATCGAAGCTCCCACACTTTGCGTTCGAGCAGCCTCCTCCGTTCCCTGATGGGCACCGTCTTTCTCGTGGAGAAAAAGGAAAAAAAACAAAA
The DNA here is from genome assembly GCA_031308135.1 of Acheta domesticus. NCBI lineage: Eukaryota > Metazoa > Arthropoda > Insecta > Orthoptera > Gryllidae > Acheta > Acheta domesticus. The sequence continues at coordinate 58,906,988 of JAHLJT010002630.1, forward strand.
GATAAAAAGGCAGTGTATTTGTGGGACATTTAAATGGGACTCGCGCGCGGTAGGGTAGCGCGTGCTGTCGGGGCAGGCCAGCCCCAAAATGCAGCCACCGGACCGGGCGAGGTGGCTCAGGCCATCAATTGATGCCACTGCAGTGCCTCTCACCGGGCGGTTCTAGGTTCGAGTCCAGACGGTAGCAGGAGTTTCGACACTGGCTAGACAGGTGGGTCGAGTCCAGTCTGATGGAGAATTCTAGCGGCCGGCTACTCTGGTCGCTAGATTTACGTGGTTTCTGAGATCAATATCAGGCGAATGTCCCAGAACTACCGTAACAAACAGGCCACTGACCGCGCGCCATCTTTCCTCCTCATTCCCTGCCCTACCCTCATCCCTTGCACACACACACAGTCTCACATGCACCACACTACTACACTAGTCGGGAGACTGGTCGGTGTCCCGCGGGTGGGAGATACCTGATTGGGGAACCTCTCTAGCAGACGGTAGGTCGACGCCGGATCTCGCCATCCAGCGAGGCAAGATTACCGCCACCTCATGAGCAAAATACACGCACTATACTTACGTGAATACTACTACCTTAGCAGTATTCAGTTTACGCACTACCTAAGCAGATGACACACTCGAAAGCACTAGTAATCAATCAGCAGCCACTGGAACGGGGCTTCGGGACGAGTCAGGGTGTAATGTCGCTCGTCGTACACAAGGGTATTCGTGCACCATAGCCACAGACGTGTTTGGAGAGCGAAAGCGGAATTGCATGGTAGTGAGGGATAAGTTTTTAGTACTTAGAATAGGATAGGACCCTAGTTATTCTTCGGAACTGTGATATGTGCTGTGAAATTTGCACAACTACTGGTGTATTGTACAATTGGGTATTGATATGGCTTTCTTTCCTGAATATAAGTATATTGATAAAGAATTAGGTGCAGTTATTCCAGAAGAAGAAAACTGAAATGGTACAATAATGTGAAAATGACAGGGGAAGAACGCCTGCAAATTCTATTAACTAGTAGGGAGAACTTGTATGGAATCAAGTATAAATCAATAAAATGTGGGAATTAAAAGTAATTAATATTTTCTGGATACGATAACAATTACATCAAATTCTTAGCAGAAATAATATACCAATATTAAAGAAGTATTAATGCTAATTTTTTAATTGAAATGCTCTCTCTTTCAATATTTATTACATTTGACTTTTATTCTTCTTTTTATCCTCAAAATATTTAACTTCAGTTCTGTGCAATAAACATTTTTTTATTCTCATCTCTGCGTTTGAGAAAGTAGGAACAATATCACATACAATTCATAATTCTTTTCTATTGTTCGTAGGGGGATGACGTACTGTTACTAACCTCGTGAATAAAGTTCTGAGTATTCTGTTTGAGGTGCAATCACATCAGCTCCGTATGTATCCATTTATTAAAATATTTAAAGCTAAATGCCGTCCCAAGACATGTTCCTTTCAACACTCTGTGCGGACCTCCGTGCCTAGATGCCAATGGAATTTCATCTCCGCGGCGAGATGCTGTGTATTGATGGCTGCCATAGCGATGCGCTCAGACGCGTCGCCTGCTCCCGTCATGACGCACACATTCTCTTTTTGTTCGCCAGGTTGGAATACTGGAGCATACACCTTGGATTCGCATTTAAAGTTTAATACAGAGAGAGGTGGCTCAGAGCATCAACTGATGTGTTTGCAGTGCCTGTGGCGGGGAGGAGGCAGGATTTTCGACATTAGCTGGACAGCTAGGTCGAGTTTTGTCGCTGTCTGGAGGAGAATTCTAGCGGCCGGCTGCTCAGAACGACAACTTTCCTTGGGTTCTCCGATCAACATCAGACGAATGCCGGAGCAGTACCTTAACAAATGGGCCACGGATGACGCGCGATATTTCCTTCCTCTTTCTTGACCTATCCTACTCCTTACACACACTATAATACCACACATGTCGGGGGAGGTAGCTTAGTGCTTGTCCCGGTTGGGGCGGTACCTCACTGGAGGGAATTGGGGAAAACTCCGCTAGCCGTCGGTAGGTCGGCTTTGGATTTCGCCATCCAACGGGGCAAGTTCACCGCCACCCCCGAGCGAAATACTTGCGAGACTAATGACCTTAGAATTTGATGCGCCCGGAATCACTAGTAATCAATCAATACTTAAAGTTTAATTCATATGACATCGAGTTGCATCCCTAGAATTGAAGCTAATGGGTTGGTACGAAAATTTCATTTTGCTATCCACTTTCTACACGGATGCGTGCCTTTCTCATAATGTATTTTCTCCACTAAAAATCTAATAAGTCTTGTAGCCGTTTATGAGAAAATATTGGTTATAATTAGAAAATTTTCAAAATCGTTGACCCTAGTATATACGGTAACCACGCATCTTCAAAATATTTCATACGAATTTATTTGAAGATTTAATATTCAAGAATAGAGTGCATTATGAAATCTATTTCTTTCTTCAATTACGAATGTTCAGGAAATGTTCGAAAACAATTTACAGGCTTTGAATTTTTGGAAATTTACAGGTTTTCGCTAAAATTGGGCGTCATAATATAAACCTTATTTTGCTATATTCGAGCAGAACATGTAATGAAAACATTTGGAGCTATTTTTGAGAAAAATTGAAAATGTTCTAATGAATTAATGTGAAGTACCCTCAAAATTAAAAAAAAAACTTTTCAAATTATCAGGGCCTCGAATCGTTTCAGGACGATCGAGAAATATTTATTTTGATGAAAATCGAGTGTTCTCTTTAGGCGCTAGCGTGGTTCACAGATGAACAGTGCTACGTTAAAAAATGTGAAAGATAGTTTTGTTTGCCAAGGACCCCCCAGAACGTGCATTTCCATCAAAATTTCGACTGTTAATTTTTGCACCATTACAAGACTTTGTCTTTACTACGTAACTTGAAAAGAGCTGGGACAGACGCAATATATGCTAGTAAACTTTTGTGTTCTAACCGCAGTGTTATAGGATCAGGCGTAATGAGACATCCTTAAACAAACCTATTACCGGTCTAACGACGTTAGACGGTCGTAATGAACATCGTTCAGACGAGTTTCAGCTATTGGAACATTGCGTTATGCATTATAACAAAACCACTTCAAGCCAGGAGTGATTTCTAATATTCTAATAATTCTAATATCACATTTTTTTAAAGTATGTAGGCAGTTGTTAAGACATTTCAACCACGGTACGAGTCAAGAGTAAACAAATCTCCTGTTGAAAGTTTTAGATTTTCTGGCCCTGCGTATGCAGTCTGGGATTTTCAATGTTTTTTTTTCGGGAATGTAGGGAATAACAGCATTTGTTATGAGCTTAAGAAAACCTAATACGAATATATGATTTCAAATTCTTTTTCGCAAATTTCTTACCTGTTACCTTTCCATTTTCAGTTAGTTCTTCACAGAAATGTTGTCATTGGTAAGAATTTGCCTTATATACTAGAATCATTTTATCAGATTTGGAAAATACAGCCTTTCCTGTTTATAGGCGGTCATTTTGCCATTTCTAAGGTACCCGTAGAGATTCCTACAGGCGTGCACTATTTATGGAGGTATAACGTCTTCCCTTAGACTCAAGTCATGCCCTTGTATCTTCAAAATCTGTCACTGACTGATAGCGGATAACATCGCTACCTTATACACGACGTTAAAAACTCCCGAATGTTACTTTTAATTGCTACGTTATATTTACTGGCCACTCCTTCATGGCGTATTATTCAATTTAATTCATTGACATTTTATTAGTTTTGCTTACAGTATTGCTTACAAAATTATCCTATTACAAATTGCTGTATACACTCACAGCCCAATCATAAACAAACCATTAGAAATAACCTGTGATGAAACAGGTAGTATAGTAATCAATAGGTTTCTGTTAATTCTAATATTACATAAAAAACGTTTTGCTAATTAATTTGTAACAGAGTAGTTAAGATAAACAAAACTCACCAGCAACATTAAAAACAATTACATACATGATTAGAAAGGAAATTGTCTGAACTAACATAGAATCAGAAGTAATTAAAATTTAACTGACTTACACGACAAAATTGCTATCTAAGGTGCCTTGTCGATACCCACGCATAATTTTCTCGGCGTATTATAGAAGCCTCATTATTCTTATTTAAACACTTCTCGATAAAAAGGGCAGGCACGTGCCCTGTAGGCTTCTTCGTCAATCCCACCAGAGATTGGGCTCCCGCCCACACCTGCCGGAGGTTCGACCGCCGAGGGCGCGTGGGCGGGGCGCACGGGAGCGCTGCAGATCGATTGTGAGGGCGGAGCGGAAGCTGGGACTGGGGCTCTGGGGCGGGCGCGGCGCGGGAAAACAAGAGGAGAGAGGCCCGGCAGGAGAAAGGAGATGCGGCAAGGGAAAGACAAACATGTGCCGAATTGGTGTCAGAGAGTCCCGGTGTTATTTTTGGACGATGTTAGGATGCCTAGTCACGTATTCGAATTTTTTTAATTTTTTGGTTTTTCTTAAATTTATATTATGATAACATATTTGCGCCAGTTTTCTTTTCAAGATGTTTTGTGTAATTTTCTGTATGTGGGTTAAGTTTTTTGTATTTTTATTTAGCCATTTTATGTAAAGTGTAATTGGCCTCAGTGCTGTTAGATCCAGAGGTCGGTTAGATGCAGTCGGTCACCCAACCAGGAACCTGCAATATCTCGAATTCGCTTAATCTTCGTGACTACACGAAGTTAACGAATTCGAATAGAGACGCCGGTTTTGTGGTCGTGACATTTCAGTAGTAGAACCATTACAGCACTCGCTTGGATGACCGTATGAAATCACAAAAATCCCAGTCAAGATGGCCGGCACGGGGATTGAACCTGGACCTTCCGAATGCGAAGTAAGCGCGCTACGCCCTGAACCACTTTTCTCCGTGTGAGTTCGGTTACTATTTTGTAAAACAGTTGCTTGCATGCAAATTGTATTATCTACGTACCTACACTCATTTCTTGTATTTGCTACGAGCTTTCTTAAATTGCACCAGAGCACAGGCATTTGTTCATTCGGATACAGCTGTGGTATTGAGTGTCAAGAATCAGACACCATCGGGACAAAACCTGGGACTTTCCACTTAACAAACAGGCTTAGATAGCTCAGGTCTAACTGATATCTCTGTAGTATCTATGACCGGCTGTGGTGGCGGCTGTGGTGGCGGCGGTGGTGTAGCGGTTAGCGTATCGGACTGTTATACCCAAGTTCGCAGGTTCAAACCCGATCGAAGCCATGGATTTTTAAGGGCGAAAAAATCCCTCCTACTTCCTTCGGAGGGGAAGTAAAGCCGGCTGTCCCATCTTAGTAGATTTACTGCATGTAAAAGATCGTCAAGTCTAAATGACGCCTCTGAGCTAAATTCAAAATCGCCTGTTTCGTCGCCCGAGATAATACCTTCTTTCTCCGCTAGTTGGTGAAAGGAGCGTAGAGAAATTTGCGTGGTCAGACAGAAGAGCAGGTCTTATGGCCTGAGTATCGCCACGTAAAATAAGGCATCAATTCAATTCAATTTTATGACCGGAGGATCCTAGGGTTTGAGTCCCAATGGCGGCGGTGGGATTTTCGACGCTAGCTACATAGCTAGGTCAAATTCAGCTGCTGTCTGGTGAAAAACTCTAGTTGCCCGCTGCCCTAATGGTTACGTTTCCGTGGTGTCTCCGATCATTAGCAGCCGATTGCTGGAGCAGTACCTAACAAAAGTGTCACGAACCGCGCGCGATCTTCTCTTCCTCTTCATCCTCACTGCTTGCTTCACGCACTTACACTAATACGCACTACATCACTAGTCATGTAGGGAGACTGGTTGGGAGCTTCGAGCTTTCCTCTCTGGGGGTGCCCAGCTGGTGGGAGATACCTCACTATTCGTCGTCTAGGTTGGCGCCGGATCTCACCAGCCTGCGGAGATGAACGCCACATCCTGCGATGTATACATGCACGACACTTATGGGACGAATTACCTTAGTAGTGGACGTGCCGGGAATAACTAATCAATTAACTAATCATTCAATCAATCAATACAGTTAACAACTACAGAGAGTTACCACTGAGCTGACTTATCCGGTACGTGCGAGTTCAATACATGTCCTTCATCGCGTGGTGTCTCCTGCTGAGGGATGCCGCTGAAGGACTACCGAGAAAGGGAAGTCTTCGATGACGGTCGAAACGGGGGGCTGGGGCGGGCGCAAGCGACAGCTAGGGCGAAAGCGAAGGTCTTCTGGGATTTGGGGGAGCCCCGGCGGCGGGAACCGTAAGCTGTTCGCCGGGCGCTGACGCTTCGCCGGTGAGGCCGACGTCTAGCTGAGATTTCTTCTTTCTATGAGTATGGTTGGCTGAGTATAAATCTTTTAGGCTGCCTTCACACGGAGCTACTCTGAGGCGCCACCCAGGAGCACCGACCCCTTCACACATAGCTATTGCCGAACACCACTGAGCGTGGGAAAGGAAGAAGTCGTGTGTCACATCGCTGGGGGCGCAATGTAGTTAACATAAAAACGAGTTCAGTAGTCTAGTGTGAATGCTGGCATTTAGTTCCACTGGTGGTGGCGAGGTAGCAAGTCTGCGCTGCTGGCGGCGAGATTCGCCATCAAACGCCACAGCATCGCGACTACGCCTCCATTACCTCCATTTAAACCAACGCTTTGCCAGCGGACGCGTCACTCATAACAACTGCTGAGTGGCGCCTTGTGAGGGGCGCCTTAGCTCCCACGTCTTATCTCATCAGTTATTTCCTACGTGTTTGGTGATGGGATGTATAATAATAATAATAATAATAATAATAATAATAATAATGTCTTTATTAATGGCGAGGCTCAGGCCATAGGGCCTGCTCTTCCGCCTAACCACTCAATCTACATTAATACAGAGAAATAATATTTTAAGAGGGGGAGGGCCAGCTGTACATTTACATCTGGGAGAGCAAAACTAGGGACCACCCCGGCATACGCCTTAAGCGATTGAGTAAACCCAGAAAACCTCAATCAGGATGGCGGCTAAAGGCCGAACATTTTAAGAACAAAGAGAGGAGTGAAAGAGAGTGGAAATGCAGATGGAAATGAAGAAGAAAGTCGAAAGAGAAAGGAGAGAGACTAAAAGGGGGGACAACTGTACATTTATGACTGGGAATGCAATACAAGGGACCATCCCGGCGTACGCCTTAAGCGATTGAGCAAACCCAGAAAAATCTCAATCAGGATGGCGGCTTAGGGCCGAACATTAATAGAGCAGATTATATACACAGTAGAGAAGAGAAGAGAAAGATGTTCGGAGGGGGGCGAGTCATAACGAAAAAATGGGAAAGTTTGTGAGCAAATGGAAGGGAGAAGAAGCGAAGAAAAGGAGGAAGAAAAGGTAGGCGGAAGACGTGAAGTTATTCCAGAGACGTTACATCAAGGTACATTCGGTTTACATGAGCACTTTACATAAGTATAAAATCATTTTTAACACCAGAGGAGTACAATACATTATAGGCTAATAGTAACAATAATTTAAAATACAATATTGACAGTATTCAGGAACAATATAAAAGTATAGTAGGATCTTAACATCAAATTGTATTTATACCAATATGTTGCAGTAAAGATTATGATGATAATACAAAAATAGCTACGAGTATAAGTACGTTTATCTGGAATGTCGCTAGTCACTTTATGTATATTTTATTTAAACAATTCCATTAAGATACACTGAAAATTATATGATGTATTAATAATTTACAGGGTTGATACAGAATGGAAAGTGAAGAGAGTCATGAGGTATGGGATGGAATTTTGAATTTAGAGAGTGCGGAAAGTACAGCATTTAGAGGGTACGGTGACCGGGTGCTTGGAGGTGGGAAAAGTCTGGAGATTGAAGGAGATGTTAACAGCCATTCTGCATGTCATTATTCCTTACCCATGTGGTTAATTCATTTTTGAATTTACGGAAGGTATTTGAATGTTTTAGGCTTGCTGGTAGTTTATTCCAGGCTCGGATAGCTGTAATGGTGAATGATCTACTGAACGAAGTAGTGTTGTGACGCGGTACACAAAGCAGTGCTGAATCACGAGCTCGATTTAATTTCAAAGGATTGAAGTTCGAGTTGTCGACCGGACGTCGTCGAAGGTGCGTGGATGCCGCGAGTGCTCTCGTCTGCAACCAGTTTCGTTCTTATTTCGTCTGTGAAAAAAGTGTGTTTAAACTGTGAAATAGGTAAAATCAAAAGTGTTTCGCACCAACAATCCTTCTCAAGAACCAGTACATCCTGAGATCGTGTGAGGCGACTTCTGAGTACAGGAGTCATCTCTACATAACCTCAAAATGACGACCCCATCAACAGGTAATCAAAGTTACGTATCAGCAGCTAAGAAAGACATTTTCCCAACCAAAGAACAAGCTATCGTAATAGATGCAATTGAAGGAGTTCCTATTAATGATTATATTAATGCTGTCGGACTACTGATAAATCCATCTAACATTAGATTTGTATCAAGAATTTCACAAAATCGAATATGTATGTTCCTAGCAACAAAAGACATTACTAAAAGTATAACTGAAAACCACTTATCTATACAAATAAATGACAAAAAACTTGAGATCAGACCATTAATATCTCAACACAAAAGAATTATTCTATCGAACGTATGTCCTGTGATCCCACACGTAATCATAGAAAGAGAATTGGAAAAACTTCAAATTAAACTTGAATCACCGATTACATTCCTCAGAGCTGGAATTTCCGCACCTGGTTTTGCACATATTTTAAGTTTCCGTAGACAAGTTTATATTAACCCACATGATGTAAATAAAATTCCAGAATCCATGAGCATTGAATTCGAAAATACGAAATACTGGATTTATCCATCCGCAGATAACGTAGCTTGCTTTATCTGCAAGAAGCAAGGCCACCTCGCCAAACACTGTAGCGAAAACCCATTAGTCATAAATGATGTAACAGTATCTCAACAAATTACACAAAATGATCAAAACACCAAGAACTTTCAAGCTCAAGAACTTTCCCCAGTCAAGAACGATCCTACCACAAATCAACCTGAAACTATGTACTCCCACAATACCCCAGAAACATCCTTTCCTCCACTCCCAATCTCTAAACGTGCTCTCTCAACTACTAATTCAAAATCAAGTAGGACTTCATCCACAAACAATGATGAAGATACAAAAAAAGAATCAAATGCCCAAAAAGGAAACAATGACAATACAATAAACATCCCACTACCAAAAAGCAGAAGATAGAAGACACATCTGATAAAACTGAAAATAATCTTGAAGCTCATCTACAACCTATCAAAGAAATCCTATCATCTACTAACAACCCATATGTACTAAACTATATACAACTGAAAAGTTTCCTTGAGAAAACAAAAGGTAACCCTAATGTAGAAGAAATCGCACTAGAATACCATGAAAACATACCTAAAATAATAGAATGTTTACGTGAAATCTACCCACACCTTAATGAACGTAGCATTAAAAATAGAATCACCAGAATAACAAAAAAACTATCCAATACTACCACAAATGTTCACCAAGACTCATCATCAATCTGCAGTGAAAGTGAAGAAACCTTTATTATGGATATTTAATTTTCATAAACAAAGATTGTCACAGTTGGATAATGGTTATATCTCATGCAATTATAATAATAAAAACTAATTTAATGGGAGAGAACATTATTCAATGGAATATTAATAGTTATTATTCACAATTAGAATACTTAAAACTAATAATTGCAGATTTTAACCCTTCTGTTATCTGCCTCCAAGAAACTAATTTCAAAAATAACCACTGTGCTAAAATAAACCAATACAACCATGTTTTCAAAAACAGAATAAACAACAATTATGCTTGTGGGGGAGTAACCACATACATACATAATAGTATCTTCTATGAAGAGATTCAACTCCAAACTAATCTAGAAGCAGTGGCAACAAAGGTGTTACTATCACTTGGCTACCTAACTATATGTAATTTATATCTCCCAAACAGTTATGACTTTCAAACTCAAGAAATAATTGAGCTTATTAACCAACTTCCTTTACCTTTTATCATAGTTGGTGATTTAAATGCCCATAGCCTCTCATGGGGCTCTCACAAACTTTGTAGAAGAGGAAAAAAAATAGAAAAAATTCTAGAAGACCCCAGCATAGTTCTGTTAAACACTGGCAATGTAACTCATATAAACAACAGTTCAAAAACTTTCTCTGCCATTGATCTATCCCTCTGTAGTGTTAGCATTGCTCATACAACAGACTGGACAACCCTTAATGACTCATATGGCAGTGACCATATCCCAATCAATATAACATTTCCCAAAGCTATCTCTCAGCAAATTCATGTTGAGCCAAAATGGAAATTCTACCAAGCAGACTGGGATAAGTACCGTAAGATAATTTATAATACTTTAAATGAAAATTCATGGACATTAGAGCAAGTGAATACCACCATTGACAAAAAAGTGTCTAATTTTGTAAATATTATTATCAACGCTGCAAACCTTTCAATACCCAAATCATCTGGTAACCAACCCAAAAGACATACACCATGGTGGAATGAACAATGTCAAAATGCACTCAATGCATCCAAAAATGCTTTCAATAGATACAAACGTCATCCAAATACTACCAATGAACTTGAATTCAAAAGATTAAGAGCCATCACACGTAAAACTCTCAAAGAGCAAAGAAGATCGTCCTGGATTAATTACATTTCTAGTATGTCTCAACACACTTCCTCAAAAGAAGTATGGGATAAAATAAGAAGAATGAGAGGTATTTATAAATCTCCCTACCCTAAATCCATAATTACGAAAGAGGATAAAATCATAACTGATCTAACTGAAATCGCTAATGAACTGGCCTCAGTCTTCTCAAAAAACTCTTCAGATAACAATTATAGCAATGATTTCCTTGATATTAAATCTCATACCACACCAACTAAAGTCGAATCAAATGAACCCAGTAGCAATATAAATACTTCATTGGATAACCCTTTTAAACACCAAGAAATAAAAAGGGTACTTATGTCATCAAAAAATTCTGCAGCTGGACCTGACAACATTTTTAATATATTTTTGAAACAACTCCCTGACAACGGAATAAAGTACCTAACATCACTTATCAATGAAATATGGAAGTATAGTTCTTTTCCAAAAATATGGCAAACAGCCATTGTTATACCAATCCCAAAGCCAGGTAAGGACAATAGAAAATCAGAAAACTATCGTCCAATTGCACTTACTTCTACTATGTGCAAAATAATGGAAAAACTCATAAACAAAAGATTGGTGTGGCATCTGGAAAAAATTAACTTTATCTCTCCCCATCAAAGTGCATTCTTAAAACACCGATCTACAACAGACCACCTGTGTAACATTCATAATGAAATCTGTAATGCTTTTATTACTAAACAACACCTTGTAGCAGTTTGCCTCGACATAGAAAAACCATACGATATGACATGGAAAGAACGAATACTTACAATACTAAAAAGTATTGGTATTAATGGAAAACTTCTCAATTTCATCTCCAACTTTATGACCAACCGTCGAATCAGAGTTCGAATGAACGGCTGCCTATCAGATGAAACATCAATCCAAAACGGTATACCACAAGGAGCTGTATTGAGCACCACCCTTTTCCTGATTGCAATTAACGAAGTTACTCAACTTATACCTTCCCCCATTAAAATATTACTTTATGCAGATGATATCACCATTACCTGCAGTGGAAAGAACCTAAATACAACTCAAGAAATGATACAAGAAACTCTGAATAAGATAAATAATTGGGCCAATAGATCTGGGTTTAAACTATCAAAAAGCAAATCCCAGTATACAATTTTTAATAAACTCCGTAAACCCACCAAAAATTTCAAAATCACTCTTGAAAACACGCCACTCAGAAGAGCTCACACACTGAAAATCTTGGGGTGTTACTTTGATGAAAAACTCACCTGGAAAACCCATATTAAATTACTTAAAGCTGAATGTCTCAAACGAGTAAATATAATAAAGATGATTTCTTCCCTTAACTGGGGCGCCAACAAGATAATAGTAATAAATACTTACCGTTCATTAATACGATCTAAAATAGATTATGGATCACTCATCTATTCCTCTGCAAAAGACAAAGTACTGGATAGCTTAAGTCCAATTCATAACTCCTGCCTTAGAATGGCTATTGGAGCTTTTCGTACTAGCCCTATCAGTAGCATTCTGGCTGAATCAAACGAAGAACCATTATCCTTCAGAAGAGAAAAATTGAGTATTTCCTATGCTCTCAAAGTAACCTCAAATCCTAAAACCCAATAAATAAAATTATTTTTGACCATAAATACTTTACCAAATTCCATAAACAACCATCGTACCCTAAACCCATATCTCTTCAAATCCATAATATATTATCCAAAACTATCCCTAATCTTCCACCAATATATCAATATAAATCTTTACCTGAACCCCTAGAACTTCTCCATGTACCCTCAATAGATACAACTTTGACAAAATTCCTCAAGCAAACAACAAATCCTATAATATATCGATCTTTATTCTACGAAACACTTAATAGATATGAAAATAGCATCCATATATACACAGATGGTTCAAAAAGTGCAACTGGAACCGGATGTGCCATCATATATCCAGATGAAACAAAACTAATCAAACTACCAGACATGAGTTCAGTTTTCTACAGTGAAGTCTACGCAATTAGATCTGCCCTGGCAGATATCCTAAAATCAAATAACTCTCACTTTACTATATTTACTGACTCAAGAAGCGCCATTGAATCCATCCAGAACAAACATACCAAGGAACCAATATGTTTAGATATAATATCAATGAACTCGCAAATTATTTCCTCAGGCAAAACGTTAACATACGTGTGGATTCCCTCCCATGTCAACATTTCTGGTAATGAAACTGCGGACACTGCTGCAAAAACAGCTTCTTCTCTCCCTGATGCATCAACTCACCCAGCATCCCACAATGACATCATCAAAACTATAAAACGCAATATAAAGGAAAACTGGAATAACCAATGGTTGAAATCCAAACCAACCCAACTCCACCAGATCAGAGACTCAATCTTCGAATTACAACCTACCTGCGGTACTGATAGAAGACTAGAAACTGTTATCACAAGATTGAGAATTGGACATAGCAGACTCACTCACAGTCACCTAATAACGAAAACACAACCAAGCACCTGCAACTTCTGCAATTCTCCATACAGTATACGTCACCTAATCATGGAATGTACAAACACTAACGACAGAAGAAAAGTTTTAAAACTGTCCAATGATTTTAAATATAATCTAAATTCAACCGAAACTGTTAAAAATATAATATTATTATTAAAAGAAACCAATGTATATAAAATGATTTAACTTTGTATACTAGTTATTGTAAACTGAAATACTGTATTACTACTTTGTAAACGTGGTCGCTAATAACCACTTAGGTTGATGCGACCTTTATAAATAAATAAATTAAAAAAAAAATAAATTAAAAAAGGATTGAAGTTATTAATTTCAAAGGGTTGATGTATATATGTTTGGGATGTGTAAGTAGCATTGAAAAACATTATGGTGAAGTTGTAAGCCGGTTGTTAAAGTTGTTTCATTGATGTTTGAAACGCGATGTGTATAAAGTTTAGGTAGTGGTGTTAGTGATCGTGTAAATAAAACGTGAATGCTCTGGACCCATTTAAAGTTTACTCTAATATTCTTTTACCAACCACCACCTCTTTTCTCAATATTTTAGCTCCTGTGGTTTATCCGTTTTTTCCCATGTACGCTGATGTGGTTGTTGTTTACATCAAAATGCGTTAAGATGACGTTTTGGGAAGTTTTTTTTTAGGGTATTGCTCCGGCATTCGCCTGGTATTGTTTGGAGAAACAACGGAAAACTACCAAAGAGATCATCCAGACGTTTAATTTCTTTTGACAGTGTCTGTAGCTATGTCGATGTAGCTATGTAGCTGGTGTCGAAAATGCTGTCACCGTCGGACTCTAACTCTAGGAGCTCCTGGCCAGAGGCACTGACATCAATTAATGCCCTGAGTCACTAAGCCAGTTTCATCTCTGGTATCCATTTTTACCCAAATCGCAGACACTGTACGCTACTCATTTATAACCTTCATATTGTGCAGTGAATATATTTTTCCCTTTGAAAACGGAAATGTACAATAGGTTGAAACAATGAATTTCTTTCAGTTATTGGACGTCGCAGAAACGAAATGCTTTCATGTCTGTTCAATGTAGAGAAAAGAACGTATGGCACCACGAATGATACACGATAGAGTTAATGAAATATCAATGTGATATCATTAAATCCATGGTTCGATTTGTATTAGAGTATCAATGATGTGAAAATATTATATTATTTTATAAAATATTATTTTGTGATATTATGATGTGAAAATATTATAATATTTTATAAAATATTAATTTCGACAAAAGTTTCTGCCTTTTCATAATAATTATTTACTTGTGTTGAATTGCATAAATTGTGAATCTATTTTTCTTGTCCTCCTGATAAACGTTGCATCGGTTTGCAGATGGCGGCTTCAAGCCGACCATGTTTTTTACTTAAATCATTAACTTGGAGAGGCGAAAGAAGGCTGGTAGGTTTTATTAAAAAACATTTTTGAGCAAGTTTTCTGTATTTTCATTTTCACATTCTTTGCGTTTTTACCTTAAGCCAGAGAGAAGAGTTCACAACCAGATGAATACATTACAGATACATATTCAACAAATGTGTGCAATTTAATTGCAATGCGAACCCTAAAACTCGGTTACAAATTGCAAACGGTATTAAGTTTATTTACGGAGGTCAATAGTAATAATATTACTATTTTTGTTCAAATTCTACTTTACTTTCCACAGTTACTCGTTTTCAAACATTTCAAAAATAAAACGTGTCGCCGATAAAAGAAGTGAAGTTTGCAAAAGCATCTGAAAATGTAATGTTTTTGTTGTTTCCCGCGACAAAAAATGTTCGTTTACATACAAACTTCTTAAATCTGAAGAAAGTCTTCGGGATTTCACAGACAATGTGTGAAGCCTCTTCCTCTTATCCTTACTCTTTTTAGATTTCTTCTCCTTTTTTGATTTCTTCTTCTGTGTTAGGGCACCATCTCGAGGCGAATGTAAGATTTCATAATCCTCTTGATTTGCTTTTGAAGACACAGCACACTGTAAAAGCGACCGATCACATTGCGCTCCCCCGACCCTTCCGCCTTGGGCCCGTGAACCAGCCTACCGCGAGCAAGCATAGGATTCCCGAGGACAAGGTACTCGAAGCTGAAATGCTCGATCGAGTACGAGCCTTGCAAATGGCACGCCTTGCATATCTCTAATCGGGAAGTACTGCCATGATTGTGAACGTTCTATAAAAAAGTAAGTGATGATAATTTAATGAACGATCTTAAAAAAATTGATGTTAGAAATTTAAAATTTAATATGTTTAAGAACATACACACCATTTATTATAATACTATTATCGTTTTAATTAGCTTTAAGAATTAAACTAAGTGTTTGATGAAACAGCTAGTTAGTTATTCTTCTATTTTGCATTCAATAGTGTCAACATTTAATGATCAATATTTAATTGCTTGAAACAAACCATTTATATCAAAGTGGAAGTGATCGAATAATGAGTCTTGAAACAAATTGGATGCAAAACTTTTTCTCTAAATTTATGTTGCAGATAATGTTCCTGTCATCCTGGTAAGGGTTAAAAGTGTATCCAAATATTTTATCTAATACGCAACGGGGCCGCACAGAAGCAAGGTTGTATACACGCTGCTATGTAATAAGGTCTATTCTCCTTGCACGTTCCCTCGTAAATTTTTTCGTCAAGAAAACGTCCAGGTGCAACATGGCAAAAAAGCGAAAAGAGATTTCAGTGTAGCACCTGCGCAGAGCTGAGATGACACAGACGGGAAAGCCATAAAAGAAACATGTGCACTTTCCCACATATTGCTATAATAATATTACCTGGGTCATCAAGAAGATGAAGTAGAAAGACAAAACGAAGTAGAAGAAAAAGGAGAAGAAGATGCAGAAGGAGAAGAGAAGGAGGGTAATAAGGGGGAGCAGAAGAAAAAAGAGATGAAGCAGAAAAAGGAGAAGAAGAAAAAAGCGAAGGAGGGAAATAAGAATGTGCCGAAAATGAAGAAAAAGGGGAAAAAGAAAAAGAGAATACGTGGAAAAAGGAGAAGAAATACAGAGAAGAAGAATGATGGCAAATAAAAAGAGGACAAGAAGCAGAACAATAAGGAGAAGAAGCAAAAATACGGAAAGAAGAAGAAGAATGAGTAGAAGAACAAGAAAAGAACAAAAAGAAGGATAAGAAGACTTCCAATTTTTATCACTTCATTCGTTTTCGTTATTTATATACATCCTTTGACGCAGTACATGATATATCCAGAAGCAACATCAAGTCGTGTGCCGTCAACTCCGGTCTGACCGTGACCACCTTGTGCCTTCCGACGGCTTTCATTCAGAGAATAATTCCGAACCAAGTCTTCCTCTAAATTCCCGCACGGTGCCCACGGCGAGAAGAAAAAAGTTTCTCCACAGTGACGGCAGAAACCGCCATGACAAATACTCGAGAAAAACTGACACGCTGTTTACAAATTGTTTACTTCCTCTCGCGTATCCGAGAAGTGAGGGGGAAACGAAAACACAGGGACATTCAACTGTCTACACAGAGGAGGAAAACATCAGATGAAACGCCGTCATATATTTTGAAACAAAGTGGTGAATAGAGCACACAATATCGTAAGGAAAGCCTGTGCCTCTGACACGAGTTTTTCGTTAAAATTTAGATTCACAGTGATGCATCCAAATTTGTTTCTATATATTTTTTTCAGTCTGTCATCTTATCTTATGAGGAGTGTTTTAAGAACCATATACTAGATATAAATGCCTACAGATTTTCGGGTGAAGATCACGATAAAAGAAATTAGAAAAGATAAAATACAAATGACTATCGAAGAATGAACTCGGAATTCTTTGGACTCCGAGCTTTAGATGCTTTACTACTTCAGAAAATGCGAAGCCCACATTAGCTGTTTACTAACATATAATTTTATTTTCTATAGATATCGTTTTATGAAAAAAAAATCCTCTGCGAGGATCATCTAGCAGTAAAGGTAAATTTTCTGATATCTAAAAATTTAATTATTCAACTTAAGAGCGATCATTTCTCGGGATAATGTCTTAACAAGGAAAAAACGACAAGGTAAAGGGCAAGCGGTAATTACGTTCTTCCCATTCTATCTCTGCAAACAACATCGCAGAGAGCGATCGAATTTTGGCCGGAAAGAAAAGGTTCGAGTTACGGCCTCCAAAAGGGGAGGCACTCAGAGTTTACCAGACTGGCATCGTATTTCTACTGGGATGGTCCAGAAGGGATGTTCCCCTTGAAGTCGAGAATGTTGAAGTTATAAAGAATTTGGCCAGCTTTCTGCAGAACGTGCTTACATCACACTCACGGGCAGGAGAAAAGAAAGAAACACAATAGTTGAAGTTCGGCCAGTGTTGATCAGGAAAGAAAGAATTCGAGAGAGAGCAGAACACGAATAAACATTGTGACAGGAGGACACGAACTGGAGAATTTAATTATGGACGAAAGCATTAATTCACCGCGTAGGAAGTTTGGTTCAAAAACGGGATCGAAGAGACGATGGAAACGAAATCTATGCGGGATCGATGTTGGTTTCGATAAATGGGTTGGTGTCCGGAACAGAAAACGGGCCATAAAACCAAGGCCCGGCACAGAGCATGGCCTGGTTCAGAGTCAGAATCGGGGTCGCTAATTGGGAAGAAGGTTTCATAATTGAGATTGGGTTCCGCATTATGTTTAGGGTCGGAGTCACTAACCGGATCGAAATACAGTTCTAGGCCCGGAACAGAGTCGAGGTCGGGGTTAATGTTGCGTGGGACACCAGTATCGCAGTCGTGTATCATACCAATATTTCGGTGGGGTTGATTCACATATATGTCCAGGTCTTGTAGTTTAGCGAGGAAAATAATATATGGGTAGAATTGCATTAGAGCGAGGCGAGGATCGGGGCGGGGATCGAAGCGGGGGTCGAGGTGGAGCGGGGAGCGAGGCGGGGAGTGAGTCGGGGAGCGTGGCGGGGGGCGAGGCGGGGAGCGAGGCGGGGAGGGAGGCGGGGAGGGAGGCGGGGGAGCGAGGCGGGGAGGGAGGCGGGGCGAGGCGGGGATCGAGGCGGGGATCGAGGCGGAGATCGAGGCGGGGATCGAGGCGTGACCAAGGCGGGGAAATGGGAGAAAATGGAAGGAGTGGATGCAGGGAGGAGGCGGAGCACAGGTGGGGTAGAGCAGGGGCAAGGTGGGACGGGGTAGAAAGCGGGACGGGCCGCGAGGAGGGGCGGGTGGGGCGGTGGCGGAGTGAAAGTCGGGTGGGTACGGCGCGGCGCAAAGTGTGGGTGGCGTGGAAGGGGGAGGGCAGGGCGGGTGCGTGGGCGAAAATAGCGGAAATGTGAGGAGCGCCAACGTACACAGTCCGCGAGGGGGCTAGCCATAGCAAGGCGCGGCTGCCTGCGCCGTCCACCAACACCGCAGTGGGCCGCAACCACTCCAAGTGCCACCCACGCGATTCACATGAGAACTCAAGCCACCGTGGAACAGCAATATCAATTCAGTTTTTGAAACGTTCCAGTTGTAGGAACGTATCCCTCAGCTCCAAGAAGTGAACTAGATCGGCTAAATCAGCACGTACTTTCACGCAAAATTACCCAAAATTTTCCAAAAATTGTACATGACCTTATTTCAAAATCTATCTTTAAGAAACAGATTTCATTAAGGGAAAATATTTATGTTCATAATTGTAGTTTAAGGAAGACGCCGAAAAAAGTTTGAACTTTTGTAATTTTCGAAAAATTAGAGCTTTCAACGAAAATGAGACTTCCACTATTCTCTTAAACGTCCTTTACACTCTCCAACTACAAAATTAAATCAAAACCGATGGTGCTATTTTTTACAATTTTGAAAATGACCCAGGGGCTTATATACAGTACCCTCCAAAATTTAAATAACAATTTCAAATTCAAGGGGTCGCGACTTCTGCCAGATTTATTGTAGAATATCAATTTTGGAGAAAATTGGCTGAACAGTTTAGCCGCTAGCGTTGTTCACAAGTGGACTGACAGACTTCTGCTGTCATTCAATTTTTCCACCACAAGGACTCACGAAACATGTATTCTAGCCATATCAAGTGTTAGAGGAATTTTTTGCTAAATTTAGTAACTGGATTTATCCTCTTTTTCTTTACCTGGGCTCTGTAAAGAGGGTTTTTCTGCCGAAAATTCGCCATTTTTTCGCGCAGCATTACATAGCTTTCTCTCTACTGCGTAATAGTTAACGAAAAAGTAAAAAGTGGTTTAACTGAGTTTAATGTTAGTATATTCTATTATGCCCTACTGGTAGATCACTGATCAGTGTGATCACTTCCATGAAGTGACCCAGGATACGATTCCCGGTCGGGGCAGATTATAGTGTGTGCCTTCCTTGCATTGTCTCATTGTCTGTTGCTGTGTGACGACGAGAAAGCTCGTTTCTCAGAATGAGAAGACCACACGTACCCCTGAACCCATGGCCGCAAGGCAAGGACGCCGCTGGTAGGCCTTGACCCCGTCAGAGGCTGTTGTGCCAGTACAAACAGATGTTATGTTATTCATGTTCACCGAAGGGGGTGGCTAATGAGGCTTCAATCCCCCTCAGAAGTATACTAAGGGGAAAAAGAAACTACTGATGCTACAGCAGCACACACTTTCTTGCATTTTTTCTAACTTTTGCAATTTTTTTGCTAGCGTCTAAACGACGCGATTTTATCCATCATTAATAATTGGCGATCGATCTGGCTGATGTGGCTACTGAAATTTGAACCCGATGTTAAACATTTTCAATTTTTTTCGAAAATGGCTTCAATTTTTAATTTTGTTCTCAGACAGAACGAGGCTTTCTTATAATATTGGCGCAGATCTTGTTTTCGTTAATTCTGAATTTTCGAGATTGCAAAAGAATAACAGTTTTCCGGCGTATTATTACAACTACATACACTAGTAACGATTAAGTTTATTTTCTTAATGAAAACTCTTCTTCAGAGTTATATCTATAAAAGAGGTCATGTACAATTTTTTTTCAAAATTAGTAGTTTTCTAGTAATTGTTCGTGAAATGAAGGCAATTTTAAAAACAGATTTTCTTAAAATTGTCTTCAAATTTTTACTTTATTTTTTTTCGATTAGTGCGAAGTACGGAGATCGCAGATCCAGTTTTCAATAATCTCTCTGAAGTTTCGAAAATGGCAAAAAATTACAAATAATTTGAGAAATTTATAAGCTTAAAAGAGGGTATCATAGAATTAACGTTAATTCAAGATGCAATTTAATGGAAGCAGGGACTGTTATGAAACAGGAAACATCTGAAGAAATATTCCAATATCATAACATTTCACTAGGTAAGATTATAGGCCGTAATTACGTACTTAAAGAAATGTTAATTCTAAGGAATGACTTGCATTTGTGAACTGGTATGCAATACAGTAATTTGATTTAAATCTGACATGAGTTTTGATGTAAATAAGTGTGAAGAATGACATCATATATCATATTGTAATGGTTTCATTTATGATACATTCCCCAAAAACAATTGTGGACAAGGAATAAATATTTATTAAACTATAGTCAATAAAAACAACGTGTACATGAATCGATACTAGCGAGACAGAAGAACAGCGTGCCGCGGAAAGTATATTTCGACAGTTCTGGAAAACACAATGGATTCGGTAGTTTTGGAAAGAAATCTGACCGTACAGTTAGCTGGAAAATAAATAAACAAACATTGTGGTCTTTGTTTGAACACGATCGCACGACGGGTTCATTTAAAATTAGAATATAAAATTTTAGAGAAAAAGCCCCAGTGACGTGTCAGATATAATAACTTAAAATATCAAAATTTTATGAAGAAATTTTAATTAGGCAACGAGAGGCGTGTGAATCGTCGTTGTATAAATTTAATGAAAAAATTATAGCTGATCCAAAGGGTTTATAGAACATTGAATTTCTGAAATAAAGAAATATTACGAATTAATAATACCAAAAACAAGCGACGAATTGGTGTGTAATGTCGACGGAGAAATTTCGCATTTTCGACGTAAAAAAGATCGAAAATATCTGTTTGGGCAAGAAAACCTTAACATTGGGAAAAGGCGTTAGTAAATAAACGCACAAGCATGTCAAAATAATTGATATTGAACATTTTAGAAAAATTAAGAAAAAAACAATGAAAAGGCAAGAATGGAGTTCGCCGGCATTTTTTCTCTTGCGAGGTAACATGTTAAATCGACATGATTTTAAGAACAGTTCTGGCTAGTCAGTGGTGATAGAAACATCGTGTCCACGTTGGACGAACTCGAGATTTTTTAAAAGATTTGGACTTAGACATTTTGGCGGCGAATCGGTACCGTGCAATGGACATGTGAACGGATAGCGCGAACATCTATTGATGCAGTGAGCGTATTGGAAGAGAGAAGAAGTTGTTTATTTATTTTTGTGACTTTGTGCTTCGACGTGATCGGGCAATTTCTGGAATTCCCGGAGAATTTTTTGAAGAAAACCACCATACGCAAGTGTAACCGCTTTCTCTTCCATTCTACTTGGTTACCAAAGTAAATCTTTAATTTACTTATTCCGTGACAAGCTTCTACACCGTCACGCACATCTGGGAGTATTTCTAATGAAAGGTAAAATTCCCTGTCAGGGGTGGGTTCGTCATGGTTCAACTAATTACCAATTAACAAGTATACACAGTTCATTAGTTTGAAATAATATTGAACGTATATTCTGATGAATGAAATATAATCTACAACTGTATTTACAAATTTTACCTATGTTCTCAATATTTTTCCCATTAAATTCTGGTAGCTACCTATCCTACCTAAACTGCAGTTATGATTTTCTAATGTAATCTTAACTTTGATCCCTTGTTTTCAAATAATAACTTATACACACAGAGATTCACTTTATATAACAAAAATCACTAATAAAACACACGAAATACTATTCAAATGATGATCCTGAAAAAGAAATACATGCACATACAATGTTCCAAATTTTTTAACACCTTTGAATCAATTAATAATATAACACTTAATTCTCACAATTGAAATTTGGCTCATCCTTAGCCTTTCAGTATAAAAAAAATTCGTTTAACAAAGTCTTTAGCCAGTCCTTCAAATGCTATTATGAAATAAATAATCGGACGGCTTTTCTCCCATTCAGTATTTCATACAGCTTACTTTTTGCTAAGTGGTATTTATACCCTTAAATCAATTATACGTGAATTCAGTTAAATGGTTTTACGTAAGAACACAATTTTTACATTATTCACAAGAAATATCTGAATCTGATTCTAATTACGACTTTATGAGAGAAGGAAATGACTCGATTAGTTACCAAGACAACTGTTCTGTGAAATTCTAATTTGAAATTTCGTGAAAGTTCTTTCGGTATTTGTTCAACTCACGGCCGGTGACCTCCCTTTACTCTGCGCTGCGTAGCCGGCTGCAAAACGGCGTCCACGCCTCCAAGGTCGCTGGATTTCTGCACCGCTCCGTGTTGCCTGCCGCGTTGAAAAATGGGATGCCCCCGAGCGCCGTCTCTCATTGCTTAGCGACGTTTTACCATCGGTCACTCCAAGATGATGGTCACATAAGAATGTAAGTTGAGAGCTTCCAATTATGACTTCGTAATGGTAACAAGCCAAACTAGTTGTAATATCAAACAGAGTTCTTATAATTCTTGAGATTCAATAAGTAAATTTCCAGAATGAGATTCCAAAATTAATACAGACTTTCTTATACGTCGTAGCCTACTACGTATCACTCGTCGTCTATGCCGTGCACAAAATAGTTAACTGTTCACCTCGGCGGCTCAAACACGATAAGAAGCGAATTCTTTTGACTGTTCACCTCGGCGACTCCAACTAGAACAGAATGAATTCTCTCGACATCAGTTCATGCCGTTTCCGTTTGTTCCCCAAAAGTTTCTGATTGGTTACTATCAGAGTGCGTTCTGAAATGAATATCCTGGCTGTCGCCATCTCTACGCCACCAGAGAAACTATTAGTTGATAATATGGTGTCGGGTTTTCTCTTCTATTTTCTTCTTGGTTTCAAATGTAATCGACAATTAGCGGTTACACACGATTGGAGCGTGCGATTACGTCGGCGCGTGCACGTGGGCACGCGCAGGACGACCGAACTGGCGACGGCGCTGTCTCGACGAACGCAACAACAGGAAAGTGTCGCATTCGCGGCGTAATTATTAAATCAGATATTCGTTTTGGTCACATTCAAGTAAATTAAATAAACTCCGACAAGTTCGGTGGAAATCTCGAAATTTTAAAAAACAGAACGCACGCAATTGTTGTCAACTAGCAATGTAAAATTTAGTCTAGTTTTTTTTCATTGTTACATTTGCAAATACGTACGTACGAGGAAAATTTGTTAATGACGTTGGTTTTTTTGGGGTAAAAGGAATTCCTGAAGATACAGTAATTTGGAATCAGCTGATTAATATTAATTTCATGTAAGGCTATTTGAGCTATAACACTGTTGCCAAGCTCGAGTGAATTTATATTTCACGCATTGTTACATTGTTGTTGAGAGAATAACAAGAGAGAAAAGGTTTAAAGTTCTTTCTTTCCTTTTTTGAAAAATAATGTGTTCTCATTTCAGTATTTAGCAGTCCTGTGTACGTTGCAATATTGAACGCTGTTTACAGGTATTTCCCGTACGGGGCCGACCACGACCTACGATTCGACATAAATTTATGCAGCGTCGTCATATAATAATAATATTGATTAATTAAAAAGGGGAGGGGTATAATAATATATTCGGTTGCATTGGATATTAAAAAGGAGAATACGGTTGCATTGGCGCAATAACGTGAGGGCAAGTAGGAAGGACGGTTGCAATATATGATATTCAATGCATTGTGAGGGACATATTTGTATATCATGATCGTTAAACAATAAAAACAAATGAGTCATGATGCATTGAAATCGCACACAATGAGAGTGGTCCTTTGAAGGGACTTTTTTGTGAATACTGAAAGGTTCAAGCTTTTGTTTTGAAGATAAATTTCTTTGCTCAGATAATAATAAATTACGTGAATACTTGAATACTGAGTGAATACTCAGCCACGTAGGTCGTACCAATATTTCTTGCACATCACACACGTGCATTTATTAATAAATTTACACACAAATGAAGTGGCTATTGTTGAAAATGGCAAGATCTCGGGAGTTAATATCAGTGAATATTTAATGACTGTTTTGGATAGCTTGCATTCCTTACTGAATAACCTGCTTATGAATGTTTTCACTCTACTCCATGATATTTCCTATTCTCGCTTTCTGTCGCCTACACCATATCAATTCCATCGAATATAATAAACCGATAAAGTTAATTTGTTTATGTTTAGATCATGTTGAATAAAGTTCTTAAACGTGTGTTTTGGCGAGGGGACAAACGTAGCTTCTTAGATAAAAAATCTGAGATGAGATACCCTACAGGAATGAATATTCGACACCAGCTAAAATGCTCTTTCAAAGCCGAATATTGACCTGGATGCGAATTCTAGAAGCTAGCTGCTCCGATAGTTTGGTTTTGTGGTTTTCTTCGTTCCATTCTATGATAATGCTGGAGCGGTAATGCTAAAACGGGCCACGGATTGCATGTGATCCTTCATTTTTTATACTCTCCCTAATGCATCCTTAAACAAGGCAGACTTGTTGATTCATTTCGCTCCAGAATTCTATATGGCGATGATTATTTTGTTATTTTACTGTATGTGTAACAAAAATATGCTAATCTACAATCAATAAACAGAATACCGCAGAAGGGGTTCTTCATTTTCAGGAGCTGAAATAGTTATTAATGTCTTTGAGATCATTGGGAGGATACAGAGAGGATACAGAGATACAATCAAGAAAGGAGTTGAATTTGGTAACCAAGGTGAGAGTCGAGATTTACAATCAACAAAATCCGTTTTTGTGATATCAGCGGTGTGAAAAATAATACTTTTCTTTATACAGTCGTTTGAAGAAATAACTTTACACTGCATAGTAGTGCTCGTACGTCAACTATATCTGCATTTAATTTGTTTCAATTTTTCTAAACGGATGGACTGTTAAAATAATATAAACTGTTAAGTGCCGCGGACATTTGGGTCTTGCCTTTGGTTCCCTCTTTGACTGTATTATATCGATACAACAGTACAATATTACAAAATAGTTATTAACGTTAATAGACACGGGAGGCGGTAGATGAGGATTATAAAAACCAAGTTCATTCTTTGGATTATCGGCCGCGCATCATGTGTAGAATATTGTCGTAATACAACCTTAAGTTTAAATGATAGAAATAAGAAATCGGTAAGTTCTTATAAAATCTTTAAAATAAGAAATCGTTAAATAGGAATAAATTAAAATCATACAAATAAGAAATACCTTTTCTTTGCATATGTCATATTTAGGCAGCTCTTTCAATTCGTAAGGGAAGACTGCTATTAAGAGCGTCTAACCCTTCTTTTGTTTGTTTGCATTACACGAAAATAAGTGATCAGTTCTTTTTTTCAATTTATGATTTGTGTTTTATTCTTTGTTCAGTTCATTAAACTATACATATACGCAACGATGGCTTAATAAATACATCTTAACCTAACTTAATACTAATATAGAGGTTGAGGAAGACATAATGGCACCTCATAGATTCTATTCTAAAACTGAAAGCAATTTACAAGATATGTGAAATGGATATTTGTTTTTGATGCAAGTAGAGTGAGTAGGATTTTTTGTTCGTTCGGTGAGTTTTTTGTGACCCCCTCAGTCGAGCGGTACGGCGCAGTGTGTTGGCCAACAGCAGGGCCTTGTCCAGCGATGGCCTTGCCTGCCGAGAGGGCCCAACAGCGCCGGGAGTGTGGAAGGAAAGCCGCCCCCACCCCGTCCGCTTTCAGCCAGGCTGCGCTCGCCCGCGGCTCTCCACTACGACGCAGCGGCGACCAAGCCCTAACCTTGCATTTCAAGCACAGCGTGCCTTAGGGGTTATTGTCAACAAATGCACCATGATATGTTACAAACAAACAACTACCTAAAGAATTTAACTTAGAGCAATTAACCTATCGCATACCTTTTCTCAGACTTTTACATAAACCTTACGCAACTGCCATCACTAACGGAATTCACGCTATGCTGAAACCATATCCACAATACAAGAATCAAAAACAAATACCCATTCCATGTATTCCTTAAATTGTTTCCAGAACTAGAATAAACGGAGGTGCCTTAATAGGTTTTCTCAACCATTGTATTAGCTGTAAGTAATTAGTTAGCATTTAGTTTTAAGCTATTAATGCATGTGGTAAAGTTGCAAAACTTGAACCAAGTAATTCTCTTGAGATAAAACAATAAAAATTAAAAAAGGGTTTATTGTCAACATAGTAACATGGATCTATGACATCCAAAATTGGGGCACAGTAAGTAGGTCAAATCTCTCCATTTTACCGAGACTTCAATAAAAAAAGCTTAGAATGATTGCTTCAGCTTCGTATAACGTTGATATTCCTTTATCACAAAATCAGCGTAATACGGAGACCTAAAATTGCCGACTGTCTTGAACATGGCGTCGGGAACGTGAAAAATCCTCACGTCAGTGGGAAAGTTGGGTCTAATAGACCCGCTTGTCATTATAAGCTATTTAAAGCGCTAATTAATTATACAAATGTTTTATTATAAAGTAAAATATGCAAATAATTCATAGTTCCAATATAAAGCACAAAATATATTAAAATTTTTTTAAAGTGTCAGACTAGAGAATAAAATATAAAATTGAAAGTGATATAAGATCAAACCAAGAAAAGCAAGTGTAGCATTCAGTTGATAACTGCAATATTAACAAAATATGTCTACATACCTTAAACAAACATAATAGAAACGTATTTTACATATATGTTTTATGGAAGCGGTCTTTTACGATAAGTTTTGAGACCATTTTGTTGTTTTTAAGTTTTCCAAATAAGTATTTTTTGGCCAACAAAATTTTTTAATAATTTGCCTTTCTTAACCCTAAAATATCGACTTTTTTTTATAAAAATTTGACCGCAAGTAAATAAATATACTACTTATAAATATTCAGGCTCTATTTCCTGATTCTCAGTTTTAGCCACTTCAATTTCTTATTCAAAATCTGAATTCTGAGCAAGAAATTTCTAGTTCAAATGATGAATCAGCAACTTCATCATCACTTGATAAATATTCATTTTCTAAAAGCTTGTTTATTAATTCAAGATCTTTCGAATTTAATGCATGAAAATAACTCTTAGATGAGCTGGGCATATTGTAAAACATGTCTCGTAAACGGGAACATTGGGTCTAATTGACCCATCAACTAATTTAAGCAGAAATAGCACACCACATTTTTGTAATAAACTTAAACTAATGGTCGTCATCAGTTCAAACAGATTCAATTTGAAGGTAGACTGGTAGATAACTTTAAAACTCTTTTCGTTCACTTGACAGACCGCTTCAAAGATGACACTGGGTCTGACAGACCCAACGTTCCCACAGTCGCGACATGTTGGGTTAAAAAATAGAAGCAAGCAGCTCAAACTATTTTGGTTGAGTGGAAAACACTCAAATCCCTTAGCCATTAACATATTAGCTAATAGTGAATAAACCCATCGGTTACACAGACTTCAACCATTACACTTTTTAGATTATAGATTTTCAAAGAAGTTGCAATGCATATCATCACATATATTCGCCTCCTAACCAAAAGTAAGTAGACTTTTTGTTCTAGGCGCAAGAAGTCGACGGTGAAATGCACCACTGAGATACTTTCACAAATGTTAATTTTTCATTGTCAACTGTCAATTTACTAATTAATCCAATATAAAATAGATATTATATTTACTTTGTTCGGAATTTTAAAAAACGTAGTAATATAATTCTAAACATTTAGAAATAATAAGAATTTAACAATTAAAATACTAATATGACTAATAATTAAAAGGCAAGAAACCCTAAAACACTACAAGATAATTTTAGTTGTTTCTGCGACGTCTGAAATCAGACGTTTTATTAACTAAAACTTTTCACAAGAGATCACTATTTTAAGAATTTAAAAAGATGAATTCATTGATTGGTTAGTTGTTCTGGATGCAACTGTTGCTAAGGTCATTTGTCCCGTAAGCTATATTCCCGCATGCTATATTCTGGGAAGCGTTCGTTTTCCTCCACTTCTGGATTGCCGACCAGACACAGCGCCGACACTAAACGTCAGCTTGTGTGATTTATCCCTCTCTGGGTCGCCCCTTAGCCGGACACCGTCCCAGTTGTGATCTCTCACCTCCCGACTGAGCTCTCTAAACTGTGGCAGTGTACTGCAGGTGGGTGTGCATATGGGTGTGTATGTGAGAGTGTTTTTGTACTGAATGAGCAGGGATAAGAATGAACGCTTGCGCATGCTCCGTTGTTCGTTTATTAAGATACTGCTACTGAATTTACCTCCTATTGTCAAGGATAAATCACGTGGAACTACCGACCAGAGCAATCGGTAGCTAGAATTCTCCTCCAGATAGGAGTACAATTCCAATGAAATTTCCTAATCGATGACAATTTTCTAATTATTATAAATAGAAGTTAAAATTTATACCTTATATAACGACACCACTTCAGTATACTTAAATAATACCTCTTGAACTCAAGAAAAACAATATGACAGATTTATCAGAAATAAATTTTAACACGTAAGAATCAGAAAAGTATCACAAAATTAAATATGTAAAACAATACGTATAAATTATTAAATATGGTAAAACGACACTATTTTGTATGCAACACTATTAATAATTCTACCGCTTCATGAAATGAACGGAACATGTCCACACTGAAGTGATTTTACCGAATAGGCGACATCAATCAAAGAGAATGAACGTATAGTGAAATTGAAATCTTTTCAATTTTAGATGAGTAATAGCTCACGACTATGAATATATTTCCATATTTTTAAAAACTCGGTACGCAAAACGGGGAAAAGAATTATCGCAATGTATTCGAAGGGATTCCAAAAATGTATTTCCGATGGAAGCTGCATATTGATTTCCAATATTCTACATTCCTTTGCCGCGGACAGATGGTAAAAGTTTAAGTACGTTACAGGCCACATTTGCATAACTGCTGCAGTAGGAAAGAACTTGTTCTGACTAGAACATCCTGGAAACTTTTTGATTATATACAGTAAGACATATAAGATTGCACACTTTACGAAATAAATGAGATTAAGAGTTACAGAGATACACTTAAAATTCAAATCGTCGTTTTATATTTCCTATTACCTCTTAATCCATCACCGAGGTTTGAAAGAAACCAAGGCTTACGTGGAGTGGAATGTGACATCGCCAACAAGAAATGTTATTGATATGTTGATAAAAAATTGCTCCAAAACAATTAAAAGTGGATTAATAACCATTCAGATTGATGTTAAGGTAGCCACATTTATTCATTTTCGTAACAAAGTTATCATAAAAATTTACTGGCGTATTCCTCCTTTAACCCTGCAGTGGTAACATGACTTTTTGTAACGAAAGTGGTAACGTGGGGTGTCTCCAGACCCCCACACTCTTTTCATGATATATGATAAATTATTAAAAAATAAATTAATATAATGTTATTCTTATATTATTAAGAACGTTTTGCATGCAATTAAACAATTTATTAAGAATTCAGTTCCTAAACAACTCTCACAATTCATCAAAAAAGCATGTAATATTTGGAGTTACTTTTTCTACCGGTCTGCGCGTGTTGTCACATCCAAGCCCACGTTTCGTAGCAAAAATTGAAATATTTTCAAATTCAAAGTAAAATGGAAAATTTCAATACCCATATTATCCACATTCCACACTTCAGCAAGATTTTGGGGCCTGATTTCACAGATCCACCCAAAATACGTAACACAATTACTGCCTTCATTTCCTCTTTGTGAGTCTCATACGTGCTGCGATAGTTTTTATTCCTCTCTAAATCCATTCTTTTTTTGATGTTGGTGGATTCTGTAATTCTCTCAATCAAATCCAAATCAATAAACAAAGTAAACATTATCCTAGTCTTTTGGAATTGCGTGCAGACTGCTTTTTCCTGGGCGGTGAGTAACGATATTCTCTTCCCGCTTTCAGAAAAAGTTGGCGTATTCTTCACTCCTTTCTTAACATATAAAGTGACCTAAAATGTCCGTAGTACTTCAGTACTACTTCCTAACGTAAAAATACAGCTTGCAATACGTTCCCCAACTAATAGAATGTACGAGACTAAAGACACTTTTGCGAACGTAGAAGGTAACGCGGGGGTCTCTGGGCACGCCAAACAAAACAATAGTTTGCTACACGAATAAAACTCACTAAACTGGCAAACTGAGACTACATTAAATATCATGATACAAAAAGAGAAAGGTACTAAAGCAATGGTCAGGGTAGCCAACATGTGTATCACAACAAGTGGGAACAAAGGATCGTGGGGGTCCCACAGACCCCCGCGTTACCACTCCCGGGTTAAGTTAGTCACTGTCAGTCACTGCCTGCTATCCCTTTGAGCTGGAGATCGACGCTGTTAGATCCTCAGGGCTCCCAAACGGTCACCTACCCGGAACCCCATCGAGTCGCGTGTTACTTAAACCGGGAGATGTAGCTCAGGGTATCAATTGATGTCACTGTAGTGCCTCTGACCGGAAGGTCCTAGGTTCGAGTTCAGACTGTTGGCTGGATTTTCGACACTAGCTAGAGATGTAGGTCGAATTCGGTCCTAACTGGAGGAGAATTCTAGCGGTCGGCTGCTCTGGACGTAATTTTCCGTGATTTCTTCGATCAATATCAGGCGAGAGTCGGAGTAGTACCCTAACAAACGGGCCACAGACCACTACCGATTTTCCTTCCTCCCCTTACAAGCACTTCCACTAACGTGCACTACCCTACTACACATGCGGAGACCGGTCTGGAGCTCAGAGCTTGCCCCAGCTGGGGCAGTGGCTCGCTGGTGAGAGATATCCGGTTGGGAAAAACCTTGCTAATCGGCGTAGGTCGGCAACGGATCTCGTCATCCATCAGGGAAAGATCACAGCCATCTCCCGAGCAAAAAAATGGATTACACTTAAGGGACTAATGAACGTAGCATTTGACGCGCCCGGAACCACTAACAATCATCAATCAATCAATTTGTGGCTTCATGGACATAGTAGCAATTCGGCTACAGACGCCGGCACCCGAAAAAATGCTCGCACCTCGTGCTGTCAGGTGCCTGTAACCGCCCAAGGCATGCAGTATCACTGCTGTCGCTCGCCGCGTCAATATTCCGTCCGTGCCTCGCGCCGTTTCCTCCATTAGCGCTTGACAGGCAAAGAAACTGCCATCGACCCGCGGAATGGCCAGGATTAATTTTCCAGGGGGTGGAAGGCTTGACACTCAGTGTCCCCGCAAACCCCTGCGCGTCATCTATAAAACTTCCGGCGCAATCTGAAGAAAGAAAATGTGTTTTAAATTATTTCATGTTTGTTGTACTGCAGAGTATTTAGATTTTATTAGTCATTTCACTTATTTTTGGATGTTATGTAAGGGTTGATCTTAACAGCCTAAAATGATACTTTTCCTTTGTAATATCGTGACCCGGCTGGCAACGATTAAATTTTTGTCTTTTGCATTAACTCTCCAAATATATTATTTGTAGGTATATAAAATTAATGACATTAAAATTATTTTGAGAATACAAAAACTGGGAAATATAAAGTCCAGTCCAATTGACGAATTAGGTTAATTCATTCATATTTTATTTGACCTAACTGGACTACAAATAAATAATGTAAGTATTATTTTGATACCAACTGTGTTCAACATTCCTTGAATTAACATAATGTTTCGTTTGTGCTGTGTTGATTATTACTTAGGTCACCTGATTGACAAACCATGTTATATATATCTACATACACTACCATTGTAGGTGATGTTACAATATATGGATCCCCTAGGTTTGAGTTCCGACAGTGGCAGGATTTTCGACACTAGCTAGACATGTAGATCGAATTCAAATCTAAATGGAGGAGAATTCTAACGGTCGACTGCTCTGAACGTAATTTTCTGCGATTTCTCCGATCTAGGTGAATGCTGGAGTAGTACCCTAACAATCGGGCCACGGACCACGACCGATTTTTCCTTCCTTAGTTGCGTAGTACTTTATATACATTCTCATAAATTGCGCAAGCATTTACAATATTGTTCATTTCCACACATGAGACAGAGTGTTCCCACACATGAGACAAAAAAACGAGAGGGTTGATGGAATTTCTCACAATATTGGTATATTAGTAGTTTTGTGCTAACACGGCGTGTTGAAAATTAATCACAAAATATTTACAATAAATCCTATTGACCATTAAAATATTAAACCTTTATTTTGTAGCGTATATCGCATTATTAATATCAAACTGCAAATTAATGTTCAAGTTAATCGAAAATATATTGGAAATATTTTGAAAAAATGTAATAAATATTTACCTGAAAGTTACTCTTCAATAAATTTACTTTGTTTTAACTAGGATTTGTAGTTTTGCGTGTTGAAACAGAAGGGAAGATGGTTTAAAAAGAGATACATTTTGCAATTGTATTCTTTCGAATGGCCCCTAAGAACATTCATTAAGAGACAGCAACACCCACCTAGTACAAGTAATCAGAATGTGCGAATTGTTGCTCGAAATGGAGAAGAGAGAAACGGTAATGGTGACAGTAATGCATCGTTTTGCACCCGTTGGGAATCAGCGCAAGAAGTGGACCATGTCGCGTTGCGTAGTACAAGAACAGTTCGCTGTACGCCGCCACCTGTCATCGTTGCTGGAAACCGAACGCGGCAGAAGCGCCCCTGGGGCTAGTGGAGCAGACGCGGACGGCTCGCAGATATTCAGTGAATGGCGTGCCACAGCCAGCGAGCTCCGGGCTACTAAATGCGCAGCATTTTCATATTTTGTTTCAGAGAAATTTTATTCCATTTGTCTGAGAGAAATTTTACTCGAAATGAAAATACATTTTTATATTATCCGTAACAGATTTGTAAACCATCATTTACTTTGTAGTAATTTGTACCAGAAAAAAATCTGTAGTGATATTGGGGGAAATGAATTAACGATAGTGAATTTTATTTCATTTCTAATTACATACTACATCGCAAAGTATCAACTTTTTGATGCATTCCTGACAATATTTAAAAAACCAAGGAGCGTTCCGTTTGAGCATAGTTGCATTATGTAGATATTTCTTTTAAATTCCCCCCTTGGTTTACATAATTATAGTGGATGTAATAGTGTATTTTTTCGCTGGAGAGAATAAACATCGAGCGACACTTAAGGCATTCTCACATGTGAATGAAATTTACTCCGATATATCATAAACTATTAATGTAATAAAATACACATATTTGTGAATTTTAATCGTATATTGTTAAGTCATACTTATCAAAGCATCAACTATTTTATGATTTGGATTTGGATTTCCATGTGTTTTCTCACGTTTTTTCTTAATCGACCATATTTGTGTAATTCAATTTTCGAAACGAGTAGTAACATTAACGATATAACAAAAACGAGGAATGAATAATGTGGGTAATAGACCCAATTCTGCATTTAGTTTTGTTAGTGTTGGCCGAGAGTACTATTAGTTCACTTTTATTTATGTGCTATTAATACCCTATGTATTACCAGACAGCGAAGTAGCTTTGTACAAGACCACAAGTAGCTGACAGCACAAATCTTCCCTGAGAAATTAGGAGGACTTGGCCCTGCATGGGATTGTACAGGCTAATAATAATAATAATAATAACAATAATAATAATAATAATAATAATAATAATAATAATAATAATAAAGTCAGTCCGCTCTGTATTCCAGGAATAAAATATCTGCAATAGGTAGTTTGGCGGTACCTGTAGCCGAATACAGTTTTGGACTAGTGGACTGGACTGAGCAAGAAATTCGCACCATGGATCGAAAAACCAGAAAACTGCTAAGAATGCATCATGTTTCCCACCCTCGAGCTGATATACATAGACTTGATGTGTCACGTAAGGAAGGAGGAAGACAAATTGAGGCCTCCTGGCACAAGGCAATAGTCGGGTTGGGGAAGTATGTAGTCAGCCATCAAGTTAACCCCCTAATGAGGCAGGTCATGAAATCTGACCGAAGAATGGGAAACAGAGGCATTGTTAGTGTAGCAAGAAGCATTGCGAAGAAAACTAGGCAAGTCACACAGAAACTGAACTTCTGATGCTGCTAAACATGAAGTGTGAGACACAAAAAATGTTAAAGAAATCGTGGAGAGACAAACCACTCCATGGACAATACCTAAAAAGAATGGAGAAGGTGCAGATCAATAAAGATCAATCATTTATGTGGCTTAAAAGGGGAAGAATGAAGCCAGAATCGGAAGCACTTGTAATAGCTGCCTAAGATCAGGCGTTGAGAACACGACATTATGATGAAGCGGTTCTCAAAATTTCCCAAGATGATAAATGCCGCATTTGCCAGGAGCAAGTAGAAACCATTGATCATATTGTCTCAGCTTGTCCAATCCTAGCAAAGACCGAATACCTGAAAAGACATGACAGGGTGTGGCGAAAAAATCGTGTTTACTTATCGATGTTGCTGTACCTTGCGATCAAAACGTCGTTACCAAGGAGGCAGAGAAACGTCTTAAATACAAGAGTTTGGAAATCGAGATCAGCCGAATGTGGGGCATAAAAGCACAGGTCGTCCCGATAGTTATCGGAGCTCTGGAATTTGTTCAGCAAAATTTGAGTAAGAACTTGTCTAAACTCCCTGGTAATTCAAAAGACTGGGAAGTGCAAGAAATTGCTTTATTTGGAACAGCCCACATTTTGCGCAAGGTATTGTAAAGGCACTGACAGTCACCGGATCTGCTCCTTAGCTAGCTGGTTGCAAGCTGGAGTAGATTTTATATTCAGCCGACTCATAACATCTTTAGTCGTGATGTAATGGAATAATAATAATAATAATAATAATAATAATAATAATAATAATAATAATAATAATAATAATAAATTGATAATATTGTCTCAGCTTGTCCAATCCTTGCAAAGACCGAATACTTGAAAAGACACGACAGGGTGTGTAGTTACCTCCATTGGCAGATCTGTATCGCCCTCGAAGTTCCAAACACATGCCCCATGTGGTACGAACACTCACCAAAACCGATGACCTCTGTTGGATTGTGTACGATATTGTACGACCAACAAATTCAAACTGATAGTACGATAGCGGCCAACAAACAGAATATCGTTATCCGAGATTTGGGGAACAAAGCGTGTCTACTTGTAGACGTTGCTCTGCCATGCGATAAAAACGTCGTAACCGAAGAGGCAGAGAAATGTCTTAAATAGAAGAGTTTGGAAATCGCGATCAGCCGAATGAGGGGCGTAAAGGCGCAGGTCGTAACGATAGTTATCGGAGCTCTGGTATTTGTTTCGCAAAATTTGTATAGGAACTTGTCTAAACTCGCAGATAATTCAAAGGACTGGGAAGTGCAAGAAATTGCTTTATTTGGAACAGCCCACATTTTGCGCAAAGTATTGTAGAGGCACCGATAGTCTGTAGATCTACTCCTTAGGAAGCTGGTTGCAACCCGGAGTAAACTTTATAATGAACCGACACATAACATATCTAGTCGTGAATTAGAGGAATAATAATAATGATAATAATAATAATGATAATAATAATAATTATTATTATTATAATACCCCATGTTCACATTTATGTGTTCAAATAATATATGAATTTTAATTGTGTAATTTGTTCTGCATTCTCTTCAGTTTTTTGTGCACTTCAAAAACGTTTTTCCGATTTGAAATGAGCAAAAATTGAACAATTGAGATCTGATGTCCCAACTAAAGTGTGATGGTAGTGGTGGTGGTGGTGTGAAGAGTCGGGTGAATCGATCCTTTAGTTTAACTTAACAGGACAATGTAATGTAGCAAACACTTCTGGTCTGTTGCAGTGCACACTCAAGAACTTGGTCAACAGATCATAGCCCCACGGAGAAAACTCATGACTATGTACTTAAAAAAGATGTACTTCAATAGAAACTGAAGAGGGAACAGTGATTGCAACATTTAGAAACATTTCATTAATATTTTCTCGTATTTATTAATAAAATGATTTGAGATCACAAATCGAATGTGTGTTTTGTTAGAAACGTTTCTATTCTAATTCTAAAAATGTGTTTTATATAATTAGTACTATTTCATTACTGTTGAAATAACGAAATAACGATATTTCATTACTGTTGAAATAATGTTCTTTAAACTTGTGTTATGGTTACCGAAATGCACTCCTGGATACATGATAAGAATGGAGACAGGTTCGGCCCCATTGAATACACAAATTCTGAAGAGAGCAATGCTGTATTTTACGAAATTGATACAAATGCCTGAAAATAGACACCCAAAACAATGCTATATACTATTAAACAAACTAAGTAGCACATCCGAAAATACTCATAATCGAAAATTTAACTGGGTTAATATTCTGAAAACCAACCTCGAGTTCGTCGGTAGCGATCAGCTGTTTACTGAATATTGTTTACTCGAATCTACTAGATAGAATCTACTAGATTCGAGTAAGATTGAGATGAGTATTTCACATATTTGCAACCTGTACGCAGATAATGTCGTTCAAAAGGAACACACAGAGTAGCTTTCTCATCCTACAGTACAATTTACAAATTAATAAAAGATACAGAATCTCCTAAATGGGAACCATACTTATACTCGAAAATACCATTAGCACAAATTAAAATAATGGCACAAATTAGGCTTGCTGGTTTAAACACCGTAAAACTAAAATTCAAAAACATAACCTATAAACTATCGGAACTAGAAATATGTATGGTATGCAATCTCAATCAACAGGACACATTAGAACATATTATAAAACTGTGCCCAATTTATGAACCATTAAGAAACAATGTGGTAAAAAAATCAAAACATCCTGGAACTATTGAGACTAAAGGATCAAAACAATATTCAATCATTTTTTCATTTTCTTAAATCTTGCTTACGGTAATTTGCTCTATTTGAATGAATTTGCTGTATCTGAAACTAAATTGAATAACTAAACTGAATAAAAGATAACTGATATTAATTTGAATGTGAATAAGGTGAACATCTGAGCATTTAAAATATTTATCAAAGAAAATAATAAATTATTTTTTTATATTTTTTAACTAGTTTTTTGTAATTAATGTGTTTTTGTGTTTTTATAATTTTTCTATTTTTGAGTAACTGTATTGATTTGACCATTTCATTGATTAATGATTTCCATAACTGTATTCTGGCGTATAATTAAGTTTCCATAAAAAATGCTATTAAAAGTCATTGTTTTTGTTCTACTCATTGTAACACATGATCTGTGAACGTGTAATGTAAATGTACTAAAAGTTTTGTTAGTTTTATGTTGTTTGTTGGTAATTAATGTGTTTTTGTAATTTCTGTTTTTGTAATTTTCTATGTTTTTGAGTAACTATATTGATCTGACTGTTTCATTGATTAATGGTGTACATAATTGTATAATGGCGTATAATTAAGGTTAAAGCCAATAAAATAAATATTCATTCATTCATTCTATTTCATTACTGTTATTATTAACATTCTTCTTCTTTTTATTATTGTTAGTGCCCGCACGGGTAGCTCATTGGTCAGCTTGCTTTCCATGACGCGGCTCCCAATTCGATTACCGGTCGGGCAAGATAATAGTGTGATTTTTCCTTGCAATGTCCCAGTATATGTTGTTGCGTGACAATGAGAAAATTTACTTCGCCGATTGAGAAGACCAAAATACGGCCTAGGGATGTCGTCATGCTAAGCACACGTACCTCTTAAACCAATGACCGCAAGGCCGGGGCGCCGCTGATAGGCCTAGGTGTCGTGGCCCAGGTCGCTGGGCGGTAACGATGTCCCCGCTATGAGGAAGTGGAAGAGATGCGAAGTGATGGGAAAGAATGGGAAGGGAAGGAAAAGGAAGGGAAGAGAATAGGGAGAGAAGGTTGCGCGTGCTCCATTGCCCATTTTTTGGCGAGCTAATACGGCACTCGCCTGAAAGGGAGTGAGAAATGCACAGGTTGTCGAACTAAGAACGCGGTGCCATCAGGCACTACGAATTCACTTACAAAGAAAATGTCTCCTGTCCACGATCAAACCGGAGATTTCGCAGTAACCGACACAATAGTGATACAGTCATATTGTGGCTGCTCCACAATTTTATTACCGCAGCTACTGATGTTGGAAGTTCCATATTCTTTCCAAATAAGAATGATATGGACACGTACAAGTCAATGAATCTCGTCACTTCAACGTTGACACACTTATTCTAACCCAGTTATTGGCTTTTATGAAAATGCCACAGCATATCGTACGGGTCAATCATATTGTTTCCTTAATTGAACGATTGTTTCACAAATGAAAACATATGAAGTAATAAAAAACGGGGCAATGCAAAATGCCACTATAAAATACGAAACGTTATTCGGGGAAACTCCACACCTGCTTGAATTCCACCTCGTAAAGTAGGTTAAACAAGAAGCTTTTCGTTCCGGGAACATGCATTATTTCTTCGTCTTGGCATTACTAACCATGAGAGCTCCCCTTCTCGCGTATTCTTTCATCCAACACACGAGCAAAGCATTGACGTTTCTGAGAACTGCAGTCGTAACGTGTACTGACTGGCAATGTACAAAACTTCGCAAGTCTAGATGATAAAGCTTCTGACACATCAGTTCACATGTTACGGAGCAACCTTAATTTATCGGCAACTGTTAATCTTTAAAGCTGGTCATGGAAGGCAAGGTAGCCGAGTTGGGAACGGCGTGTCATTCTGGGTTTGCAGTAGCGGTTCGAATTCCGGCTGGTGTATGAACGTTTGTGTGTGTGTATTTGTGCTCGTTCATACATGTGTGGCTCTGTTTACGTCATTTAGAGGTGTCAAACTAGGCCTACAGACTACCTCGGAAATAAAAAGAAAACTAGCCGAGATGAGACATGTGAACAATCTCGGCATTAAAATAGAAAACTGTACTATATGGGCCTGTGAGCTACCTTGGAAATTAATAAATAAATAAATTAATAAAAAATTAATAGAAAGCTGAATGAGATAGTTCTAAGGGTTTCTTTGAAAATAAATAGAAAACCGACTGAGATCGGCCAATTCGCTACCTTAGAAACAAATAGAGAAAGAACCGAGATGGGCCTAAGCGGTTCGTAAAGGGACCGAATTGGGCCTATGAGCAGACTCGGCAATGCATCTGAGTGGGCATCGGAACAGATGAACCAAGGCTAGATGGCAGGAGCCCTCCCTTGTGCCTAATAGTTTCCGCGGTGCCTCTTTGCTACGAGAATGGTGGCCATGTGTAAGAGATAAATAGACTATGTAGACATTCATAAAGGTAATACGTTGAAATAAGATATGAATATGAAATATGTAAATGTTAAAAAGGAAAATAAACATCACCAACATACCCACATACTAGTTAATCTTTCAGTGTTATGAAATACAACATTTGTAGAGAGATGTGTGTCCCCAAGTGATAGACCGGAAGATTATAGGTTCGCGTTTAGAGTTTAGATTAAAGATTAGAGTTTCCATTGTTTAGTCAGATCTATTCTAGAGATCGCATACCGCCTTAATCAGCAGGCTGCGTGAGATTCTTCCTTCGTCATACTGACAGCACTCTCGTCTTCTCGTACCGAATTAGCTGGCTCAGGGTATCAATTGATTTCACGGCAGTGCCTCTGACCGGGAGGCCCTAGGATTCAAATCTCGACGGCTAACTTGTCAGCTAGGTCGAATTCAGCCGCTGTCAGGAGGAGAATTCTAGCGACCGGATTTTCTAATTGGTAGTTTTCCGTGGTTTCTCCTTTCAACGCCAGGAGAATACCGGAGCTGCACCTTATCAAACGGGACACAGAGAGGGTGCGATCTTTCCATCCACTTCCTTGCTCTATCCTCACCCATTATTTACACACACGTACACTAATATGCACTATACTACCACACGTGCTGAGAGACTAGTGTGCTTAGAGCTTGTCCCAGCTGGGGCGGTGCTTTGCTGGTGGGAAATACCTTATTGGGGATAGCCCCGCAAGCCGACGGGAATGTCGTTGCTCGATCTCGCCATCCTCTGAAGGAAGATCATCGCCACCACTCGAGATAAAAATACTACACTTACGGGACTACTAACCTTATGTACACGTAAGCTTCCGCGGCTCGAGTCCATGACTTCTTGTCTGTCCGGGAGACGCCGCGTCGTTGGCTGAGAGGCCGACGTTTCGCCTGTCATGTCGCAGGCTTCCTCAGGACAGCGACTCTGATCAGAGGGACCTCCTCGCCAATCACGGCACACCTGCCCCTCCCAAGCGCCCAGGCAGGATAGTATATAACACCGGACGCGTATCACTGTTGTGTCACTGCCTTGAGGAAGCCTGCGACATGACAGGCGAAATCTCGGCCTCTGAGTCAACGACGCGGCGTCTCCCGGACAGCCATGAAGTCACTACTAACCTTTGCAGTTGACACACCGGGAATCACTAATGAATCAATCGAACAATCCCGTCTTCTCGTTTTCAGAGCCAGGGAAAGGGCTTATTTATTAGGTTACTGCACAACCTCAACAATTAACAAACTGCAGTAGCCTACTATGTTTACGCTGATATCCAACCAAAACTTGGAGACACCTAACGACTGGTTTAATTGATAACAACTGAAGGTAATAGTGGAATTGGGCAAACATTTGTAAATGATAAGAGTCGACATGTACCCTTACCCCTTACACTTCTTTGCAGAGGTCGAAGTCGACATAAGGCAATCTAGAGATGTAATCAGCACTCTCAACAGGATGTTTGGATTCTACAAATTCCAGTTCGACAGACCCTCAGCAGATGCAATTTTTCAAGAGTGTCTTCACTAGGTGACATCGTTTAGGTGAGTGGTTGCTTCAATTACTAGGACGTTGCAGTTACATGTTAATTTCAAGAACATTTGCAACTTTTGAAGGCTTTGTTGAGTAAATCTGAAGTGTTCAATGTTAGAGCGAAACTGGAGAAGTATTAAGTTTTCAAGAATTAAGTTGTTTCTCTCTGACATAAGGTAGACGTGCCTTTAATAATCAGAGTAGAGGTAGTCAAATTAGAGCATAATTAGAGCAGTGGTGTCAAGGTCTTCTACTGCTGGCAGTGGCACACGTCGTGGCACCGTAGCATGTCACGAGCTCCTCTGCGCCACTAGCGTCTGGAAAGAAAACTCTTAGTAGTAACCCCGCCGTTTTACAATAGGGATGGCGTTATCACTGGTGGCAGAATGATGAACTGCATGGAGGGACGATTTCGTTGTGACACTCATGCCACGGACTCCCGCTCGTGGCATCAAATTTGACAACACTGCATTAGAGGAATCCGGGAGAGCCCTAAAGATGAACATGGCGCAGAGGTGTGAAGGTGTCGTGTGCGTCATACGGAGAAAGTAATTTGCCGTTATCAACCCACGCTAATGGCGTATCTACGCGCTATTCCGTGTGTAGAAAGTAGCTGCAGGAGAGTGCGGTTAATGTGTTGAATTATTAGTTTAAACAATGCGATGTAACGCCATGCTAAAGTCATGCTTCTCTGAAAAGGGAGCCTTTGTGTAGAACAAGCAAAAATAACAAAGAGTTTTCGGAGAATCTGAAGAGAAAACATATTCGCTCTCAAGCATCGGATGTAACGAAACACAATGAATATTAATTTACTGCTTCTAATTATAGAACGACCTGGATTTTAGTCCCTATGTCGCCTGGTTGCCTTTTATAAATTCTGCTAGCAGAGAATGATGTTGCTTTTACGGTCTGAAGTTTGATCCTTTTGCCTGCCGCTTACACTGGGCTTGTTCTAAATGAATTGATTGATTGTTAGTGATTTCGGGCGCGTCAATGGCAAAAGTCATTAGTTTAATAAGTATAGTGCATGTTTTCCCCACCGTAGGTGACGGTAATCGTCTTCCGCTGATTGGCGAGATTCGGCGCCGACCTACCATCGGCTCGCGGGGTTTTCCCAAACCAGGTGTTTTTCTCCAGCGGGGCACCGCCTCGAGCAGAACGAGATCTAAGCAACCGACCAGACTCCCAGATGTGTGGTAGTGTAGTGCATGTTAGTGTGTATGTGTAAGGGTAGATGATATGCCAAGAAAGAACAAGGAAAGATCGCTCGGGTTCCTTGGTCCGTATGTTAGGGTACTGTTGCTGCATTAGCCTGGAGTTGATCGGAGAAAACACGGTAAACTACCGATCAGAGCAGTCGGCCACTAGAATTCACCTCTAGACGGTGACAAAACTCGACCCCGCTGACAAGCTAGTGTCGAAAATCCTGCCACCGTCGTGACTCGAACCTAGGATCTCCCGGTCAGCGGCACTGCAGTGTCAACAACTTGATGCACTGAGCCACCTCTCCCGGTGTCCAATTCTTGACTGGCCTGAATTTTAGTCTTTGTGTCACCTGATTGACTACTATTAATTCAGCTAGTAGGGAATTATGTTGATTTTTCGGTCTGGAGGTTGATCCTTTTGCCTGCCGCCTACAGAAAACTTGTTCTAAATGAATTGACGCGCTTGACCGTGAATGGACATTGCTATGCCTATCACGTGTGGAGTTTTACCATCTGATGGAACACGACAATGGGTAAATATTAATTCTGAGGGCTGATATTAAACTGATAAGGTCATAAATCCTGTAAGTATAGTGCGTGCTTTATCGCGGGAGGTGATGGTGACCATTCTCCATTGGATGGTCAAATCCGGCGCCAACCTATCGCCTGCTAACGGGGTTTCCCTCAACCAGAGATCTCCCACCAGCGGGGCACTCCCCATTCGGGACAAATAATAAGCTTCCGGTACGTGTGGTAGTGTAGTGCATGTTAGTGTAAGTGTGTATTAGGGGAGAGGATACCACAAGGAAGAGGAATGAAACATTGCGCGGGGCCCGTGGCCCATTTGTTAGGGTATTGCTCAGGCATGCACCTAGTCTTGTTCGGAGAAACCAAGGAAAACTACCGATCAGAGCAGCCGTCAGCTAGAATTATTCTCAAGGCAGCGACTGAATTCGATCTAGCTACTAAGTCTTCGCAGATAATTCTACCACCTTCGAACCTAGGACCTCCCGATCAGAGGCACTGCAGTGACATCAGTTGATGCCCTGAGCTACCTCTCCCGGTTGGATGTGTGTTGATTGAGGAGGCGTCACTATTGATATCATTAGTTACGTAAGAGTAGTGCTTGTTATATCCCATGAGGTGGTGGTATTTCTCCCTTGTTGGGACGTGAGATCCGTCATCGATTTTCCTGTCAGGTTGCGAGGTTTCGCCTCTGGTATGGCATCGCTAGCTGCATCCTTCTTATTAGTCTTACGACATGTGCTATAGTGGAGTGATTGTAACTGTACATGTGCACAAGGAGAGAGGAGGCAAGAATTAGGAAGAAAATATCGCACGCTGTTCATGGCTTGATTGCTTAGCGTACTGTGTCGGATTTCACCTGGTATTCATCAGCAACACTTAGCAAAACCATTGATCAGTTCAACTGAGAGCTGTAATTCTGCTGCAAACAGAGGTTGCGTTCGAACCAGCTGCTCACACCAGAGCTGATGGAGTAGCATGAGGGTTAGTGTGTAGTGCAGGCTGTTCCAACTAATCTACCCGTGCTAGGGAGCGCGTGAGTATCTGTGATTCACCACGATCACTCCACAGTGCGCGTCCTTTCATCGCGCTGCGGCTTCTGAACTGGCTGAGTGGAATTCAGAAACAGCATTGCAACTGACTGTGCAGTTGCTCTGATCAGGAGGTCCTAGGGTTCGAGTCCCGTCGTTGGAGGATTTTCTACATTAGCTACATAGCTACATCACATTCAACCGATCTGTATAAGAATGGGCGGCTGGCAGCTCTGATCGGTAGTTTTTCGTGGTTTCCCCGTTCAATGCAAAGCGAATGCCGGAGCAGTACCCTAACAAACGAGCCACGGACCATGCGTGATCTTTCCTTCCTCTTCCTTATCCTATCATCACCCCCAAACTGACACATACACTCACATACATTTACTACGCTACTAGAATTTCGGGAGACCAATCGGGAGATTCGAACTTGATTCTGTTAGGGCAGTGTCATGATGGGAAGGGGGAAACGTAGCAAACCGACGTATAGGTTGGCGCTGGATCTCATCATTCAGCGGGGAGGAACACATTCTCCCTCTCGAAATGTACATTTTCTACACTCATGAGACTAATTACCTTAACCCAAGAGTGCCCGCAATAGGTAGGCTCACGCCAGTGGCTGCAATGTATGTACCAGACATTGCTGAAACTTTTCGTGAGTGGGAATGATCTGACGCTCTATTAACTGAAATGCGAATTTTATTCGGTTTGAACATGTCTCTTCATGCAATTGTTAATAAATCGTACACTTGTCATAGACACGCCCGAAAATAATACCAT
This sequence comes from Acheta domesticus, assembly GCA_031308135.1. Taxonomy (NCBI): domain Eukaryota; kingdom Metazoa; phylum Arthropoda; class Insecta; order Orthoptera; family Gryllidae; genus Acheta; species Acheta domesticus. Next base: position 58,951,644 of record JAHLJT010002630.1, read on the forward strand.
GATACATACCGTTTACGCCAGGAGCTCACAATGCAGTGGTCAGATATCGCGCAGCGCAGTGGTAAAGTTTCAGCATGCTCACGGGAAATGACCCATCGAATTAATAAAATAGAATGACAGGCGTTCTCAGAAAAGTACAATGAAGGAATACATGAAATACCCGACGCCTAATGCATCGCAACAGTTCACGAACACAAAATTGCCCTGACTTGGATCTCACAGATCTATTGCGAGCACTCCCGGATTAACAGTTGATGCGCCCGGAAAACTGCCCTCATCAATCAATCATCCGATGGCGCCTGACTGTTCGAATCTCTTAGGCTGCGAGGTGAAATATTCAAGGTCGCTGATAGCGGTGGATGGAGGATTGCGGGCATACCGAGGGTCAGAAAGAAATCTTCTGTTTTAACACAAAACAACGCGAACATTGGAAGCACACTTTCTTCTTCTTTGGCCTTTGTTCAGTAAGATATGGAAAGTTTCACTGTTCCCTTCCTCAAACTTATGCAGGCTTTCGAGCTAACGTCGTTTGATGTTGGAACGGATCATTCTGACAATGTAATAACTTAGTTGCAAGCAAGTATGTAGCATCTTGCTCTTAGAATTCTTATAGTCAGCCGATGATATATGCTAACCCAGAAGTCTGGATACGCTCTAGCAGTTTTATTGAGTACAAACGGATGTCATAGATGCCAGACATATTTTGTAGCGTTATCGAGAAAAGCGATAGAGGATGAGTGAAAAATTGTGTGAGAGTGATAGAGTGGGAGAGAGACAGATATAGAGAGATAATAGTCTTCTGCAAAAATTGTCTACAATTGTCCTGATTTTGAGCAGTCCTGAGTCCTGACTCCGGCAGTACTGCAAGAATGCGGATGTCCAGCGAGATCCCATCTGGTCAGTTATTAAAGAGTATATGCGGCGATGCGTTACAGCAATCGGCAACAAAATCGAACCTCTGAGGATCCGTAGTTCGAGTTTCTCATCACGTTTGAACAACTGCTATTTGGCAAAAGATCGATATTTCTGTCGATTGCTGTAACGCTTCGCCGTGTTTAAATTCCCTCTTTACAACCTCTGCAAAAACATTTCATCGAGGTCTGTGAACTCGCCCAGCTACGTCACAAGTACCGAGCGGTGCAACGTCCTCGACTTTCCCTCCGACCCTCCCCCGCTTACCTGCTGCCGGCCGCGACGCGTCATCTGGGCCCCTGTGGGCACGTGGCCGGCCCTGACCTTTCGGAAGCACTCTCCCAGGGAAGCTCCACTGACCTCTGACCTTTACCCGCCAATCGAAGGAGGTGACAGCGGCCGAACGCACAGGACGGGCATTATAATGCAAGTGCTTCGTACATATGCAATTGAACACGAGAACGATATGGCGACGATGGTGTAACGGTTAGCGTGTAGGACTGTTGTACCCAAGTTCGCAGGTTCAAACCCGATAGAAGCCATGGATTTTTAGGGGTGAAAAAAATCCTTCGTACGCCTTCCTTCGGAGGAGAAGTAAAGCCGGCCGGTAAAGAAGTAAAAATCATGTTAGTAGATTTAATGCATGTAAAATATCCTCAAGCCTCTGAGCAAAATTCAAAATCGCCTGTTTCGTCACCCATGGAATACCTTCTTTCTCCGTTAGTTGGTGAAAGGAGCGTAGCAAAATTTGCGTCGTCAGACGGAGCCTCATGGTCATGCCTCATGAGTCTCATGAGTCTCGCCAATTCAATTTAATTTAATTTGGCTCAAAGAGGAGCTGGGGGCTCCACCTGTTTGGACAAGGAGCACAAGGGGGAGGTTGTGTGCCTTGTGTGGTTCTCCGGCATCTTTACCCCCAGGAAAGATCCTGATTTTCACTTGGAAAGGACGCTGAGTCGACTTCAGAACCGCCCTGAATGGAATTCACCAGATAAAATTTCTAACCTGCTTGGGCATTCGAACTTGGCTCCTTCTGGTCAGGAAGCTAACATCAAGCCACCGCGGCTTCTGCTTCATACATATGGCCGCCTAACACATTATGAAAGTTTATTATCAGGCAAATTGAATGTTATATGCGGCGCATCTAGTAATGAGGCAAAGTTTAGCGGCTTTGATGACAAAATGGTTAGCAACTTATATCCAAGTCTAAGGTGTAAGCTGTGGATTTTTAAGGAGGAAACCTTCGTACGCCTTACGCCTTACCTCATAGGGGAAGTATGGCCGTCTTCCCCCTGTTGTAGATTTACCGCATGTATAAAAGAAATCTCTGAGTTAATTTAAATCACAGTTTCGTTGCCTGAGTGAATATCTTTCTCCGCTAGTTGGTGAAAGAAGTGTAACAAAATTTCAATGATCTGAGAAAAGAGAAGACCAGATGGCCTGATTCTCATCACGTAAAATTAGGCACCATTGAATTGAATTTTGAAAAAGAAGAGAAGCTGGGAGATGGATAAGAGATATCCATGAGAACGTTCAATGGGATGTCTCAAAACAGATGTCACAAATTTCTAATAATATTATAATAATTTTTTGACAATGGACATTTTTTCCTGATGGGTACGTAACCCATCATTGACTGGTAATTGGCAAGAACAGGAAATCATTTTGAAAGCCACCTTTGTGGGAATACCTTGTTCCAAAGTACCTTGACGATTTTTTAAAAAAAAATATTTAATTGCAAGATGAGATGACAGCTGAAGATCCTTTCAGTAGTGTGAATGCTACATGTTGATCACAATATTTACAAAGTAGTTGGTGTTTAACAATAGGTGTTGACATAAATGTGAATTCAGAAAGGCTAGATTCAGACTATCACAAAGATAATAAGTTATGTAAATTTTATGAGGATTGTACAGGTACGTAAAATACTAACCGTAGACAATAACAGTAAATCAAAGGAAACCAGGAAAAGGGAAGGAATCCGGTGAAAGCAGCCATATTATTAAAGGAAAGGTACCTGATGTTTCCTCCCTCGGTAAGTAATTTCCTTGTTCTGTAGAGTTGGGAAGTAAAGTTCTGGCGATAACGCTTCTCTTAATTAGAACAAAACCGGAAAGAAGAAAATTGCACGGCGAAGTTCACGAGATTCAAGAGGTGTTGCTATCTCAGAATTAAAGAAAGGTGGAGAATACTTTTTTGATGCAAGGTTTCTATTACTTTTATTCTTCAAACCAACATTTCGTAATTTAAGAATGAATATTTACACACAGAAAGTAAGCATATTATTCTTCATTCTATGGTGTATGTTGTTTGTCGAATGATAACGAGATTGAGATCGAAAAAACATTGTTCTAAATATTTAACTACGAAAAACTGTATATTACCATGTGTTGACAAGATATTTGAATTATTTTACAACTTGAAAAAATAATCAAATTAATGTAAGTTGGCAACTTAAATTTACATTAGTTAAATTTGATCCTTATGTGTAATTATAACAAGTTAATTTGCATCATATATTGCTGCATTTAACTCAAATTCCTCCAATTGTTGTTTTAATACAAATCCCTTCTATTACTTTTACTTTCATTCACAATTGGCATCAATAACTGAGAAACGAGTAGCATAACCAAACGCGTTAATGATATTTTATTTTTAAGGAGAACAACTACAACAGCAAAAAGTAATCTGCTATAAAACACTTCTAAACCAATTTCCAGAGTTTGCTCTCAGGGGAACCTGTATCCCGAGAGAAGGCTATATCCCCTCAACAGAAATCCTTAATGGAAATTTATGTCTTCCTATCTCTCAGCAATAGTGGGAGAATAGCGGAGGAATATAACGGAGAAATAACGGAGGAAATATAACGGAGAAATAGCGGCGCGAGGAATCGTTCCGAGAAGCTATAAAGGCGACGTGCGTCAACCTTATTTAAATTAACCTCCACACCCCTTCCGCGCGCCACGCGCGATCCGGAAGTCCCTGCGGCGGAGGGGGAGACTTCGAAGAAGGCGAAGGGGTGGGGGGCGAGTGCTCAAAAGACGTTAGAAATGCGAGCGGTGAGTTTCGTCAGGTAGATATTAAACTCGTGTTAACAGCATTCATCGGACATTTTTTTGGTTTTAAATTGGGTATTAAAATGTAAATTTATGAACTGATTTAGTGTGTTGTGAAAAGGAATTTCGTTGAAGACGAAACAAAACAGAATAGAAAAGCGTGTTTAAAATGAATAAATTAATATGTTGCGTGTGTTATGTGAATATTAACCAGAAGTGAATTAGCAGTTTAAATTTTAAGTTGAATAGGAGCACTAGTGTTAAACTATCTTAATAACACTTTTTCTGAATAAATTACGTAAAGAAAGGAAAAGTTCACAATCCTTCACATCCGTAAGTGGAAAAAATTGATGAAAATATTTTTGCTTTATTCAACATTTTTTTACTCCCATGCATTTATAATAAGGATGTAAGATACGCCTACTAGCTTTGTTCGTACAAAACTTAAATGAATAAATTATTAGTGTTACTAGAAAAATAAGATACATTTTGCATATGATTCGACAACAGGGTGATCTTTCGATGACTATGAGTCATCTTCAAAGCCCGACAAAATAGAAATGAATAATGATAAATTAAATAAAAAGTTACATAAATTACGTAATAATTTACTTAATAATGAACATTAAAACAACAAATAAGTGATGCAGAAGCAGATAATGATCGCTGCAAGATCACCAATAGAGGTTGTGGCCATTAAAGAAAATAATGGCCAGTCTTTATCGCCCTATTTTACTCTGTTCAAGATGACCATAAAACACGGGGAATTCCAATATTTTTGTTTAGTTCATACCCGTTTCTTTTGAAAAACACTATCGATTGCCATATTTTCCATTTTGCGGTGACTTGATTACTGCATCTTCGCAAGCAAGTATTGAGTAGGTTGAAGGTCCTGTATAAACGGTAGCCCGAATCTTTTACGACGTAAGCTGATCACAGGAAAGCTACTTTCAAACAGGCGACTGCAAATGCGATGCTTTCAAAGTTGAGACAGGGGAGTACCAGGAGTCTGATATTGGTTGTGGAGTTGACTTGGAGATTACTTCGAAGGAACCGATATTTTGCCGAAGATGTAAAAGGAGATTAAAGTATCGGGAGAAGAGTCTTCAGAAACTGTTTACAAGTTACGGTAAAGGAAACGCCGCAAAGTGTTTTCGGGCCAATCCTATATTTTTTCCGTGTCATGTTTTCGTACTGTTTGAGCTGCTTTATAAAAATGACCTTAACAAGGTGTATTTAAAATAATGTACACCAGAGAAGACCTACTTTTATTCATAACAGAGTGTTTACTGAAGACTTAGAAGAACTTCAGCCCTGAGATACAAAATGTTTTAAAAGGTAAATTAGAATATTTGTTCTTAAACGCTTTCACACAAAAGTATATTTTACATGTCATCAAATCGAATGCTTTTGTTGTTGCCTTAGAATTCTCAACTGGACTGCACAGTCTGAAGACTTTTCAACCGCACAGGGCTCAATCTAGGATTCTACGAAACATGGATTGCGGGCTTCTAACAACGTGTGGTAACCACTTTAATCATTTACTCACAACCTTTACGATTACAGAGAGACGAACTGCATAACTGATTGTGTTTAAAACAAACTGAGCACCTGAATTTAGCTCTGAGCTAGCATTGTCGCTGACTGCCGCTGACCAGGGCCTTGCAACTCTCCATCAAAACCGGAGACAAAGCTTAAGGGTGCTACTATAGGAGGCGCTAGTGTCGCCAGGTACAGCTGTAGTTTAGGCTCGCCAACTTCCGCACATAAAAATTGGCTGATTTCTGAGAAATACGAAATGTGTCTTTTAAATGTTCAATTATACATAACATATTCATATAAGAAACTGCTGAAGAAAGCGCGAACATCGGCACTATTTTTTGTAACATTACGCGCCTGCTTGCGTCACGCGAACCTACACACTAGTCACGCACGTTTACAGTATCGTTAGCAGCAGTTCCTATTCTAGTTTCTGTAAGAAGGTGCTGTAAGAGAGCGCGCCACTGTAATGGTCTCCACCACGGTATATGGGAGTTAAAAGGCCCTGCTGCTGACTCCGGCACCTAGGGTTCGAGTCCCGTTGATGGCAGATTCTCGATACTTGCTACAAAGTTAAGTCGAATTAAGCCGCAGTCTGGAGAAGAATTGTAGCGATTAACTGCTCTGATCGGTATTTTTCGTGGTTTTTGACAATACCAGGCGAAAGTCGTAATAGTACCCTTAGAAACGGGCCACGGACCGTGCAGTCTTCCCTTCCTCTTCCTTGTTCTATCTTCTCCCCTTACACACGCATATTTACATGCACTACACCACCACACATGTCGGGATAGCAGTCGGAAGATTAGTGCTTGTCGCAGCTGTTGGGGTGTTCCACCTAGGAGATACCTAGGAGATATTACTGCCGCTGGGGCTATCTCCGTTCTCCGGATCTACTATCCAAATCAATGTCAGAGCTCATGCTTATCTGTGGTTTCTGTTAGACGTGCGCTTACATTGGGCAAACAAATCTGCTCCTCATCGTCCTTCTACCTGCGTTTACTAAATATTGTCCCGTTCGTGTTACTAAGCGACAAAAGCACGACACACACACACACACACACACACACACACACACACACACTGTTTAAACTTTACTATAACTAAAGTTAGGCATAATTCTGTACGTTATAAGTCAGTGGTGCCAAGGTCTTCTTGTGGTGGCAGTGACACGCGTCGTGGCACCGTAGCATGCCACGAGATTCTATGCGCAACTAGCGTCGGGAAAGGGAACTATTACGAATAGTATTAACCCCGCCGTTTTACAATAGGGATGGCGTTGTCTCTGGTGGCGGGATAATGAACTGCGTGGAGGGGCAATTTCGTCTGCTCGTGGCATCTACCTTGACAACACTGTTATAAGTTATTGTCAACTGCCTACAAATCTGTCGACGAACACTCATGGAGTGTCGACAGAAATTTCTGTCGCATCTAGAGCGGAAGCAAATTCGGGAGCGGGAAGGCAGCTGAGAGGGCCCTGCGGGTCTCCGCTGAGTCGCTCTTCACGGCCACAGGCATCTTGCGGCGGGGAGATAACCCGCGGGGGCGGCGTTGGCGGTAAAACCCTTCTGGCGGCGGCGCAGGTCGGGGTGGGGGAGGCTGAGAGGGGGGAGATTACGACGAGGCTAGGCCCAAGCGCGGATGCAGCGGGTCGGGAAATAGAGAGAGAGAGAGAGTGAGAGTGAGAGAGAGCGGAAAAGGGTAGGAAACTGAGCGAGTGGATGTGGTGACAGAAGGGATGGGGAGGTTGTGGGAGGGGGCGGAGCGGAGTGAAGTGGGGTTGGAGTGGTGGCAGAGAGGGAAGAGAGGGGGAGCGGGGGCGGAGCGGGGGCGGAGCGGGGGCGGAGCGGGGCGGAGCGGGGGCGGAGCGGGGGCGGAGCGGGGGCGGAGCGGGGGGCGGAGCGGGGGCGGAGCGGGGGCGGAGCGGGGGCGGAGCGGGGGCGGAGCGGGGGCGGAGCGGGGGCGGAGCGGGGGCGGAGCGGGGGGCGGAGCGGGGGCGGAGCGGGGGCGGAGCGGGGGCGGAGCGGGGGCGGAGCGGGGGCGGAGCGGGGGCGGAGCGGGGGCGGAGCGGGGGCGGAGCGGGGGCGGAGCGGGGGCGGAGCGGGGGCGGAGCGGGGGCGGAGCGGGGGGGCGGAGCGGGGGCGGAGCGGGGGCGGAGCGGGGGCGGAGCGGGGGCGGAGCGGGGGCGGAGCGGGGGCGGAGCGGGGGCGGAGCGGGGGCGGAGCGGGGGGAGCGGGGGCGGAGCGGGGGCGGAGCGGGGGCGGAGCGGGGGCGGAGCGGGGGCGGAGCGGGGGCGGAGCGGGGGCGGAGCGGGGGGAGCGGGGGCGGAGCGGGGGGCGGAGCGGGGGCGGAGCGGGGGCGGAGCGGGGGCGGAGTGGGGAGAAGTGAGGTGGAGCAGGGGCGAAATGGAAACGGAACTGTGACGGAGCAGAGGCGGAGTGAATCTGGAAATGAAAAATAGCGGGAGCTGCACAGGGAACACAGTGATGGAGACGGTAACAGGTGGTAAGGGAGGCATGAGATGAGATGGAAAGGGAACGGTAGTGAGAAGTGGTGAGACTGAGCGGGGCTGAGGCTGGGATGGGGCGAGATGGGGGGCGCGGAGGCGGGGCGAGGGGCGGGGCGAGCGGCGGGGCGAGCGGCGTGGCGAGCGGCGTGACGGGGCCGGGGGAGGGCAGGGGCGGATGGGCTCTCTGAAAGTAACGCGGCGGGAAGGACGCCGCCGGGATGAGCACCTCCGGACGACAGCCTCTGGATTAGCAGCGCTGCGGCAGATGGGGACTTTCGTGGTTGCGGTTCCTTTGACGTTCCCCCGCTTCATTTGACGCGCAGATTTCGGTTTTAAATTCCACCTCGGTTTTCTTTGAGACATTCCTGCCTTTCCCGTTTTCATCTTTTGCTTTTTTTCATTCTGAATATTATTTATTTCCGACCATCTGAACCTTTTCCTTTTTCTTTCTTCTTTTGTAACATTCTTTACTGCCGCTACTGCGTATTTTCTGTCAACCACTTTTTCATTCTTTCCCTCTACTATATTCATCCACTATTTAATTTATTTTTCCTAAAGATCACATCTTCCTATTGTTTTTTCTTTTCTAGTGTTTCGTTCAACTTGTGTTTGTTTGTGTTTCTTGTGTTTATTTCAACTTTTCTTTTTCTTGTGTTTCGTTCTTTTATTTAAAGTCAACTTTCTAATGAAAATTGTACAGTTTCTTTATTTATAAATCACTTTTGTCTCTCACACGCCCTCTCAAACGTTACATAATTTGTTAATTCTAAAAAAAATAATTTTTGTTATACTGTTTTTTTCTGGAGTAATTTTTATCACATTTCTTCATCATTTATGTAATATACTCTTTTAGATATCGTGCAATAGAATAAAAAAACTCATTCATAGTAGACTAAAAAGTCCTTCTTTCAGCTACAAGTTCCAAAAAATTATTTATTTTTCTCAACCTTCACTGACGATTTTCTTTCAGCTTGTATACGCTAAATATAAGTTAAATACAATAATCTTAAAATTAGACAAAATACATCATCAATACAATACATCATCAATACATCAAAATACCGAAATCACCACACAGTGTTTCGATTGACGCCTAGAATACTGAGAGGAGTTGCCCTTAACATACCGAGTGAGAGTTGTCCTATCACACTAAATCAAATTTGTATCGTATTATGATTTACATCACCGGAAGACCGCAAACTATGCACGACGACATATCACTGAATTGTTGAATTATTATCACGAAACCGCTATATTTCTGCCCAGATAATGTAAATTGCAAATAAGAACACTAATTTGCCATTTTCTCATAATGGATTTCTATTAGAGACTCAGATGACGATCAACCTCTCAACTACGTAGCTAGTAAAATCTGCAATGCGATACATACATTATGACGCATATGTCGTATATCGTCATGATAGCGGTCGTATCCATTATCGACGTGTTAAACTTCGTTGGTGAACGTTTACATTACACGCGTATAAGGTCGCAATGTGTGTATGCGATTGCACGTTATTTGTGGGATGCTACGGTTAACTGCTTCCCGTTCAATGTCCACATTCACACGTCTACACGTATTATCGGATGATTCCCTGAAAGCCGCACGCGTGTTTACGGCCGATCTACTCTTAGGGGTACAATCGATTTAAATGTCAATTCTGGTGTAAACGTTCCTGGTGAAAATCCAATATATGAGGGTTAATCAGCTTCATTGAAAGTGTATTAGCCGTTCATTGCCATAATTGTATCAATAAAATAGGATATCAAGAGCTCAATGTGTCATGCCCTGTTTATTGTCTGAATGATGTCAGAAAATGAAAATTTACGTTAGAGAAAGGTTTCTCATTGCCTGGCAATCTAACGCACAAAAAAGACCAAAATATTGTTGGTTTTATTTAGAGGGAATTATTGTGCGCAAACAAAAATATAGAAATATCGGAGTCGAAACACATCAGTTCTTTTAAAATTCTGGTGTGACATTGGTTGAGTATTCGTCTCAGTACATTTTGCCAAAAATTACCAAAGTCCGAACAAAATTATAAGTTAGTTGATTGTTGGGTGTGGCGTTTTCACGTTCTACCGAGTTCTGCTATAGCTACCAGGCTGTGAAAGTTGATTGATGCCACCGATACGATATTTATTTACTAGAGCAGGTTATCCTCCATTCCCGCTCGCGCCACGAACATCAACACAAATAAAGTCACTCATGTGACTTGTAATGACCACCCGCCCAACCGCCCAACCCTCGCCCGCCCAACCCTCGCCCAACCGCGTTCGCTACCACCCAAGCGCCCACCTTCCTAACCGCCCGCCTGCCCAACTACCCAACCTCCTGCTCACGCGCCCACACCCCATTAACTACAACATAAAGGTAAAGATACCCCAGTGCGATTGCATACAGGCGCGGCTCCTTTAACATTCTTTCTATACTTTAAGGTAACAACATAGTGCTAAAAGCAAAGCATCTCATTTGCTGTTGCGTAGATTACGGCGCAAACGTTACCATGTGCTCATGAACTTTCAGCCACCCTCTAATTTCATCCATAACTCTTCGGACGCCACTGAAACGGGCTTAATTAGCAAGAAATAAGAACATCCATAAAGCACGATTTATTAAGTGGGACAGATCAGACATCACTAGGCGAAGTCAAAACTTTCTTCTTTTCTTCTGCCTCTCTCCTTTTAACTTTCTCGCCTTTGTTTATGTAGTAAAGAAAACGTATTCTAGTAGTAACGTACGTAACTAATAACGTACGTTATAGTAGTACGTAGTAAAAAATCTGAGATTTTACGACTGAAAAACTCTGTTTGCTAAGCCCGAGTAACGAAAAAGTCGATAAATCTTGTTCCTCCAAGTAATATATTACTTCCTGTAACACTGTGTAGTCAAAATTTATCTGTGGAGGATCCTCCATACCGGAAAATCTATTGATACCACAATGTCTATCGATCTCAAACGTAAGGAGAAAATGTTAGAAAGAAATGTTGATACGTCGATAACTGACAAGATCGAAGGATATTTTTTTAGTCGGTAAGCACACATAGGTCGCATAAATGAAACATATGATAGCGAACTAAATTATCGTTCACGGATCGGAACGGGGAGTCTGCAGAAGAACTTGGGTAGACAGCGTCAACCGCAAAGTACGAGTATAATTGAAACAAAGCTTTACAACGACAAAGAAACACGTGTTGGAAGTTCTGATGCGAGAAATGACAGTTGAAGTTTCATAACTCGCAAAATACTTGCAATATTTCTTCTCTAGTATTCAATTTCACAGAATAGTCGTAATAATTCATCCCAATGAGCAGCAAACATTTCGATTCCTAGCAGATGTGAGCGACCTGCATTCTGGTCCACCTTTCCACGGGTGGCTGGTGTTTCGCGATGATCGTCCGGCAAACGAGCCAAGCGGATCGGAAAACCTCCACAGCGCGCCCGATTGTTGCTTCGTGTTTGCGGCGCTGGAGGGCACTGCTATCGCCCCTCGCCGCAAACATTTGCCGCACGTTGCGACCGCCACCCCGCCCTCTCCCTACCGCTGCGCCCGCGCCGCCCCCGCTCAATCCAACCACATGCCGGGGCACAGTCCCTCGAGCGATGTGATGCGTCCTGGGGGTCGGGTTCGCCACTGTGATTGGGGTCGGAATCAGGATTATTGTTGGGTCCGGATCGGGATTTGTAGAAAGGAGGGGATACGATTGTGTTCGCGGTCGGGATAGGGACGGGAATAGGTTTCGGTGTCGGGATCGGATTAGTATCAGAGTCGTGATCGGATTAGTACCGGAGTCGGAATCGGGATCCAGATCGGGCTCCGGATCGGAATCGGGCTCCGGATCGGAATCGCGCTCCGGATCGGAATCGGGCTCCGGATCGGGCTTCGCATCGGGCTCTGGATTGTGGTCGGAGTTGGGATCGAGTTCCGGATCAGGGCGGTTGGCGTCGGGATCGGGAATGGGGCCGGAATTAGAAGCGGTGTTGGGATCGGGATCGGAATTGGTGTCGGGGCGGGGTCCACGTCGATTTTTATGTAGTCGTTGGGGTCAGAATGAAATCGAAATTTTGATTGGTTTGAGCACTGAGGTAAGTGTAGAGATCCGGATTAGCGTAGGGATGAAGATTAAATGTCGTAGTCGTGGGCAGTGAGACAGAAATATTATATTCTGACGGTATAGCTTCTGAAAAATCGTAATGGCGTAGGCACAATATATCTTGATCATCTTAATTTACTGGGAAATTGAACAGTTTTTTTTTGTTTCACAGGAAGTGATATCGGCAACGCCGGCTACAAACATCTAAACAAAAAAGCCAACGCCGAGCGCGAGATGGCGAGGAGAAGTAAAAAAATGCGAACGAGGAAAGGAGAAAGACGCTGCGGGGCTAGACGACCACTTTTTCTCCCGCGGTTACAGCTCTCTGGAAAAAACGAACCTCACCGAGGAGCGTAATTTCAACGGCCGCGCGCACATGAGGAGCGGAGTAAAGCTGAAAATTCTGTTCGAGGTAGCGCATTTTGTTGTGCCAAGGGCAACGGGAAAATTCGACTCGCACTCTCAACGTCAACGTGCAAATGTTCAACGAGAATCTACGAGCCGAGGCTCCAGCTGACTAGCATATAAAGACAATCTTCGATTGGAATAATATTTAAGATTTTCAAAAATGTTAAATTGAGAGTGTTAAAATGAAGAAAAAAAATTCTTTCGATAAAAAGATTGGATTGACACAGGAGTAACTGAGTTCGGCCATCGGTCTTCAATCAACGTCAGGGTTAGAGGAATTTTCATTTTCAAAAATATTCTCAGAATTTTTAAAAATATTTCAAGGAATCCTGTTCATGGCCTCGGTATTTTTTATGTAACCTTAAAAATGTTCGCTTTTTGGCATATCAAAAATGTTTGTAAACGGGTCATGTACACTCTAACCCTTCATTTGAATAATATGCTTTCGAAGTGAAGAAACCTAATATATCAACTTTAAGCGCGTAAATGAAACCTTCACAATCTTTGAAGTACAAAGCAATTAATTTACTACTCGAAGTAATGCATTTATTTCATTTCGTGGAAGATCCATTGAAATAATGTTTGAAATTAGGATTGTAATAGATGAAGAAAGTTTTCTAGGATCTCTCAAAGGCAGCGTTCTGGCTTCCCATGCTGCGATCCCGCGTTGGATTCCCCGTCGAGGCAAAAATAGTTGTAGCTTTCCTTTAAAATCATCCTAGTTTCTGTAGCTGTGTGACGAATAAAAGCTCAGACAGGCGGAGGTTGCTAGTTACGGAGAAGAGAAAACGTTATGCTCGCCACATGCCTCTCTAAAACCATAACTGTGGGAATTAAACTAGACCCAGATATTGGAGCACCGTTGGTCGGCAATGTCGGCCCATCGACCCAAAGTGCCAAATACATACATGTATGAACCCTCTTTTTCGAGAGTGAATACAAAGGAGATTTCTAATAAGCTGAAGAAACTTTCTAAAAACGTGACGGAACTTTTTATTGACTTTTTATGAAACAACGGAATGGAGACTACAGGCTACTACATTGAAAGGGACTTTGCCTCCCACGGTTGCAGCTTTCTTGAAAACCGCACCACAGTAGACAACGCAATTTCGACTGCCATACAAACACAAGGGGCCGACTCGCGTTGAAAACACTGGTGCATGAGGTGCCGTCTGGAAGGTGCGGGAGTCTCAACTACCGAGAATAAAGCTCAACGAGCAGGAAAGAGAACAGAGACTACGGAGGGCTGAACGACAAAAAAGTTCCCCTCTAGTGTTGGAGTTTTGGTTTTCATAGACCCCAGTATAGATTTGTATGTCTTAATGGTTGAATTGGATGATTTTTTATGGTTCGTCATCAAATTGACCGAGTTCAAACGTTGTCGCCCTCGTTACCAGTCTAAAATACATCTGAAAATTATAACCTCAAAATATTACTAGCAGGATTAACTCGAGCCGAATAAGTATGGCGATTTTTTACTAGCAGCCAATTTAAACCCAACTACTCAAGCCCATCCAGTTTGAACTTCCATTTGTAGAGCCCCGCGCAATGGATGAAATAGTTCTGAGCATGGTATGCACTCTTTAATAAGATACCAGCGTCTTGTCCTGGAAATTGGTGAATTATTTTGATACGTGAATTTTTATGAAGATATATGTTGAAAGTGAATGTAGAACGGGGAAATGAGGAGCTGATTATTTTGTTTCACCTGTTTGTTATTCTGTTTCAGAGGATGATTATTTTGTTATACTGTTTCAGCGGCTCGTCAACTGCTATGGTCATCAGTTCCGTTTGTTTCGTGGATGTTTTATCGCAAGTGGTGGAAGTGTTCCTTCCTGAAATACGGAGGGATCCGTCCCCAGAATCCATATCGGCTTGTGGGGGTTCCCACCTCCTGCTATATCCTCAGCGAGGCCACATCCCAGCCGGGACAAGCTCTAAGCTCCCGTCTGATTTTCCGGTATGTTTGGCAGTGTTGCGAATGTGAGTAAGTGTGTCCAAGTAAAGGGTGAAGATATGGCAAGAAAGAGGAAGAAAAGATCGCGCGCAGTCCGTTGCCCGTTTAGGGTTAGGGTACTGCTCCGGTAGTCACCTGGCGTCACCTGGATCAGGGAAACCAAGAAAAACTACCGATCAGTGCAGCCGGACAGAGCCAGGCTGAACTCCACCTATCAATTTAGCCAGTGTCGCAAATCCAACACCGCGAGACTCCAATCCTTGGATTTCCCGGCCAGAAGCAATAGCAGCAACAGCTCTTGCTCCGAGCCATCTCAGACGGCGAATTCCACATGGGCCGCCCAGAATTTGAACCCCGGTGCCAACGGTGGGAGGCGAGTGGTCTGACCGCCACACCACAGGTCGCCAGGGCAGGGCAGGGCAGAGCGGGGCCGTGCCTTCGCCGGAGGGGGCGGGGGGCGGGGGGCGGGTGCGGCGCCAGGCACGCGAGCGATGCCTATCGCCGCTCGATGAAACCGCCGCCGCCGCCGGCGCCGGCACGAGGGCGCCGCGCCGGGCGCTGCGCGGCCGCCGCGCCGACTGCCCGCAGCGCCAACACCGCTCTCCTACACAGCGGCGGCCCCAGACGATCACTTGGGGGAGGCGTGGCCCCCTATCGTAGACTTTTATTAAGCAATAAATATATTTATTATATTGTGTATTCTTTATGTACTGTAGATAACCTTTTTCCGGGGGCCGATCATTTTGAGGGGGGCATGGCCCCCATCGTAGATTTTTGTTAAATAATACATATATTTGTTATTATATTGTATATTCTTTATGTACTGATGATATCATTTTGCCGGGGGCCGATCATTTTGAGGCGGGCATGGTCCCCATCGTAGATTTTTGTTAAATAATAAATATATTTGTTATTATATTGTATATTCTGTATGTACTGAAGATATCATTTTGCCGGGGGCCGCTCATTTTGAGGGGGGCTTGCCCCCATCGTAGATTTTTGTTAAATAATAAATATATTTGTTCTTATATTGTATATTATTTTTGTACTCTAGATATACTACACAATATTATTATTTAAATAATTACATAATTCTCACATAAATAAATATTTAAATCAATTTTGTCAAATAAAGAAAGGGCAACGAAAACTCTAGGCCTTTTGGGGGGGTATGATCCCATGCCCCCTCTCTGGATTCGCCAGTGCCATCCTACCTTTTTGATGGCTTTCGAGTTTTATATTTACATTTGACGACCTCGGGCCAAAAACATGCTATGCCACAACACGTAAGTTTTGAGAAAAAGGCAAGTAAAAGTTTGGACATTGCATTCTACACCATTGGGATAAAGAACATTCAATTATGAATTACAGTGCCATCATGAGGCGAATGTTTAAAATAAAACTCCAGCATCTCGATACATCTACGGGGCGTCGAAATACATTAATATCTCAATTTCAACAGAAATGTGACATAGCATGTTATTGGCCTAAGTTCATTTGTTGCTTTTATTTGATGGTGAATGAGTGATGTTTCCGGGCACGTAATTGTCACGTTGGTGTATCCTAGTGTTAGTGTATCATAGTGTTAGTGTATCCTAGTGTTAGTGTATCCTAGTGTTGGTGTATCCTAGTGCTAGTATATCATACGTTAGTGTATCCTAGTGCGCGTTAGTGTATTCCCGCTTATTGAGAGTGCAATCTTATATCGACCTACACGACGGCTTATGGAGGATTTCCCCCTCCAGGTGTCTCCCCAGCGAGGCGAGGCGAAACAAGCTCAGAGCTCCCGACTGGTCTGACGACATGTGTTCTATATCCTTGAAAGTGTGAGGACGAGGTCAAGCTATGGCTAAGGTCATTGGTCCCATATGTGTAGTGCGTAGTGCATGTCATTTCCTAGAGTGTCGGCAGTGATATTACCCCGCTGGATGGTGAGATCCACGCCCATCTGTCGGCTAGAGAGGTTTTCCCCAGCTAGGTATCTTCTACCCGCCGGGCACCAACCCAGCCGGGAGGAGCCCGGTGTCCCGGCATGTGTGATAGTGTGGTGCATATGAGTGTGTGTGTATGTGTGGGGTACGGATAGGACGAGAAAGGAGAAGGAAAGATCGCGCGCGGTTAGTGGTCTGATTGATAGGAGACAGCTCCGGCATTCGTCTAAAATTGATCGAGAAAACAACAGAAAAATAAACATTTGAACAGATTTCTCCCCAAGGCAGTCATTGCATTCAGCCCAACTCCATCTCAGAAAATATCACTGGGCATGCACAATATGTAGTAGTATGTACGTACTATATACTGTGGTGAGTGGAGTGTACACTACATGTGCGGTAATGTATACGCTGGAAAAAAAATTGACCGAGCTATAAATGAAGTGTTGAAAATCCGCCTCTGTTCCCATTAGGTGGCAAGTGCAACGGTGCACTGCTCAGGTGCGCTGCATTGACCGATGTCCCAGCAGGACCTGCGACCGGCAGGCCCTTGGGTTCAAGTCCTGATGGTGGTAGCATTTTTGACACTGATTACACTGGTAGGTTGAGTTCACACGCTGTCCAGAAGAGAATTGTAGCAGCCTGATGTTCTGATTGACAGATTTTCGGGATTTCTTAGATCAACATCGGGCGAATGCCGGAGCAATACTCTAAGAAACGGGCCAAGGACCGCAAGCTATCTTTCCTTTACCTTCCTTGTTCTAGTCTCATCCCTTACTTAAACACACACTAACATGCACTTCACTATTGCACTTGTCAAGGGACGAGTGCATGGTTGGAGCTTGTCCCGGCTGGGGCGATGCCACGCTGGTGGGAGATACCTGGTTGGGGAAAATCCCGGAAGCCAATGTAGGTCGGCGTCAGCCAGCGTGGGAAGATCACAGTCACCTCATGCGATAAAACATGCACTACACTTGCGGGACTACTGATCTTAGCCGTTGGTACCCTGGAATTACAAATCAATCAATCCGCCAAAGTCGTGACTATAAACCAAGAGCTCCCGGCCAGGGAAGCTGCACCGGCCACGGATGTTACTAAGCTATCACAGCCGTTGCGCATTATGGGTTAAGTGGTGGTTTGTTATTGCCTTCTATCACCAGGTCAAAACAGTCATGCCTTACACACGATTCTTACTTCGTGCCTCAAACATTCCGAGTAATGAAGAAGACCTGCTGTTGCTGCACCTGTCAACAGCTATTTGCTATATTAAAAATTAGACAAAGTTAATTTTAAATATGGAACATCAGATTCAAATCGGCGATTAATAACGCTTCATGCCCTTCAAGAACAGAACGTAATGGTAGATGATTTATGAATATCACACTGGATCGGCTATTATAATCAACATTGTGCGGTTGATGTTTTGTTCAAGAGATTAATTATCCATCAAAGAGCTTTCGAGATTCTTTCAATAACATCCATACATTGTCCTTTGATGTCTCATCCAGCGATGCAAATGTTTTAAGTTCGAAAATACGTGTATGATGTAGCTAATAAAAGGTCGTGTACTGTGAATGTCAATTCAGGCAATTTAGTAATTGCCTGTGAGGAATGAAAGAGATGCATGAATATATTTATTTTTACTTCGTAATTTGCACTTGTGCTATATTGATATGATACGTATACATAAACATGAATAAGTTCATGGAAATTCATAAATAATTTGCGTAAAATTAAATGTAGAAAACAACAATGCACAAGAAAGAATTGAATAAATATGGGGATATTATCACAAACTCAGGGAAAAGAGTGTAGGGAAAAGTGAAGGATGAAATAACAGAAAATTACAAACCTCTGTTCAACACAAAAAGATTTCACGAAGAAAGAACTTAGATGAAAAAAGTTAGCATAAGATAAATGAAAAACACACACCACCTGAAGACAAATGGTATAATAAATCTGGACGGCAAACTTGAACACTCTAGAACTTGAAACAGGATACAACAGAATGAAATTTCTACTGAAGGAAATGTGTACTCTGATGTTTATGCTAATGAGTTACAGATTCATCATAACATTTCGTTTTTAATGAGTACTCTATCTAAACAAACCCCTTCTCAGATTAGTGCCTTTGCAAATATTTGCCATCTCTGGGGATGTACCAGATATCCTCAGATTCAATCATTTGGTAACCTAGATGCATCATAATGTAAACATGATAGAAGTATTAGTGTACCTCAGAAGACGTCTCGTTTACTAGATTTTTTTATCTTCAAAAAGAAAAAAGTCTTCGAGAATGTAATTTTGAGATATAATATTTGTGGACACTAACTGGTAAATAAGATAATCATAAAAATACCTTGGTACGGATTTGTGTTTTCGTATCCGTAAGTTGAATTTTACTTCATTATGGGTCACAGCAGACTCTACCTAAATGCAGCCTTGAATCAGCCCATTCCACTAACATCAGACCGTAGGGGAATGAAATGGATACTTTTATATTATAGCAAGAACATACTGAGTGTAAGGCCCTGCGTGCCACAAGAGGTTATGGGAAAGGATATTTTCGCCAGAACCTTTTTGGATGGATCATGTATGCACAAAAATATCTTTGAATCTGGAAGTTAGCCAAAAAATAACAATATCTCTGTTAGATACAGAATCTTGTTTGCATGTTTATATTTTCATTTTCTTCGGAGGAAGAAAGGAAAATGACAGCCCATTTTGTGTTAGATCTGATAAGAGTCGAACGCACCCTGAGAAGTGTCGATGCCGAGTTCAAAAGTTAGAAAACTTTCTGAGAAATAAAACTTACTTACTAGTATTTGATATTCCGAGACATTTTCGGAAAGGTTCTACGTAAATTGATTTTAACGTTCTTGCTAGAGATAAGGATAGATAGGATAGATGCTTGTGGAGAAGAAGGATAGATGCTTGTGGAGAAGACAAGTAATGGTGTGTATATCGACCCAGAGTGCTGGTCTGCATTACGTAGGATGACTATTTTATATTTATTTTGACTATTACAAGAGATTTGTTTAAGATCAGGTTTGGTTTATTTAATATTAAAACCAAATAATGATAAATAGCAACGGATATAAATAATTTGAAATTAGAAAAAGGTTCACAATTTAGAAGCAATCAGTAATGGTCAAATTTATTTTCATAAAATAAAATTATAAATAATTATTTATATTTTATT
Source organism: Acheta domesticus (assembly GCA_031308135.1). NCBI lineage: Eukaryota > Metazoa > Arthropoda > Insecta > Orthoptera > Gryllidae > Acheta > Acheta domesticus. The sequence continues at coordinate 58,971,250 of JAHLJT010002630.1, forward strand.
TAAAAATATTATTCTATATTAGGGGTGTTATTGTAGTGTATTTCAAACGGATCCCAAAATATTGTATATGTAAGAGTAGACTGAGCACCAGTCGTGAGGGAGTTGTGAGGTAATAAATGATGGAAGATAATGCTAAATAGGAAAATAGTTAAACGTTTCAATTAAATATCATCCTGCGTACCTAAAAATAAATTAATAGTTAATTTACTCTAATCATAAAAATAATGTATACAAGTCATTTTTTGGCTGGAGCGAATCACGATCCTTGCATAAATAAACATTTGTAGAGTGATCGAGCATATTCATCTAAGTGCCAAAAGTTCAGAATTGCTTTTTCCATTTCAAAGTAATGCAATTTCCAAGGTCAATGCAGAGCTATTGGCTCTGAAACTTAAAACGTTTCCATTTCTTTACAATCTGCAACCACGCGCGGCGCATTTGTATTTACCGTATGAATGTCAGACAGTTTCTTCCTGTTTCCCACAATTCTGGTTTTTGGTGCTCGGATCAGTTTACTCGACCACTCTGTATTTCTGAATTCCACCCCGATATTGAAATAGTTTATATAATGGCAAATTCACAATAGAGAGGTAGCGTATTAACCAGCGGTATTATATACAGCCAAAATAGTTGTCGAATAAAAAGGTTAATAAATAGGGGCCCGAAGTTGGAAACACTTTCCTTGGTGACTGCGCGCGGAGGTCGAACCGTTGTCCGCCTGTTCTGGGGGACAGGATTGTGTCTAAAATTTCCTCAGGGTAAAGGCGTCAAATACGACTGTCCTAAAAGGTTTTAATTTTATAGTGCCCATATCTCTCAAGCTTGATAAATGACTATTAAAAATAAAAAAGGGCATTTAGGAAGAGAAATGTTACGATTATTGACCAGAAACAAAAGAAAATTGAAATATCTTTGAATGCGTAAATGGCAATTTTATTATTATTTTACAAGAAAGATTAAACTTTTCATTTAACAAAAAAAGCTATTTAATTTAATTTATTTGTTATCTAAACAGGAAAAATGTCACCTTTTTGTGGAAGAAAAGTTTTATTAATTGTTCAGAAGCAAAACAAGGGACCATTTCAGCATTTGCTGAACAAAATCTGAAAAAAAAACCCAATCAAAATAGACTCTACAATCTAGACGTTATTTTCAACAGTACGTTCCAGCAGAACGACCTGGTGTACAAGTACAGAAAAGAATAAATACTCTACGTAAATGATTCGTTGGGTAAGCAATTTAGACCACTCGTCCAAATAAAAACAAACTATTCTGCCAACAACCCTTGTAAAAAAACGAGCCTCTCCAAACCTTCATTCTTCTGCATCATCGTATCTACCTGAAGTAATTAACACTCCCTCGTTAAGCCAGCATCATCTGTTCCTCTGCAGCAGACGGTTTCCAGGAAAACATTAATCTCGCCAAGTAGGGCAAAGCTGCGCCCGCAAATCCACTGGGCCGGCGCGACGCGTGGTAATCCTCTGTAAGCAATGAAGTGTGCAGGCGATTGCCCCAGGTCTGCATCGGACAGATGGACACAGCCGTTTCGAGGCCACTGGCCAATGCTTCGGAACCGTGTCACGCACAGGGGACTAATTTCCTCTGACGGCAGTTGTAATCCGCTGCGTTGGCCCGATGGCTGGATTAAATCCAAACAAACTGGGGTTTTGTTTTTCGTATTAAAGTACGTCCATCAGTCTTCTTCTCTCGGTGCAGTTTTAATTCGTTGATATATGTGTAACTGTGCCATCAGGTTGAAGTGACGGTTATGAGAAAGGGAGGGAGATCAAGTCAAAAAATTATTCGAATGTTTATAATCAAAAGCTAAGATAACATACCAAGTGCAAAAAGAAACAGTGAATAATTTTGGAAAAGAAATGAAAAGGCATAGAAAATTCATGAATTGAAATGTAAGATTTGAAACATAATTTAACCAATAACTGGTTTTCACTCATTCTAATTACGTTCAAAATTGTCGCATAAGTTTTAATATACAAAACTTCTACACTGAAAGGTTTTATAAGTTAAAATTATATGCTTTTAATTTACATATCAAATATTCCGTTTAATTTTGGAAAGAGGACCTGTAATAGAGAGGAACTAATAAGTTAGGCTTGGAACTTGTGCCACTTCGAAATGAAATTAAAATATGCGCTACAATTAATATAATGTCTAAAACTTCAAATGAAATTAATAGTTCTTGATCGAGTCACTACTGCACATCACATGAATTTGGTCACGAAGAGAAGAAAAACATACGCGTTCCAAATTTACCTTCGTCATCGTTAACAGAGTAAGAATCTAATTTTTCCACATTCCACGTAAGCTACTGTTTACAGCGTCACCAAGATTCGTAGATTCATGAGCCATAAAAAACAGAAGCAGGTGAGATCATCCTCAGATAAACAGATCCCATTACCAGCTGAGTTTCGCTTGTATTGCCGCTGTCTCAGCACCATCTCTTAACCGTGAAGACCTAGCGTACGAGTCCTGACAGTGGCCGTTTTTCGACACAGGCTAAAAAGCTAGGAGAATTTAGACCGCTATCTGGAAGAATATTCTAAAAGCCGGCTGCTCTGATCCGTAGTTTTTCATGATTTCTGCGATTTACACCAAGCAAATGCCAGAGCAGTACCGTAAGAAAAGGGCCACGAACCGCCCGCGACCTTTCCTTCCTCTTCCTTGTCTCATTACTTACACACACACACACACTTCCATGAACTACACTACCACATGTGCTGGAAAACCAGTCATGCTGTCCTCACAGAACATATCAATCACCAAAAACATCAATCAATCATCATGTCCCTTTCATACTTCCGGCGAAAGCGGAACGCCACGAATCCCACGCAGCTTACGTAGTGTTGTAAGGTTATAACGCTGACGTCTGGCCAGATAATCTTGATGGCGCGGTACCACACTGGATCATATATCCCCGCCAGCGGACGTGTAGGTCGGCTTCTGATTTCACCATCCAGCGGGAGAAGAACACCGCCGTCTCCAGTGATAGAATAGAACATTATTCAAAAGCGTAGAACGATAGCTATTATTCACGAGTTGATGTTTACGACACGAGGGACGTAGGAGCGAGTGTCGCAATTTCTACGAGTGAATAATAGCCATTCTACGCGAGTAGAAGACTATACTTTCTCTAAGACTTTCAAATTGATATTTTAAAAATATTCAATGGGCGCCTTAACCTCAACACCAACTCGCATATTGTTTTCGTGGCTCATCTGTCTTACGACAGTTGCAATCTGCCGCGGCAGAGCACACAGCGCCTCTGTAGGCGACTGCGAGAACCCTCTGTCGTGGTATAATATTCTCGTAGAATAATATTCTCGCACGGCTTGTGGAATCGTCATCATAACTGCATCCGATAACGTGCAGAAATGTATACATTCCGAAGTAGTCGTAGACAAAAAAATTACTACACGGATAGAACTATTGACCACAGCAGTGACATGCCCAGAAACATCAATCAATCATCAAGTCCCTTTCATACTTCCGGCGAGAGCGAAACGCCACGAATCCCACGGAGCTTACGTAGAGTTATAACGTCACAGCGCTGACGTCTCGCCTGCGAATCGTGACGGCGCGGTTGCGTGCAGACGTCTCCCTGGAGGGTCGCGTGCCCTCACACGTCGAGGGGGCAGAGGGCAGACGGAGGAGGGGGCGACGGGAGGGGAAACGGTCGGTCTACGCAGAACGCAAGAGCGATAACGTTCCAGAAAGCGATTGGGCGCATTTGCGTGTACGTAAAAAGAGAGTAGAAGAGGTGAGAAGGGCATCAGGATAAAAAAAAGTCTCGTGAGCTTTTGTCATGAGTTTTTCGGTTACGTATCTCAGTACGCGGAATATAAAGGGAATCGGAATAAGAAAACGATGAGAATGAAAAAGAAAAACAAGGAGTAGGAAGGAAAAACGGAAAGTAAATGACAATGAATAAGAAAAGAAGAAAGAAAGGAAATATTTAAGATGAAAAAATTAAAAAGATTGGAATTAATTAATGAAATGGAAATAGGAGGCACTGCAAAAAAGTGAGAAATGGCGCATGGCACTGTCTAGTCAATGTGTGTGTATCTTGTGAATATTAATTTTAAATTGCCATCAACTTTCTCTGCTGTTAGTACTATGCCAGAATTACCATTTCCTTATGTTCACTTCGAAATGTCATTTATGATTGAGTTTTCAGTGAATGTTGTTGGTGAACCACGATGGTAGAAAAGAGAAATAACGGAATGGTCGAAGGCGCTGCACATGTGAAATCTATCTCAACGCCAGTAACATTCAAAACACAGCCGAGCTAACAATACGTTGCAATAAACGCTCTGACTTCATACCTGATATGACTGGAAACCTACGAGAAGTTATGGATCTTTCCGTCCGTAACTCAAGAAAGCTGACTGAAACAAAGGCAGTCTGAAGATAAAAAAACAAGAAACTTCTAACTAGCAAAATTAGAAGAACATGAAAAAAGGAGCATAAGGAAAATGTAATGACAAGCGAATGAAGAAAATAATGAATGAGAAGACGAAAAGAAGTACGAGAGGATAAAGAAGAACGAGATGATAAAAAATAATGAAAAAACAAAAAAAGCACGTGAGGATCAAAAGAATGAGAAGATAAAAAACGAAAAAATAACAACATAACTTTCTCTTCTTAAGAAGTATTCATCATAACTTTCTCTTCTTAAGAAGTAAGGTGAGAAAGTAATAATAATTTCGGAACCGTTAGGTATACGTAAGTTGATCGCATGGGTTCTGATTCTGTGCCGTACCATTGTACCACTAGTTTACTTATTTATTTACCGTCCCTTATCACACATGTGAAAATTTAAAGAAAAAATTTGGAGCGGTTTTTAAGAAAATTTGTTTTCATAAATTTCAAGCGCAAAATAAGCAAAATTTTTAGAAAATTGTACATGACCTGTTTTAAAGAGCTAATTTTGTACAAAAGACTATGTCTAAGCGAAATATCTCTACCTATAATTTTGTAGATTTCAAAATACTTTTTGCTATTTTCGAAAAACCGAACGACACCCGGAAATAGGCCTCGCACCATATTTTTTACTGTCCCTTAGTACAAAAATGCAGAAAATTTAAGGAAAAAATTTGCAACAATTTTTGAGAAACCAAATTTCGGTAAATTTCAAGGACAATTTAAACAATAACTTCTCGTTTTTTCAAAATATTGTACATGATATTATTTAAAGCGCTAATTTTTGTACAACCGGCTTTGCCGAAGTAAAAATCTTTATCATCAATTTTGCAGTTTTGAAATACCTTTTGCAATTTTCAAAAAAAATTTGGGATATCAACGAAAATGATACCTACATCATTCTGTTAAATGTCCTTCGCACTATTCTACAACAAAAGTCAATCAAATAATTTGGATACATTTTTTTTGAAAACTTTGACAATGTCCGAGGGGTTAATATAAAGTACCCCCAAAATGAAAATATCGGTTTCAAATTCCAGAAGCTTCGACATCAGTCAAAACGATTTGGGAATATGAATTTTAAAGAAAATCGGCTGTTTATGTGCTAACGTTGACCTTAGACAGACGTTTTGCCGTCCATAGATTTTTCGCTATCAAGAAGCAACAAAAAATGGATTTTGGCTACACCACGAATTAGAGGATTTTTTCTGAATTTAGCAACAGAAATTAGCCACTTTTTCATTACGAGACCCCAGCTATAAGAGTTTTTCTGCCAAAAATTTGCCGTTTTCCGGCGCACGATAACACCTTTCTCTTCTTATGAAGTATTCGTAAGACGAGAAAGTAAAAAAGAAAGATAAGGAAGAACGAGAAGATAAGGAAGAAAGAGAAGATAACGAAAAAAGAGAAGATAAAGAAGACCGAGAGGATAAAAAGTATGAGAAGATAAAGAAGAACGAAATGATAAAAAACGAGAAGATAAACCAGGATATGACAAATAAGGAGAATAAAATATCAATGGCAATGATCATCATGATGAGGATGAAGTAAATGAAGACGATTAACAGTGCCTAGATTGAACCTACCCACCCGGCGCTGACGTGCGTTCTTCCGTTGTGCCCCGCAGCGCCGCCTGCGGCCGTGGGCGCAAGCTGCGCTTTCCGGCGCCCGCCGGCCCCAACACCCCCGGGGGCGCGGCAGTGTTTACTCTGACGACCGCCGGTGGAGGTAGGGGGCGCCACTTTACGTCACCGCCGGCCTGCGGGGGCTGCTGGCGCGACGCCCGGCGCCGCGCGATGACGTCATTCTCTTGTGCGAGCAGAGCTCGATTCATTCACGCTCAGCCAAACGTCCCAGAAAATAGCGTTGGTGGGATGGGGTGCCGGAAGTATCACTTTCTCGTTGAAGGAGGAAGGGTACGCGGTTGGTTCGATGTTCCATCACGTACGGAGCTGAAAGAGTCTGTAGTATACACGTGACTACTCTCATAATTTTGTTGTCTTTTCTCTATTGAACTGGTCTCTTTTAAGTCTTATCCTTTATGTCTTATCCCAGTCCCTTATCCCTTAAGTTTGAAGACTGTAAAAAATGTGTTCAATGTTCATTGTTACTTTGGTTACTAGAGATTCCAAGCGCGTGAACTGATATGGTCATTACTAGCGTAGTACATGTATTTTCCTCGAGGGGTGGTGGTGATATCCGGCGCCGACTTCCCGTCAACTAGCGGCGTTTTCAACAATCAGGTATCTCGCACCAGCGAAGCACCATCCCTGCCGGGACAAGCTCTAAATGCCCGACCAGCCTCCCGGCATGTGAAGTAGTAGTATGTGTTATTGTAAGTGTATGTAAGTAAAGGGTAAGGATAGCAGAAGGAAGAGGAAGGAAAGATCGCGCGCGGTTCGTGGCCTGTTTTTACTTTCTCGCCCTACGAATACTTCGTAAGAAGAGAAAGTTATATAATTGTGCGGCGGAAAACGGGGAATTTTCGCCAGAAAATCACTTATAGCAGGGGTCTGGTGACAAAAAGTGGATAAAATTTTCTAAACTTAGAAAAACAAATTCACTATCTCGTGCTGTAGTCAAAATCCATGATTTGTTGCTACTTCATACTTCAAAATCGATTGACGGCATTCCGTCCGTCTGTCGTGTCGGTCTGTCCGTCTGTAGTCAACGCTAGCGCCTAAACATTTCGGTCGATTTTCTTCAAAATTGATATTCCCCGATGGGTTTTACTCGTCTCAAGGCCTCTTGAATTTGAAACCGATATCTTAGTATTTGACGATACTTTACATGAAGCCCATTTTGAGATTTTGTAAATTAAAAAAAATGGCTTCAAATTGTTTGATTATATTTTGTTGTTGAATAGTGCGAAGAACGTTGAAGAGAATGACGTAGGCATCATTTTCGTTTATAGGCCCTATTTTTCGAAAATTGCAAAAAACTGTTTAAAAACTGCAAAATTGAAGATAGAGATTTTCGCCTCAGACAAAGTCGGTTGTACAAAATTAGCACTTCAAATAAGGTCATGTACCATTTTTTGGAAAAACGAATAGTTTTTGCATAAATTGCGATTCAAATTTACAAAAAAAATTTCTCAAAAACCGCTCCAAATTTTTTCTTTAAATTTTCTGGACGTGTGTAAGAAGGGAAGGTAAATATATAAATAAACTAGTGGTGCTATAGAATGGCACATACTTTCTCGCAGTAGTTTTTTTTCAAATGCCGCTCATCCGATACATTATGTGGAGTTAACCGTTCACCGCTGCCTTTCTTGGTCATGTTATTTTGAAAGACATGTTTTTCGCATGTTGACAATTACCGGCTTCCTAATGATAGAACTGATACAATATCGTTCTGACTGAAATATTAGCAGTTGTTCCGCAAGTCGGTCCAGTAGAGCGGTTGGTTAATGCACCTTCGGGTTGAGATCTTTAATAAGGAAGGTACCGAGTTTGATCACCCGTGGGGAATTTTAATTTGATGAATATGATGTTGCAGGAAAAAACATTGAAGAGTGTAGATACTTTATTGAAAATCATTTGAAGTACTTCTATTCACGATTAGGTCCAATATAGATAAATAGACAATACTTGTCTGTGTTTTTCCTAACTGCGTCTTTTAAACAATTTTTCAACTCTGTTATTCGATTTCTGAAGCGTATGTCAAATCAACCGTTGTCTAGTATATATCTTTGTGAACCAATTTAAGTAAAATTATGAGCATTTTAACGTTAAATTGTAATACAATATAACCCGAAGGCATGCGATAAAGTTACAATCCCTAACGGTTTAGAAATTATTATTATTTTCTAGCCTTACGAATACTTCGTAATGCGGTTTATCGCTCCCTTTTTTGGTCATGTTTGAAAGACATGTTTTTCGCATGTTGAAAATTACCGGCTCCTACGTTTTTACTAAAATTACGTTTTGACTAAAATATATGTAATTGCGATAAATGTCGTGGAAATGTCTGTATATATTTGTTCAAATTTTAACTTTTATCAGTTTTTTACTTCTCTTCATGTATTTGTAAAGCGTATTACCATCGTATCAAATGTTTCTTTATCGTGCATTTACCTTTTTATAGGTCGGTTCTATTCTTTAAATGCTGTTCGACAGAGGCGGTGTTGGTGTTGCGTAGTGGTATAAGTGCCGGTTCGTTGAATTTGAGTTTCGTTTGTCGGGTCTCGGTACCGAAATGGTTTGCTGGTATAGTACACTTTTGCTTGTTTATGAAGTAGTGGAATAGCAATTAGGGACGTATAGAAGCAGAGCGAGAAAGTATGTGCGCTGGAAGCACCACTAGTTTTAGGGTTGTGTTCCGGCATTGATCTGGTGTTGATCGGTGAAACCGCTAAAAACTACCAATCAGAGCAGTCGGCCGCTAGAATTCTTCTCCCGAGAGGGACTCAATTCGGTCTAGGTGACAAGCTAGTGTCCTACTGCCACCGTCGAAACCCAGACCTAGGACCTTCTAGTTCAGTGGCACTGCAGTGACATCAGTTGATGACCTGAGCCACATCTACCGGTTTACGTGCGAAATTGAAAGAGTCTGTATTACACAACTTTTCTCTACAGAACAATGAGGTCCCTTTTAAGTCTTATCACAATCCCATATCCTTTAAATTTGAAGACTGTCAAAATGTTCAATTTTACTTGATATGGAATAAATTTATTACAAAATTTCTGCTTTATACAATTTCTAAGGGGTCTGCTCTTTAGAAACAGGAATTAAACAGTTTGGTTTATCTCGGAAATTGGTACTGCAAGGCTGGAAACGAAGTTACAGCATCCACGACCTAATTCATGGTGAATACTTGCAAAATGAGTGTTCCCTATGTGACCGATGATCAAATAAGTAATCACTCATTGTTCACTCCTGCGTTAAAAACGAAGGTCACCTCGTTCCTAACATTTCTTCATTGGTACAACTCGTGACCAAGTTAGGTGATGTTATGGGATCACAATGCGTATAACAATTACTATAATTTCACAGAAAATTTGCAATTCTTTACGCAACACATAATTTATACTACGGAAACATACACCAGAAATATGGGTAATCTATTGGAAGTGTACTATTACTAATGATATCGAAAGTGCACAAGTCAAGGTGGATGATTTTCGTACGAAAACCTTTTTGTTTTTACACTGAAGGGCCGCTCAGCTACGAACCTCGGGCTGGAAATGACACGTTGCTACGTTTCAGCGTCCGTATGAAAAAATGACATTTATAATTGACTACTCAATTTAAGCAATCACTTTTGATTAAGTAGCCTTACTCCTAGTGTTTCGACTAAGAATTTTGCCCCTACAATTTTTATTTCTTTGGTTCTTGAACATCTACTGGCTGAATCTGTTAACCATGATTTTGAAAGCCATTTTAGTTCATCACTAATTGATCGGATATTGTTCATTAATCGTGCAGGTGAAATATTATTTTATTTCACCAAATACAGAAGATAATTTATTATAGTACATATATTATTGTATAATTGTATTTATTAGATGAGGGGATTTGAATGGATAGAGAATAGAGAGGAAGAGAGTAGTGGCAGAAAATAGCGTACAAAAAGAGAATGGCCATACCATAAAGAGAAAAGAAAGAAAAATGATAATAAACAGTAACAAGGAAAGAAATCGATGATAGAAAGTGTACATGTTTTTGTATGATTGCAAGGTAATTATTAAAGCAAGTATGATGTAATAGAATGTAATAGGAACTTCGTACCTGATGTAATTTTTTTGTAATAATTTTCGATTAAAAGCAAACCCAGTTAGCTCCAAGGATAGCTCATGGGCAGCGTACCAGCATCTCGTGTGGAGTTTCGGATTCGATTCTCGTCGAGGCAAAAATAGGATTGTAGCTTTCCTTTAAAATCGTCTTAGTTTCTGTAGCTGTGAGACAAAGAAAATCTCTGACGTGCAGATACAGTGCTAGTTACGGTGAAGGGAATACCTGATGTTCGCTACATGCCGCTCTTACTCTCCTTGTGAGAGCCTAACTAGACCCAAGCATGGGGGACACAGCTGGCCAGCAAAGTCGAGCTATCAACCAAAATGCCAAATGAGAAAGGAAACCCTGTTAAAAGAAAAGGGAAAGAGGGAGAGCAAAAATTGCCAGAGAGAGCGAGAGAGAGATAACAAAAGAGAGAAATTGTACTGAAATGTAAGTAGTTGATTTTGGGAGTGTTGATTTTGTTGTCTCGATATTGTAATATGATGAAAAATAGTGTAATTAAATAATGTAATGATTTATAACAACTTGCAATAATATTTTATACAACAATTTGATAATTTGCAACAAACCTCTCTTATGAAATTCCTCAAAAGCTATTATTTATTCATCGGAACCATTTTTAGAATGAAATTTTTGGAGTATTTCTTTCAATACTTTTTCAATCAACCGATAGTCTGGTCGAATTCGAGCAAACTTTGTTGATGCAATGTATTTGGCAACACGGCGTGGCCTAAGTGGGAAAGGATGTTTACTACAGGATAACGAGGTGAGAAGGAAGGAAAACGCCCCATCCCGGACGAATCTATTATCGCCGGTCGTCATTTCACGTCAAAGAACTATGCCTCCTGTACACAGACGATAATCTCATCCTCGTGAAATTACTACGACAACGAAGTTGTTGACTGTTGCAGATACTTCATCATTCGCATCCGCTTCTAATGATAACAACCAAGGGGGAAGACAGTATCATCTCTTCATTTTGGCACTGTGTATATATGAAATGCAAGCAAAGTTAGATTAACGTGAAAAAATGTAATTTGGAATAAAATGACTTTAGTTTTCAGCAATTATTATTAAATTCAGATTTTGTTCTGGGTTCAATGCTATGCAGCATGCTTCTCATTAGTCACAAAAGGCAAAGTCGGCAAGTCATGTGAATAACATCAATTTTTTATTCAATTTTTTATTCAATTTTTATAGATACAATCAATTAAATAATAATTTTTTATGTGGAAGTGTTTTGCGGATGAATACGCAAATGTTCACAATAGAAGGGGAACTGTGTAAATAGAAAAGCCATGGTAAATAGTGACGTAATCGGATTCTTTACTCGATAGAATTTTCACGAAGAATATTCAAGCCAGTTCTGTACCATAGAGAAGATAAAAAAGATTAATATGATGTACTCAAACTCTATTCCAGCATACAAAGAAAAGAATTACCACGTTTGAAATAGACTTGGTTCGACATTGACTCTGCGGCTGATAAGGTTAGCACATGAATTAATCTTGATTATACTACACACATTATATAGTTATACAATGCACTGCGAGTGGCGAGCCGATTTGATTCAGGCAAAGAGCAAGAAATTTGCTTGACGTAATGAACATCAGAGAGACTGTTGTGCCTGCCGTAAGATAATTCGTTGAGCGACTGTTCTAATGTGAGGTTTCCGAAGTAGCTTCCAAGCGATTCAGCAGCAGTCTAGAATACGGTCACGGACCGTGCACAATCCTCTTTTCCCTTCCCTGCTCTCATTCTCTCATGCTTAGATCCGAGAGGAGACCGAACATCTACCCTTCATCACAGGGCTTGTCGCATTGATTCAGAAACTGCGTAGATCTGGAAAGCGAGTAGCTGTAAGTCCTCTGAGGTTTGTGTTTTATCGTGGAGGAAAACGGAATAGCATACATATGAACAACAACAAAAATAATAATTAATTAATTATAAATATAATAATATAAATTTTAATGACATATTTTCATCAACGTATACAGGTAAGTCTGTAAGGTCATCAACGTATACAGATAGGTCTGTAAGGCTGATATGCTTTTGTGAAATCTCAGCCCCACCTAACAGGTGAACTTCAAGATGAAACATTCCAAAGAAAACAGAGTTTGTTGATAACAAGAAGCGCAAAGTAGAGAGAGTTTCGTAACCACTGAAGCGAGAGACTCCGCAGAGAGTAAATAGAGTTGCTAATGTCTTCTTGTTCTAGGGTGCGGTATCAATGTCGATTTAAAAATGTGTATTCGAATAATCGATGTTTTAATTACAATATAGATGATTTTTATCTATATTTATTGAAACCAATTTATTTGAAGTCACTGTTTTGTGTTTGTTAGTTTTACATTGTTCATGTTTGATTTTGAATGAAAAAATACATAAAATCTGTTATAATTTTCACATATCGATTAAATTAGCATTTTTTCATACTAGAGTGATCAAGGGGACTGAAAAGGAGGAAGAAAACAGAAGAAAGCATTTTAGAAGAGTAAATTTCGTGAAAATGGGTAACCGTTGTCGAAAAATGGCAACCTTCCTTCGCAATTGACAATTGGTGATCTCGAGCGTCTGAGGGAGGATCGAATAGATAAATTACCTTGAAAATAACTTTTATATGAAGTTTTGCTTTGCTTCTAGTATTACATATTTATTTTGAAAACTAACACTCTGTAAGTTAAAAATAATAATGTACTTTCTGCTTAGAACTCCGAGACTCTTAGTGGATAAATATATTTAATTATTCTGTAGCATTTAATCTGCATTTAAGAAATTTATCTGAACACTTGAACATCGTCTCACTTGTAAAAATTGAATCTGCTTAGTAAATTTGTATTATATTTGCCACTTTTATAGTTTTTAGTTTTATCCGTAATTATAAATCATAAACAAGGACACTGTCAAAATAAATCCACCGCATGAATATTGTCAGAAGTTAGTAAACCAAATTTAAAAACAATCATGTTTGAAAATATCGAAATTTTGGGGGCGATGTGTTATTAACATCGGTGATTTAATTTGGAAAAATGAAGTTTGAAACAATGTTTTGTTGGCAACGTCTTAAGACAGAGACGCTGGCCTCTCCTTGACCTAGACCGAAAGCCAGCTGACCTCAATGGAGGCCAAACCCCGCTTCCAATGGCCCCTCGCGAGCTTATGAACGAACTCAAAGAAATATCTCGTGACGCATGCGTACAGTCATTCTCGAACGAAGTGGCGTTAGGGAACTCTCAAGATGAAGCTGTACCTTACCAAGCGGGCCACGGACCGCGCGCGATCTTTCTTTCCTCTTCCTTGTTCTATATTCAGCCCTTACTCACACACTTACACGAACATGCACTACACTACCACGCATGCCGGGAGACCGGTCGGGAGTTTAGAGCTTGTCTCGGTTGAGGTGGTGCCCCCGTTGGTGGGATATACCTGGCTGGGGAAAACCCCGCTAGCCGACGGTAGGTCGGCGCTGGATCTTGCCATCCAGCGGGGGAATATCACCGTCACCTCCCGAGGAAAAACACACACTACACTTACGGAACCACTGACCTCTGTAGTTGACGCGTCGGGAATAGCTAACAAACCAACCAACCCATCAAGGGTAATGCTGCCACTGAGCTCACTCAGCCGGTGCTGCGTTGAGTGCGGTAGGAAGAGGCTGAATGAACGCAACTGGAGAGAGGGACGCGTACGTTGGTTCCCGGAACCCATTCTCTCAGCCGCGCAACTCCTTCGATGAACATCCAACGACTTCCTGAGTTCCCGGGACTTGCCGCCCCATCGCCCCGCGCACGCACTTCCGCGTCGAGGACAGACTCGGCGCTTCCTCGCTCGGCCTCGTAATCGACTTGCGCCTCCCGCCCTGGCTCTGGAATGGGCGGGGCACTGTTGGCGAATTAACGGCCCAGAGAAATGCGTAGCGGCAGGGCCGGATTTATGTGGTACACGGTCCCCAAGTGCAAAATAGTGCAGAAACTTCCCTCCGAAAAAATCATCCAAAATTTCTAAACACAATAAAATAAATTGTTCAAATATTTTTTAAAAAATTGCATAAAGACAATTTCCATTTATTATAGACAATCAGGTGATAATATACTGTAAATTCATAAAATAAAGTTGAAGCTTGGACAACGTTTCAGAAAACTGTTTGTTTCCATCATCAGGTACTCTTTGGCTAAAATCAAAATTATTACATTAATATTGAAATGAAATCAATGTTTATAAAAACATCATGCAAGCAGGAAAGCTTAAATAAGGGAAGCTTATAGATATATTACATACAAATTTCAAGTTTAGTTCATGAAAAACAAATGAATAGAATTTAGAGGTAGGGGGTCAGGTGACCATAGCCAGGGAGGGGTCAATAATGGAACTTTTCTTATTCAATTATGGAAGACAATCAATAAAAACTTAAGTATATTTAAAAAAAATTAATTTTTCAATACCAACTTTTTAGAATAGTATACTGTTTGATTAACTGTTATATTACAGGTAAAAATGTTTGTGGCTTTTTCGTATATTTTAGGAATGTTCTTCCAGGGCGCGGGCACCTCACGGTTTGGAGACCATATGCAACTACTTATTCTGCTTGTAGTTTAATTCGGCCCAAGCTAGCGGATAGACACTTTATGAAGAAGTCATGCCAAAAATGTGCTAACAAAAATCTAATATGTTGTAAATAATTTGAACTTTTCCGTTAATTTTTAGTCTTCTTTTTTCATGTTATGTGATTAAAGAATAATGAACATTAAAATACTTATTTGTTGCTCGTCTCTAACTAAACGTATTTCTATCCATCTCCAAACTAGTTCTGGAAATTCAAAATCACTGATACTGATTTAGGAAGGACTTTACGCTCTTCACAAAGAGGAAAGGAAATTTTCAATTATTTCACTCAACATCATTTTCTTAAACAATATGTTTCTAACAGGAACAATACTATTTGACGATTACGTATGAATTTGTCATACGTAACACAAAAAGGATAATTTTATGACTTTGTTACAGGCGTCGTTTACACGTTTACATTAAGGCATAAACACCGTATTTGATAATTGACGTCCGAACAGACCTTTTAACTTCGATTATAATGTAATAGAAATCGTGTGTACTTATAAAAAAATCTGGAACGTGTGGAATGCCGCTTGCTGGCTCAAATATCCTCTGGTTTGTAAATTTCTAGGCGCGGCACGCATGCGCAGAAGACGAAATTGAGACATTGAATTATCCAAATCTGGTATGGCATCGTCTGTGACAGTGACCCAGCAGGATCAAAAAGAAACTCACCCTCCTCGCCCTTACTACCTGTGAGTGACATGGCTTCCCTTAAGCGGACGACACTGAACAAGAGCTCTGTTTTGTCAAAAATTCTAGAAGTCAATCTGTGCCGAGTTAGTACGACATATCTGTGCACTTGATGACATTTAATCCTCTGGTACGAACATGATTTTCCCCTTCAATGAAACGTCTTCCTCAGAAGCAGACATTACCAAAATGAATCAATGACTCACCTTTTAATCAAGGAACTCAGAAAATTTCTTGTTTATTCAACATGTTATTTTTAAAAAAGACTTTCATTCATTTTTTTGTATTTTTTACTAACCTTGACAAAAAACAGGGCAAAATACGAAGGAATTGCAAAATATGAGAACGCGGAAAGTAAATCCGATGTGCGAGGAAGGTCGCAGCATGACAGTCGAAACTTTGGCATCTGTGCTAGGTCATGTTGTCTCACGGATATACAAGTAGAACTGACTCCGGACGCGAAAGCTTTTAGTTGCATGACTCCTCGCCTGACCCGTATGGGAGATCGGAAGAGATATGTCCGTCCTTTAGCTCGACACCGCGCTACGGGCTTTGGCCTACCAGCGGTGACCCAGCCTCTCGGTCATGGGATAAGGGGCTCGTGTGGTTGGCACGGAGATATCCCTTGACAGTACATACTAGCGGAAGAGAGATGCTCTGCATAAAAGGAACGGACACACTGAGATTGTATGGTTTCTTTAGGCTGGATGATTTCCATGCACCACTATTAATTCCAACTCCCAATAACATGGGTTACTACATATATTGCTTTTTACGTAAATCATTTTGAGTGCACCAAATTGGTTGGAAATTGTTTTTATTTTCTGTAATACATTTTTAACTCACTTCTGCAATTTTGTGAGTGTCGGAAGCAATTATTCGTTATGAAATGCAGATCATCAGTTCAATGACACGTGAACTCACTGAAGGTCTCAATTTCGTGGCGTTGACATTTTTTTCGATTATATGGACGAATAAATTACATAAATTTTAGCATTACTAACTAGGCAGGTTTCAAGGTTCAAACCATGATTTTTGACATAACAACATAATAATCAAGTCCTTTTTGAAAAGATCTGAACACTGTTAGCAAATGGATACTAACATTTCTGCAAGAGTGAAAAACGAACCAAAACAAGGTATCTCTCACCAGCGAGGCGCGCCCCAGCTGACACAAATTCTAAGCTCCCGGCAGTTCTCTCGACATGTATGTGTGTGTGTCTCGACGTGTAGTGCATGTAAGTATAAGTGTGTGTAAGTAAGGGTTAGGATGGGACAAGGAAGAGGAAGGAAAGATAGTGCATGGTGTGTGGCCCGCTCGTTAGGGTACTGCTCCTGAATTAGTTTGGTGTTGATCTGAGAAACCAAAGAAACTTACCTATCAGAGCAGCCGGCCGCTAGAATTCTCCTTCAGACATCGACAGAAGTCGACCTAGCTATCTGGCTAATGTCGACAATCCAGAGACCGTAGGGACTCGAACCCTAGTTTAAAGGCAATGAAGTGACATGAGTTATGCCCTGAGCCACTCCCTTGGTTCTACACGTACCGTGTATTGTAACAAATACCTTCAGTGCTATATCCGCGACTCCTCACGGACGTCCTCACACACATTTGTCTTCCGTAATATCCCATATAAGTCCTCTCGCCAGTCTCATACGAGGCAAACCCACATTCCACAAACTATACAAGGCCCATATAAACTTATTGTACACAGAACCCTCAAAGCAATAGTAGCGGTTTCTCACGGACAAACCCATACACATTTCTGTTCCGAGGTATTCTATGAACCTCCACAGGCTCGCAAGAGACAAACCCCCACTCCACAGACCTCACGCGGACAGTATTAACTTATTGCAGCAAGCATCCTCAACCCAATATCTGCGATTTCTCTCCGTTTCAATTTCAGCCTCGGGAGTACCCATCGCAACGCGGCAAATCCTCCGCGCATCCCGTGAATGGCGCCGGGTCGCAATGCGGACTCGACTGCGGCGGGGCGGGCGGAGCGCGGAGGGGGCGGAGCGCGGAGGGGGCGTGGCGGGGCGGAGCGAGGCAATATCCAGAGAGATGAAAGCGCCTTCCCCACGCCGCGCACGTATTTTCATGTAGCCAGACTCGTAAACACCGCCGCCGCCGCCGCGCATCCAGTGGCTAGCGCGCCCGCCGCGCCGCGCCGCGCCGTGCTGCTGTAGCGTGGCAGGGCAGTAAACCGACCCATTCTTTAGCGGATCCGCGGCCGATGGACAGTGGGTCTCACACACTCAGGACAAAATAAAAAATTCACAATAACTGATTGGTTATTTAGTGTTAGAGGGCGCGACAACGGTGAAGTCGTTGGTCGCGTAAGTGTAGTGAATGCTTTAGCGTGGCAGGTGGCGGTGTTCTTTCTCCGCTGGATGGCGACTCGGAAGCCTGCGGAGGTTGCCCCAACCAGGTGTCTCCCAACAGCAAGGCAACGCCCCAGCCGGGACAAGCTTTAAGTTTCCTAGTCTCTCGACATGTGTGGTAGTGTAGTGCATGTAAACTTAAGTGTGTGTAGGTAAAGAGTCGAAAGAGGAAGGAAAGATCGCGCGCGGCCCGTGGCTCGTTTGTTAGAGCACGGCTTCCGGCATTCGCCTGGTATTGATCGAAGAATCCATGGAAAACTACTGATCAGAGCAGCCGGCTGCTAGAATTCTCCTCGAGCAGCGACTAAACAACGCAACCTAACTAAAACTCACACAAACAGGGAAATAATAGATTGAAATGATTCCGTTGTATGAATGTGGCAACCTGCGTGCCAGGGGAAGAAAGCTCCGTAAGGCCCGGCATTCTGGCAATATGTGCGCCAAGTGGGCCGCTACCGATCCTCCTCTAATTGTAATATGGTTCAAGCGCTGCCATGAACCTTTGAGTCACAGAGGCAGGAGTAGGTGTTCGGCGGCAAATAGCCACGGCGAAGTTACTGCGTGGAGATGGGAGACAAGGGACTCGGGTGTAAAAAGTCAGGGAGCGTCAGAAGATATCCGAAAGGTTAAAGTTGACATAAAATGCCCAATGATGATGATGATGATTGAACTGATTACTGATAAAGTGAATTGTGTCGTTTTGTAATAAACTTCCACGATGATTCTGCAAAGTGAATTCCTGTGGCGCACAACCAAGAATAGCTGACCCACACATTAATATCGAGTATAACTCAAGAAATATGCTTTCTAGGCTCTTTAAATAAGATTTTCGTTTTCCGTAAAGTACATGAGTTATTTTCCTTCTGTGCAACATCAAATCGTCTCCTTATTACTCTAGCGTTGAGCTGTAAGCGAAACGATAAGGAGATTGTAATAATTTATGACCAAATAACAGGAGAATATCGCGCAAAATGTTCAATTTTAATTTATTCTACGTGCGTCATTACTCGAGAATGTTTTGTAACGTTTCAGCTTCAGTAGTTTGGGTCTGTTGCGACCCATTGTGCGGTGGCAGGTCGTGAATTCTGGCATATACGAGCGGATTAATCTGAGCTGAGCTCAAGGACTCCACCATGCCTCGAACCTACAATATTAATTCCCGGAATGGAACAGGCGGTGCTTAGGAACTCCACACGCCAAGACAATGGCTGTCGGCTTCTATTTAGCAGTGGCGTAGCGTCAGGGGACGCTGAGATGCTGAGCATCCCCGTGTATAATATTAATAAACGCCCGTAAATACTATATTGATAATCTTACAAGTGGTCCGTTGAGCGTAACACGTTTTGTATTAATTTTGAAGTCATTTCCTATGATTGAATTCGGCGGGTTGTCGACGCTGGCCTGTGATTGCTTGGATGCTAAAATGCTTTAGCGTCTGCCACGAGATTGCGACGACGAATGACGCATGCGCAGATGGCGAGGTTCCCCTCACCCCTCTTCACCCCTGGCCCAGAGAAACCCGACTGCTGTACGCTAGCGTCTATGCGGACAGAATCTAATGAAATGAATTGCTCGTTTGTGCAAGAAGTTGCTCGTTTGTGCACGAGAGCGCAGCACACTTCAGGTGGTCAGTAAATTATCTCTCTCTCACTCGGGAGTCCCCGCTTGTGGTCATGTGCACAAACTGTAGAAGTAGTTCCTATCTACTAATTCTCAATTCATATCCAAGAAACTGAATTATTCCTTAAAGAAATTACATATTATTTTAGTCTGCAATGTATAAATTCACAAATGGTCTCATTGCCATTGGCGTATGAGAATTAAAGCTCAGTCCGTTGTATAATTTGCTTTGAAGACGTCGGAAGCCCTGGCTGCTGTGAGGATTTTGTGGGAAGCACCTACTCCGTCGAAAGCAAGCGAGATCGTGGAAGTAGTTCCAATGTATCTGGCTTGTGTTGCGTGCGCCTGTGAGGTTAAGTAGTTCATAGTGACGATTTGTGAACAGCAAAAACTATAAAATGACGCATGTAAGTATTCCAATCGACAATTTACTCGACTTCCTTCGGTCGACATCAGTTAATGTGTTATCGTATGAGCAGTATTGTTCATTGAAGAATAAGCGTCCTACTCCGCATTTGAACATTCCTTCTGCAGGAAAACAATTTAGAAAATTTCAACCTTCTTGGTATGAGAGATTTTCGTGGCTAACTGGATGTATTCGAACAAACAAAATGTTCTGTTACGTGTGTATACTGTTTGGAGATAAATATACTACTTGGTGCACTAGTGGTGTGTCTGATTTAGGGAACTTCATTAAAAAAGCTATAAAACACCAGACATCAAAGCAGCATTTGCTTAACAAAGAAAAATTTCACTTTCTCGGCAAAACAAGAATAGAACATGTATTATCGGAAGCGGCTCGCCTTCAGGCAATAAAATTTAACGAGCACGTATCTGCAAACAGACGATTATTGGGACGGCTTATTCAAGCAATAATTTTTCTCTCCAGACAGGAATTGCCCTTCCGTGGTCACAGAGAAACTGAAAGCACTGAAAATAGAGGCAATTCTTTGGAATTACTCGATCTACTAGCCCAAAATGAGTCAGTCATTCGAGATCATTTGTTATCGTCTACAATCTTCAAGGGAACATCGCCGGATATTCAAAATGAGCTAATAGAGGTCATAACATCGGTTTTAAATGAGAAAATCAAATTAGAAATTCAGGAAAGTACTTTTGTTTCAATTCAGGCGGATGAAACATTAGACGTGTCTTGTAAGAGCCAAATGAGTGTAATTTTTAGAATGTGTATAAAAGACAAAATCGAAGAGAGATTCGTTGGATTTTTTGACGTATCTAAAGACAAAACTGCTGCTGGTCTGTCAGAAATTATACATCACGTCCTAGAGGAATGGAATGTAGAAAATGGAAAAGTTGTTAGTCAGACTTACGACGGTGCGACAGTTATGGCAGGTCAACATGGAGGTGTTCAAAAACTGGTCAAGCAATTTTGCCCTCATGCACTGTTCATTCATTGCTATGCACATCAATTAAATCTTGTGTTGTTACATGGTACCAAAACCATCAAGCAAGTACGTCTCTTTGTTTGTGCGTTAACAGCATTTCACAGTTTCTTCAACAAATCATCGAAACGAACAGTTTTACTGACTGAGCAGGGATTTAAACTGCCCCAAGCCAGCGCCACGCGTTGGAATTTTCACTCTCGAGCCGTTTCAACAATAGAAACACACTTTTCTGATCTTTACCTAATTTTCAACCAAATAATAGAGGGTGAGGATATGCAATGGGATTGTGACACTGTGAATTGTGCTGTAGGTCTTAAGAGGCATATGAACGACCCCATTTTTGTGTTCTTGTTGTGTGTTTATAAAAATTGTTTTTTGTACATAGACCCTCTGTTCAAAATTTTACAATCAAATTCAGTGAATATATCAACAAGTCACAATGAAATTATTCTCGTTATCAGAAACTTGGAAAACTTAAGAAAAGATACATTTGTAGACACGTGTGTCGAACAGTGTGTGAATCTCAATAAGAATTTGGCGTATCGCAGCTCCCAAATTGCCTCTCTTAGAGCTCTTACTTTCGAAATTCTTGATTCTCTGATTAACCAGATGAAATGTAGATATGAAGATTTTCCTTCCATTCAGTTTGTAGAGCTAGTAAATGAGAGAAAGTTTGATGATTATACCAAAGAATTTCCGGAACCACTTATATCAGCATTGACAAAACAATATCCATTTTTTGACAAAGAGCTACTTCATAATGAACTATGTACTGTATATGCTGATGACAAAAAACGTTTACCTCCTCATGAGCTCCTAAAATATTTTGTTGGAAGTGGTTTGGAAAATGTGTATGAAGAAGTTACAAAACTACTTCGTTTAGTGTTAACCATTCCCTTATCAACAGCGACAAGTGAACGAAGCATGAGTACTCTCAAGCGGATCAAAACGCATCTGAGAAATACAATGAGCAACAGCAGATTGTCTTGTTTAAGTTCATTAGCAATTGAAAAGAGACTTCTCGGAGAACTTACTTCAGATCCTCAGTTTATAGAACGAGTTATTGATGAGTTCTCACAAAAGAAGGATAGAAGAATTGACTTAATTTACAAGATTGTGTAACTTATGCTGTATTAATTGCGAGTTTCTTCGCACCTCTGAAGGTAAGTTTTTCTTCACCACAAAAATTATTAATCTATTAATTCATTAGTTTTACAATGTCAATGTTTAATATATTCTTTAAATTTTTATCGCGCGTCCTAATGATGATAAGAATTCTTAAAAATATTGTTCATATTTTTTCGTGTATAGCCTGACAAAGGTGTTGCAATATTGTAACATTTGTTTGATAACACAGATTCTAGAAAAATTAAAGATCACGATGTCTTCTGTTCGCGTTATTGTTGAGCATCCCCAAACGTGCGAGTCACGCTACGCCACTGCTATTTAGGGGTTCAGGACTGAGTACATGAGAGAGTATTGATGCTGATCGCATAAAAGCAGAGGTAACTATTCCCGTAAGCCTAGTGCATGTTATATTCCGGGAGGTGGCGGCGTGCCTTCCGCGCAGAGATCTGAGATTCAGCGCCGACCTATACGTTAACATGCGGGGTACCTCCTTTCAGTGGCGTAGCGTCAGGGGACGCTGAGATGCTGAGCATCCTCGGTTATAAGAACCTTAAATACGGTATTGATATTCTTACAAGTGGTCTGTTGAGCGAAACACGTTTTGTACTAATTTTAAATTGATTTCCTATGATTGAATTCGGCAGGCTGTTGAAGCTGGCCTGTGATTGCTTGGAAGCTAAAATGCTTCTAGCGTCTGCCGCGATATTGCGACGAGCAATGACGCATGCGCAGATGGTGAGGTTCCCCTCTCCCCTTTTCACCCCTGGCTCAGAGAAATCCGACTGCTTTACGCTAGCATCTACTGCGGAAAGAAGCTCGTTTGTGCACGAGAGCGCAGCACACTTCAGGCGGTCAGTAAATTATCTCTCTCACTCGGGAGTCCCCGCTTGGTCATGGGTACAAACTGTAGAAATAGTGCCAGTCTACTATTTCTTAATATCCAAGAAATTGTATTATCTCTTAAATAGATTACTTATTATTTAAGTCTGCAATGTATAAATTAACAAATGGTCTTATTGCCACTCGCGTATAAGAATTAAAGCTGAGCCATTGTATAATTTGCTTTCAAGACATCGGCAGTCCTGACTGCTGTGAGGATTTTGTGGGAAGCGCCTACACCGTCGTAAGCAATCGAGATCGTGGAAGAAGTTCCAGTGTATCTGCCTTGTGTTGCGTTCGCCTGTTAGATGAAGTAGTTGATAGTGACATTTTGTGTGTTATTGTTGAGCATCCCCAAACGTGCGAGTCACGCTACGCCACTGTCTCCTTTCATGTGTCTAGCGCGGCAGCGCTATAGCGAGGACAAGCCTGGACAGCGCCTGGCGTCCCGGTTTGCTTCCCGGCGCCCGGCATCCCGACGCGGCGTCTCGACTTGGCGTCCCGACGCGGCATTCAAGTGTCAACACCAATATTCCGTCGTGTGTTACCCCTTATTGTAATGTTCTTTTGAGTGTTGTTGCATTAGATATTCATCGCTTTAGGGAGGGAGAAGTTGTGATATATTTGTGACAGTATTTGGCACTAAAGTAATTGTATCAAGCCTGCCATTACGAGGGGATCGTACGTATTTGGGACGTTCGGGATCCAAAAAATAAACGTTGTTAAGGCAACGTATCAATAACTCTGTGGTCACGGGGTAAAAGTTCTTGTCAAAAATCTTAGTTTGGAGAAAACTAGGGTTAGAGTTTTGAGCCACCGCTTGTTCCTATGCTAAACACTATTTCTTAATGTTTTTTTTTCTCGTTCAGAAGGCAACATTTGAATTCGGTCATTTTACTATAGTAAAATATAAATAATTAACTTGTACTTTCAGTACTTAATTTAATTTTGGCAAAAATTGACTTAAGAACGTTTACCCCGTGACCACAGAACTATAGAGATTTCATGTTAAAGCGCGATAATATGACGTTTCGTCACGGCTCGGTGGTCATGAGATGCTATAAATGTGGAGTAGGCTTTGGAAGCCTTGGTTACGCGAAAAGTAAAATATTTTCACTCTCATGAACACAGTGGAGCTATGAACATCTAAGGATAATTGGTATGTGTCAATGTTAGTTTTCATTGGAATCTGAGGTTATTTGGTAAAAGACAGTTGATGATTAATTCTTATAGGTCGGCATGGTGTAGACTTAAAGTTCAGAATCATTATTTATCGTAAATTATAATTGTGATTTTTGTGTTTCGTGTGTCAAAGTAAATTTACTTGATTTAATTTAAACAGACTTTGCATTTTTCGAAGGGTTTATGTTACGATAGCCCCGTAGCTGGGTAGAAATATATTAATAAGTTTCTTGAAATACTAGTCGCGAGCAGAGGTTTCATCCGAAACCTAGCGAGGGCCAGTCGCGTCGCGATATAATATATTAAATTACTTAAAAGATCAAACAATCAGAGACATTCCGGGCGGTATTCGGAATTTATTTGGACAATAAGCCAAAAACATATTAATAATAGAGGTACAGAAAATATCAACTAGATATCACCGGACTTAGAAACCATTTCCAAAGAAAATCATCTGAAAAGTAATTATAAGCTTACGAACATTATTTGAAAAATACAGTAAGGTACATTCATGTATTCAGAAAAAAGTTCAATCATTTATTTCAAAAGATCTCGAATGTTGTGTAAATTATAGTAATAAATGTTAAATTTAGTTGTTTTTAAAAGAGAAAAGACTGTTAATTCATTTGTAAATGCCATCAGTTCAATAGTAAGTTTTTCTTCCACAGAACATCCATAAATCGTGATTCTGTATAGAATTACTTTTATGCATGCAACAGGTAAGACGATTGAGGTTGTATGTCAGAACCCACGTCTAAATTTGATAATCTGATAAGATTTGAAAAGAATAAGATAAAAATAATAATGATAAAATAGAAATACGTTACATAGTTGTCATAAGTTGAAAAGTTGAATCTAATATTTGCACGCCGTTTGCGAGCTTGAGATGCACCAATGTTTGTTTGTGTTAAAAGTTTTGGCATAAACATAATATTTTTATTTACTTAAATCTTTCTTCGTAAGTGTATTATGGCCCAAAGATGGGAGTTTATTTCTTTAAAATAATAATTCACATTAATTTTGATAATGCATGCGTTTTGAGATATAAGAAAAGCTATTTCATCAGAGAGGTTTTGAACAAAGTGAAACTAGACGACTCATTCGCTAAGTGCAAACCAGGGGAGACATGCATTCATGCAAACTTTACTGTTACATTATGCCCAAATCTAAGTACAAAATTTCACATATTTATATACTTCTGTTCTGTGTTTAATAAACGTTATATTAATGAAAGTGTTTCCAATTTGCTACTTCTTGTGAACTGATCGCATAAGTAAATATATATAAAAACGAAATACGAAGTGTAAACAAATATTATGTGTCATCCTCGTATTTATGAAACAGCTGGAGAAATTGTTGCGGCAATTCCGAACTTTCGTCAACGAAAAACCTTAAAAGAAATCCTTGTACAACACCCTCTGAGAACATCAAAGATTAAATTGTCACGAGGTGGCTCTTTAGAGGTTTACATTATCTCGTTTCAGGCTGTATAAAAACTCTTGTGCAAATGGCTTTCTAAAAATACGATAAAGAGGCAGAAGTCACATGTAAGCTTTTCCGGAAAAAGTGAGGGTATTTTTCGGAAGAACTAAAGTCAATATTTGTTTCAATGCCGCCCTCCGAAACTCTTCTTTTTATCTGTCGCGATCGGCTTCCGGCACGTCCAACACGTGCTTCTCTCGGTTCGGCAGTTCACGGAAACAGAAGAAGGTATTTTTACTTCGTAAACACGTTTGGCCGCTATCTTGTCGCGAAAGTCATTTGTTCGATAGGGTCACGGATGCAACAGAGTGGGAGAAACGCCGACGTCCCAAGTTGGCGTTACGGGAGGACCAGGGCGGGAGGACATCCGAAGGAAAACAAAACACGACGATAATAGACGCGAGCTGTGGTGACAAATGAGGCTGTTGTTCTTTCCGTACAATCTGTCAACCTCCGCGATCTCTCGCGAGATAGATCTATTGCGAGAAAAATTGTATCATTTTACTAAATATAATAAATATTATAATAAATATAATAATATTATTCTTTATATTACTAAATATATTATTATATTACTTTATATTACTATCTTTATATTACTTTATATTACTAAATATAAAGAATGCAAAATGTTCGCATTCTCTATATTTAGTCACAAAAAACTTGTATTAGGCAAAAACCAGCTTGATGCCTATGCGCCAAAATGTTTTTTTTTTTTAAAAGAATGAAGCTAAGCGAAGGCAATACCCAGAGATCGTCGCAATTGCATTTCCGTATCCCTCACAACTTCGGACATCGATCTAAAAGTTGCGATGTGCTATAAGAGATTTCTTTTCAGCCTCTACATCTAACATTAATTCGCATTTTCTATTGATTTTTAACAAGTTATAAATTTAATTATTACGGGACCCTGCGTAAAACATGGCCGTCATCCCACTTAGCAAAATCAATACAAAACCATCAACAACCTTCCTCACCACTAGCAATCACGGAACTTTCAGACCACGTCAAACAACTTCAAATATTCAACAAGTATAAAATAAATAATTCTTTAGTATACAATTAAAAGCAATAAACATGACCATCATTCAACTCAGTAAAATCAAGGCAAAAACATCAACGATCTTTAATTACTTAACTAGCAACCACGGAATTTTCACGGCACGTCAAACAATTTCAAATATTAAACAAAGACAAAATAAATAATTCTTCATTATATAATTAACAACGTAAAATATGGCCCTCATCCAACTCATAAAATCAAGACTAAATCATCAACGACCTTCTATAATATTCCTCACTACTAGCAACCATGGAACTTTCAGGACACATCAACCTATTCAACACGCACGACTACCAAATTAATAATTTTGTATAATTGTACAATTTTGTAATATCGCATAATTAAAAGAGAACCAGACATTTACTCTCCTAACACAAAAATATAGCTAATATGTGTCAGGTGGTCGTAACGAGGAGACAGGCCAGCGCCCAGGCGGTTGCGTGACAGCGCGGGCGACGCAGTGCACCACCTGGGAACTACGGAGAAGGGGGAGGGGAGGGGGAGCGACGCAAATTGGCGCCGAGAGCCCCGTCAGCGGCGGTGATCAGCCGCTCGCGCCGATGATCACCCACGCGCGATCACCCAACACGCAACGAAGAGCCTGGGCAAGAGAAGGACGGAGGGCGGGAGGACGATCGTTTTGGGGACGACAAATGAGGAAATAAAGCAGTGATTGGTTTAAGAAAGAAAGGAAGATGAATTTGTGGGAGAGAAAGGAAATCGTTAAAGAGAAAGAAGTCGACGAGAAAGAGAAAAAAGTGAGGGAGAAGAAATAAATGACGGAGAAGAGGAAATAAATGATGGAGAAGAGGAAATAAATGATGAAGAAATGGACTGTGGAGTGAGAAAAGGGAGTGGAGTGAGAAAAATAATAGAAAATAACAAAACAATAAAAAAATATAGGAAGCGAAAGATAATACAAAAATGATTAGAAGATCCCGGGAAGGAATCGGAGAGGGAACAAGCAGTGAAAAAGCCAAGCCATGAGAGGTAAGAAAAGGGAATAAGAAAAGAGTCCCGGACAAGAAAATGAAACAGTTTGAAACAAGAAATAACAGAATAAAAAAGAACAGTGTAACGAAGAAAGATATCGAGAGAAAATCGGAAAAGTAATTAATATGAAAAGGAGGTGGATAATAGATACGATGAGACGTACAAGAGAGAACAGAAACAAGCTACAAGACAGAATACAAATAACACGAGGACATTGTAAAGAAAACTGTCATTGCAACCCACAACAAAGCGAGATGCTAGACCGGTGGTGTGAAGGACTTCTACTTGTGACTGTGGCACGCTTCGTGGCACCGTAGCATGCCACGAGCTTCTCTGCGCAAATAGCGTCGGGAAAGGGAACTATTACGAGTAGTAGTAACCCCGCCGTTTTACAATAGGGATGGCGTTGTCTCTGGTGGCGGGCTGATGAACTGCGTGGAGGGGCGATTTCGTCGTAGAACTCGTGCCACGGACTCCTGCTCGTGGCATCGACCTTGACAACACTGTGCTAGAGAAACGAAACGAAACGAAAATTGTAAGGTGAAGATTGGTAACGATGAGGGGTGGCAGGTGGAAGGGCAAACGGGAGGGAGAGAGAGCGACTGGACAGAAACAGCGCCTGCGACCGGGCGGGGGCGGACGGCGTCATTAGTGGCTCGAGAGGGCTGGCGGGGTGGGGGAGGAAGGACGCGGCGCATTTGGCTAACGAGGGCGGCGAAGCGCGGGTGGGGGCGAGGGTGTGGCCCCTACGCCCAGGGCTAAAAGTACGGCGCCTTCACTCCTCAAATGCCCCTTGACTCCCTGCATGGGTGGCGGATTTTCGCCACTACATAGCTCCTTTCCTTTGTTTTGGGCTTGGCCGTTTTTAATGGACACTGGTTAAAAGTGGGTTTTTAGTTCTCCGTTAAGTGTCGTTATGTATGTGTAACAGTACTGTTGAAAATATGGCAAACACATTATCTCCGAAGATGTAAGTAACGTTTTCTTTACACTGTTCAAGATTAAAACGCAAAATATAATCGTAGGTGTCTTTTATTCTTACTTTCCGTGCAATTTCGAGCTTCTGAGGCCTTACAGTTTCTACATAAATAGGAATGATTAATTTCCCTTTCACTCGCCAAAACTGCATTACCTCCCTTTCACCGACTCCGCAACATTGTTTCGCCCACGCATTGAAAATTCGTAAAGTTAAATCAATTACTCATTCCGAGATCTCTCGAATTTTGGAAACACACAGCTCAACGCCGAGTTAGCGAATTCAGTCGCTGTCTGAAGGAGAATTCTAGCAGCCGGCTGCTCTGATTAGAAGTTTTCCATGGTTTCTCCGTTCAAAACCAGGCGTATGCCAGAGCAATACTCGAGCAAACGGGCCACGGACCGAGCGCGATCTTTCCTTCCTCTTCCTTGCCCTCTCCTTACTCCTTTCTTAGGTTTTAAATCTTAATATTTAAAAAAGTCAGAAACTATTAAATGAGAGGAGAACTTTGTTTTAAGTACATAAATTCAGTACGCTTGCGTAAGTTGTTGTTCCACTTTGCAACGCACTGACCAGCGAACTGATTTCATGACTTACATTTTAACAATTTAGTCCTCCAATATTCCTCAGTAAACAAATGAATTTGTAAAATTACTAAAACTGAATGTGTGTTCTTCTATTCATGGTTCCGATTCATTTGACATTTTTATAAAGTCAAATCATGAATCTTTGTTTCCGTCCGAGAGAGATGTACTTTTGCTTTTTCGCTTGCGCTGTAATCGCCGAGCCCTTGCGGTTGATAAATAATTCAACTACTCTATTTTAGGTATATAGGAAGTAAGAACATCATTATCCTAAAACCAAACAGGGTTCTAAATTGTTGATTCATTTATTATTTTCTTGACGATCTAGTTTCACAGTAAATGTTACTCACTGTCACAAATCACCGAAGACCGAGGAGCCTTAAGACCGAGGGAGCAAGAATGCTTGTCGAGATAAAGACCACACGTCAACAGCCATGCTACCAGCAACTGTTTCTGAATGCCCTCGCAATTCAAACTGACGATCTGATATTTATGATAGCATTGATTCACGAGCGAGGGAAACTGAAGCAATTCTCGAATCCGGTAACGGAACCCGGTAACGGAACCCGGTAACGGAACCCGGTAACGGAATCCGGTAAAGGAACCCGGTAACGGAACTCGGTAATGGATCTCAGTAACGAAACTTTTTAAGGATATGTAATATATATTCTGAAATATTTTGTATATTTACCACATCGACTTCTGCCAGCCTTGTATACACTCAGGCACTGATTGGCACACGTAACGTTGGCAGTGACATACATGATGAAATTGCCAAGATAGGGATTGCAGAGGGAAAGCAACCTAGTTTAACAGGAGCTTGCTAATTGTTTGGCCAGACATTCTGTTGACATGTAAGCAAACCCACACGTTTATCCTATGTGTACAATGTGCATATCCGAAATTGAAGGGTATTAAAAAACGATTGAATTTCTTTTTTACTTTAAAAATAAATTTATTTTAGATTCATTTTTACACTTGCTTCTATTTCCAGTGTAAGGACGCTGTGTTCTACTCATATCAATGTCTTAAACAAGCAACCGTTTAACGTAATATTAGGAAGATTTAATAAACATAAGTCAAGAAAAAAGTTTAGAAGCACCGGCACTACGTAAGCACTACACTAGATGTAATGCAATATACTTCACTCGACACGAAGAACAGCACTACACACAAATCTCGATGTAAGCGATCAACATCCCGAGACACATTAGGGACCGAACGCGAATTTTGAATATTTTGAATTCCCCTTCTCCCTCTGTAACGCACCCGTGACGGGCGCTTGAATCTCCTCTAAATAATTACGTAACAAATGAGACAACCCCCCTCTTGTGAATGTAAAAAGTTGTGAGTGAAGGAAGGACGCATTGGCGAGAAAATGTTTGATCTCAAGGTGTACGCTGAAGGCAGACGGCACACGCCATCATGGGAGAGTGTCTACTGCGTCAATTTAAATGGATTTTAGAATAAACTACAATTCAGTTTTGAATACTTTCTTCGCATTCCTACAGATTCAATAAAAAATTGATGAAAAAATATCTCTATTTTTGACAATTTACATTTTATAACTTTAAATTATTTTGTTTTTAACCTTCCAGCGGGCGCGCTGTCGTAATTTTACAATTGCAGATTTTTTTGTTTTGCTGTCAACTCATTGTTGTCAAAGATTTCAGCGTTCTTGGTATTACTTGCGGGTATTTTTACTTTCCCGTATACGTACGTGTACACAGAGTGATATACGTAGTATAGGGAAAGTTATGTAATGCTGCACGAAAAAATGACCAATTTTCGGCGGAAAAAAATTAATTGCCGGGCCGTGAAAAGGAAAAAGTGGATAAAACCAGTTGCTAAATTAAGAAAAAAAAATCCCCTAACACTGGTGTAGCCAGAAACCCTGTTTTCTAGGTCCTTGATACCGAAAACCCAATTGAAAGGAAAACGTCCGTCTGTCCATCCGTCCGTCCGTCCGTCCTCCGTCCGTCCGTCTGTCCGTCTGTGAACACTGCTAGCGCCTAAACCATACGTACGATTTCTCTCAAAATGGATATTCCCCGCTCGATCTGATTTTAGTCAAAACTTTGAGATTTTGAAAAAGATTCTTCAAAATTTGGGGGTACTTTATATGAAGCCCCCCGGGCATTTTCAACATTTCCTCAAAAACGGCTCCAAATTTTTTCTTTAAATATTTTGTATGAATAGAGTAAAATACACTTTTTAACATGGCATAGGTCCGATTTTCACGTACAGCTCTGAATTTTCGAAAATTGTGGAAGTTTGAATTTTTTTCAGCGTCTTTCTCCAACTACAGAATTGAAGATAGAGATTTTTTCTTCAAATAAAATTTGTTCTGCATATTGAGTCCTTTAATAAAGATCAGGTAAATGTTTTTCAAAATTTTAGTAGTTTTCGTGCAATATTGCGTGCAATATGTGCAATTTTAAAAAATTACAAAAACAAGATTTTCTCAAAAACGGCTCCAAATGTTTTCTTTAAACTTTTGCTAGGGATAGTGGTAAATGTACTCTATCAATGACATAAAAGGCATTTTGGTCTATCGGTTGGTTTTTTCAAAAATTACAAAAATGTAAATTTGTTTACTTGTCTCTCACGTCGTTAATATTTACATTATCGGCGATTTTTTCACATTATTATATTTACGAGTACATGTGCTTTAAATAATGTCAAGTAAAGTTTCTCGAAAACACAACCGTTTTCTGTAAAAAGAAGCTCAAAATTTCGCATTTTTAGAAATGCTCAAACGCCATTTTCTCATATATGGCTCCAATTTTTTTCTTGAAACTTTTGTAACGGATAGTGCTAATTACACTCTTTAGTATAGCGTAAAGTTTATTTTGAGTTATTTTTTTGTTTTTTCAAAAATTATATAAATGTAAAGTTTTTGAAAGATCTCTCACATCTTTAATATGCACATTACCAGCAATTTGGAAAGATTATTATATTTGTGAGTGTAAGTGCTTCAAATAACTTCAAATAAAGTATTTTGAAAACTCAATCATTTTCTGTGAAAATGAGCTTCAAATTTTGTATTTTTAGTAGCACTAAAACGCCATTTTCTCTTGAATCTTTTTTAAAAGAAAATTGCCATTTACGGCTAGGTTTCTGTGTTCTTTAATATTCTAAAATTAATGTTTCTGTTCTACCAATAGGAAACCGAAAAATTAAGAAAATGACAAAAAAATTTTAGCGATGATAGATGGTAGCTGGCAAGAAAGAGTATGTGGCAATTCCAAATAGCTAGCGAAGACCCAAGAAAATAGAAAACTAATACGGGAAAGTCTGTGCCATTCTGTAGCACCTCTAGTTAGTAATGCATTCCTGCAGCCACTGTTTAGTTTGCACGCTATATTCACTTTTTGTAACGCTCTGTTCGGGATAAGTGCATAGTGACGTAAACTTCTGGCTGCGTGTCAGCTGTTGTGCTAAAATATTGTATAATAATTTGACCTAATCGAAAGTTTCTGTAAAATGTTCAGATAAAGAATTCATGTGAACGAAAATCAGAATATTCTTCAAGAGATGTCTGATTGGAGGAACATCATGAATTGGATACGGACAGTGACAGTAAACGAATGTTGAAAATATAGACGAGCATCAGAAGGATACTGGATCTTTTTGATACTAAATACGAACGTTTATCAACGGATATGTTTTTTGGTAGTAAATATCATTCTTAGATATTATAATGCGATATAAAATTCCATTGTTCTACAATTTCTTTGATTTTTTCAAGAGTCATTGAATGTAAAATTTACGACACGCGCCTGCTGGTGTGAACATTTTACGCGCGCCCGCTGGAAGGTTAATTTAATTACTTTATATTTTAATGTTTTAGTACAATTCTAAAAAAGAATTATTTCAGTGAATATTGAAAAATATAAAAGAATATATATCAATGTTACTAAACAATAAACCAATACCCTCGATCCCTATGTAACGCAGCATAACGCTACCTCAAATCCTCTCCCTCCTCTTTAGCGTTACGTAATTTATGGATGACACCTTACTCGGTATTCTACATACGGGCGCCTTGTTACAGGTTTGTGCCCACTGTTCCTGTCAACGCTTGAGAACGCCGGATAGCAAGAGATAACACTGGGTCGTCCCTGGCGTGACCTGCGCTACAGAGCGCAGTGTTGTTCACTTCTGCTTTCAGGAAGAGAACTCCGAACTCAAAAAATCTCAAGAAAAAAGTGTTCCACGTTCACCAGATGTCTTCTGTGGGCCGTATATACACTGAAGTGATAAAGGTCATAATACCTTCTAACACTGTAACAGACCTCCTTTTCCCCGGTGAAATGCAACAACTCGGCGTGGCATGGACAAAACAAGTTCTCTAAACAAGTTTGTCTCATTCGTCAAAACTCAACAGATCCATGGCTTCATGCGGACTGTGGACACACTCGAACATCAACCCTTACCAACTGAAATTGGACTCATGTGACCAAATCACGGTTTTTCAGTCGTCTAGGGTCCATTCGATATAGGCACAAGTCCAGGAGAGGTGCTGCAAGCAATGTCGTGCTGTTAGCCAAGGTACTGTTGTCGGTCTTCTGTTGTTATTAAAACCATATTATTTCGCCGCACTGTTCACTAGATACGTTTGTAGCATGGCCCACATTGATTTCTGCGGTTATTTCACGCAGTATTGCTTGTATATTAGCACTGACAAATTTAAGGAAACGATGCTATCTCGGTCATTAAGTGAAGGCCATTGGCCACTGCGTGTCCGTGTAGAGAGGTTATGCCTAAAATTAGGTATTCTTGTTACACTCTTGACACAGTCGATCTCGGAAAATTGAATTCCCTAACGATTTTCGAAATGAATTGTCCCTTGAATCTAGCTCCAACTGCTTTTCTCCCTTTAAAGTCTGTTAATTTCCGTCGTCTGTTAATAACTGTAATCACGGCAGAAACCTTTTCACATGAATCACGTGAGTACAACTGAAAGCTCTGCCAATGCACTATCCATTTTATACCTTTTGTACGCGATTATAACGCGATCTGTAAATTTGCGTATTGATGATTTTTGTCATCTCAGTGTATTCTGGGGCCTGGAACTTCTACTACAAAAATCTATAAAAAGAAGTGTTCCATGTTCATCACATGACTTCTGCCGGACCTATACGTTATCAGCTATGGAACTCTGTATTTACAAAAATATTCAAGAAAAAAAATTACTACGAATTCTCCACATGGCCTATGATGACCCTGTATAGTCTCAGGTATGGTACTCCTTACTACGAAATCTGAAGAAAGAATTCTTCCATAATCATCAGATGTCTTTTGTCAACTCTATATATTCTCAGGTAAGGAAACTTTTACTCAACTCAATCTCAAGAAACAGGTGCTATATAGTCATCACAATTCTTCTGCCAGTCTGTATGTTCTCAGGTATAGAAATACATACTCAAATTACAAGAAAGAAGAGCTCGGTCGAGGCCGATAATTGCATATCTTAACACTCCATGGAAACGTCGGTCTGACAGGCATCATGTGAAACTGGTTTATGCAATAATGGCCGATATGAGTGGCCGAGAGCGTTGACAGTCATAGTAGCTTATTCCCTAACTCTCTTCTATCACTCGGCGGAGTTTTGTTTAGTTCTGCTGAAGTGGTTGGCATTAAAGGGCATTTTTGGATATCGTGGCGGTCTGTGAGATCGGTAGTTTCTCTTTCCGTATTTTTCGTAGCGGTATGTGAGATCGTTTGCTTCTCTTAGTGTGTAAGTGGTCTATAAGACGGGTGTTTCCATGTACGCTCCTGGGCGACTTTCTTAAATATTTAATATTGTTACTTTCAAATATTGAAATGGGTCGCCCAATTCGTTCGGACGATGCCAGCTCAAGAAGAGAAATATTTAGTATCCTACTCAAGCTATGCTTCGTGTATGCAAACCTATCGAAGGGTCTAACA
The DNA here is from genome assembly GCA_031308135.1 of Acheta domesticus. Lineage (NCBI taxonomy): Eukaryota > Metazoa > Arthropoda > Insecta > Orthoptera > Gryllidae > Acheta > Acheta domesticus. The sequence continues at coordinate 59,006,362 of JAHLJT010002630.1, forward strand.
GGAATGTCACTTCAGACAAGTGATTTAATTCTGCAGAAGTTATTGTTGAACTGATAAAGAGAAAATTAACTTGTTGGGACCGTAAAAAAGGACAAAAATGATTCCCGAAGAATTCCTTGCTAGCCCACCAAAAACCAGTTGGATCAGCGTTGTACGGGTTAAGAGAGCGGAGGAAGCTGTACGGGTTTAGACGCAATTTCAATGTTTTACAACAATTAAAAAGTTTTTCAATACCAATATTTTTCAACAATTTCAATGTCTTACAGAAATTTATCTTTTTCAACAATTTCTATATTTTTTAATTATTTTCGTTTTATAATATAAAATATATTTTAGAATACTCTAAAGAAATGTAAGAATTGATTGAAACAGGTCTATAATATTATTTTACCTTTAAATCCTACATTCAACGACCAATAATAAATAGTGGTCTCTGAGACAGAGGTTTCTCTATGCGTTATAAAAATCATGTTTCCATATAAGTGTTAATAGATAATTTAACATGCCGGAATCTTAACATATCTTCTCAACTATAGAATAGATTCTCAAAGAAAAGCTGAAAGAATGTTTCATTTTCATCACAAGCGTTCTACCGGGCATGCGTGAAGTCCGGTTCCGTACTACACACTGAAGCACAACCTAGCGGTGGTCTATCTCTCACCCCAATCAATTGTGTAATGAATACGTTCGTTTGATGAATGCGGAGAGGGCCTAGGGGCGATGTGTGCTGCCGGCTATCAGGGAGAGAACAGATCACGTGATCGGAGTCCACTGCGCGCTCTCTCACCACTTGCTTTGCGAAATGGCCGTCGGATCCTGCGATCGAAGAACGCGGGAGTGAACTGGTAATTGAGAAATTAGGGAAGTTGCACGCAAACTCAAAGGCCGCGCTGGAAGCAGAATGGAGCTGTGGAATTTATTGCGTCCTATAGAATCCAAGATATCGGGTGTAATAGCACAGTTTGTCACCTACTTTAGTAAGTATCTTTGCTATGTGTTTTATACACAATAATGAATCTTAACATATCACATAGGAAAATTAGAAATCAAAACCTAGTTCTTTTCAGCTCAAAAAACTTTTACAGCTCTCAATACTCTTAACAGCTCAAAAAACTAGAACGATAATGTAATTATCGTCTCACTAATATATTACTAAGTTACTAATATTTAACTAAATAGTTAAACTAATGTGTCAAATCCTATGTTGTAAATTGAAAATTGGTCTACCCAAAGGTAGAATTAACTCAAAATAACAAATTTTTGTTGTTTCACGTGACATGGGAATTAACTACAATTTGTTGGTACATTAAAACTCGTTTAAGGCACCAAAGTTAAAGTATATACTGCTTTGAGAAACTACTAAATGCTGGCCCATTTATCACTTTCGTATTATTCAGTGATGAGAACAAAAAGGGGTCCAATGATTAGAAAGACAAAAAATAAGTATCTTACGAGTACTGGCAGTTTATGAACTAGTAGTAGTTCGTATGAAAAATGAAGATATGATGTGAATTAGAAGTTAAGTCGGTGTGTGAAACTGTAAAGTTATAATTCTTGAATAAGAGAGTAAACCCTACGCTAAAGAAGATACGAAATAAAAATAAAATAGAAATGATTATCATTATAGTCCTTATGAAGTGTAACAAAAATGAATTAAAGAAACCGCGGGTGACGCCTCGCAGGTGACTCCAATCAATCAATCGATTAATTATGCCTTATTTTACGTGGTGAGGCTCGTACCATCAGCCCCGCTCTTCCTTCTGACCACGCAAATTTCGCTACGTTGCTTTCGCCATCTAGCAAAGGAAGAAGGTATCACTCGGGCGACGAAGAAGGCAATTTCAATTTTGATTAGAGGCTTGCGAATATTTTACACGCAGCAAATCTACATGGGAGAGCCGGCTTTACTAACCCTCCGAAGGAAAGCGTACGAAGCCCTTTTTCGCCCTTCCACGGCTAGATAGAATCTACGGACCCGCGAGCATGGGCATCACAATCCGATACGGCAGTGTTGCCAAGATCGATGCCACGAGCGGGAGTCCGTGACACGAGTGCCACGACGAAATCGCCCTTTCACGTAGTTCGCCACCAGAGACAATCGCTTTCCCGTAATCCCTATTGTAAAACGGCGGGGTTACTAATAGTTTCCTTTCCCGACGCAAGTTGCGCAGAGCAGCTCGTGGCATGCTACGGAGCCACGACGCGTGTCATTGCCACCAGTAGAAGACCTTGACACCACTGAGATGCGGTATCCGTTCCACCACGGAACCCTCCACCGCAGGTGACTCCGAATGTCAGGGGCCTGCCTTCGTGTTGCCTGAGGCGATTTTCCTTTTCCGCCGCGCAACCTGACACCAGGGGTCGGGGCGGCGCGGCGTGGCGAAGGAGGCGGGGGCGGCCGAGGTCGGGAGGTATTGAGCATCGTTAAACCGCCCCCAACCTCGTGTGGGCGGCAGTCGCGTGCGCTGCGGCGGGGGAAGAGACCAGCAATCTTCGGGCTCACTGGTAAACAAGGGTGGATAGCGCGACGAACAGAGACGAGGAGGGGGTGGGAAGTAGCCGGGCGGAAGGAAGGAGGGTGTGACTGGAGTGGAGAGAGAAAGAGAAAGAAAGAGAGGGAACGAGAAAGGGAAAGAGAGAGAGAAAGAGAAAGAAAGAAAGAAATAGAGGGAAAGAGAGAGGGAAAGAGAGGGAAAGAGAGAGGGAAAGAGAAAGAAAGAGAGGGAAAAAGAGGGAAAGAGAAAGAAAGAGAAAGAAAGAGAGGGAAAGAGAGGGAAAGAGAGAGGGATAGAGAGAGGGAGAAATAGAAAGCGAGAGAAAGAGAAATTGAGAAGGGATGGAGGAAAAGAAAGTGGTATAGAAGGTATTTAAAGAGATATGAAGAGAAGAGGAGGAGGACGGAAAGATGAAAGCCAAGTGGATGAGAAGGGAGAGAGACAAGGAGAAGGAGAGAGAGGAAATAAGAGGAGGAGGCATAGAGATGCGCAAAGAGAAGGTGAAGGTAAATCAGAAAGGAGAGAGAAGAGCAGGTAACAGGGAGGAGGAAGTCAGTGGGGAAAGAGGAGAAGGAAAGGAGAGGGTGAAGGAGGGAGAGAAGGAGAAGAAAGTTGTGGGCAAGAGAAGGAGGAGATCACTGAGGGGAGAGAGATTGTGAGAGGAACATTAAAGGGAGAGGGGAGCAAAGGAGCGAGATACATCGGGAGATGGAGGGAGGAGGAGGAGGAGGGAGGTCTTGATGGACAACGAGGGACAACGATGTGGAGATTGGAGTCCGCCCATGCTCACGTCTACATCCCCGAGGTTTTATTAACCCCGTGTAAACAGTCGCTTTGTCCTTGTTATGGGTCCGTACGCCCTTCAGCGTAGGAGCGGAATGCGTTTCGTTGAATGGTGATTTGTAGAACCCAATATTTTCTCTTTTACTTCTTGTACCTCTGCCATTTACACAAAATTTATTCTGAATATGTTTAAAGACCATGCAAGAAGGACAGCAGATATAAAATGTGAATTATAAATCTACTTTTTAACCAGTATTATAGGTAATTGAAACTTTTACTGAGCTGTAACATTTTTATGAGCTCAAAAAAGACAAATTGTAATCTACAATATTTCATGCGTTGTAACACATTTTTCAGTATAGAATGAGTAAACTTTTGACATTACTATCAAATATATTTTTTCGTTCTTTCATAAAAGATTTTATTACAATACTGATTGAGTGCTGACCAACGGAATATTGACATGTTTGAATGTGGAAAAACACTATATGGAAAAACAAAACTCCAAGACTTTTTGTCAGTTGAATATTTACTTCTAAAATTCACACTTTCCATTAATCTCCTAGCTTTCACATTTTGCGAGGATACTTATCTCTTTTAGTAAAATTTTGTATCTTTTCAATGCGCAATTGTTAATAAACCAATTACGTTTTGGATGCACCACGCTAAAACATTGAAGAGGCATGCCATTCTAATTTCAGGTTACTTACTCATTTTGACATTTAACTTTGAACCGATATTGGACAAAATGAATGATTCGATAATGTTCTAAACGTTCACGCTCATAAATTTCCCGCATTGTTACTCCAGTTATTTCAGACACAACTCCTTTCGGCCAATTTCAGCGTTTGCCTTTAAAAACAGGATTATCAACCACTCACATGCTACTAAATGTTCATAATCCTACATTTCGTTATGCATATGCAAACAGGATTCACAAGAGCATATTAAATATTATCACACAACGTTTATGCATTTGTAAACTTTAATAATTCGGTTGCAGTACATTCCTAACCTACTGAACAAAATACGTCCTACATAACGTAAAATCATTTGTAGGTACGCTGAGTTAATTGAGTTACTTAGAGTTTCACTGAATAATGCTGCATTCGATTTTGAATTCGGCATTATATAACGCTGCAGGTCAACAATAACTTTGGAACGTATCTGAAAAATTGTAATAGATGAACCTTTTCTGTAGAATTCTGAAGATTTGATAATTTTTATCAATGATGACTTGAAGGGCTTAGAGTTGTAGCTACATGTGCAATTTCTAGCACTAGCGCTAAAGAAATAGAATGCTCAAAAGTTCAGTCAAAGCCGTATGAATGCAACAAAGAAAAACATACTTTCGTCTGACCACATCAGCTACTGCTGATCTTTTGTAAGTATACGATTAAGTGAATTGTATAATTAAATGAAAGTTATTTAAGAGTGATGTGGACGCATGGAGTAACGGTTAGGATCTCGGTTCGTTTTTCCCATGTTTTCGGATTCAAACTCGATAGAAGCTATGGAATTTAGGGATCTAAAAAATTCTTCGTATGTCTTTCTTCAGAAGGCAGTGAATCTGGCTGTCCCATGTTGAGTACTTACAGCATTTAAAAGATCATAATTCCGAAATTTCTGAGCTACATTCGACGACGGGTGATACCTTCTTCCTCTAAAAGATGGTGAAAGGACCGTAGCGCTTTTTGCGTGACTAGGTAGAAGAGCAGGTTGGTTACCCAGTAAAGTAAAGCGCAATTCATTGATAGGTTGATTGTTTTGGTTGATTAAAAATCGTATATTTCACACGTCGGAATAATTATTATATTGTGCTCGAAGAATTTCGCCTCTCGGCCTGTCTGTCTTGCGTCGCAATCATTCCTAATCTCAAAATATAAATACAAATTTACCGCTAGCATCGTAAATAACTGACTATTTGATGACTGACTATCGTATATGACTATTTTTTTTCATTTTGTTTAAAGATATTTTCCAAGTAAGATTTCATTAAACTACACATGCCTCGTAAATCCACCGAGCGAATTGGCTAAGGGCGAATGGCGCTGACTTCGCGTGCGGGAGGCCTACGTTCTATCGTCGTGCCGGCCATTACGTTTTCATGGCTTCCCTCAGTTATCCAGGCGAATGCTGGGATGGTTATACTGAAAGGCCACGACCGCGAAAACCGGCGTCGCTAGCCGAATTTGTTAACTACATGAAGTCACGAAGGTAAAGCGAATTGGAGACATCGCGGGTTTCTGGTTGGGTGACCGACTAGGAACCTCGGGATCTAACGACGCCGACGCCGAGGTTGCCTTTTACGCAACACATAACTTCAAACAAAACATACATTCTTACGATTACGTTCTTCCCTAGGGGACGTGGCAGTCCCGGCGGAGTCATTTTGAGCCTCTGTCTGCTCGCCCAACTCCTCGCTTCCCCCACCCTCTTTCTGGTAATCCTGATTGAATTGAATTGTCTTATTTTACCTGGCGACACTCAGCCCATGAGGCCTGCTCTTCTGTCTGATCACGCAAATTTTTCTACGCTCCTTTCACCAACTAGCTGAGAAAGAAGATATTCCACGGGCGACGAAACAGGCGGTTTTGAATTTAGCTCAGAGGCGTCATTTAGGCTTGAGGATCTTTTACATGCAGTAAATCTACTAACATGGGACAGCCGGATTTACTTCCCCTCCGAAGGAAGGCGTACGTATCCACGGATTCGATCGGGTTTGAACCCGCGAACTTGGATATAAGAGTCCGATACGCTAAGCGTTACACCATGGCCGCCGTCAATGTGATTGCACCAACTCACACCAAGGGAGGCATCATCCCGTACACCAGTGGTGTCAAGGTCTTCTACTGGTGACTATGGCACGCGTCGTGGCACCGTAGCATGCCACAAGCTTCTCTGAGCTACCACCGTCGGGAAAGAGAACTATTACGAGTAGCAGGGACCCCGCCGTTTTACAATAGGGATGGCGTTGTCTATGGTGGCGAGGTGATGAACAGCGTGGAGCAGCGATTTCGTCGTGGCACTCGTGCCACGGACTCCAGCTCATGGCATCGACCTTGACAACACTGCCGTACACACTAGATTAACCCCACCAATAAGCATAATCGCGACCGGAAGAGGTGGCTCAGGGCAACAACTGATGTCACTGCAGTGCCTCTGGACGGGAGTCCCCATGTTGCACATTGGGAAGAAAAGCCTAAAACCTGGCCAAAAGAAACTTTTATAATAAAACACTAAATTTAATGAATTGAACATGTATGATAAGCACTTATCAATTACATTTTAAAAGGTTTTATAGATGCACCTAAATGACTTGATTCACGCAGCAGCCACTTGCTTGGTGCTGTACACATATGGCATTTCAGAAACTTCTGCAGAAGTCCCTCGTTACGCGACCTTTGTTATGATCGCCATCGCATTATTATTGTTAAATTATCAGAACAAAACTTAAATGCTACCATACAAGGATTTTGTATTTATTAATTACTATATTAGCGAATAAAGTTCTAATACTACTGACGTAACTACAAAGGCGAAATATATTAGACGACGCGTGTTAAAATGCCGTATATCAAATGTCTGGATTTCACTGGCAATTTCCAGGTGTACACAATGAAGCTACACACAGTTTTAAAAACAGGGAGTGAGGGGAAGGAAATGGGGTACGCTTTCGGCACTGGTTGCGTCGTCTGACAGATGACGCCTTTGTAACCTAGGGTTAAGAACAGTTTTATGCGATCAGACGAAAGTATTATGTTATACTTGCATTCTCCCACGTTTTTCCGAATGCCATCCGCCAAATTGAATCCACCATTTTTATTTTTTTTTAATTTTTGTTATCATATTCGTATTTAGTGATGTCGAAAACCTCAATTTTAGCTCCATTGTAGTAGTTAGTTTGCATTTTGCAAGAAATATTGATTTTTAGCCACGTTTTAAGCATTCCTTCCCAGTGTGGATTGGCAGGATTTTCGAAGTCGAATTCAGTCACTGTCTGGAGAATTCTAACGTCCGGTTGCTCTGATAGGTAGTTTTCTGTGGTTTCTCTGATCAATACGATGCGCATACCGGAGGAGTACCCTAAACAAACGGGCCACTGGCTGCGCGCGATATTTCCTTCCTCTTCCCAGTACTATCATCACCCACGCACACTTACATTTGCATGCACTACACTAACACCCACATCGGGAAACCGGTCGGGAGTTTAGAGCTTATTCCGGGTAGGGGCGATGTCATGTTGGTCCCGTTGGTGAGAGATACCTGGTTGTTTCCGCCATTCCGTCAAGGTATCAGAAATTTATTTGATGTGCAACATTATCATCTGTTAGTTTATGACACTTGTAAGAGTCGAATTCGTAGTTCGATTGCTGGTGTCGTCAGTTGTTTCCATTATTTCCTTGTTCACATTCACGCGAACACTGGAGCATTACCCTAAATAACGAACTCGGGCAGCTAGCAGCATTTTCTTCTCGAAGCTTTCCTATTAACATCATCCTATCGTGTCTCCCAAACATTACCACGTACGAGGGCGAGGAGGTCTTGGTGATAAAGAAACTTACAAGGAACTAACACTAGGTTAATGAAAGACGAGAATGTAAACGAAAGATGAGAATGTTGAATCACTCATATCTTTAAACAGTGCATGCGATGACGTTTGGTGATGCTCTCACATAGGAGCAGTGCTATTTCTAGCGGGGTCACTGTGCTTCGACACACCCAGCCAATCCCTGGCGAACTTCCCTCTCCAAGTCCTTGTCCACCGACTGTCTCCGTCCACGCGGCAAACATCTTAGACTGGCTTCACCAATCCGTATCACCGTTCGGATAAGTGACCGGCTTAGGTAGATCAGGGCATCAATCAATTGATGCCACTGCAGTGCCTGTGATCGAGATCCTAGGGTTCGATTACCCACAGAGACAGGCTTTTTGACACTATCTAGATAGCTAGATCGAATTCAGTTGCTGTGTGGAGGAGAATTCTAGCAGCCGGCTGCTCTGATCGGTAGTTTTCTGTGGTGTCTCCTATCAACACCAGGTGAACAAATGGGTGCCTCTAACAAATGGGCCGTGGACTGCATGCGATATTTCCTTCCTCTTCCTTGTCCAATCAACTTTTTCTTACACTCACACTTACAAGTACTACACTACCACACATTCTGGGAGACCAGTCGGGAGCTTAGAACTTGTCCCGGGTTAGGGGATGCCCCGCTAGTCAGAGATACCTCAAACCCCGCAAGCCGACGTGAAGGTCAGTGCCGGATTTCGAATGCAATGGCAGAAGACCATCACCACCTTCCGGAATAGAAGCATGCCCTGCACTTACGGGACTAATTACCTTACTGTAGTTGACACGCAAAGGAACAGTAATCAGTCAATCAATCAAGTGAGTGTAAGCTTTATTGAAGAAAATGGAATGGATAGGCATGGCACTATAAGAGCTTTTTAGTTAGCTACTATGCCTGACATTCACTTCTGAGAACAATTTTAGACCAGTGAACCAAATAATTTAATTTCCACGTCGGGAAAATTGCTCCTTTACTATCGTGTTCCAGACAACAAAACATACCTTTAAACAATGTGTATGACGACGTTATATGATGTCCTCCCCTAGAAGCAGTGCCATTCCCAGAGGGGTCACTCATCCCCGGTCCCCCCAGGCCAATATCTTTCGTGCCCTCCTCCTAAAGCCGTTGTCCCCCGATTGCCCGCGTCCATCCCGAGCGGGACTTCCCCTCGGCGACGGCGTCGGATTAAAATTGGAAAGGCGATAGCGGCACGTGACCCGCGCGCCGGCGACAAGGGCGCGCCCAGCGGCGACGGCGCGCGCTCAGCAGCTAATGGAATGGAAAAGTCTCCGCGACCGAGATTGAGGGGGGCGCTGGAGATTAGATTGGGGCCGAGAACGAACCGGGAGATACGGGCCTTCGATTGCTGCTTTCCAGACACGCTCGGCTGAGGTTGAACGGTGAAGACGTTGAGGTACGTTAAGCGAATGCTTGTCGATTGTAAAAGAAGTTTTTTTGTGCTGTAAGACCAACGCATACTTCGGTTTTTCTTTCTTGGCGCACGGGGGTGTGTCAATAAAGTATATCGACGGTGCTAAACAAAAGTGCAAAACAGTCTGTGTTTTTGTTCTTTTACCGAACAAAATTCTTGGTTATTAATATTTATGCTTTTCCTTGGCTTCATTTGGGTGCTTTTTGGCAGGAAATCCGTGCTTTCATTATTAAGATGGATAATGGGAATTCGAAGACGGAGTAATGTTTTGTAGTTATTTAGTATGTAAATCATTTCGTTTCGGCTAAACAGGATATGATTTCAATATAAATCAGCACACATATCGAGAAATAAACGAAAGTTGAAAGAAGCTCATTAATAGAATTAATATGTGACACATTTTGAAATTTTTGAACATAATTTAATTCATGAAATAATTACATTAAATACTACCCGTGATTGACAATTTCCAAGTAAATTGCCTTGTTGCTTCATGATTCGAAAATGTATCAACATTTTCCAATCCACGTTTGTTATGACGTATGATAATTTTAGCTTTCATTGTCCTTTCGCTGGGTGCGAGGTAGGCAAAACGCACCAGACTGGGAACATTATTACGAAACTACGAAACTATACACGAGACTACGAAACATTATTAATCTTATATAATTTTAATTAAAATTTATTTTAAGGCAAATATGCTGCGATTGGAACTGTTCCTTAAACCATTGTGACCCATGTGAATTAATATCCCCAGGAGCGAGAAGCTATTCTGAGGTCAATTGTGACAGATCGAGCAATTTTATGCGTAATTGACATGATTTGTGCTCGAATCGGGCACCGAAGGGGCATATTTCTTCTTCTTTTTACTATTATTATTATTATTATTATTATAACTATTATTATTCAAAATATGACTATTTATATGGAAAGCCAGTCTAGCAGTAGTCTATTATTTTCAAATACGACAAACAACTCAGATTTATCCATTGCGTTTAAGCTCAGGCAGCACAATATAGTGAGTGTATATTTCAGTGACGTATTCGAAACTGTTGTATTCGAAAAATATTTTTGGTTTGAAAGTTAATAAAAATATTTTCTTCGTACATATATCAAATTATCATTCGTAACTAATTTTTCGTACCGAAGCACGTATGTTTGACATTGATTATTTTTAATTGATTCCTGCATTACTAAAAATATTTATAAGATTCAAATAAACTGAAACACTGACTGTGAATTAAGGACAATCGTTTAGTGCAAAATTTGTTTTTTCAGTAAATGGAAAGATAATCAACAAACATTTTAAAAAAAGTAGTAGATACTCTCGGAATAAAAATTTAATGTTGCCAACTATACTGCGACCAAGTTTTCTTGTTTGCAGCACTCATATATAAATACGGAGTATGACACATAAAGGATTGTCATTATTTAAAATGTTACAATTAAAATGAGGAAACAATAATTCGCTGACTTTTGTTTCTTGAAGGATATTGAAATAGGGCCTCATGCTATAGAGAAGATGCGAGAAAATCACTTTTCGCACCCCTATTGCTCTGAAGTGAACAAGGGAACAAATCATCTCCTACGAGTATATTATTCCAGTAGTATACCTTTCCTTTGCGGCTCTCACACGCAGCCAATCTTCATAAACGAAGTCTCTAAAGAAAGAAAATTTTACGGAGACGTGACGAATTGCACTTTGACTTTAAAAATACGTAGGATTTGTTTAAAAAACGCATCTAAATATTCACGTAAAATGCAATCCGCAACACACATCAATATTTTTGAAACTGTATCGTTAAATAACTCCTAAACAAAGCCTTAAAAACTTAACTTTGCCTTAAAAACTTAACTTTTGAGGCCAACGGCCTCAAAGAAACGTTCGTCACATTGTAATCTGCAGGTTGAGATCTTGACAGGATGAGATTCTTGACAATTGTATTACATTTTTATTGGTTCGATGCTTCTCGATTATACCTTCCTGCCCAGAAACTGTAGTATCTGCAACTGTATGTGAAATTACCAATTACTTGATATTCTATGCAATAGAATTACACGGGTGTACCTCTTTGCTCCATAATAAAGTTAAATAATTATAATTCGTATTGACAAGGATGTATTATATTGTTATAAATTACAAGGTGCCACATAAAACAAGTAACGGGGGATAAGAGGGTCTTGAAGAAAAGTATATATTACAGGCTTAATATGGAAATGGAAAAATAAGGAAGAAGGTGGGGTATATCATGCGAGAATTCTCGCACGAGTACGCTAGTATCATATAATTTACCAGTTTTATGTTTTCCAGTTCACTGCTACTTCATTATTTTTACGCCAGTTACACCTGTATTAAAACAGCCATTAACAGTCAGACCATTAATTAATGCACGTGTGATATTTGTTGATAATTGAATATAACGTTCGTATATCTGGACGGTGAAAAGGTAACATCTCCAGGCAAGCTGTTTGCGGATATTTGCAGATAAAATCACAACTGACGAGGCAGTTATTACGTGTTTTGGGTTAAAGAAAAGTATTTAATTTTATGCGAGACAGCAATTGAAATATTATTCTCTTATAGTAATTATTATTTTCCCCTAAAAATATCTTAAATCCATGATCAAATAGTCATCATATTTGCAATACTAATTTAACTGCGCGGAACAGTTTACTTTTAAAATAAAAAAACAATTTTCCCTCAGGTGCCATTCATTAGGTTAAATATGCCAATAACACACTGTTAACTATTTTATTTATTCCTAACGGGTATTAGACATTTTTAATCTACTCTCCTGAGAGCTCTGTCCGTAGTGCAGCAAACCATTTTTCCGGAGGTAAACGAAAATTTTTATTTTGTACATATAAGCGACAAAGATATCTTGCTCTCGTAGATCAAATATATCTTCCTCGTGTTGTGTACTACTAGTATTTACTCACCAAATAAACCTACCGTAGTTAGATGAAAATAAGCTGAAAATTAGAATAACGAGGGAAAAACACGCCATTCTTCATGAAAAACACAGCATTGCGTAATATTATAAGACAGATAAAACAGAAAACGAACGTTACGAGACATTTCTTTACTCCGTGTGATGTAGATCTTGTCTAATTCTATAAATATCAACGCGTTTATCTTCCTACGAGTGCAGCACACGAAGCATATATTTATTTTATCTATGACAAACCTTAAAACTTGATGAAAACTTCACGTGACAAGCAAGAGAAATTCCTGGAATACATGCATTATTCTAAAATTCTAATGCACCTTCTACAAGGCATAAATATAACAGTTCCTTGACTACTTTGCTCAAAATTGTCAACATTAGCATTGTTATGAATAAAAGTTCTTGTTTTTCGTTAAAAACTTAAAGAATATTATATCTTCATACTTTAATCCGTTATAATATTGTAGAAAATCCTACCTGTTTTAACTGAAGCAACAGCAAACACCAGCAGCATTTGCAGAACACGTGCTGCAGTATTCGCCATGATGACATTGGACTTGATACCACCCATCTTGCTTTCAACGTTGTTTACACAGAAGAAAGTCACACAAACTATGTTGAAAATCCATTGTATCTCAATGAGAAAGCCGCAGACATTACTTTTGCAGTCCACATGATTTGAATCGCCCGAAGCATCAAATAAAAGTAGTCTTTAAATCGTACATTCAGACTCAACACATGAAAAACTAGAATGATTTAGAACAACTCCACACGATACACCGCCGTAATTGCGCAAAACATCACCTGCGAAGAGTCGACCAGTCGACTATTTGCGAACCACGTAGAGGGTGTAAGAAAAATATTTATCTGTTGACGAATTGTTTACAATAATTCCACACGAAACATCACTGCAATTCCACAAAACATAACCACTACCGTGTTGCCCAAATAACTAAACAATTAATCTAGAGCAACCACTAGTGGATAGGAAAAATGTTGATCATTCATAAATTCGTTGGAATAGTTCGGAATAGTTCCACACGAAACATAGCCACAATTCCTCAAAACGTAGCCAGCATCGATGCCCACCAAACAGCAAGTCCGTCCACCAAATAGCAACTGGACTTTCTGAGACTATTCTTTCGAGACGGGGCCCGGCGGTTGGCGAGACAGCGTTGGCACGAGATCGGAAACGTACGGGAGAGATGATATTGTTTTATTATAGACCTATGGCCTGCTTGGCTGGCGCCCGGCAAATCCTGGCAACGATGACGAAAGCAGCAGATGTGGTCTCGGAGGCTATTGTTCGTTATGAAGCTGCCCACTTCGAAGAGAGGTAGAAGATGGTTTGTTTTTCCGGGTGCTGGGGTGAAGATTCGCTATACATGCGACCGCTGTATGCTGTCCAACTAGTTGTCTTCACTCTTGCCAGTTTGAAAGATAGACTATTGTATGTGTTTCTCGGGAAATTATTGTTTTATCTTAATGTCTCTTGGAGCGGTTGCTTACGCTAACTTATTTTGTTTAATGATCTTCTCGTGTCACGTTGTTTAGTTTCGGAAGTAATTTATTCTAAGGAATTCTCGGTCGATGCAAACTTAATCTCAGTTTACATAAACTTCTTTAAATGCTGCAAACATTCTCGGGATATTGTATCTGTAGTCTCTGCAGTACATTGACCTCGGCGTGAAAAAAAAATATACAAAACTAAGCTTTTATATGACAGATTATTTGATTCCCTCTAAAATTGTGGCTCACAATATAAGTTCTTCTATATTCAAGAAACTACGATTCTTAAATCGTAGTCACTTCACCAATGCGTTTTTATTGGACGAATAATAATTTTGGCCTCAGAAACACTTGCAATTATTTATTTCTTCTGAGTTTAATTTTATATTTAAAAGCCGGCGGAAACAAAGTGAACTTTTTCAGTCTACGTACAACTGATGAAATCGTATTTGCGGCGAGTACCCTCAGAATTCCAAGAAGCACCGAACACTATTTCACAGTCAACCCCCAGGAAGCACACCTCACACAATTCATCACCGCCGCCTTTGATGTATAGCCGTGCGCGGGGGTGTAAGTACAGCGGCCCGTCTAGCACGCAACGTCACGGACGTGCCTCGCCCCGCGTGACTCACGCATCTGCGGACGTGTTTCCTTCATCAACGTCCTCCCTGGGACGAAAGGCAGATCCGCCGGTCCTCGCAACGGTTCGCGGGAAGGTCGAGTCGAGTCGACGCGACGTTAAAACAGCGTCGAAACACTCTTTCCGCGAAGTCGGCTGCAGACGCGCCTAATTGTGTCTGAAAGGTGACTCACGAAGATCGCGGATGTGTGCGCGTATTGTCCGTCAATGCGCTACTGAGGAAAGGAGATTTCCCGCGTCGAAGTGGTCGCAACTCGATTCTTCATTGTCGAACGAGTGAGTAGCTGTAGAAGGATGGAGGAGAGTGAGTGCAACGCTGACAACGGTGGCCAAGGTTTGGGAAGTCTCCGGCGCTGAACGAGGCATTTGAGAAGCAGGACGACAGACCTCAGGAAACCGACCGGTCCTGGCAGCGTCACACAGCAAACCTGAGAACAAAAATAAATCGTAGTTGCGGTGATTCATGCCTATTTATATTATTATTTAGAAAATCACTTAATGGCCGAGGTGGCTAGAGCGTGTGCAGACTTAGTGCCTCGCTCCGAAAGGTCGCGAGTTCAAGCCCCGCCGTGGCCTTCGTTGTTTGTCTCTTGCCTTTTATGTACATGTGTGTTGTCGTGGAAGGCCTTCTGAATCCGCTGACTCCAGATCGAGGAGCCCGCAGGTTGTCAGTGTCTAATGTAAAGGTTAATATGTGTCCCCATGAGGGAAAGCCCCAGGAAGAAAAAAATTAAATAATTATTTAATAGAATTCTTTACTCCATTTGCTTACGTGGTAATTGTGTGTGTTTTTTCATGCATTAAGATTATGTATACGGTGATAGGTCGTGAAGACTAAATTATACAGGAGAGTAAAATATCTTGCCATCCAGTGATTAATTTCCATCCATATAATTAGTTTCCAATGAGGCGGAAATTTAAAGAAAACTGTGCAGCGTCCACTCATATGAGTGGTATCTAAAGGGCTTTAGATACCCAGGAACTCAGGAAAAATCGAAGAATTTGAGTGTCTTATTCCATCTAATCTCGTTCTGCACGCACCGCAGTGCGTCACAGCTGACAACACCATTGAAGCGACTGCATGACTCCAAGGAAGAGTACGCCAGCCGCTAAATATTTACTATTTACTTGTTGCGTTATGGAACCGTTTTTTCGATATTTTTGTGAGCTGTTGCCTATTGTATATACTAAGTTATTATAGTATTGGTGAGGACTGTTTTTGTTATATTTAATTAGTTGCATTGTTGTAAGAGCGTAATTTAGCGAGGTATTTGGGGTGGTGGTTTTGGAAAAATAATTTGTGTGGATTTGTTCGACAGCTTTTTTTGCTACGAAAGGCCACCAGTATGAACTAACCTTCTAGAGTAAATAATGAGAAATTTATTTTAAGTTAATCAATGATTTCGGATTGTTATTATATTGTAAATAACCAGATAAATTAATTTATATTATTAGTGAAGATGTTAAGAAAATCAAGATCTTAAAAATTTGTGGTTAGGGCACATGCATCTTCCTTCAACAACTAGAAGAAATTAAAACTATCTGATTACTCAGAAATGTATTGTCAAATAAGGAAATCTGATTTTTTAATGGTAAACCCAAAAGTTCACTTACATTTACTTCAAACTGTGAAAAGTGGAAGTACTGAGTGTAGAAAAACCGTATTTATGAGTAATGTCTTTAGGAACCGAGATGTTGGAGCTGAACATTTTAATTTTCACAATTAAATAACATACCATTCCTCAAGATATACAATATACAATATTATTCACAAGGTGATTTGTGGTAAATAATGACAACAGTCATAATAAAATAATGAAATTCTGTGCCGATGGGGCTCATATGCAATATTTTCAACTTACTTTTGTTGCAATAATGTCAGCGTGCGGGAATCGAGTTTCTAGATATTACTGAAACGAGAGTATTATCTTTCTGACCATACTCTCGGCTAAGGAGAGAACGATTCTCAAGAGTGAATTAAATATTATTTAACTCTCACGTACCATAAATTGAAATAAGCAAATACCAGATTTTATTTTCAAATGTATTTATTTTTTTTACTGCTAGGACGGAAAGCGTGTTTTTTTCCGATTAATATGAGTTTGGTAGAGAGGAAAATGAGCTGACAATTCGAATACACATTTTTAATTATTTTATAATTTCCCAACACAATATTTTGCTCTTTTCCCAGGGAATGTCCTCCCATTGCAATAACCGTTGTCACTCTTGATGCTTCATCTCGGGTTTCGGGACATTCTGGAATATGGTGACGACGATGGGAATAGGAAGAAGAGATCGCGTGTGGTCTGCGGTCCCTTCTATAAGGTGTTACTCTAGTATTCTCTTCGAAGTGATGAGAAAACTGCGAAAACCACTGATCACCAAAAATTCGACCTAGGAGTTCGATTTCTGCAGAAGCCACATGCTCACTGACTACATTTCAAGCAAATTTCCGGCTCCTTCCCGGTATCGCCTCTTAAACCTAGTAAGCTCGATTTATTGATTGATTAATAATTTCAGGCGCGTCTATTTCTAAGGTCATTAGTCCCCTAAGTATAGTGCGTGTTGTTATCGTGGAAGGTGTCGGTGTTCTTCCCCCGCTGGATGGCGAGATCTGGCGTCGGTCCAAGTCGGCTTGCGGGGATTTTCCCAACCAGGTATCTCCCACCAGCGCCCCAGCCGGGACAAGCTCTAAGCTCCTGACCGATCTCCCGACATGTGTGATAGTGTAATGCATGTGTAAGTGTGTGTAAATAAGGGGTGACAAAAGGACAACGAAGAGGCAGGAAAGATCGCGCGAGGTCCATGGTCCGTTTGTTAGGTTGCTGCTCCGACATTAGCTTGGTATCGATTGAAGAAACCACGGAAAACTACCGATCAGAGAAGCCGATCTCTAGAATTATCATCCAGACTGTTGCGGCTGTAAACACCCGGTTCGAAAGCGCGCCAACCAGGCAGCGCACGGCAGCGAGCGAGACAACTAGGAACGGCAGCGAACCGTGGAAGACGCCGGCAAACGGGCAGCAAGCGAACGCTTGGTGAGCCTACACCCCAGGAGCGAGTCTGCGGCGCCGAGGACGTTATAAGCCGGCGCCGCCACCGCCGAGACAGCTCAGAGATTGTTGAAGTGCCCGAGTGAGAATTGTAATATTGAGATAGCGTGTACGACCCGGCTTTGGATTTTGGTATTTTGGTATTTTGGTGACTGTGCAAGTGTTTGGGACATCTCGCGGCATAATCGGTAACTTGGCTTGTTTAATGGTACATTCTCTTGGGTTACCGGATAGATACATTTGTTGTATAGAAACTGTGTGAGTGTGAAATAAAAACCTGTTTCACGAAGTCTGCTTGTTTCTTTGAACATAACACAGATAGCGACTGAATTCGACCTACTAGCTATCTTACTACTTTCGAAAATCAGCCCCCGTCGGGTCTTGAATCCTGGGACATCCCGCTCAGTGTCGCTGTGGAAACATCGACAATGCGGGCTCTGCGCCAACTCAGCCATAAGTGCATGTTAACATAATTATGTAGTTGCTACTTCGCAACTGAAACTTCGGACAAGTCCTTAATTTCCATTAGGTCTGTAAGTGCTCAGCATTACGAGTACGTCACCTGATCCCGACCATAGTCGTGATCGAACAATTAAATCGTAAGGTAATCATCCAGGAGCTTACTTTTAGCTACGAGCATGTAAACAGTAATATATTAGAGAAAAATGCTGATGAACAAAAGAACACAAAATGGGCTTTCCAAAAGTAGCACGCATACTGCTCAAGAACAACTTTACGAGTATACTATAGCTAACACTGCTTTAAATTAAATATTTTCAACAAAACCACTCTTACTGTAATAACATAGAAACGTATACACACAGTAGAGCCATTCTTCACACACACTAAAAATGAAAAAAACGCTGCAGTTCCACAACGCAGTTTTTATCCCTTCCTTCCTGGAGCTTTTCCAGCTACAGAAGATGTCGATTTCTGGGGACACATTAACCCTTACAATAGACGTACTTGCAGGCTCCTCGGTCTATGGTCAGCAGACTCACAAGGCCTTCCGTGACAACACTCATACGTGAAAGGCAAGGGACAAACAACCATTCCCACGGCGGGACTGAATCCCGCGACCCTTCGGACTGAGGCGCTGAGTCGTCACACACTCTGGCCACCTCGGCCATCCAGGTCGGGTTCCATATCGCAACACGTGAATAGCAAATATTTAATAGGGGCATGCTTTTCTTCGGGGCTTTCCATGCTTCCCAAATCTCAGTATATACTAATATTTTTGAATGTAAAAAATATATATTGACCCTATGTATTGCATCTTATAATATAGAATACATTCTTCTTATGCTTTGCATCTTACACTATCCAACAATTTTTAAACAGAAAAAATAAAGAATAAATGTCACAAAACAGACTTGAAGACGTCGATCGGCATCTCCCTTGCCCCAAATTTGAAACCCGAGGAGTCATGGAGAATGCGCCTTGCAGTAGAGTGAAATATATGTATCCTTTTCTCACGTCTGCAGAAAATAACTATCAAAATTGAAGAATAAATTCTCAATTGAAAACAATTTTTATCTCTTAAGAACCGTACTAAAGCGTTGAATTAAATAAGAAAATGGTAGCATTTTTCTCTTCTGAATAATGAGTAGTTTGGTTTGTAGTGGCATAACAATAAAATATAAATTAAGTATATCCACCGATAACCAGGATAACAATACCATCATACACGTGCGGTATACAGTCATACACATTCTTAATGTAATTGATTGTATTGTTTGTGGTCAACAAAATCTCGTTGGAGACAAGGCATTGTAGACGATCGAAGTATAAAAACGTAATATTATACGTAATCTCGTGCTATTTGAATACAGGAAGCGAACATAGGCACGTGCCATTGCATTCCGTGCGTTCACGGTTACCTTGTCCAAGGTCAAACGCAATCGCTTGAAAATCGATTAGTTACTTCTCACGCGACCCGCGAGAAGCACCGCAGAGCTTGAAAAATAATAGCAAGGGTAGTAGCGCATTTTAAATTACGCTTATACTCTCACCTACGCCAGTGCTAAAGTACTTAATTTTTCACGATCTCACTACAGTCATATACGTGCGGACTACCGACATAAATCTATGAACTAGTCACACACGTGTGTGTACTATAGACGTACACGTGTGGACCACCGTCATACATATGAAGAGTATAGTCATACACGCGCGGACTACAGTCATACACGTGGGGGCTGCATACACGCGCGGACTAGTCATTAACGTGCCGAGTAGTCATACATGTGAGTATCATATATGATGTCACTTACGACAAATGTGATAGTTGCGTGATGAAAAAAAAATCAATGCTACATTTTCTAGGATAATAGTTTTTTTTTAAATTTTGTTTATTTGTGTTCGACATGGGTTGTTTTTGAGAGACTATCACAAATGACAATGTAACTGGTTTTAACGTTTAAGGAGCAAGCTGCTACGGTTGCCATTGTTGCTGCCACGATCCTAGGATTCAATTTTTGGAGGACTTTATTTGAACTAATGTTATTGTTAACGCGGCGATATAGCTTCTTATTCAGGTTCAGATTTTAGGTTAATTTTCAATTTTGAGAGAGCTATCATCAGTTTTGGTTACGGCGAGACGAACGGTATGGTATGCTCGCTCGCTCCCTCGATCTCTGAAAAGACACAGTGTACCCCTCTTATTAGAAGATAATATAAATAAGTAAGCAATCAGAGAATAAATCGTTCAACCTTTTACCTCAGTCTCACATGAAAAGCAATGCCTTCTTTTAATCTGTATTCCACAAAATTTCACTCATGCATTCACAGTGCTTCCCGCGGAAAAATGGTTGCTCTTTGAAATGTTTTATAAAAGGCAACAAGTATGCCAACCTTGCTAAGTTAAACTGTTCTCATGGAACGTTAATGCGAGCGCACTGAAGCTCGTTCACTGGGCGGAGCGGCTACTTTGAAAAAACTGTTTTGCCGTTTGAATTTGTGTTTCAATGCTGTCATTGGTTTAAAAAAAACAAACGGAAATCTGGTGTGTCTAAATAATTTTCTCTGCACTAGTGCTTGGGAGTGGAGTCCGGCCGGTGCTGCTCCTTTGCGACGAGTGATGAAACTATTACGAAAAACCGCTGGCTCGAATGCTATTATGACTAACAAAGAAACCGTATATTTCCGCGCTTTTCGCCACCAGCACGCGGATTTGGAGGGAAGTCCGACGCGATACGTTCAAAATGCAAATTCTGAGCTAGTAATAAAGGGCCAAAGATTGTTATTAAAAAGCAATCTCCCGCCACAGCGCCAAATATAAATCCTTTTCGATGCCTATGTGCCAACAGTCATAAATTGAGGCCTTTTTTGGCTTTAAGTGTTTAATAATATAAGCTTATTGAGAAAAAATATTGTTGATTATTAAGGAATGTGTTGGATTGAAGTTGGTCATTGTATATACCAGTCTCTCTAAATTCGGGATCTGTAATAGAGTGGAGGACAAAAGAAGTTTCCAGCGCAATAATCTCTGAATTGTAAACTACAAATGTACCATGCACTATTTAATAATACACAAATTTTCCATTTCCATATTAAGTCCATAATATATACTCTCATCGTCATAAAAAAGCTGCACCCAGAAGGACGAGGCGGATTGCGATCATTGTTGGCTCGCAGGTAGAGGGTACCACGTATACGAAATGATTATATTTACAGGTTTATAGGACCAATATTTACTGCGCTACACGACCACAGACTGTATACGTTAGCGTTTGGCGTGAGGTCACCATATTGGGAAACACAAGCGTCCAGACATCGTGGCAAAGAGTTGTACAGGTCTCTAATGGAGTCCTGTGCTAGTCCATGCCATGCATTCTTCACCTAAGCACGTTCTTGCAGATTGGTGGGTAGGGTTGGTGTCCTGTTCACACGATCCGTGGCACCCCCAACATTCTTGATCGGGGAAAGGTCTGGTAATGCGGCTGGCCATGCCAGAGTTTCCACGGCTGCAAGGCATGCTCGGTAGATGGCTGTAGTATGCGGACACGCGTTTTCCTATTGAAATGGGGCATGAGCTTGGGCGTTCACGACCGGCAGAGCCACCGGTTGAAGGATCTCCTATACGTACCGTTCGGCTGCCGCGGTGCTCCTGAGGAACACTAACGGTGACAGGCATCATAAGATGTCGCCCCACACCATCTCACCAGGCTCGCGGGACGTGTGATGGGATACCACAAACAGCTCGTCGTGATGCTCCCCAATCCGCCTTCAGACAAGGACCCAGTGATCGCCATTAAGACAGAAGTGGGACTCGTCGCTGATGATGACCCACTGCAAGTCTGCATGGTCCCAGGTCCGTCGTTCCCGACACCAGGCGAGTCTGTCGCGACTTTGATGGGGTGTGAGGGGCAGGCATCGTAACGGTCAGCGTACGGTGAGTCCTGCATTGTGCAACTGCCTGCCAGTGGTACTGGCACTTACAGGATGTGACAGTGCAGGCTGCACAGCCCGCTGAATCACCGCTGAAGCATCCATCGTTGCCGTTGGATCTGGTCGCCCGTGGCGGACCATCCGTCGGTCCTCCCTCGTGGTGCGCGGTGGACGTCCAGATCCTGCATGTCGTGCCTGCCTTCCTTAATCCATTGCCGCCAACAGCGGGCGATGGTGGTGTCCGTACGACCTGTGGGGTGCACAATACGGCGACAGAACCAACCAGCCTCCCGCACACCCACGGTGTGGCCCCTCTCGAAAGCTTCTATCTGGACAATCGGCTGTCGAACGCGTCGCCTAGGCATAGTGTACACGCAGGTGACGCTCTGGCGACGATACCCAATGTCGCAATGGCCGGCGCGGCCGTTTGAAACCCTCTTTTCTCGGCCGGTGGGCGCGACGTCAGGCCCTTACCCCCGAGCCGCCAGTGCGCGGGCCGACCGTAAAAACGAAATCATTGGCTTAGTGAATGATGTGCAAAATACCCACCAAGTTTGCAGCGGATCAGTAGGGTCCTTCAGGGTGCAGCTTTTTTTATGACGATGAGTGTATTTTTTCAAGTCTCTCTTATCTTTCGTCACTTGTTCTATATGTCTTCTTGTAATTGTACTAATTGAACTATCATTTCCTATATTATTACAGTAGTGTAGATGAGTTTTGTGGCTCTCACACGCAACCAATATTTATAAGTGAGGTCACTAAAGAAAGATAAATTTACAGAGACGTGGCGAATTGCCCTTTTATTTTTAAAAAATATGAAAGATTTGTGGAGAAAAGCGCACTTATTTCACAGACTGCAGCGCTGTTCGACTCTTCAAAGGATTTTGAGCATATTCCATGCATTGAAATAAATTGAAGTTACAAAAGAAAGAGCACAAATGATAGCAGTACTGTAGATATGAATTTCCGTTCCAGTTAAAAGGATTGTATCACAGAAACCAAGAGTGTTACAAGAGTCATAAGGTAGTGAATGTTATGTCTCAGGTAAGCTAGTAGGACGTTCCCTCAGCACCTAAGATAACTATAATGATTAATTTATTATTTTTATTACTCCTATATGTAAAGGAATTTTCTCTTAATCAAATGTGAAGGTAATACATGTCTATCAAAAAAATATGCTCAAACTGTAATAAAAAATCTATGTGTTATTTCAGAAACAATACAAATTAAATTGAATAAAACAATTCAATTTAATTTGTATAAATCTGTAATAAAACAATTCAATTTAATTTCTATAAATCTGTAATAAAACTATTTAATTTAATTTGTACAGTCTATTTATCTCATCTCTATTCAATTTATATTTAAATATGTTCAAAAACTTTAAATTCAATCCCTTAATTATGTCACACCTTTCTAACAGTTCCCAGTTTCAGATTGTGGAAAATCAAATGTTTGAAAATCATTTGAAATAACGTAGTATTTTTTTAATCAAAATCGAAACTGTTTAATTCTTTTGTATTTTCCCGAGTTCCTAGGTATCCAAAGAAAGCATGTACATAATTCACTAACAAGATGGGAGGCTGCATTGTTTTCTTACAAGTTTTGCGTGCATTGGAAATTAGTAACATACCACGAATGTTCGGTCGCTTATAATAATAAACGTTCGAACTAAATAGTGTGCATAATATCCAGTGCAGCGTTTTCTTTTCTTGGTTACAGAACGAGGCGCATGGCATCCACGTACCGATATTGTTGCCCCGAACACATAGTCATGTATGTATGTATGTACTGTATGTATTTGCATTTTCCTTTCTCCCCCTTACTTCGTAAAAAGAGAAAATATTGTAGTCATGCACCAGAAAACGGCAAATTTCCGACAAAATTCTATAATATTAATTAAATATAGTCTATTACTATAAACTATAAGAGTAAATTACTTCCTTTAACACGTTGTGTAGTTAGGATCCATGTTTTGTGGGCCCTTGATACCGAAACATCGATTGACAGCAAAACGTCTGTGTCTGTCTGTGATCAAAGCTAGCGCCAAAATCGTTCGGACCATTTTCCTATATCAATTTAAATGAACTCGAGGTCTTCTCAGTTTGATTCGGATATTCTTATCTTTGGGAATACTTTAAATGAAGCCTTAACTATATTTTCAAAATTAACTCAAAGATGGCTCCAAATTTTTGGATTAAACCTTGTTTTTGGATAGCTTAAAGGAAGCTTAGGAATATGATGCAGATGTCATTTACGTTGAACCTGATTTTTTTTTAATTAAATTTTCTTACAACTACAATTTTGAAAATAGAGCTCTTTTCCTTAATAAAATTTGTTCTTTAAAGAGAGATCTTGAAATACGGTCATGTACGTTCTTTTTTAAAAACATGAGTAATTTCCGTTTCATTTTGTGTGAAATATAGGCAATTTGTACATTTTAAACAATACTTTTCTCAAAAGTTGCTCCGTTTTTCTTCTTTAATTTTTATCTTCGTATGTATCAAAGGATGTTAAAATAACCAGTGCTAATCTCGTATCCGGTAAACTCCCTGTTTTTTTCGAAAATTGCTAAAAGCTAACATTTTAAAACTACAAAATTGAAAGTAGAGAATTTCGTCAAACAAAATCAGTTTTAAAAAACAAGTCTTTAAAAAAGGTCATGTACATTAAAAAAAAGTTTTTTCGTAATTAATTTTTGAAATGAATGCAAAAAAACAACACATTCTCACGTTTCCAAAAAATCTCTTAAAGGTTCTCCTTTAAGAGTCTTCATGGATAAAACAAGGTACGATTAAAACAATGGAACAGATATAATTTTCTGTTAACTCTCCGAATTTTGAAACATTGCAAATTTAGAAATAATGCGAGTACCTATGTGCCATTGTAGCACCACTAGTTTTAATTGGCGCCAGACATCTAATTCAGAATTATAAATCCTCATTGGGATAAATCGAGCTAATCTCGTGATTTCCCTCTGCCTTATATTTTATTTTTCTCCAAAAATCACCCGCATTAACGGTAAGCAGCTGTGCCAAAGTAAGTCTTCAAAGCAATTAATGTTTCCTCACTTACCTCTCAGAGCGCAGAACAGAAGGTCCGTAACGTTACTATACTTCCATCGGAAGCGTCATAACGCCTAAGAAAGGCTCAAGGGATTATCTCAGAGAGGAATCTCGAAGCAAACAGTTGGAAGAAGTAGAAGTTACGTTTCTTTCGGTGGAATCAGCTAACGTTTATAAAATTCATGCGTGTCATCAATTGTCACAGTGACGGGTAATGCTCTTTGCTAACTACAGCCGTTCACAAGAAGGCGGTATTGACTTTAACAGATGCTACGAACGAAGTCGAAGATTGATTAGTAAATGAAACAAAGTACCATAAGCTTAATGCCTTCAGTGCTTATGACGCAGTCTTAATGTTCTGATATCTTTCTCACTGTATTTCAGGAGCCGAATTATGAGCAATTTATTGTGGTAAAGTGACGTCTTTTCGTATTACGTTTTCGTCAATGCTACCACAAAAATTCTAGGGAAGTTGTTCGAAGCCTCAACAATCCCTACCCCTGCCTACAGGTCACCTCGACGAGTACTTCCCGAGTCGCTGGATTGACCGCTGGTCCCGGTCTTAGATGAGTCGCTCCCGTGATCGCCACCTGTTGCCCTTGGATTTGTTCTTCTGTGGTGACGTCAAGGATCGCATATCTACAGTTGACGCGCGGGACGTCATCGCATGAATAAACCCAGTTGTGGCCGTCCTCACTATCTAAACATTGGCGGGAAATTGCCGCGTGAGCCCTGTTATATTTCTATTAGCGTGGCGGCGGCGGAGGAAGGGAAGGGGATTTTGAGCATGTATTCTGACATCTGTTTTCTATAAAAATGTACTTGTATCAGCAATAAAGATGTTGGTATTGTAATTTATTCCACGACCGTCGGCCTTCCGTCTCATTGCTAGATTGATCAATGAGTTTTTCGAGCGCGTCTACTGCTAAGCTAATTCGTCTCGTAAGTGTAGTGCATGTTTTATCGCGGGAGGTGCCGGTGATCTTTCCTCACTGGATGGCCAGATCCCGTTCCAACTTACACTACGGCGATGGGTTTACCCCAACCAGATATGTCTCACCAGCGGGTCAACGTCCCAAGCTACGTACTTGTGACTGATCTCCCGATATATATATATATATATATATATATATATATATATATATATATATGTGTGTGTGTAGTGCATGTAAACGTGTGTGTAAGTAAGGGCTGAGGATAGGACTTAAAAGAAAGAGAAGGAAAGGTCGCGTGCAATCCGCGACCCGTTTGTTAGGGTACTGCTCCAGCATTAGTCTGGTGTTGATCGCAGAAACCACGGAAAAGTTAGTCCGTTGGTTAGTTAGTGCCTTATTTTACGTGGCGAGATTCGGGCCATCAGGCCCGCTCTTCCTTCTGACCACGCAAATTTCACTACGCTCCTTTCACCACCTAGCCGGAGAAAGAAGGTGTTATCTCGGGCGACGAAACAGGCGATTTGAATTTAGCTCAGAGGCGTCATTTAGGCTTGAGGATCTTTTACATGCAAGTAAATCTACTAACATGGGACAGCCGGCTTTACTTCCCCTCCAAAGGAAGGCGTACGAAGGATTTTTTCGCCCTTAAAAATCCACGGCTTCGATCGGGTTTGAACCCGCGAACTGGGGTATGACAGTCCGGTACGCTAACCGTTACACCATCGGTACGCTAACCGTTACGCTCGGTACGCTACGCTAACCGTCCGGTACGCTAACCGTTACGTTAAACTAACAATCAGAGCAACCGGGCGCTAAAATTCTCCTTCAATCAGCGGTTGGACTGGATCTAGCTCTGTAGCTAGTGTCGAACTAGAACGCCACTGTTCGGACTAGAATGCTAGGACCTCCCAGTGAGAGGCTCTGCAGCGAGATCAGTTGACGCCCTCATCCACCTAAGCCGGTAACTAACCTATCTGCACTTAGCTCTTCCGCGCGTCTCGAGTCTCTCAGTCATCACCCAGCGAACAGCTGAGCGGTACACTCGTCATCATAAGACGATGGTACTCTAGTCTTGTGACGCGAAACTGTTTTTGCTTACCATTGTAATCTGAGCAATTGTTTCCAATCAGCTTACATTAATAGCCCATTTCCTGTGGTTTCCGTGGTGTAGTATTGAGACCGCACCGGCACCGGTAGTAGTATTGAGTAGTATTGAGACCGGTGTAGTATTGAGACCGCACCATAACGGCACCGGCTTGGGTGGCTCAGGACTTCAGTGATGTAACTGCAATGCCTTTATCCAGGAGTTCCTAGAGTTCCAACGGTGGCAGGATTTGCGACTAGCTAGACAGCTAGGTCGAGTTCAGGCGGTGTGAGGAGGAGAATTCTAGCTGCCTGCTGCTCTCATCGGTTGTTTTCCGTGTTTTTATTAACACTAAAGAAATGCCGGAGCAGTATCCTAACGAAAGGACTACGAACCACGCACGATCTTTCCTTCTCCTTCCTTGTCATATCGCCACTTACGGACTCTTACACATGCTCTACACTTTCACACACGTTGGGAGACTGGTCGGGAGCTTTGAGCGTGTCCCGGCTGGGGCGGTGTCTCGCTGGGTCATACATGTGAGAGAAAACCTATTTGGAGAAAACCCACTAGCCGACGTGAAGGTCGACTGGGAAATATCATATACACATCCTACGATAAAACATACACTACACTTATGGAACCAATGATCTTAGTAGTTGGTGCAACTGGAAGGACCAATCAATCAACTCTAGATGCCGGGATTCAAATCCCAACCGATCAATGTAATATGCGTGCTGAAAATAACGACTCGCGTCAGGGTCTCTTTGGGGTTATTCTGTTTCCCCTACCTCACATTCCTCGATTTCTTTCTAGTCATTCATGTCATACAATGTGGCGCCCGAAATGTGGTACAGTTTGTTTCTAACATACTTTATGAGTCGCACTAGATATCCCTTTGAACATCACAGCAGTAGTAGTAGTAGAGCTTGAAGAAACACATGATTTACGAAATAGCACGTAATTCACGATACCGCCGATAGGAGACTAGTTTATGTAACAATAGCCGACAAAGGAAGACTGACTACGACGCAGCAGAACGAAACGAGTCTCCATTTTGTTGTTTAATAAAAAATTATTGTTAATACAAACTCATAGCTATATATACTACAATGGAAAACACTTTTTGAAGAATTGTTCTCACGCAGCATATGCTCAAAATATCCACCATTTCGATTCATAACTTCCTGCAAACGAACCCTGATGTTGGCGGTAATCGTTCAACACATGTCTTTTGTGATTTTGTGATTTTTTTCCCAAAGAAAGAAGTCGCATATCTTGAAATCTGGATTATTGGGGGGCCAAAACTGTCCGTCATTGAAACGATCTGGATACCTGAGTAAAATGATACACATGTCGAAACGCTCGTGTAAGAAATCCAAATTGATTATAAAAACTATGGATGGTAAGGGACACATCGTGTCTCAGACTGTTGTCGAAAACGCCTTTGAGCGGTAACATGACTTTTCGTTTCAGGGAAGAACATAGCCACCGATAGCTGCTGCGTCGTCAGTATTCCATTGTCGGCAATTGTTATATAAACTAGTGTCTTAACGGTGATATCGTGAATTAGGTGTTATTATAACGTGATTATTACGTGAATTACGTGTTTTGTAACTCATTTGTTTCTCCAAGCTCTACTGATGGTTGCTGTGATGCTCAACAGGATATCTAGTGTGAATCATAAATTATGTAAGAAACAAGTGATGACACATTTCGTGCGCCACCCTATATTATCACCAATCCACCAAAATTATTTTTTCATTCCTGGGTATGGTCATATAGCCTAAGAAGGATGATAAGAAAGACATGACCTTTTGTATTACTCCGAAGTAAGCGTGTTGCAATGTGCAGTATTGATTTTCATATTTGCAATCCGACTATTGTCGTACTCTTGTATGCGGATAAAATGATGAACCTTCTAACTTGTATAAATCGTATCCCAAGGCTGCATATATTTTAATTCCAATGAATATGTATAGCGTCTGTAATTTTATTATCTAAGAGTTCTCCTGAATTCAATTTGCCTAGGAAAGCGTGGGCCACCCTAAATGGAGTCCTAACGAATCGTACATTTCCGGAAACAGCTTCCACAAGTGGAAATTCAGAGACCATTCATCCTGCCTTTGTGAAGAAAAACTACATTAGAACATATTGATTCAGAATGCTATCTCTGATATTTCTGTGAATACAAAGACTATCTTATCAGAGCAACTTCAGTCCCTGGTCAGTGGTTGGAAAGACTAGATCTTTAACTATGAAGAACTGTGTAGATTTAGTGTCTATGCTTGTCATAGCATCCTTCTGCAGTTAATGGCCTAATTATTTACACGGTGTGACATAAACTTTGATATCGACTTTTTAGGATAAAAATATTAACATGTTTTAATTAATTTAATAGATTTTTTAAATTTATTTTTTGCTTTATTTCCTTATGTTTTGGGTTGTATCATATCGTGAGGTAAATAAATAAAATTTGATTGTAAAAATTACAATAAAATTGTGGGAGTGGGTGTGACTGGGAGGGTGGGCCTCACCCCAACCTCCCAGCTACACCCACTCCCACTTAAACGTGTCCTGCCTCGCTGCATCAAGCCCCAGCTGGCCCCTCCTTCCACTCCTGCTCTGCTATGTTTTGATTCAATCATCCAACGATGTCATCTTTCCACCATCGTTGCCATCGGCTTAGATGCATTGTTGTTCACTTCCAACAAACTTTCGAAAACAATTTTGACATTTAATTACCCTGAGCCTAATTGTATTATTGGAATTAATGAAAATGCATTTAGTAAAAAATTGAAAGAACACTTAATTCACTTTGATGTATTTTCAAATTACTTACGAAAAACGGAAAGATTGCACACACACACGTTTTGCTCTAAGAGGGAGAGGAGAAGAATATAGGTAATATTTTCGAAATTTCATAGAGGGTGTAGCTTCTCTTTTTCAAAACATACAAGTTTCAAATACAAAATTTTGTTAAAATCGTAATCAAATTGTAGATTTATAAGAAGAAACAAACAAACCTTTTTTGTATAGGAGAAATAATAATTTTTAAAATGTAGACCAAGTTAGGCCAGGTAGTACAATCACGCTTTCAGAGTATACCGCATGGAAATCGATTCAGTCGTCCCACAGATTACCCCAATGAGGCAGGCAAAACTCGTAAAAACAATTGAATTGTTTTTTTTAATCCAAATAACCATATGCAATTACAAAAAGGGGATACATTATTTTGAAATTGTACACAAATGCTCCAGTTGTATTTATACTGATGCAGTTATAGGAAGTTCGTGGGTGTTAAGGCTTAAAAACTACAACTAACACATTTTCCGAACCAATACTACCACGGATTAGCTGTAACAACCTTAGTTAATAAAAACATTCAAAGAAAAACTAGTTTTTAATTCTTCATAATTTTCATACTTTTTCCAGTACTTTTAACGGTAGGTAAACAGAGCAAATAGTTAGCGGCACTGCTGTTACCCATAAGTTAACTACAATATTATGCATATTAGTGCAATTTTTTACCTTTAATAACAATAATAATAATAATAATAATAATAATAATAATAATAATAATAATAATAATAATAATAATAAAATTGCCTTTATTAGTGGCGAGGCTCAGGCCATTTGGCCTGCTCTTCCGCCTAACCACAAACCTACACACCTTTCACACTTGCTTAGTTATACTTTCCAATTAAACGAATTTTGAACATTAAACTACGAACCATTTTCGGTCGCTTATTAAAAGTGAAAATTCTGAGTTCCAAAAACAAAACACTGTGCATAATTTGACAAAAGACTTTAAATGAAGTAAAACTTACACGATTACTTAACCACGATAATGACAGGTAGGGAAACGCTATCAACAAAAACATAAGGATAAAAGAAATTATAAAACAATCCAAAAAATCCAACGCCAACATGCATATGTTAAGCATTAAATGCGTATGATCAACAAATGAAATGGATTTGTTTAATAAATTATTTTTTTACGAAGATGTTTTTGAAGATTCTGTGCTCCTTCGAGAAAAGAGAGTTTACATTTGTCTTTCAATGTATTATTTATTTGTACAGAATATACATGACTTCAAAATTTTATAATCATTTAGAACTGTACATTTTAAAACAATTTCAGTTACTGTATCGTTACTACTTTCGTTACTATTAGTTATTATTGTTATTGTAACTTATTATTGTAAATATTATTACTATTATTGTTATTATTATTGTTTCCTTATTAAAAGGCTACGCTCAATTGAAGAAGGTTGTGTTTTCTTCCAGATGCGACCTTCTTATCACAGCACAAGAGTCGAAGGCCACAACATGTATTGTTAATATCATTGAAGAAAATTAATACTTGTGATGTCACTCTACATTTAAAATAGGAAATTTATAAATAAGCCTGATATAAGAAATTTTAGTGAAAGCGGAATTACCTACATTATTATGATGAGGTAATTAAGCGACAGGTTTGATTTAATAGTAGTGTCTATTGAAATAACTACACAGCTCAAGAAAATGTATGCCGAGTGTACACATTTTTGCTTCTAATTAAATGGAAAATAAAACAGTTTTCACCTGAAAAAGGCTTAGATTCCAACACCAACTCAAGAACGTGAAACTCAAAGATTAAAATCAATCAAATTGACTTCGTTTTTGCTCTTCTTTTGCTTGTAAACAGTGTGTATGATGCTAGTAATGAAATTGTATATTATTGTAAATTAATACACAAAGTGCTATTAAATCACTGTTTCTACACATGATGTTTCAATAAACATATAATTCGACTACTGTTCACAAGAAACATATTTCCAACAAAATAATATTTAAAATATACATTTTATATATGTTATATTTATAACTATCAAAACTCATCTTTGCGAAATATTAAACGTAGTCGTTAGACCTAATTTTGATAACAAATTGAGAATCGTAATAGTAAGTAACAATACGAATATCGTTCAAAATCGTACAAATTTCAATGATATAAAATTTCCTTTGACATTATTCATTTAACTATTCATCCTGCAAAACGTGACATGGTCGCTAATGACCTAGCAGTTGATGCAACATTGAATAACAAAAAAAGTGACAGTTGTGTCAAATTCTGCAAAATGTGATAATTATTCACAAAGCAACTAGGGGTTGAGAGAACACTTGAGTTATAATGACATTTATTTATGATATGAGTGGTAAAAGTGACATTTTATTTTGCGATTAGGAATTTTTACGGCATAAGTTCGATAGGTTCAGTGGCGTAATCCTACGAGCAAAATAAACTTACTTTTACCACGTGTGTCTTACAATATTTTGAGCCTTTCTGACTTTCATTTTATTTTCTTTCAAGTATAAAAATCACTTAATGATAGATGAAGGTCAGAGGTGGCTGATGCGTTCAAACAAAAATATTTTCTTTTCTTTGTTGCATTCAAAGTTTTATCAGAACGTCTGCACATAGTCTCACTTTTAAAACTAATGCTAAAATCTGAAATTTTAGCTCTCTGTACATGCTCCGAAAGAACCACTTTTACTAGGGGTTGTCTAAAAACTTATTTCAAAACTAATTATATTTGCTGATAGAGATCTATAAATTATTAAAGCAATTCTCTTCTCTTAATTATTATTGTTACGAAATTGGTCTCAATATTATCAAGTTACACTTTAGGTAATCAAAGTAATTTGTTATCAAATTGTTTATTCTTAGCTTCATAAAAAATAATAGAACACTCACCCATTTTTCAAAACTTCACATTAGGTCAAAACTATTTTCCGAATCCTCGGATCCAATCACATTTTCCTACATATATTTTTCGTTCTCCATATATTAAAACTAGTTTCATTTCTATTTACGTCTTTCATAATTATTCTTCAATTACATATTTAAAGTTATATTGTTTTAAGTTATTGGTAATTATATTTCTGACAGTTAAATTTTGGCATATTGCCTCTATATTATGAATTATATTCAACTCCCTGAGAAATGTTCATGCAATTGAACAGGTAGTAAAAAATATTTAAGAAAAGGTAATCAAAACGGATAAACATTTATTTACGCGGTCTTCAATCTCGCCGTGCTCACCTCCTTGCTAACAGGTTGCTAATAGAGATCTAAAAATTATTAAAACAATTGTTTTCTCTCAATTCATACTACGAATCTGATCTCACCTTTATAAAGTTAAACTTAAGGTAATCAAAATGGACAAACCATTTTTCAAGTGGCCTCCAACCGTGCCTCACTCATCTACACGTCAGCTACCAGGTTGCTAATAGTGATCTATAGAATGTTGAAACAGTTATTCTCTCTTACTTCCTATTACGGCTCAGCTCAATTATTTACAGTTAATCTGAAAGTGACGAAAATGGATAAGCAATTTTAACCTGTCTCTAAACTCACCGCGCTCACCCGCTAAAACTAACAGGTCGCTAATAGTGACCTATAACTTATAAAAACAGTTGTTTTCTTTGAATATTTATCACGAAACTCATTTCAAAGTTACGCTTGAGGCAAACAAAATACAAACAAATTTTCACGCGCCCATACGTAATCCATACTACGAATCTGATCTCACTTTTATAAAGTTAAACTTAAGGTAATCAAAATGGACAAACCATTTTTCAAGTGGCCTCCAACCGTGCCTCACTCATCTACACGTCAGCTACCAGGTTGCTAATAGTGATCTATAGAATGTTGAAACAGTTATTCTCTCTTACTTCCTATTACGGCTCAGCTCAATTATTTACAGTTAATCTGAAAGTGACGAAAATGGATAAGCAATTTTAACCTGTCTCTAAACTCACCGCGCTCACCCGCTAAAACTAACAGGTCGCTAATAGTGACCTATAACTTATAAAAACAGTTGTTTTCTTTGAATATTTATCACGAAACTCATTTCAAAGTTACGCTTTAGGCAATCAAAATACAAACAAATTTTCACGCGCCCATACGTAATCCATACTACGAATCTGATCTCACTTTTATAAAGTTAAACTTAAGGTAATCAAAATGGACAAACCATTTTTCAAGTGGCCTCCAACCGTGCCTCACTCATCTACACGTCAGCTACCAGGTTGCTAATAGTGATCTATAGAATGTTGAAACAGTTATTCTCTCTTACTTCCTATTACGGCTCAGCTCAATTATTTACAGTTAATCTGAAAGTGACGAAAATGGATAAGCAATTTTAACCTGTCTCTAAACTCACCGCGCTCACCCGCTAAAACTAACAGGTCGCTAATAGTGACCTATAACTTATAAAAACAGTTGTTTTCTTTGAATATTTATCACGAAACTCATTTCAAAGTTACGCTTTAGGCAATCAAAATACAAACAAATTTTCACGCGCCCATACGTAATCCATACTACGAATCTGATCTCACTTTTATAAAGTTAAACTTAAGGTAATCAAAATGGACAAACCATTTTTCAAGTGGCCTTGAACCGCACCGAGCTTACCTGCAGACGGCCTCGCCTCCAGCAGGCGGACCATCCACCACGAGTCCGGCGGCGCGCGGTGCGTGTCGAGGGTCGCTGGCGTCTCAGGCGTCGCGGGCGTCGTCGGGCGGGGGCGTCGAAGCCACTGGCCGCAGCGCTGCGCCCGCCGTCGCGACGCCCGGCGCCAGGGCGCGCATGCGTGCCGCTGGGCCAATGGGACGCCGCCGTCCCCAACCACCTGTCGCTGGCGGGCCCTGCGACGCCGCCGGGGTGCCCGGCCGCTCGCCCGCTCGCCCGCCCGGCCGCCCGGCGCGAGGGGGAGGATATCGACGTTTTGCCAAGTCTACGCGCTCCTCGGAGGGTGCTTGCTTCGCTGTTTCGTTGGGTGTGTGTGGGATGGTTACTAGATTTTCTTTGCGTTGGGCTGGGTCAGTGAGTATTTCGTGTTTCAGGGCACATTTTGGTCATCATCCCTGTAAATGTAGTGCACTCTGTAGCTCTGTGGTGGCGTTGATCCTATCCTGCTGGGACATGAAATGCGGCACCGACCTACTCGTCCTGCTTTCTGTCTCCAGATATAGAGGAGTTACTCCAAGAAGAGACTACTATAACAGGTCGAAAAAAAAGTACCCGGCCACAAAAGTAATCGCTGGAATGCCCGTCCGCCCACCCGGCGGATGCAAGGGAGGGGATATCTACGCATCCCTTGGAGGGTCCTTGACGCCCTTTTTTGTTGGGGACTGTGGGATGGTTACTAGATATGGTTGGCTTAGGGCTGGGTCAGTGTGTGAGTATTTCGTGTTTCTATTCCCGTTAACCACTTTGGTATGCAATCCTGTAAATGTAAGTTGAAGCTCGGAAGTGACTTTGTTCCCATTCTCCTGGAACGTAAGATCCGGCGTCAACCTACACGTCTGTTTTTCTCTCTCCGGGTATCTCCCAGCAGGGCACCGCCCCAACCGGGAAAAGCTCTGTCGTCCCGACTGGACTGCCCATGTGTGAGGTAGTCTAATGCATGTAAAAATAGATGTCTGTACGGGGGAAGGCAGGGACGAAGGTGGTGAAAAGAAGATTGCGTTCATTCGGTGGTTCATTTAATATGGCGCTCCTAGCCCAGCTACCTAGCTAGTGTTGAAAATCCTGCCACCGTTGGGACTCGAACCCTAGGACTTTCCGGTCGTAGCCACTGAAGTGTCAACAGTTTATGTCCTGAGCCACATTTGCCGGTACTATGTTTTGAAGTAAACATAGGAAACAGATAGTGACAGTGTTATTATAATAATCACTTCTACTTTCACTTACACTTTGTTTCATCAATTAACAAATGATTGTTGCCGATCGAACGTGCTCTCATTATGACAAGACAAAACACTGTAATTTTCATTTATTAGGTCACTGGTAAATTTACGAGAATTTCATTAGAAAACGAAAATTCGAGTCAGTAAGCTATAGTTGGTACCGTTGAAAATAATTAATTGCAAATGATTTAGAAATCAATGCCGTTATCTTGTAATGCAATGCAGGCAATAAAATATTTTACATTAGTAACGTATCAGAAATAATTAACAATGTTGCTCTAATATTTTATATATGTTTCTTGGTCAATTCTCAATATATTCTACACGTACAATTATTTCACATCGTCAATAATACTAAATGAACCCTTGAGAATATTTCTGAGGTAAATTCTTTTAAAAATGGACATACTGGAGTCCAAAATGAAACGATCCGCCCCTGAACTCTGTATTAAAATATAGGCCCGGTTATAGACTTGGGTAAACGTTTTTTACGCATTTTGTTTTTACGCAAGATACACATTTAGACTCGTATGATGAAGTTGTACAGACGGTCAAAACGTCAAATTTAATTTTTCATAAATTTAGAGATTTTGGCCCGGCGGTTGAGGTGGCTTAGGGCCTCAACTGATGTCACTACGGTGCCCTGATCGGCAGGTCCAAGGGTTCTAGTCCGGATGGGGGCAGGATTTTCGACACATGCTACATAGATAGCAACATAGCTGAATACGAGTTTAGCCGCGGTATGGAGGAGCTGCTGCTTTGATCTGCAGTTTTCCGTGGTTTCTCCGATGAACACCAGGAGACTGCGGAGCTGTACCCTAACAAACGGGCCACGGACCGCGCACAATCTTTTCTTCCTTTTCGTTGTCCTATATCCCTTGCACTTACATGTACCACACTTCCGCACATTTCTGGAGACCAGTTGTGAGCGTAGTGGTTCTCCCGTCTGAGAAGGTGCCCCACTCGTGGGAGAAACCTGGATGGGAAAATCCGGCAAGCCGACGTGCAGGTCGGCGCCGTGTATCACCGTCTATCTGTGGAGGAACACCATCTTCCGTGAAAACACATGCACTACGCTTACGGGAATAATGACACTAAAATTACTAATAATGTGCCCGAAAATAAAAAGAAATGAATCAATCAAGCCGACCACACTTGTTACGGAGTGGTTTCCTTAGTTCGCAGCAGGGGTAAACCTAAAAAAAATAATTGATAACAATTCCCTAATGAATCAATATGTTTAAAGTCAGTTCTAGGGGATGCCGCCCCAGGACGCTACATAACAAGCAACGGGCCATGTGCGATCCTTCACAAATCTGCTCCAATTGCCATCCTTAAAGTTTGGTGTCGGGTTGATTATCGTTTTCCATACGGTCTATCGCTCAAGAAATTCAAAGACACAAGCACTACGGCGAGTACGGGTTGTGCGCCTAACCACAAACTCAATTGCATCGCAATTGGAAATAGTTTAAACTATTCACGGCAACAGCAAAAATGCTGCTGAACAAAACAACACAAAAAGAATTTCCAAACAATATCTCTCACATAGCTCTAGAAAAGAAATTGGGAGAAGTGTCTCAGGGAATATACTGAGGTCACTCTAGTGCCTCAGACACGGAGGTCCTGAGTTCGAGTCCCGACAGTGACAGGATTTTCCACACTACCTTGATTCAGACCCTGTCTGGAGGAGAATTCTAGGGACAGACTGCTCTGGTCGGTAGTTATCCGTGGTTTCTCCTATCAACACTAGGTTACTACCGGAGCAGTACTTTAAACTAGTGGTGCTACAGAATGGCATAGACTTTCCCCTATTAGTTTTCTATTTCCTTGGATCTTCGCTAGCTATTCCGAATTGCCACATACTCTTTCTTGCCAGCTACCATCTATCACCGCCAAAAGTTCATTTTATGTTATTTCTTAATTTTTTGTTTCCTATTGGTAGAACGGAAATATTAATTTTAAAATATTAAAGAACAGAAAAACTTAGCAATAAATGGCAATTTTCTTTTAAAAATTATGTGCCTTTTTAAAGAAAATTGCGTTTGAATGCTACTAAAAATGCGAAATTTGAAGCTCATTTTCACAGAACATTCTTGAGTTTTCAAAATACTTTATTTGAAGTTATTTGAAGCACTTACACTCACAAATATAATAATGTTTACAAATTGCAGGTAATGTGAGTATTAAAGATGTGAGAAATTCTTTAAAAAATCACATATGTGTAATTTTTGAAAAAAACAAAAAAATCCTCAAAATAAACTTAAAGTCATATTAAAGGGTGCTATTAGCACTATCCGTTCGAAAAGTTTGAAGAACAAATTTGTAGCCATTTATGAGAAAATGGCGTTTGAGCGTTTCTGAAAATGCGGAAATTTGAGTCACTTTTCACAGACAACGGTTGTGTTTCCGATAAACTTTACTTGACATTATTTAAAGCACAAGTACTCATAAATATAATAATGTAAACAATTCGCCGCTAGTATAAATATTAACGACGTGAGAGACAAGTAAAAAAAGTAAATTTTTGCAATTTTTGAAAAAACAAAAGAGTACAGCAATTTGGCGTTTATGTCATCTCATAGGATACATTTAGCACTATACCTACCAAAAGTTAAAAAAAAATTTGGAGCCATTTTTGAGAAAATCTTGTATTTGTCATTTTTTTAAATTGCACTTATGCACGCAATATTGAGCGAAAACTACTAAAATTTTCAGAACAATGTACATGACCTTAAAGAAAGAACTCACTTTGGAGAGCACATTTTATTTGAAGGAAAAATCTCTATCTTCAATTTTGTAGTTGAAGAAAGACGCCGAAAAAATTTCAAACTTTCACAATTTTCGAAAATTCAGAACTATCCGTGAAAATCGGACCTATGCCATGTTAATAAGTGTGTTTTACTCTCTTCATACAAGAAATTTAATGAAAACATTTGGAGCCGTTTTTGAGAAAATGTTGAAAATGTCCGGGGGGCTACATGTAAAGTACCCCCAAATTTTGAAAAATCTTTTTCAAAATCTCAAAGCTTTGACTTGAATCAGATCGACCAGGAAATATCCATTTTGGAAGAAATCGTAGGCATGGTTTTGGCGCTAGCATTGTTCACCGACGGACAGACAGACAAACGGACGTTTTCCTTTCAATTGGTTTTTCGATATCAAGGACCCACAAAAGAAGGTTTCTGGCTACTCCACGTGTTAGGGGATTTTTTTTAATTTAGCAACTGGTTTTATCCACTTATTCGTTTTCACGGCCCGGCAATTAATTTTTTTCCGCCGAAAATTGGCCATTTTTTCGCGCAGCATTACATAACTTTCCCTATACTACGTATATCACTCCGTGTATACGTACGTATACGGGAAAGTAAAAGCGAGCCCAGGACCGCCCGCGATCTTTCCTTTCAATTCCTTTCCTATCTTCACACCTCGCTCACCCTAACGTACTTTCACATACATTTCACTACCACATATGCCGGGAGACCGGTCAGAATCTTTGAGCTTGTCCCGCTTGTGGGATACACCTGGTTGGAGAAAAACCCGCTAGCCGAATTTAAGTTGGCGCTGGATCTCGTCATCCAGCAGGGAAAGGTCACCGCCATCCCCCGAAGAAAAAATCATGCACTTCACTTACGGGACTAATGATCTGACCAATTGAGGTGCTCGCGCCCGCAAATGATTAATCAATCAATAAATCTAAAGACGGGAAAATAAAATATTCTCGTACCACTGCAATAAATTTCACTAGCTGAATCCGAGCGTTTACATCGCACAAACAAGTAGAAACGTTGTACTCTATCTTCGAACTACAAACATTTCGCTAAGTTTGCTTCACTAACTATAACACACACTTGCTCGTGCTACGTAACGTCAACTGCTTTTGGTAGATCTATTGAAACTTGTTTAACGAAACTAAGTCCAACTACACCTAGTTGGTCTTGGAAACCACGTAATCAACAAATGGTGGTGTACAAACGTTCATTCTATAATTTTTAAGACATTAAAATAGTGTTTATACAGTAAAACATGTTAACAAGAGCGTACTTTAACACATGGAGCCTATAATTTAATACAAGTATCATATTGGGTTAAGTAGGACGCTCATATTCCTTTTTTAGCAAACATGCTTAGCGGCGATCATAAGAGTACAAGTAAATGTTTGGCAATAATGAGATGTGCATTTTTGTCATTATCAGCTCAATTATATGTTTGGTAAAATGTGTTCAGGTCAAATCTAGCTCTAAATCGCTGTATTCTCAAATGCATATAACAATACACAACAAATCTTCAAATCCGTGTGTGGTCATGACTCTCAATACCAAACGCATTACTCTCAATCCCAAACGCTTTACTGTTAATACCAAATGCATTTATGGAAATCATGAGCGTACAAGTTGACTTGTTCTTTTAATTTCGTATACATTTAATAAAATCTGACTTATACTCTTGCTCTACTTCTCATACTGAGTCCGCAAAAATGTGTTCGATAACAACAATATTTCAATAGATGTTACATTTATATTTAAATGAGTATGGTTTAATCTCTTTATAATAATGTTCAGGTTTAATGTGTTAATTATATCGTTCTTATCTGAATTGTATCGTCGTTGTCATATGAAAGTTACACATTTATTGAACTCACACATTTTTTCATCAACGTTATAAAATGTCTAATTCGCAAATGTGTAAATGTTAATGTTAATAGTTTGTTGTATGTTACAGGTAAAACTAGCAAGC
Source organism: Acheta domesticus (assembly GCA_031308135.1). Classification (NCBI taxonomy): domain Eukaryota; kingdom Metazoa; phylum Arthropoda; class Insecta; order Orthoptera; family Gryllidae; genus Acheta; species Acheta domesticus. The sequence goes on from JAHLJT010002630.1 coordinate 59,046,739, forward strand.
AATGCTGCCGACACATAATCTTAAAGAAGAGCCATTCACTCTCCTGAAGGCGCCAAACACCGACGTGGATAAAGAACGCTCCAGTCTTCAAACGATACCCCTCATGTGATACATCCTTGAAAGGGCGATAATAAGTTAGTTCGTATATTATGAAGAACATCACATACTACATAAAAAGGGGACTTCAATTCGTTCGTCAGATTACAATACCGTCCAATATTGGTTGCAATTACGGACATATTCCCTGTAGAACTTATTATTTTTAGATGCATTAAAAGCATTAATGCTTATATTTCCAAAACAAACACTCCTAAAATAGAGATGAGCAAAATGGCATTGAGGAAAGTATTAGAAGAGAGAGGGTTAGGGATATGAAAGCAAGTTTGTAGAGAAACAGATAAAAACATAGAAACTGAGAAATCTGATTGGGAAAGGAAAGGTTTTTGGAATAATAAAAGTTATTAGTTGGAGGAAGTGTCAAGGTTAAGAGGACAAGGGACAAGTAAAGAATTGATCCAAAGAGATAAAGATCAGTTATTGCAGGAAGATAACGGAAAAATAAGGAATTCAAATTTTAATAAATGATTTAAAATTAATCAGATGGATGATATTCCCAGTCTGTCGCGTTCCTTCCATTTATGTAAGGGAAGCGACAGACGTAGGATAGCAAGATATAGGTTAGATAATGAAATGAGAGCAAGTAAATATTGGCTGAATTGTGAGGAAAAATGTAGGATCTGTGAGATTGAAGAGGAAGATGGAGAAGAGAGATGTATGATTTTTGAGGAAGGAAGAATGTGGACAAGTTGGAATATTCAGCATAAGATTAGGCGGTTATTAGAGGACAAAAGTGAAAGGATCGGTGTGTGATAAATACAGGGAAGGGAAATATTATGTAGCGTATTATTATATTCTTATTATGTATTGTATATATTATGTGTGGTTATATGTTATTCAACTGTTTCAATTCATTCAATAAAATTCATTCACTCCTCAAAATTAATTTTAAAGCGATACAAATGATAAAGCATAAAAAATCAGCCAAGAGCCAACAAGACCTTTTTGTGCCGTAGCTATCCCGAAAAGTACCAAATTCGCTGAAAATAGTCATTGTTGGCCATTGCCATCAAATACCATTGGCAGGGATTTTCATGTTCCATCATTTTTATTGAAACTGACACTTTTTAGAGATGTGTTATAGGCGTGTTGCAAACATTAAGTAATATATTTTATTTTTCTATAAGCTAAATTTTCTGAGTTTTAGTTTCAATAAGTCAATGAAGTAATAATTCTCAGTTATCAGATACGAATTCAGAGCATTATTTTCATGTAGATCAGGGCCGCTCAACCATTTGCTCCGAGGAGGAGCAGTCAGTTGCTCTCTCCTCTTCCGCCGCAGAAAGAGCAAATGACGTCATCAGATATCGATCGGTGGCGTGTGGCACAGTGGGTCGCGTCGTATTTCTACGGGGTATTTTACGTTGTTCGGAATGAAAAAGTCTCACTGCTCTGGGAAAGGATATTACGACAGAAAAAAACAACAACAGTAAAATACTTTTTTTTTAAATTTATTTATTTATGGTCGCTTTTTAACAGCTCGGTCATCAGAGATCTCAGTTTGTTTACATAAGTATATTACATTACATAAGGTTACAAACAATGGTATCATTTCACAGTAAGCATTATATCAATATATCATTACAAAATTTGTCTCATTATTAGATTACATTAAACAGCTTACTTATTTCTAGTAGTTTCAAATTTTTTTTACAACCTTCTTCTGATTTGAACAGAGAATATAAACTGCCTTCTATTTTTAATGCTTTTCTGACATTATCAAGTCCTTGACACTCGAGAATAATATGATAAGTAGACATGGTTGCGCCACATTTAGGACAGGGTTCAGGGTTAGAATTTTTAAACAGATGACAGTAATTTAGATTAACGTGACCGATCCTTAATCTTGTTATGACGACTTCTTCTCTTCTTTTGAATTTTGATCTTTGTAGACTTGGTTCCAGGATAGAGTTTCTTACTAGGTGTAGTTTCGTAGACCCCATCTTCCATTGTGAGTTCCAATATTTCAAAGAAGAGTCCTTGAAAAGATTTCTTATATCTTTTTGGGTACCATGAATTTGATGGTCAACGTTTGGTAATGATGTTGCCATTTTTGCAGTTGTGTCTGCCTTCTCATTTCCAGCAATATTTTTATGAGAAGGAATCCAAACTATTTCTATTTTGACTCCTTTTGTGTTTTGGATAAATAGAAGTTCTTGGATAGTTTGGATTATTGGATTGCTGGTGTATCGGTTTTCAATGGCTTTAAGTGTTGACATTGAGTCGGAAAATATGACAATAGGCATGTTGTTTGCGGATCTGATACTGCTTTCAATGGCTTTGAGCACTGCCCATGCTTCACATGTGAAAATGGAAAAGTAGTCCGGGAGACGAAATGGAATGGCTTCATTATCATTTGTTAGAATTATTGCACAACCAGCTTTTCCATTTTTTTTTGATCCGTCGGTGTAAACTTGGTAGAAATTGTCATATTTTTGGAGCATTTCTTTTATCGCATCCTGTGCATTTGGATTATATTCAAAGGAAGTGCAAGAAGTATTTCCTAGTTGGGTGTTTATGACAATCTTCAAGTCTTGCCAGGGTGGGATGGGATGTAAACGTCTAGGTAAGCTGAGTGGTTTAACAATATTAAAGTCATTCATGTATTTAAGGAGTCTTTCTCTCAGGGGTAGTGGGGATTTTGGATGTGTTTCGTACATGATTGTTTTTGGTTGTTGGAAAATGGTAAAGTTTGTGGGGTTGGGTGGGATACTGAACGTTGAATATGCATAATTCAGACATTGTAACTTGCGTCTTGGTGCTAGTGGGATTTGTCTTGCTTCCACTAGTAGGCTGTTGCTGGGACTAGTTCTAAAAGCACCAAGACTTAAACGACAAGCACTGTTAATTATTGGATTCAGTGTTTTTAATATGTTTTCTGAAGCTGAATTGTAAATTACTGCTCCATAATCTAACTTGGATTGAATTAGTGCCCTATATGTTTTGATTAGGCATTCATACTGAGCGCCCCATTTGATGGAGGACAACATTTTAATAACATTTAATCTCGTAACACAATCCACCTTTAGAGCAGATACATGATGTTTCCAGGAGTATTTGGAGTCGAAGATCATTCCAAGGATTTTACATGTGTATGTTCTTTTAAGTGGATATCCTCCAATTTTCAGTGTAATTTCTTCATCCCTAATAGAGCGACTTTTGGAAAACACTATAAATTCAGACTTCGTTTTCGAAATGGAAAAGCCTGAATTATTTGCCCAATCACTGATATTATTTAGGGTTTCTTGCATAATGTTTGAGGTAACTTGAAGATTTTTGCCACTACAGAGTAAGGTGATGTCATCTGCGAAGAGGAATATTTTCACAGGTTCTTTTACTATAAGGCTCACTTCATTTATTGCTATGAGGAAGAGTATTACACTTACGACCGATCCTTGTGGAAGACCATTTGTCATCTCAATTGCCTGTGATGATTTGTCTTGGATTCTGACTTTGAGATATCTCGTTTTTAGAAAGTTGATGAGGAAAGCTAAGATATTTCCTTTTACTTTCAAATCTGTAAGAATTGATATTAACCTGTCTTTATAAACCATTTCGTAAGCTTTTTCAATGTCCAGTGAGACTGCAATCACATGGTGATTCATAACTAATGCATCACAAATTTCCGAGTCTATGTTTACCAGGTGATCGTTGGTTGATCGAAAAGATTTAAAGGCACTTTGATGTGGTGAGATCAGGTTTTGTTTTTCTAGGCTCCATTTCAGGCGGCGACAGACCATTTTCTCTAGTAGTTTACATATATTACATGTCAAGGATATTGGGCGAAAATTGGTTGGATTTGTGTGATCCTTATTTGGTTTTGGTATTGGTATAACTGTTGCTTCTCTCCACTGATTGGGGAAGGATTGAGTGGTCCAAATATGATTATATAATTGAAGTAGGTATTCAAGGCCGACATCTGGAAGGTTTTTTAGAAAACTATTTGGTAAATTGTCTGGTCCAGGTGCTGAATTTTTACATTTATTTAGTACAAATAAAAGTTCATTCATAATGAAGGGTTGATTGTGTTCTTCTTCATTTGTTTTTAATAGTGTCTTGATATGTTCTTGGTCTATGTTAAAGTTTGTTGGAATTGATATAAGAAATGTTGGTCATAGTTGTTGTCGCTAGAATTATTTGCAAATGTTTCAGCAAGAAGGTTACTAATAGCTTGTGGGCCAGAATATTTTACACCATTCTTGTCTATAAGATATCTGGGAAGATTAGGTGATCTTATTCCACGAATGCTCTTTACTTTGTGCCAGAGTTCTGTTGTTGAAGTTTGGTTAGTGATGGAAGAGGTGTACTTCTGCCAAGATTGGATCATTGTAAACTTCAAGGTTAGTCTTGCTTGGGCTCTGGCCTTTCTGTACGCAATGCCATTTTCAATAGTTTTGTATTTCTTAAATTTCCTGAAGGCTCTCTTTTTTTATAGCTTCCGTACATTCTACATTCCACCATGGGACTTGATGTTTTTTAATTTTTCCTGTAGTTTGTGGAATTGACTTTTCAGCTGCTGATATTATTATCTTGGTAAAGTCATTGGTTACACAATTGATATTTTGTGGAATTAAGTTGTCAGGTTTTTTTAATTTTTCAACATTTATCTTGATATCTTGTTGAAATTGATTCCAATTTGCTTGTTCTATAATCCATTTAGGATAGCAATTAATGTCAGGAGCTGGCTCCGAATCTGGAAAATTGATGTTTATAGGGTAATGGTCACTATCATATAGACTGGGAATGGTGGACCATATAGTACTTGCAGCTACATCATTAGAAGCAAGGCTGAGATCAATTGCACTATCTGTACCATTACTTGCATTAAAATGTGTAGGTGAGCCAGTGTTTAATAAGATAAGGTTGTTATGGTTGTCCATTCTTCAATTACTTTCCCTCTTCTGTCCAATTTGGTGGAACCCCACAATTTACTATGGCTATTGAAAATACTTTTGTAACATTTATTGGAACAGTTACTAGATATAAACATATTAGTGTGATTTGGAAATTAAAAACACGACAATTTGCAATGCAGCATGGGAAGAAAAGTATCTTTTTGCAGATTGCGCCGGCAATGCCAAATGTTTAGTTGCAAAACAAGTGCTCAATAACTTAGAGAAATTTAATAGCGGTGACATTACACAGTTTATCATGCTGCTGAATATGAAAAGTATTATAAAGGTTGCACAAAAAATGTTATTAAATAAACTAGTAATAAAAATACTAAAAGTAAAGGAAATTAACATAAAAAATGAAGTTGATTGCAAAATCAAATACTCTAATTACATCTTTTAAATATTTTTTTTCGCAATATACTTTCCATATTTGCAAGAGATGGCATGGTGCTATTGAGCCGTAACATGCATTTCCGATTGTGATCTGTAATTGTACTCCTCATTCGAGATTTACAGATTTTCAAAGAAGCAAAAAATTGCTCACAGTTGTATGTTGATCCAAACGTACTTTACAATCGAGGAGTATTCCGATGCAATTTTGGAAAACGGTTTTGTAGGAAGTTCTTTTCATAAATGCGTACGTTGTAGTATCGGTATGCAATGAAATTAAATTCTTTTGTATTGTGTTATTTTACTGCCAAAACAACATAAGAACATCAAAATACATCCAAAACTTACTTCTAGTGAAGCATTGTTTTTCAGAACACTGAAAATTTCCTTTTGTTCTTCTTCAGCGTACTTGTCATTTGCATCAGCATGATTTAATGTATAATGTTGAAAATTAAACTTTAAGTGAAACCCTTTATGTAAACTAAACATTTGGCATAGCTGCCGTAGTCGACGAAAAGATACTTTTCTTCCCATTCAGCATTAAAAATTGTCAGTGTAGGTGCTCTTGTCTGTGAAGTGCTCGCGTGGACTTCCATGTTTCCGTGACTGGAGTTGCCGGGACACTGTATCAGAAGTTATCGCCAGGCGCGCAACGCTCGGGCTCCGGTGTCCCGCTCTCGGCTGACAACACGGCTCCGCGCTGCCGATTTGCTCTGCTTGAGCGGCCCTGATGTAGATGATTCCACATGGGAATACAAAATAAGCTTTTTTCTTTCGTGTAACATCAATATTGACGTTAATTAAACACATTACGATTCAATAATTGCTGTTGTGCAAGCTCTACGATTAATATTGCATTAATCTCATTTTGTAGAGGCGTCATGCATCAACAGAATTCGTTTCATAATATAATGAATGCATTTTCGGAATATTTAGATGAGATGGTAGAAACTTTTTTCTGAGCTGTGTGTTTTGTGTAATGTGACTCGTAGAAAGGGAAAGGTTGGGGAAGGGCTGCGCTACAGAACTCATCACTTCATCGCAATGCTATCTGCCTACGACATTTCACCCTCGTTTCTGAATTTTATGTATTCTTGAGTGTGTTATACGTTTTTTCTTCACTACATTAATTAAAAATCGGCTGAACGGTTTAGGCGCTAGCGTTGACCACAGCCGAACAGACAGACAGACGGACGGACATTTTGCCATCAATCGATTTTGCAGTATCAAGAAGCAATTAAACATGGATTTTGAATACACTACGAGATAGAGGATTTTTTCCTCTGAATTTAGCCACAGGTTTTATCCACTTTTTTTACCAGACCCAAGCTATAATAGTTTTTCTGGCGAAAATTCGCCTTTTTCCGGCGTACGATTACATAACTTTATCTTCTTACGAAGTATTCGTAAGGCGAGAAAGTAAAAACATCTGAAACTTGCCATATACATTCGTGAAGTAGTCTCGACGAACTTTTACTCTTTCACCATTAATTTGAAGAATGAATGTGAGGAATTTCCCTATTGTTTATTTTCCAAGACTCAATGTTTTCCCTTTTTGTAGATACCTTTTTTGCCATTGATTTTTATGAGATTTGCCGTTTATGATACTTTTTAGTGTACTCTCCCATTGATCATAATTCCTAAAAAAACTTGCATCTGATGTCTTCGGGTTTTCGTGTTTTGCATTTTAGACTACATTGTCCCAAAGGTTTTATTTTCCTTTTCTTAATTACTTTTCTTTTTAGAGTAGCATATGATTCACCCATGTTTCGTTTTTGCTTTCGTTCCCTCGTCAAATTGCTTGCATATCGTAATTTTGGAACACTTACCTTATCCATAATTCATTCTTTACTTGCAACACAGGAAAAGTATACGGATCTGGCGAACTAAATTGTGAAGTATCTGCAGCAATTTCATGGGAATTTGAAGAGCTAGAAAAATAATCTTTGTCCTTCATTGAGTCATCGCTGTCTAGTATAAGTATACCAGATTCGGTAAGCCGTTCGTCTGTGTCATTTCTATCTAAATCCATATTTCTGTAGGTACTACTCGCATTTGCCTGGCTGTCTAAGTTGTTAACAGGAGTAATCTTTTAAGTGATTCTGAAGCTTATGGTTGTCAGTATTTTAATCCAAGTTTTCAAATCTTCTATCATCATCATTGTTACTACATGACGCCTCTAAAAATTAGATTAATGTATTATTAATCGTATTGCTGCACAATGGCAATTATTGAATTGTAATGTGCGAACAGAGACCCACACCATTCTCTTAACCTTTAATTACTCGCGTGGCGCACTGAGTGCGGTAACAAAGAAACGATTGCTTATGCAATAACACAAACAATAATCGCGATAAATTAGTGTTATTTATTAAGAAAAGTGATAACTTATTGCATAAAATAATATTTGGTGTTAATTGTATGGTATATATGAAATTTACAATACGAAATAAATAAGGCATACAGTTGCTTAAGGCTTATTTTAAAGTTTTAGGTCATGAAACGCGACCCAAATTAATTATTAATTCAATAGAAATAGTTATATATTTATAATATAAATTAATAGTAATAATGATAAATCTCTTAATTACAATAATAACAATATCACTGGTAGCATTGAATCTATGAGTATATTAATATTGTGACGATACCGAATAGTTGATAGAAGAAAAAATTGATTTTAAACACACGACATAGTAGCCTGTCGCGGGCCTACGCAGCGCCCCCTTTGTGTGCGCGAGGGTCGGACCAATTCGCGCCGCACACGTGCGAGGAGAGTCCCCTCGCGCTTCTTTGTCCGGCGGGGGGGGGCAGAATTACGACCCGATCGGCGCCTCTCTGGCGCCGCCACATCCCCAGGCGACCAGCGGCCCCCCCGACGTTACAGAGAGAGGGTTGAGTGGCATTTTCCCATCAACTTCGGCCAGAAAACGCTTCCGGACATTGGCCGAAATTGAACTGAGACGCATTTGCCTTTTGTCAATAGAGAGGAACCTTTCAAAATTCAAACAGAAATCTTTCCAGAACTTTCGGCAAATAAGTGAGGAGAGGGGGTTACAGAGGCTTCGCGAGATGTGCCCAAGTGAAAATCAGAGAGAAGTGGGGAGACGGTCTTGAGAGTAGGTTCGGGGAGGAGCGAGGAACGCGCACCTCGGCGGTGCGTCGTTCGGGAGCAAACGCCGCTGGCGTGGACACCTCCGAAGTGTGAGAGACAGTATTGTTCTAATTTTTTGGTGCGCTGTGTGTGATGCTGAACGCGGAATTGCTCCTGACGGACGTTCGCTATCACGCATGTGTTTTTTTCTGAATTGGTAAAGGACTTTAATTGTGACCAGTGCGCCGGTACTTTTGTTAGACTCAGAGCAATCTCGTCCGGTCGCCTGAAAAAGACTATCGCTGATTGTGCCGCGCGAGAGTCAAAAGTATTCAATTCGGCTTACGTCATTACGCCCGCGACCGCTGCAGAGCTGTATTTCGTGCTGAAGTCTCCGCCTACCTCTCTTTGCCGGCTTCGAGCACGAGTACCTGCCTCCCGCCCCCCCGGCGAGGAGCCTACCGCCATCTGTGACCTACTACCGGCCTTTCACCGCCGAAGACGGAGCCCTGATGACATCACCCGAAGGTCGGGCATCGACCCTGCGGAGTCTTCTGAAAACACGGTCTGTTGTCCCCTAGACTCTGGTGAATGGCCCGGATCGCAGACCTGTGCCTCATCATAAGCGAGCCGCGCTGTGGCTGTTTTTGAGGATAAACTTCTTCCTTTAATTTGTATTGTCTTCTAGTAAGTAAGAAAGTTATTTGAGTGAACAGGGAATCTGGGAAAAAGGGGGGGTAAATTCAAGCTGTTCTTTGGGAGTTGCGGGATAAATAAGAAAAAAGGGAGGGATGTCTTTGGGTTTAAGAGGGAAAGGGTATTAGTAATAGGATTTTTTTGTATATTTCTTCATTTTAGTTAATTAAATTTTAATTGTTCCTCAAAACCTCAATGAATTTTATTTGGTAACAAGTAGCGTCCGTCCATGGGCTCCCATTTCTTGTAGAGAGTCGCCTGAGTTAGCCGGCAACTGAATCAGGTGAATGAGAGAAGGGGGGACCTCGATCGCCCGATCGATCCCCGACGTCGCACGCGCGAGGGCCCGCGCGGTAGTGACAATATAATAGAAAATAAAAAAATAGAGCAATATATTTCTTTGTAATAACTAATATTTTATTACATTCGTGGAAATAGTGCAACAAATTGGACAATTATTTAATTTTGAGTTTCCGAAAGTTGGTCGAACTAAAAATCGAAGTTGCCAAGTGTTAGTCCTCTGCTTTTTAATTTCCCGTATACGTACGTATGGAGTAATACGCGTGGTATAGGGAAAGTTATATAATGCTGCGGAAAATCGATTTTGAGATTTTAACGGAAATACACGTTTCCGGGTCCCCTGATACCGAAAAAGTGGTTTTTTTTTTCAAAACGTCTGTCCGTTCGTCCGTTTGTACGTCAGTCTGTAAATAACACTAGCGCCTAAACCACTTCTTCAAAAATGGATAAATGAGATGACATTAACGCCGTATTGCTCTATTATTTTGTTTTTTCAAAAATTTCTAAAATGTAATGTTTTATTCTTGTCTCTCATGTCGTTAATATTTACATTAGCGGCAAATTCTTCACAGAATTATATTAATGAGTAGATGTGCTTTAAATTATGTGAAATAAAATTTCTCGAAAATTGACTAGTTTTCAAACCTTTCAAATGAATAATGCTAATTGCACTCTTTAATACGGCGTAGAATTCATTTCGGGGATTTTTTTTATTTTTTCAAAAATTACAAAAATGTAATTTCTTTGAAAATTCTCTCATACTGTTAAAATTCTCATTTCCAGCAATTTGTAAACACTATTGAATTTGTGAGTGTAGGTGCTTCAAATGATTTCAAATGAAGCCATCGATTTCAAATGAAGTTCCGAAAACTCAAAAATTTTCTGTGAAAAAGCGCTTCAAATTTCGCATTTACAGTAGGGCTTAAACGCCATTTTCTTGAAAACAGCTCCAAATTTTTCAACGAAAATGGCCGTTTAGGACAAGGTTTAACTGCCAACCCGAATAGCTAGCCGAGACCAAACAAAACTGAAAACTAATACGAGAAAGTCTGTGTCATTCTGTAGCACCACTATTTTAATATTCTTAAAATAATAGTTTTGTTCTACCATTAGGAAACCGATAAATTAATAAAATGTCGAAAAATTGAGTTTGGGCGGTGATAAATGGCAGTTGTCAAGAGTATTGTCAAGTCCGAATAGCTAGCCGAGACCAAACGAAACAGGAAACTAGTACGGGAAAGTCTGTGCCATTCTGTAGCACCACTAGTTGTTTGTTTGTTTCCCTACTTCGTTCCCAAGGTAACGGACGCCGTTCCCTCGCGATCCGCCAGAAATCAAGGCAATAAGTGGCAATGTGAACGAGTGATTATAAAAATACATGTCAACATTTTACACAATATATTTTATCCATATTTTTAATGACAACATACGTAATAATTGATTTCTACGTCTACATTGAAAAGAAATGATTATTTTATGTGTTTACACTATTACTCGCGCGGCGCACACAGTGTGCCGCAAACGTTTTAGACCGATTCCAGCTAGTTTACTCCCACGACTTGCAACGGAGCAGTTGAAACACGAATTCAAACTGTTAAAGGAACTCAGAAGAAAGGTTAGCCGAAGAGATAATGCAATATGATGCATTATATATTGTCGTCAGGAACCAAAAGAATGTGAGTGGCGCACTCAGTGCGCCAGCGTGAGTAATTAAAAGTTAATTGTCCTCCTCCCTATCCAACAACAAATTTAAATCACAACGATGGCGCCACCTTTTGAAAATTTTGAAAATTTCCCAAGGAATTTATGTAAAAGTTCTCCCCGAAATCAAAATATCATTAAGGGGCCGCGGCATAGAACCAGATTAATTGGGGAATACCAAAATTGGAGAAAATCGGCTGGGGTTGATCACAGACGGACGGACAGACAGACGTTTTGCCGGTACGTGATTTTTCGGCATCAAGGACACACAACACATGGATTCTGGCTACACCAGAATCTATATATATTAGAGAATCTACACGAGGCTACAAGTGTTAGAGGAGTTTTTTTCTAAATTTAGCAACTGGTTTTATCCAGTTTTTCGTTACCAGGGCCCTATAATAAGTTTTTTTCTGTCGAAAATTCCCCGTTTTTTGCGGAGCATTACACGACTTTTTCTCTACCGTGTGAGCGGTAGCCAGAGATTAAAATATTTAGTTTCTATTTACAGCAGAGACTTCCAACCATTTATCTGTACAGGTAGGTTTCTTTCTATAAGCAGCAACTGTACACATATAATCTTGCAATACATAATCAAGGCACAAAGGAAGCTAAGCGTTACATGTGGCACGAAGGAGAGGGGCTCGTGGCGCAAATCAGATTGCAACTGTTTGTATGAAGAGCTTAGTTCTCTACCAGATGAGGTTACTAAAGAAGCTCTGTACTTCGACGCATGTACAGGTCAGAACAAAAACTCACGTGCAGCTGCTATGTTTCTGAACCTGATACAAAATAAAACCCTTTGGAAATCATTGATAACTCATGTGGATGCAGTCACATGTAGTATGATGCTGATCATGGTGAAACTGAGAGAAAAAACAATATCACACCTTTATGACTGGTTCCAACTTGTTCGGACCGGAGAGAATAAGAATAAATTTGTTGTAATGGAGATGACACATAAAATGTTTTTGGTTCACTGTTAAATTCTTCATTGGTTCTTCGGAAGGAAGACTCAACTGAATTAGCAAGAGGCAAAATGATTCCGAAACACAGAAGCTCCTGACCAGATATTGTTCAAAAATAATTTGGATGAAAATTATATCTTCAAATCCTGTCAGTTTTGAGAAGAGGTGATCTCAACCCGGTGATGAAACCCCAAAAATGCTGTGCTTGATCCCATCTCTCAAGTGTCACCCTTTGGGTTTTCATTATTCTAACAGGTTCTCCCTGGTCTCGATGACTCATGCACTAAAATCAAGTACTCGATGATTGGCAACCAGGTTTTCCTTAGATGACACTAAATAACCACAGTTGAAGGTATTCTTAACCAGAGTGTGGGATTCATCTTTACGAATTGGAAAGTGAAGTGAAGAAATAGTAAAGAATCTGTTCAATATTAGAAAATGTATTTTCTCTCAAAAAAAGGATCTAAATTACACTAATTGATTTGCAATATGACACAAATTTGGTATGAAATAGGTCGGTGAACATTACAAATTACTTAAAAAGAAAACACCATCCGCTGCAAACAATATAACAATCTCCTGTTTGTTATTAGATTTAGATTGTTAAAGATTATCGTTCAAAAAGAATTCTAGAGAAAAATTCAGTTCATGTCTTAGAACATAATAAGAATGGATGCAAATATAAGTAAGAAATCTAATTCACTAATACACAATAATCACTTGCTTTAGTTGAATAGCCGTTTGTTTATGCCTCATCTTGAATAGAAATTGCCTTTCGTATTAGTCTTTCAAACAAAAGATTAACTTTGTTAGTAACAAAACAGTTTTCAAATATTCAGATCATGAATTAAATAAATATTATTACAGTATCTATTCAGGTTTCGTTATTTCCCTGTTCACATTTCATTTACAAAAATACAGTTAATCTTATATCTTACAACACCTGGCTCCAATTAACTACGTCGTCGGTTCCCTAATATCTTCTCTGGCAGTGTGATCTTGACATCGCGTAGCTGAGCTTCTTATAAAATTAAGGGAATAGTATTATAATCCTGCGTTTAAACTTTTAGTATTTCTCCGCATTTAGCTAGAGGAAGAAACAGACAGATACAGGTATTTGCTGACAATTCAACGATTCACGATACCATACCTGGATGTCTTTGCTGATACCCGATCTTCATACAGCCCATCCCCCGTAGTTCGAGAAACTTTTCAATAAGGGTAAATATTTATTTATTTCTGGCACGACAACTGCATATTATAACCCGGAAGTTGGCAGTGTTCCTGTCACATTGGAAATAATGAACTGGTGCCAGCCAATAAGTCACCTTGTTGTGTTTACCCACTCCAGGTATCTCTTCAAGAGAAGCGCCATTCTATTCGGATCAACTTCGAAGTTCTCTAGTTGTAGTGGTTCTCTAGTGGTAGAAGTGGCCTTCCGACTTGTCTGGTTGCGAAGTGCTTGTGTGCATGGGTATAAGAGGAGATAAGGGGGTAAAGGGAAGATTGCAAGCAGTGCATGGCCCATTTTTTGAGTGCTACTCTGGCATTCACTTATTGTTAATAGAAGAAACCACGGAAAACTACCTACTCGAGCAGTCGGCCGCAACAATTCTTCTCCAGATAGTGACTGAACTCGACCCAGCTACGCGACTAGGACCTGCGCCTCAGTCGGAACTCAAACCCTACAACCTGGTGGTCCACGACACTGCAGAGGCAACATTAAGCCATCAGAGCTAGCTAGTTTGAAGCGTTGGAGAAAGATACAGAAATATCTAGCTGCCAGTCCCTCGAGACATGAAATAAACTGTCGGAAAATAAACGTTCAGAAAATCTGTAACTCTTAAATCAATCATGCGTGTGATTCTGAATCATTTCCTCTAATAGGAAGTTTTTCACACAAATATATTACATTCTATCATTAAAAAAACTTGCACTGGAATTAGAACTGTACGGCATTGAATTGAATTGATGCCTTATTTTACGTGGCGAGATTCAGGCCATTGAGGCCTGCTCTTCCGTCTGACCACGCACATTTCGCTACGCTCCTTTCACCAACTAGCGGAGAAAGAAGGTATTATCTCGGGCGACGAAACAGGCGATTTTAATTTAGCTCAGAGGCTTCATTTAGGCTTGAAGATCTTTTACATGCAAGTAAATCTACTAACATAGGACAGCCGCCTTTACTTCCACTCCAAGAGAAGGCATACGAAGGATTTTTTCGCCATTAAAAATCCACGGTTTCGTTCGTGTTTGAACCCGCGAACTTGGCTACAGAAGTCCGTTGCGCTAACCGCTACACCATCGCAAACCGCTTTGGTACTCGACAGTCACTAAACTGAAAGTGACGAATAATATTAGAAAATTAGAAGATAAATTAGAAGAATAATATTAGAAGATATTGGAATATTAGAAAATGTTTAGAGTAATGTAGAGTCATGTGTTTCAATACCGTCCTTTCTCATTCAATCTCCACCACCATCCCTAGGGGGCGAGCGATGGACGAACTCCATCTTATTGCTACTACCACTTGTTGTATTACTTTTTCTTGTTATCTGGAGAGGTGGTTCAAGACATCAACTGATGTCATTGCAATGCCTCTGACCGGGAGGTCCTAGGTCACTAGCTGGATAGCTAGGTAGAGATCAGTCGCTGTGTGGAGGAGAATACTAGCGGTCGGCTGCTCTGATCGATAGTTTTTTGAGGTTTCTCCAATCAATAACAGGCGAATGCTGGGGTAGTATCCTAAAAAAAACGGCCATGGACCGCGTGCGATCTTTCTTGCTCTTCCTTGTCCTAACCTCACCCTTTACACACACACACACACACTTAAACTTACATGCACTACACTACCACACATGCCGGAGCCAGGTCGAGCAATTACAGATTGTTCCGGCTGGGGCTGGATCCCGCTGCTGGGAGATACCTGGTTGCGAAAAACCCGCTAGCCATCAGTAGAAGGGCGTCGGATCTAATCATACAGCGGAGGAACATCACAGCCACCGTCCGAGGAAAGCATGCACTACACTTATGGAACTAATGACTTTTGCAGTTGACTCGCCTGAAATCACTAATTAATCGATCAAAAAATATTTGTTGAAATAATTAATGTTTATAATTGCTCTGCTTTACAATCGTGAAACATTCTTTTTTAGCAACTTGTAATTGGATATTTTAAAGTGAGGAGTTTGGAAAGTTCTATGCTAGAGGGGAGGAAAAAAGTGAAAGTTGTAGATTGCTTTGCCTTGTTACAGCTGGACTGGAGATATTCAATTGTATGTTCAAGATGTTGCATTAGATGAATTAATCACTTGTGTAAGTTATTAGAAGTTTGTAACTTGTGTACTTTTCATGCCAAGAGTGATTGTTGGCACATACGTATCGCAATGGATTCATATTTGGCGCCGTGGCGGGAGATTGGTTTTTTATAACAATCTTTGGCCCTTTATTACTAGCTCAGAATTTGCATTTTGAACGTACCGCGTCGGACTTATAAAAAATTCCCTCCAAATCCGCGTGCTGATGGCGAAAAGCGCGGAAATATACGTTTTCTTTGTTAGTCATAATGGCATTCGACCTAAGAGGTTTTTCGTAATAGTATCATCTCTCGTCGCAAGAGAGCAGCAAAGGCCAGACTACGCGCCCAAGCACTAGTGCAGAGAAAATTACCTAGACACACCAGATTTTCGTTTGTTCTTTTTTAAACCAATGACAGCATTGAAACACAAATTCAAACGGCAAAACAAGTTTTTCAAAGTAGTCGCCCAGTGAACGTGCTTCAGTGCGCTCGCATTAACGTTACATGAGAACAGTTTAACTTAGCAAGGTTGGCATAACTTGTCGCCTTCTATGAAACATTTTCAAAGAGCAACCATTTTTCCGCGGGAAGCTCTGTGAATGCATGAGTAAATTTTGTGGAATACAGATTAAAAGAAGGCATTGCTTTTCATGTGAGACTGCGGTAAAAGGTTGAACGATTTATTCTCTGATTGCTTATTTATTTATATTATCTTCTAATAAGAGGGGTACACTGTGTCTTTTCAGAGATCGAGCGAGCGAGCATATCCGTTCGTCTCGCCAATCTGATGCGCTCTCCCGAACAATAACCTAAATCTGAAATCTGAACTCTGAACCCTGAAAAAGGAGCTATATCGCCGCCTTAACAGTGATCATCAATAAAAAAGTTGTGAGAGCTAATTACTTGAAGAAAAAATAGCTTCACACTACCTTTAGACTGCTGTGAATCATCTGAAACATTGAAATGAACAGTCGCTTTTTGGATGATTTAGTGAACTGCGATGTAGTGAAATTTTGTGAGTAGTGAACTGTAGGTCACTTTCTCAGCATATATATATATATATATATATATATATATATATATATATATATATATATACATATATAAGACGTATTTTAAACAAATCAGATGAAAATACACTTGATAACATATGAAAACAAACCCAAAATGTTTCACTCTCTTTGTTTGCTGCACGAACAACACTTGTGAGCTCTTATGCTTCATTGAAATAAACTATTTTAAAGGAGTACTCTTACTTTAGATTCGATCTGTGCACGATCAACATTTTGTGAATCCTCATTCCCATTTAATTTAACTGATTCAAGTTCTAAATTAATCTTTTCTAAAAATCTAATCTAATGGCTTTGCAAACATACGAAACGGTCCCTTTTGATTTTCCCCGATTGACATCGTTTCGCTGAACACGGGATCGCGACGACGTCTTGAGTGCCTACTGCGAGCGATCCTTGTCCAGTGATGTCAAGGGCTCCGCAGTGGCATGTCTCTATGCTGCGAGCAAATCTTCTGCCGACTTGACAGCCGGGAGTGGGGGAGAGCGATGTTGCCACTTACTCAGGCGGTAGACACGTGTTCGTTCTTACGGCAGATCAGCTGTTGAGGCATACACGTCCAGCTTATTGAATCTTTGGTAGAATTGTATTAATGACACTAGTTTATTTAATGAAATTCTGTTACACAATTTTATTGCAATCTCTTACACTATAATCCTGCCAAAGCAAGGAATAACGAAACATTTTTCCATAAGACACGCAAAGCAGATGAAAGTAAATACAGCGATACGCGTTTTAAGAAGGAAGATGCATAGTATTTAATATGAAAGATTTATAAGAGAGAAGTATGTAAAAGCAAGACATTCTTGGTTTGAACACATACCTTTCACAGAACGTTCACAATAAAAAAATGGTAGGACTTTTTGAAGTTAATGACTACCTGTTATTTACAAGGTTTTCAAGGAAGCATCTTACTGAATGCATTGGCATAAAGATAAAAATTAGAAATATGGTGGATGTACATATACATTGTGTCATAAGTATATCAGCCTTGAAGTACTATCACTACATTTGCACAAAGTAACTTTATAACATTCTACATAAAAGCTTTCATTTTG
Source organism: Acheta domesticus (assembly GCA_031308135.1). Lineage (NCBI taxonomy): Eukaryota > Metazoa > Arthropoda > Insecta > Orthoptera > Gryllidae > Acheta > Acheta domesticus. The sequence goes on from JAHLJT010002630.1 coordinate 59,064,326, forward strand.
AATATACAGCTCCAATCACTTATGCAAAACCATTGAATGGATATCTATTTCAAACAATTTTACTAAAATAATATTTTTAATGGTATTGCTGTCTTTGTGTTTTAGAAATTCAAAACAAAACACTTTTCATCATTATGAACTGAATGTAGACCAATGGTTTGTTTCTATTTCAGCAGCCCCTAGTCACTGCCAAAGTGTTCCTGGTCTATCCATTTCTTATTTGGTGGAACTGTTTCTCCTCTTGGTCTATACCTTAACACCTGTTTTGGTTGCCTAGTTGGTTTAATCCTTTTTATATGGTCTTGCCATTTCTTTTGATAAACTTCATATTATAAATTTAATTTAGGACTATATTGTAGAGGGCAAGTCAGTTATAACACAAGGATTCTAAATTGATATGTAATTCTTTAAAATAAATTAAAATTGAACATTGATAAAACTGTATTAATCAATTTCAAGTTTCATCCCAGTTACCAACGCGAAAACATGAAACTGGAAATAGACGGTGAGTCAATATGACTGTCATAAGTTTCTAGGAATATTCATAGATGAAAACCTAACTGACAACAAACTTGTTGACTCACTTTGTAACAAAATCTTTCTTCTTTCAATCTATTATGGCATATTCTTCTCTAAACTTCAATATGGTGATGTTCATCATAAAAAAATATGGATAGATTAATGGTCCTATTAAATAAACATATCAGAAGCATTTCGAAACTGAATCCGTGGCAGTTCTATACAGATTTCTTTATCAAATATGAATTACTGATTGTTGTAGCACTCTACTTTTACAATGTATTACTACTATTGAGTAATAATGAAAATCAATATCTTGTGAGCAATAAATACATATACAACATATAGCGATACATGTAATTTATAAAGCAAACCATTTGAATTACTACTGTAAGTTAATGTAATTGAATTTAATTCCTGTTATAACTTAAATTAATTAAAAGTTTATTATATTCAATTACGTATATTTTTAACAAGTAATTTATAAAGTTAATGTAAACTGATTGTTAAATTTCTGTAAGTTAATGAAGTTAAAAAATTTGTAATTCTTATTACATACTTTTATTACTTTTACTTAGACAGACTTTGGTTGATACTTTCCAAAAGACTATAAGGAATCAAATATCATTGTAAGCAGATCCAATATTACATAATCTTAGGTATGTAATATTCTTACATATATTATATGTAATATTCTTATGGAAAGACTGTGAGGTTACATAATATTGGATCGGTTTACAATTTTGATATTCATTCAAGCACCCACCAAAAGCTGAAATAAAAGTGAAAACATTATATCCTGTTACATCCATAATTGGCTTGTTCCCTATGGTTCTAAATTCAAATTAATATTAAGGGCTTTCAGGAAAAATGCATCATATTAAACCTCATAATGTAAATTAGGGTCCTTAGACCTTACAATGTATTTTCTTCCTGTCAGATTCATGTCACCTTGTAATATGATTACTAGAAAAAGGGGGAAAAAAGGCATGTTACATTGCAAGAAAAATAACAAAAATCAAAGATTTTTTAATCAAAAATACAATAAAGCTTTTAAAAATATTAATAATTTTTAATTATAAATGCTTTGACTCAGACCTATAAGAATGAAAAAAATACTTGCATAATCCTAATTCAAGCAAGTAAAAGTTTTTGGTGGAAACTACAGATGTTTCTGTGCTACTAAGTAACTCATTTTTCTAAGAAACACCAAAACTTCGCAGTCATTATGTCAATAAAAAAAAACACCAAAAGCCAATACATAAGTTTTACCAATACTGTATATTTTCATTACAGCTGTTCCTCACCTGCAACAAAGTATCATTCATCCAAATAACATTTACACACAATAGAATGGAGTGGTGATTAAATGATATTCAAAATAGTTTAAATAAAATTTATTATTTTTTTTACAATAGGAAAATTTCACTTAGATCGCTTTCTGAATCAGACTCATTGGTGTCTGAAGAGTCACAGACATTTACATTGATTATCATCTCCTCAACATCATTCTCTCTAACAACTTCTTCACTCCAAGACTTTGTGATTAGTTCTTTGACATGTTTTACAGCACCATGCCACTGGTGAGCAGTAATGGTGCCCACTGCCTCCTGAACAAGTCTTTCTACTTCAGTGAGCGAGAAGGTTCGGTTGTTTCTCGCAACATAACCCTTCACCTGCGACCATATCATTTCAATTGGATTGAAATGGCAGTGATATGGTGGCAACCTTATCACTGTGTGACCAAATCTCCTTGCAAGTTCGTCAATGACGTAGGCGGGGAACTGAAGCTTATTTTGTTTAAGAAGCTCTAGTAACTCGCATTTGTATTATTTATTGTGATGTTGTGACGTTGTAACCACAGCACAATTTCAGTTTTCCTAGAACACATTGTAGGTGCCTTATCAACGATCACAGAGTGATATGGAGCATTGTCCATCACAATCACTGACTTCTTGCTAATGTTTTTCAAAAGGCATTGCTCAAACCACTCATGAAACCTTTGGTGGTTCATCTCCTCGTGGTAGTCACCGGTTTTTTTGAGGGAAACACCAGCAAACTGTTTTCGATAAACACCTGGGCCGTCCCAGCATGAACAATTATTAGGCGGCCACCTCTGCCAGGAGGTGCAGCAAAGGTTCCAGACAACGAGTCATCTGTCCAACCCTTGCTGACAGTGTGGCCTGCATTTACCCAGGTTTCATCTAACCACACAATATTATTGAAATTGTGCTGTAGAATTTCCCTAACGAACCTACAACGCCATGCCACAACATCTGTCCTCTCCATTAATATTTTCCTCCCATTAATTTTTGAATATTTAAACCCCAGTTCATGCAACACTATCCGTAATGACGACTTGCTCCCTTTAAAAAGTTCTGCATCATTCAGAGACACGTGCAACTTATTTAAAGTTGGGTGTTCTTTTCTGGCATAATAATTATATATATGCTGGCGTACAGCATGTTGGCCAAACGTGTCCAAATCCGTCACACGTTCCTCACCCTTCCTCTCCTTCCCATGAGTTCCCAGCTGGGATGTACCTGCCTCTTCTGCACAAAACTTTTCTTTAGAAACTTTCATTACAGTAGTCCTGTTAAATTTCGTGGCTACAGCAGTTCTCTCAACCACCTTCGTAACATGCAATAACTGACCTCCGTTATCTCTCTCCTGCTCAAAGTACTCGCGCACAAAGCACACGGTATCTCGGGTTTGTCCCCTCAAGGTTCTGCCCCGTTTTGGTGCGACATTCTCCGGTGGTGGGTTCATTCTTGAACGACCTCTTTGTCCGCGCCCTTCAGACATGTTTTGTGTCTCAACAAAACAATGCCCAGTGGCAGCTAGTAAAACAGAAACAAAAAAAAATTAATGAAGGTGAACATGGGAATGACGTCGGTAAAGAGAAGTTAATAATGAAGTAAATGGAATTGGACAGCAATAATACATACCAAACAATGACAATAAAAGAAGTCACAAGAAAAAATCACAATGTGAATACACGACGGTAACCAATGAACTGGAGCTGAAACAAACGGGAAGTTAATAAAGAAGTAACTTTAAAAACAATATCAGAATGCATAAACAATTATACGTACCATACAACAACAAGAACAGTAGTTAGAAAAAAATCACGTGAAAACACGATGGTAATCGACGAACTGAAACAAACAAAAAGTTAATAAAAAAGTAACCTTTAAAACAATATCAGAATGCATCAGCAATTATACGTACCATACAACAACAAAAGGAACACTAGCAAGAAAAATTCACGTGAAAACACGACGGTAACCGACGTACTGAAACAAACAGGAAGTTAATAAAGAAGTAACATTTAAAAAAATATTAGAATGCAACAGCAATAGTATAATTAAACTTACCACCCAACGGCGACAACAGCTGCAGTTGCAGTAGCAGTAGCAAGAAAAAAATCGCAAAGGGAGAACACAACACTAGACGACACACAACCACACACGACGCATAACCAAACAAGTAATGGTGCTGCTCTTGTCGCTCGGCGCTCTTCAATTTTCAGTTGCTTCGCGCTATTTCATTTCATTTGTTTTTAGTAAACGTCGGCAACTCTGTAGTGACATCATCATAATTTGAAGCCTCTGATTGGATAATGAAACCCCCTCTCCCCAGTCAGCCTGGAGCTGTCAAGTCGGCAGAAGATTTGCTCGCAGTATAGACACCGACCCATGCCACGAGCTTCTCTGCGCAACTAGCATCGGGAAAGGGAACTATTAGTACCTGACCGTTTTACAATAGGGATGGCGTAGTCTCTGGTGGCGGGGTGACGAACTAATGAAGGGACGATTTCGTCGTGGCTCTCGTGCCACGGGCTCCCACTCGTGGCATCGACCTTGACGACACTGATCTAATGGCTTTGCAAACACATGAAACGGCCCCTTTTGATTTGCCCCAATGGACATCGTTTTACTGAACACAGGATCGCGACGGCGTCTTGAGTGCCTACTGCGAGCGATCCTTGACCTACGTCACCACGGCGCTCCGCCGCCCCTTCTGAAAATCTCGCCTGTTACCTTGCGCGTCGGCGTCGTTCTCGACCGGTGTTACAGCGACGGGACTTGCCACGGTGTAAGAGATATAGGTGGGTTCACTGCCGGTCTAAAACTGAAGCTAATGTGAGGCTAGTTCTCACAGTTCTCGCTATGTAAGCGCTGCGAACGACTTGGGCATTTTTGGGACAAGATGGTGATCCATTTAATAACTTGTAACCTCTGGTGGAAGCCACTAAATCGCGAGACGCCATCATGAATGCCCGACTCGATCGTGCGCACCGTACGGATAAGCGAGGAACTAGCCTCAAACTGGCTTCAAAAATTTTGTCCAAAAGGCGGCTAGTTGACACACCTGTATATCTTACACCGTGGGACTTGCCCAACGGCGGCACGCTTGCTCGTGGCCTCGGCGGATCGAGTGGCCTTCTTCTCCGCTACCTCCACCTTCTACCGTCGCTTTGCCGTCTTCCTTCTCCCGTTCCTCTCCTCGGCGTCTGGCTTCTTTCTGCTTCTCTCTTAAGCGGTGCCCGTCCCGTTCTCGTCTGCTTCTCTCTTCTCTCTTGTTCACGTTGCGTATACCCTCGTGAGAAAGTCTCTTCCACGAAGAAAATTGATTTAAAACATTTTGCCCAGTTCTGGCGTAACGTGCAGCACTCGATTATTCGCAGCGACCATTATAATTTAACAAATCATGCTGCCTTCTTCACTGCACACATACTATTTGAATTTGTTGCCTCCAAAATCCACTACGAATAATTTGCAAAAATGTCGTAGCATGAATTATCACTTCTTTCTGCTGAATTACTGTTTTTACAAAATGGCTCCTGGCATATAACTTCAGCCTTCCACAAATACTAATTATTATGGCTCCGACGACTACAACTCTGAAGTAACAACTTAAGTGGCGACTCAGGCCAGATAAAGGGACCCGTGGACAGCAGTCAGCCGTATTAATTCCGCTACCCTCCGGAGTACGGTTGGGATCACGTCACTCGCCTTCTCCAGTTGATGTGGCGCGGCGCAATTCCTCCAAATCAGCATCCCACGGATACCAGGCTGTGCTGTTCTTGACCGTCGTGACGCTCGCTCTTGGAAATAATTGCGTTGTTGTGATCGCAAACTGTCTTGTGAAAATATTCCTCTCCCCTCTCTCTTTTCCCCCATCATTCCCCTCCTTTTCTTTATCCACTCTCCCCCCTCTCTCACTTTTCCCTCTCTCTTCCCCCGCTTTCTCTTCTTTTCCCTTTCTTTTCCCTCTCATTTTCTTCCTCTCTCTTTTCCCCCTCTGTCTCTCTTTCCCTTTCTCTGTCCTTTCCTCCATATCTCTTTTTCACTACTGTCTTTCATTTTACATCACTCTCTTTCCTCCCACTCTCTATCTTTCTTTTTCTTCCACTCTCAGTCTCTCTTTTCACCCTTTCCGTCTCTCTTTTTACCCCATTCTGCCTCTTTTCTCCCACTTTCTGTCTTTCTTTCTCCCACTCTCTTTCTTTTCCCCTCTGTTTCTCTTTCGCCCCCATCCTGTCTCTCTTATTCCCTCTGTCTCTCTTTTCCTCGTGTCTCTCTTTTTGCTTCTGTCTCTCTTTTTCCACCTCTCTCTTTCTCTTTTTCCATCTAGCTCTTTTTCCCTTTCTTTCTTTTTCCCTGTCTCTCTTTTTCCATCTCTCTCTTTTCCTATCTCTCTTTTGGTCTCACTTTCCCCTTCTCTTTCTCTTTCCCTCCCTCTTTCTCTCTCTATTTTCCGTCTCACTATTTTTTATCTTTCTTTCCCTCTCTCATTTACCTCTCAAACTTTTCCTCGCTTTCCGCCTTCTCTCTTTTCCCTCTCTTTCTTCCTGTCTCTCTTTCCCTCTCTGTTTTTCCCTCTCTTCTCTCCATCTTGCGCCACCCACTCGTCCTGTCGTCGTCGACCTCGTCCTCACGTCACACGGCAACGTCCAGCAACAACGAAGCTCATGTGGATCAGGAATTGCATTTAGCTTTGCATTGAAGATGCAGCGCCATCTAGTAGAGCTATAATAATTGTAATTAAAACAAACAAACAGTTTCCTTTGAATTTTAGACATTCAATTTTAGTAGTTGCCAATAATAAATGAAAATTGAATGTCTAAAATTCAAATGAACTGTTTGTTTTAATTATTACCAATAGACATTCATGAAAGAAGAAGAATAAACTTTACAATAATTGTACTGAGCCCATGTTATTCCAGCAAGTGTAAGCAATAAGTTGACAAAGTTTTATGGCAATCGAATGAGTGGTACGGAAGCACGTCTAGCACGAACCAATATTGATTTTTATATATTAAGTATGTATCTGTATGTATGTGTGTGGGGGGGATATAAAGGCACTGGAAAATTCTGTTATAGTCGACTATCTACATTGGTTATTGTAAATATAGTGAATACAACTTGCAGAATAAAACGGCTTCAGCACTGCGAATTCATGTGGCTCTATGGGTTTGTAGTTCGAGAGTTGTTTTGTGACGTTTGTGTGAACGAAAGGGGTTGCGTAAACCGTGGTACTGAGGGAATTGCTTCAGTCAATGGCAGTTTGTGAAGAATTCATGAACGCGGACTATAAGCTGTTCGAACCAGCCAGGAAATCGTGAATGCGGCAAATGGTTTTCCAGAATAGAAGTGGAGTTTACCAGTTGGAAACCAGTTAAACAATAGCTTTGTTAGACACTGTTTCACACTCACTTATCTTAAAATCTATTATTTACACTTCTATTTACATATATATTTACAAATTTGTTCTTTCTATAATTTCTTTTGTCACTTCTTTCCACTTTACCCCGTCTCTGGCTATGCTGTCTCATAAATTACCTGATTCGTTAACAAATTCGTCTCGCACCTCTTTCTTTGTCTTCCTACACGTCTCCATCCTACTCTTGGGTCCCACTGGGTGACTGCGTGTGTCCATCTTCCCTGGTCGAGTCGGCTGATATGTCCTCCCCATTTCCTTTTTAATCATTTTGCCTTTTGTGCTGCATCTTTTAATTTTGTCTTTCTTCTAATGTCAACACATATGTGTATTTCTTAAAATTTTATCTCACATCGTTGACATATTATTGCATTTGTGAGTAGAAGTGCTTCAAATTATTTTCAACTCAAAATTTCAACTCAACTTTCGAACTGAAAAGCTTTGTGTGGAAATGAGCTCAAAACTGCACATTTTCAGAAACGTTCAAACGATACTTTCTCAAAGACAGCTCCAAATTATTCAACTGAAATTTGCATAATGACCAAGTTTTGCTCTTCTAAAATTTTCTCAGTCATATTTCAGTTCTGCTATTAAGGATCCGAAAAATTGAGAAGACGAAACAAATTGTCTTTCAGGCGCAGCAGAGAACAGGGTGGGACAAAATGGACAAGAGAGCCCAGACTGCAGAGATAAGGAAACTAATTGGTACCCATACGAGAAAGTCTGTTCCATGCTTTAGCACTACTGGTTTCTATTACCCTCGTTAAGAACTACGCAAGCCGGTCCTTGTACTCATATGAATAATTTTAATGCATTTTTCCATTGTAATTCAGATTGGAGGCTGAAGTTCACCCTTTCCATTTCTTTAAAATGAGACTGTGGGTCCAACTCACATTACCACATAATCACTTGCACACCTTCCCACCCACGCACTCAGAAAACATACACATGCACTCACAAACCCCAGTGTCTAAGGATAAGTTAGGTTCGAACTCGTATCCTTTTTAAGTAAAGCTCACACAGTTCGCATCTTTGCTGCTGCGGACACCCCTCTCATTATTCATTTCTTCATTTATCTAATTATTTCGTTCTCCATGCACATAAGCGTTGCTACTTCATTGGTCCATTTGCTCTTTCACTCACTCGCAACTTCATTCATATATTCACTCCCTTCTTCATTCATTCACTCGCTCCTTCACCGGAAGAGGTGGCTCAAGGTATCAACTGATGTCACTGCAGAGCCTCTGACCGAGAGGTTCTGGGATTCGAGTCCCGACAGTGGCAGAATTTTCGACAATAGCTAGATAGATATTTGCTATCTGGAGGAGAATTTTCACGGCCGGCTGGTCTGATCGGTTGTTTTCTATGGTTTCTCCGCTCGACATCGGCCGAAAGCCTGAGTAGTACCCCGAAAAACGGACCACGGAACGCGCGCGATCTCTCCTTCCTCTTCCTTGTCTTATTCTAACTCCATACTCACACGCACATATCCTTACAAGCACTACACTACCACACATGCCGAGAGATTGGTCAGGAGCTTAGAGCTTGTCCCGGCTGAGTCGGTGCCTCGCTGGTGGGAAATACCTGGTCTGGGAAAATCCCGCAAGCCGACAGGTAGGACAGGATCACACTATCCGGTGGGAGAAAATCACCGCTACCTTCATGCACTACCCGTACGAGACTAATGACCTTAGCAGTTGATGCGCCCTAAATTACTAATCAATCAATCAATCAATCACTCATTCCTTCATTCATTTACTTACTGCTTCATTCACATATTTGCTTCTCAGTTTACAGACTAGTCTCATATTTATATTATTCGTTTGTTTATTTATTAACTTTTTGTTATAATTTATTTATAATAACTTTCATATTTCATTATCACGCAGCCTAGGAGATCGCCTCAGGCGGGCAGAGCTGAGCAGTGCCAATGTCAAAGGGGGGGGGCGGGGGCGAGGGGAGGGCGCGCAGCTGGGCACTCAGCCATCGATCGCCGTCCAGCGAGGCCTCGCCAGGGCTCCGGGCCACTGGAGCTGCCCGCGCGCCCGTCCTTCCGGCAGCCAAGGCAATGGACTGCAGTTTTGAATTAATTTTTTATATTTATTTAGTTAGGCTTGGGGGATTTTTTATTAAATCATTGAAGACCATTAGTAAGGATGTAATGAGTAAATGATTGTGATATGAATAATGATGTGAATGAAGATGGATTTTGATTGAGTAGTGTGTCCGGACGCTGCGTGTGCTAAAATCATTGGTCTCGTAAGTGTGATGTATGCTTTTATCTCAGGACGTCCCCCCCGGTGGATAGCGGGATTCGGCGACAACCTATCCCGGCGATCCCTAACCAGGTATCTTCCACCGCGCAGCCGGGACAAGATGCAAACTTCCGACTGATCTCCCAGCATGTGTGATAGTGTATTGCATGTAATTGTGCGTAAGTAAGGAGTAGGATAGAACAAGGAAGAGAAAGAGAAGATTGTGAACAATCCGTGGCCCATTTGTACTGCTCCGGCATTCGCCTCGTAAGCCATTTATATAATTTATTACACCAGTAATACGTTCTTTTTGATAATAATGTTTCTTTTCTAATTAAACGTTTTGAAATATCGGAAAGTACATTTCTGCAGAAATACGTACCTCATTGTGGGGAAAGAAACCTAATCATCTCTCTCCGAGCATACGTTCTTTATTTTGAACAGAAGCAATGAGTTTCCCGATCTCAGGCCGCTGCACTCCTTCTTCTTTAAGGCGAAAGCCGCGTCTCGCAGGAGCACTCTCGCGAACCGTCGGTATCTTTCAACGCGGCGGCGTAAGCCTCAGGCCGAGGAGCGCCGGGGCTGAAACATAGGGCTCGATAAATCCATACGCCCACCGCTTTCCCGCCTCTGTGAGGGACTGAGCATTTTTCCACGTCATTCGTATCTCCAGGCCCTCACCACGCTCCCTGCACTTCCGCTCTGTCATTGCTTTATCTGGCGAGTCTCTCTCTTTCTCGTATTGATTCATGAGTGTGTGCGTGTGTGTGTGTGAGAGAGAGAGAGAGAGAGAGAGAGAGAGAGAGAAAGAAAGAGAGAGAATTAATTGACTTTGGTCGCATCAATTACTAATTTATTTAGTCCCATATGCTATTTTCCTGGAAGTGGCGGTGTTCTTCCCCCGTTCGAATGAGAGATTCGCCGCCAACCGGCGGGTTACAGTTTTCCCCTCTAGGTTTGTTCCTCCAGCGGGTACCGATCCAGTCAGGACTAATTCTAAGCTTCAGACTGTCCTCCTGTCCTTTGTGGTTGTGAAGTACATATGTGTAAGAGAAGAGGTGGGGAAAGGATCGGGAAAAAAGATTGCGTGTGATCGTGGCCCGTTTCTTAAGGTAATACCTCAACATTCGCCTGTAATTGATCGGAGAAATCTTAGAAAACTACCTATCAGAGCATACAGGTAATAAAAATTTCTTCCAGACAGTAAGTTGTTGAATTAGACCAGTTGTGAAGCTAATGTCAGAAATCTAACTCTAGGATTATCCGGTTAACAAATATGCAGAAGCAGCGATATTGGTGCTGAGGTAGTGCAGGCCATCCCATTTCACTCGTATGTTCAACCTTTCACTTTCTCTCTTCCTAACATCCAACCTCTCGTCAAATCTCCCTGCAACACCGATCTCTGACATTGATTTATCAGCCGTATCTCTTTCGCATTCTTTCGTATTTATATATTTTTTGTATTTTCTATATTTACAAAATTGTTTCATATTACACTTTTGATTTACCCTTTTGCTTTGCGATCATTCTCGGACTTGTCTGTTGCATACACTCTTAACTAATTTATCTCTCATCACTTTATTTGTATTTTCGTTTATTGCTCGTCTTTTGTCCTGCCCCCTCTCTCAATGGGTATAATGTATTTCAATTTTGCATCATTCCTCTCCTAAAGAAAATGCCGCTCTCTTCCTCTTTTTTCAGCACATCCCTGGCAACGTTTCTAATTTTTGCATTTCACACTCATTCTTTTACCATTCAAACTTTCAATTGCCTATGAAGTTCCACCTTTTCCCTTCAGTGTGTTGTCAACCTCCATTTACATATTGTCATTTATCTCCTTTCTTAATTCCCTTGTACCCACATTCAACTCAATATCCTATCATTTTATACGCCTTGCGTTCCATCGTTTTCTTCCTTCTACGAATTGTCCATTTCTCTGTTATCACTCTACCACACTTCAATCGCTTCCTTCTTTTCATATCTCTGTTCCTTCCCTCTCTCCAGACTTCCTTCTAACTTTTCGCGTGTTTGCTCTCTCGTCAGTCTATTCATTTCACTGTGCGTTTTCTCTCTCTTTCTCTCTCTCCTCTTTCGCCATCTCATTCTCTCGCTTACTCTTTCTCTCTCGTATCTGTCGCTCTTTCTCATCTCTCTCTCTCTCTCTCTCTCTCTCTCTCTACCCCTGACCCCTCCGCTCCCTCACCGGGCCCTTTTACTTTACGTTCCATCAATTTCAGCGTTCGTTGTGAAGCGGGCAGTTCGAGGAACGATTCGTCAATGGGTTGACTTCGTTTATGGAGGAAGGTAGCGTCGTTGGCGCAGTTGGATGTGGGGCAATTTATTTTCTGGGAGGCGAAGTGCGTCCGTCACACTGGATGCAGCGATACGGCGATAGCAGGCCCCAGCACCGTTACCAGGAAAGCGAAAAACGCGCCAATGGATTACTTCGTCCCGTTTTATTACACTGAGCTTCAGGTGTTAAGTTGTCAACGGGCAGTTATCAACAGCATGTAGGGGATGGCTTAGCTGCAAAATACGTTCAGGAATAAATCAGGAAGTTGGAATAACAAAGTCTCTCAAAGGAATAGCGGTTTTAATTTCATATTCAATGAAATGTTTTTATTGAAACCTGGAAAATATTAACTTACTAAGTACTCCAGAAATGAGATTGATCAAGAAGTGAAATGCCAGTATGAAAATGCTTTGTGAAAAACAAAATTGTTTATGATTTTTGCTAAGGTTTAATAAGTAAATTTACATTTTACATATGCAACGAACTATTTGCAATAAATAAACGATAATATTAACGATATTTAGTATTACTTAATAATCGAAAAATAATTAATAATCCTCGAATGAATGCTTAATTAAAGGGAATAATAATTGGTTACTGCTCTTTCATAGTATAGTAAGATTCAGTTCATCGGTGAAATGCAATTGACCTTACACAAACTGACCCCAGAATTATGTTCGACTAACAAAGCTCTATATGAGCTGTTGAGAGCAAAAGTGGAAGTCAAAAAACACACTTTCAGGAAAATGACGTGTAAGCGGAAAATGTTCTAGAACTGTAACGTGCAGAAATAAATGACATGAAGTGTTATGATCGTGCTATGGAGACATTTTATTAACTTACTACAGATATTTTGGATTGAAACATTGCTTATTAATTAAGTAATTAACTAGTTTGTTGAGTTACATCAGTTTTGCACACACCGTTTTTGAAATCTGTGACTTACATTGAAATAATTGGCATGAATAATTTTTGTCTGCGATAGTAATGTGATGTAAAAATAGGGAAATAGAGTGAAATTAATGCAAAACATAAAATAACAGTGTACATAATATGTTTATACACCATATTTTAGTATTTTATACAATGTAATTGATAATTAGTTAATATCGCAAAAGAAATAGAACTGTGTTTACTGTTATTACAAGTTTTACATTAATTCTCCAAAAATAAGCATCTTGGTGAAAGGTAAGTCAGCAGTGCTCACTTGCAAGTTTCTTGGAGCAGCAGGCTCCTCCTCTTGAACTTGTTCTAATTGACCCATTGATTCAAATAGGAATGTTTTTTTGAGTTGAAGTAATTGTGCTGCACTGGAGGTATGTATTGCCGAAGCTTATTAATGTCCTTTTTTGTACAGCTACAGATCACAGTTATGTTATTCTTTAAATAACTGCATTACCTGTATTTGCAAGAAATTTACTTTGGATCCTGAATTATTAATCTTTCTCACAATAGTTTTCAAAATCTGCAAAGAATACTTTAAATCCGCTAGGTGAATTTCACGTACTTCTTTCGACCTGAACAGATTTTATTTTGCCAGTCAGAGCGAACACACGAATTTTATTTTTGTCACCTTGCTCTGTGATTCTACAATCTGAGTCATTTTACATAAATGATACAAGAAATACAAGAAATTATGGTTTAAAAATTATGTTTAAATGAGTAGCTTTGCCTGTCGCAATTTTCATCCAGTCGAGAGCAATTTTTAAATTGCGATTTTGTGCTGCGCACATATCCCTAAAATTGATTAAACTTTTTTTCTCAGATGCTTCTTCTGTGATGGGTTCGATAAACAAGAAGCTATTTCTTGAGAGCCCCTGGAAACAATTATTTCTCTCCACCTGTGACCACTGCAATTGGGAATGGAAATGGGAGCACACCTCCATTCATTGCTGTGAACTGATCTGGCATGCTACCATTTAGAACTTGTTCTGCTGACTCCAGTTGACCCCAAAAACCGGGGGAGTTGATGCGAACATACAGCTTTCATTGCACCACTAAACTTACACTAAGCAGTAAAAATATTTCGTTGTGGACAATAAAGAACACTGATACACGCTAAACAACACTGTTAGAAACAAAGGGAGCCGCTGGTAGCGGTGCCCGCGTGAACGCGCAACTAAACACTTGTTGAGTGGAGCACCGAAGCACAGCGATAAGCCGAGCGATACGTTGCTTACTCGACGATGTCTATAGGAACATCTGAAAATGATTTCACCAATAAAGTAGAAAAAAATGGTGTGGCCTCCTGTTATTCTTCTTTAGCATATGGCCCCTAGATGTTACCCTTCACTGAGCCTTTGGCAGCCAATGGGTTAAGCAGGCCTACCTTACAACGAAGTTAATATATTTTCGGAGTAAAGTTTTACAATGTTGTTTTAAATATGTGAAGAAACCTGTAATCATCCTCCAAAACAGAAATGAGTGATAATATTGTGACGAACGCATGTGTGGAGGTTCGTCACACGTGCCCACACATCATAATAACGCCGATAATAGAACGGGTAAGAGAGCGCAGCGCATTTTGAAAAGGGCGCGCCCGCGGCCGAGAAGACTGTCGTTCGCAGCGTCCGCTGAACGACGCGACAAAAATGATGTACATCAGCCGGAGAGGGGGGGAGACGCCGCGTTACCCCTACCAACAGAGTACATAAAACGCGAGTCCGCGAGCGGAAGCGTCTTCTTGGTTCCGGATCGCCGACCCAACGGTTGCCTTTTGGTATTGGTATTATTCGCCGTAACGACGTTAGCTAGGAGTGTCCAACGTCAGAAAGACGTACTAGTCAGTCGTCCGCGAATTTTATTAGATGTTGAGAGAAAGTTTTCTCCAGTTACGACACAGTGGTGAATTCGCCTATTAAATTGCGATAGTAGTTTGCGCTGATATTTAGCCAGATATAATCTGCAGCAGGAGAGAGACTGGCGCGAGTTGCTTCGTGAGGCGAGAGTCTTATATCACGCCGGCGTAACGGAGCACCGGGCGCGCACAACGGACGTGCTGGACGAGATTGGAGCCGGGCGTATACCACTCGGAATTGGACGAGGGGAAGGAGCCGGGAGCAGAAGACAGAAGAAGACGGAGCCGAGAGCAGAAGAGAGAAGAGGGGCCGGGAGCTGAAGAGATAAGAATAGGGGCCGGGAGCTGAGGAGAGAAGAAACGGCGGGGAGGCAACGAGTCGACAGAGGCAAGGTCTCGACTTTGGTTGCACGAGCCATCGGTGTCCATGCGGCAGCCAGCGCCCGGACGCAAGGCCAGCTGAGCGGAAGGGGGAAGGTAACTGTTTGAGCACGAAAATCTAGGTCAAGTTCGCGCCGCACTAAGGGAAATGTAAAAGAGAAAAATACGTGGAAGTAGTGGACTCTGGGGGCAACACAACTTTCAGTTTGTGATTCATAACGCACTAGCCATTTTTGACGCCTTATTACCTGATGAGTTTGTAAATAGAATGCAGTTAATTTATTATTCATAGTTGCAACTGAAGTGTAGAGAGAGCGGTGCCCTAGCGCACGCGGTTTTGTTCCTGTAACTTTATGCAAGAAAAATTAAATTAAGATTGGTAAAGGTCACTAATTGTTTAATTAGGATTGGAGATAAATTTGGCCAAAATTTAGTTACAAAGGAATTCCTTAGTTCTTTGAGTAATTATTTAGTGTGCAAATTTTGAAGAGACTTTGTTTTTTTGACGTGAACATTTTGTGTGTTGATGTAGCATGAAGTTTATGTATGATGATGATGATTTTGTAGTAGACGTAGTGGGTTTTTGAGGCAATTAAACCCTGTTTAACTCTTAATGCGTTCTTGTTTGGATTGGCTCTCAATACCCAAAAAGTTCCTACTGCCTCGAGGTAACAATAGCTCGCAAGAGCAGATATCTGCGCACTGCCCTGACGCTCAACAATTGTGGAGGGCATTAAATTGTTATAGTTCGGGGCGGGTTTGCGTCAGAATATAAACTACGTGGTCAAGTGTTAGCACCTTTTTGTAAATAAAACAATCAAATTATTTGAATGAGTTCAAAAACTTTCATTCAAAATGAACAAATTTAGGTAATATCTTTTTTTACGTTTTTGTATGCATTGTGGAATCCATTTATTGGACAAATATTCCGCAATCAGGAAGCTGAATTCACTGCTTCCTGCGGTATGTGTGATTTGTTCTGCACATTAAGGTGCACAGGACATAGTACTACATTCGACAAGATTTCTCACATTCTTTGAAAATAAAAATAAATGATAAGACGAAAAAGAGTTGAGTACACGCAACAAAGTTGAGTGCAAATGTTAAGGTGAGCTCTGTAAATCCGTTCCCCGCTCAATGCTATTTTATAGCGTGGCAAGGTGCATATCCTACAAAACGAACAAAGCCTGAAAGTCAGTAAACACTAATAAAATGAAGGAAAAAGAGATGCAGTAAAATGAGAACTTTTTGATGCGAATCTTTGAATACGTTTGTACTATTTCTAGAAAAAACAAAGACATGTCCTACGAGAAAAACCTCGTTCATCATTTCCGACACGTTCGCTAAAAATATCTACACACGTGTTCTATCAGCAAAACGGCATCAAAACCAACTGCCTAAATGACAGATGGGACGTTTTGTAACTCGCCCTGTGCGTGAATGAAAAATAATAAAAACAAATGGATAACAATGGATGCATTTATTCCATCGCCTCCATTGAAGCAAAAACGGGTAAATGTCATGCCTGTCATCTATCAACATTTCAGCTTTAAAATGGATTTACTTAATATCTCATTGACTGATCGGGGTGCACACTGCAGGGTAAATTAGATATCGCTGCCAGCTATTTGACTTCCGAACGCTCATACATCTTCAGCTCGTGAATGTTTAACGTGAATAGAAAATAATGCGTCATAAATAATGCGTCCTGCCAAAATCTCTTACAATGAAATGAGAGGAAATATGATTGACCTAACACAAGTCTTCAACAAAGATATCGTTTTGAGATTTAGTTATGAATTGTGATATCCTGAAGAATAAAAGAGAAACATGAAATTCGCTTAAAATTATTTCTTTACAAGTGATCTTCTCATTATTGAGCGACACATTAAAAATAATAAAACCAATTATTTTCTTTTTTTGTATCAGCGCTACAGCTAACCCCACTTTGGACCTTGACTGCATACTTGGGAGTCTATTTGATAGTTCAACACAGAAAACATGGTAAATGTCTCGTGACTCCCGATACTTAGAATTATCAACAATCAATACTATTTGACAATGAGGTTATCTTCAAATTCAAACATATGCACAATTGCAATTTTTCCTAATATTTGCCTTTTCACAATGTCACGTCTTAATTTTTTTTACTTTAAGGAGAAAACTTCTGAAACTCTTAAACTAAAGCATTTTATTGAAGAAATGCCCAAAGTACCATGATTAAGAAAATTCCTCTATGGCTTCTCTCTCTAATAAATGCAATTCTCAATGCTCTTTCCAAAAAGAAAACTAACGCAATAATTTACTAATCTACCAATATGTCCAACCAGCGAAACCTACAAAAAATACATTGGTTACACGCACATTTTTGGTGAAGGTTCCAGTACCAAAACCAAGTTCTGCAAAAGCATTCAAGGTTAGTAGATTATCGAAAAATATTGTGTTGAGAAGCATGCCACTCTCCTCGCTCTAAAATACCTTGAAAATCTAAGCAAAAAAGTGTGTATTTACAGGTTCCACAAGTGTGGAGTTTAAACATTGTTGAAAATTAGGAATCTATTGAAGTCTTTAGAATAATATGCACAGATAAGTATAAATAATAACAGTTTACTTTTTCAGCAATATACAATATGTACACGTTAAGCTAGTTTACCAGGGATAAGGATGAAAAACCCAAGTCGTAAGTACAGCAGCAGTATTTAGTAGTAGCCATAAGAGCACAACTTCCCAGCAGCCCTGTAGTTTACCTAGCAATGGCACTGTTCACGTAGGTGCTCTTTAATTCAACTAGCAACTCTCTGAACCCAGTAGCCTCCTCCTATCCTATTTTTCATGGAATTACTTATTTGTATTACGTTGTGTATACTTTGTTTTGTACTATTACTCTTCATTGTGATCGCTGATGACTTAGCAATTAATTCGACCTTTAAATAAAGCAAATAAAAAAGGGTATGACGAATGATTATGCTTTGGGTGGGGGTTCCCCTCTTTTACCGCCCAAGCGAAGGTGTTGAATGGAAGAGCCCACTTCCATTTGCTGTCAATCAGTGCGCGTAGGGGAGAAATTAATTTCGAGCCGTTTGATTATCGATTCAATCACTCAGACCTCAAAATGAGTTTACCCAGTTCTGACAGACGTTACTACTAAATCAGATTATATAGCACGAATAGAGTGGGGCTTTCAAAATTACCTCACTTTATCCATGAAATTATTGTTTCTGTCTTGCTAGAATTATTGAATGGGAGAAAACTTACTATGACAGTGTTTTAACTAACAATGTATGGAATGGTTCAGAATAAAGATTCTAACTTTCAGAGCGTGTAGAAAATCCCGTTCTCTGTCAAGGCTTCATAATATGTAAGACAGAATACCCAGTCTCGCCCGTAAGTAATTGGGACAATGACATGGGATAACCGAATTTATTTCCCTTCCAAGGTCAAGGATATCATCAGAATCAGGATATCATCAAGAATATCATCAATTTTGATTTTTAGTGATCAACTGATGTAGAAGAACTTCGCTTTAATTTCTCTTATACATGTGTGCTGTTGTATACGAATTTGCTTTACAATCACGTTTGCGAAATGGAGTAAACATTGCTGACTTACTGACGGATTAACGGATCAGCAACTGTGTAAACTGGTGCGTGCCAGTAAATGCAAATCAACAATATAATTCTGTACTTTGTAGTAACCCATCACAATGGACTGAGAACATCCACATACTGTTTACTGTTTAAAGAGACACTGCGTAATTCTATTTAACGACAATAACTCCATTATAAATCAAAGAACATGAAGAGAAAAAGTGAAATCTTTAGTGGCTTATAAATGAGTATAAGTGACATGAGACTTGTTGGCATGAAAGGAAAGTTAATTTTATAATATAAAGTATGAGAATTTTCGTGAGAAACCGGATACTTTTAGATCATCTTTATTTATTTTTAATTACTAAATACGTTTATATTTACATCTCTGTGTAAAAAAACAAAACAACACTTTTCCCAACACGTCCCCCCCTCTTCGGAGGAGGGGAGTAACATCCATGCAAGCAAGCACTCATCGAGCGCCAGATAGAATTAGATCAGCACTAGGAAAACCCGGCAGACGTTGTTCTGCCCTTCATCTCCCTCTTTCCCTTCCCATCTCCCTTTCTCACTGTCTCTCCCTCCCTCCCTCGTCTCTGTCTCGGTGTGTTTCTGTCACTGCCGCTCTCTGTCCCTCTCATTCATATTTACTTGCAGATTCTGCGTGTCTCTGAGCAAATGAGGTAATATCGGGAAGCCCCGTAAAAGCAAAAATGTAATAGAATATTCAGGAAGAGTTCATTCTGTAGATTACGGTGTGAAAAACGTTTTTTGAGGCCTCTGACTTCAAAATTTTAGTTTTTAAGGCCCTAGAACGCATCATTTAGGAGTTATTTAACGATATAGATTCAAAATGCTGCCGAGTATGTTGCAGGTTGCATTTGAGGTGAATATGAAGTGGATATGTAGTGGAGTTACAACAGAATTAACAACACATAAACCTTCTCGGTTAAAAAACATGTAGAAGTGCCAACTTTCATGGAGATCAGTCCACTGATGTTATATATATATATATATATATATATATATATATATATATATATATATATATATATATATATGTGTGTGTGCTTCGAAAATACGAAAGAAACCCATGATTGTTAAAGATTGCTGTCTTACTCTGATATCTTATATGAATATATCTATATTTTGCGGTAAAGTGTGCTTATGAATACTACTTGCAAACTCATTCTTGAAATAACTACATAATAATTAAGCAAAAATGATTAGTTTCTTTTTTAGAGCAAGTCATCGTTAGAATTGATTACCATCTAGAATTAAAAACGTAGTACAAATTGCTCAGAAGAGATATACAACAAAGCTTTTTAGCACGTGTCATAAAAATCTGCCACCAACCGGACACGAAGCTAGGATCCCGTAACTGCAAAGTCCCAGAATGCGAACTCACAACTACAAACATCAACTGGCTGTGTATGTAAATATTAATGACCAATTATAGAAATTCAGAGATGGTAAGGAGATTATGTTGAATAAATTAAACTCTGCCTTTATACATAATTAGTCTCGTAGATAACAAAATTTCATTTATAATTCTCGGTAATAACATGGCTAATGCTTCTGAGTCCAAAGGAGCATGTTCATCGTTAATCTACGTCATGTTATCGAGTACGTCACCGACACCAAAGTAGCACGCACATCCCCTCGCATATACACTACAGCGTGACTAACGCAGCAATGGGAACAGCGTTAATATGGAGTGCTATACGCACGTACATTCGAGTTTACCTCTCGAATCAGGGTCGATGAGTTCTCAATAGCGTGAACGAGCATTTCGGATTACTATGTAATTGTAATAATGCCTGGGAACTATGCTTTCATTGTTTAAGAAGGGGTACTTCCAAAATTATTTTAAAAGATATCTCGGTAAATATATTCATGTACACATTTTATGTAACGTCCGTTTTTTAAGGACGTGATCCAACACCAACATTAATTGAGGGAAACATGTTATAGAATGTTTCGTCCTGGTCATTTAATTTATGTCAATAACTTTCCAGCCTCTCTTAACTTAATTTTATAATATTTTCTTTAATGATCTTCTATTATTAGTTAAACATGCGTGAATGATATAATCTAATTATTATGATTATGTAAAATAGTTTATTACACTTGCTAAATTCCTGTCCTCCACATATGTTGATCCCAGCAAAACTGTGTGGAGCCTATGCAATAAGGAGAGTTTATTTATCACTTACATCTTGGTCCATTTAGCTAACTATTCATGTTAAAGTGTTTCACTCAATGCTATATACCTCGTGTTTTTCAACAACGTATGTAAGTAGCAATGTGCTACTTTCTCTGCGGAGACGACTCTAACAATATTAATTGCTTTTAAAGGCTAGGAAGTTCATGGCCCAATTTAGTGCCTTGTCACGTCATTTTCAAAATCGGTTGTGCGGTGATAATCGAGTTTAGGTTACAGTATGCGGCCCGCGATTCGTATAATACATGTCTCAGTTAGTGCTCGGTAAGGTTAATTAGAAGGGGTAAGCGCAATAGCGGTCTAAGCCATAAAAACATGAAAAATCAAGGGAAAGTTACATAGTTTGGTTACAAAGACTTGAGAAGAGAAAAAGAGTGGCTTCATTCTTAACTTTATAGAGAAAAACTGCTCAAACCAACAATGTAAAAAGATAGTTCATCTTCTTACATAACAGTGTCACTAACTCATTTTGTAATTTTTGGGGGTTAGACCACTATTGCTCTCATCCCTTCTTTGTTGTTTTCTATTTTACTCTATAGATGGATTTTATTAGTTTTCAATTAATTAATATCCGAGGAACGTCAGGTATTTTAGCTAGTTATTTTAGAAATGTATGTATTTGGCATTTTGGGATGATTGTCCGACTTTCACAAATAACTAAAAGTATCCCCAATGACTGGGCTTAGTTTAATTCCCACGCTTGGTGGTAAGAGAGATATGTGGCAAACATGACGAATTCCCTTCACCGTAACTTTTCTACAAATTCAACATGAAAGAAATTCTATAATATTTTGATAAGTCTATTATATACAATTGTTGGATGTACACCCTAATATTTATTTACTGTAAATAAATCCTTCCACAAAAATGTCCACATAGCTGTTCTGCTTTTGTCCATCTGTAATATTAACTAGAAGGAATCCGCACCAAAGATAAACTTTTGCTCCTCTTTGCGTTATTATTCATCAACTAGCAACTATGAGTAGCCAGTTGTTGAATTAACAGTAATGAAATTTAACAATAATGACACCTTTAAAAACACATTTAAAGATTTAAAATTGTCGGATAAATTGCATTGAGAAAGACATTTCTGGCTACAATATTGAATCTCTAAAACAAATTTGAACTTTCCAAATTTTCAAAATTTCTGAAGTTTTAATGAAAATAATAACTGTTTCGTTTCTTAAAAGCACTGCCTCTATTCGAAAAAATGAAAGAAAAAATTAGCGGTCATTTCCAGAGAATGTTGATAATATCACAGAGGCCTTGTATAAACCACCCCCAAAATTAAAATATTTTAATAATCTCCTCAACATTGGGACAACTAGGTATTAATTCTGACGTATTTACCAAGTTTCAGCTGAAAAGCAATAATCTGACAGAGTTATTCATGACACATATTCCATATATACATCCATACAGATATTTTGGGGTACAATTTATGTTTTTTCTCTCAATCTGCAGCTATCTTAACCATCTTTCGAACAACATTAATACGCCTTCAACGTCACATGTCTGCAAAGTTACAGTTTAAAATAACTTTAAATACGGATATTACGACCAAAATTAGATAACATATTGTTTAGGAGATTCCAATACTCCCCCACCCCATACTCCACTATAGGGAGGGAGAAAATAAAAATGAAAGGTCCCGCAAACTCTGATGTGCAGAGCAGTTAATAGCAATATAGGTGTTATCCTCTATCAACGAATGTAAAGATTGCTAGACTAGGAAAACCTATAGTCCATTTTGTGCCCTTCTCGTCGCATCAACGTTTTCACATTCCCCATGCAATTTAAATGCACCTCACACTTCAAGGAAACTCTGCTAATTTGAACTTGTTCCCAGCAGGCGAGCCAGAAATCAATGACCCTGCGAAGACTAAGAGAAGGCAGTAAAAAGACAGGAGAAGGCAGGGGAAGAAATGAAACGGAAGAGGAAGCGGTTCCTGCGAGAGGTCGTAAAACGCAAGGGCTGCCCCCAAAAGGAAATTACCCCTTCTAAAAATATCCTCCGCATTATCTCTTGCCATTCGGTTAACAAACTCGTGCCATCCGTCGTCAGACCCACAGAGAAACCTAACCTAGTATAACAGGGAACCCTATGGAAAATCCAGAGTATTGTATCAACAGATGTGTTGACCGTGGTGTCCACCGATGTGTTGAGAGAAAATTTTAACTAATTTTTTTTTGCTCGCGAATAGGCTGCCTTGGACCACGCTTGTTAGCTCCCTGTATTTACCAGGGCTTAGTAAGATTATCTCAGTGGCAGGTGCACGTAATGTTTATTAGGAATCAGCATTTTTCTGGATCTGATTTTTATTCCCCAGTACTAAGAGCCCTGGGGATAGGGAAGATGAAATGATGATAATGAGGGACATACACAAACATACACATGCCCAAGGTGGGACTCGAACCCGCGATCCTTCCGTCCGAGATCGCCACGGCACTACTGGCTTAGCGATCTCGACTATGAGGACAGGTGTTCACTGACATTTAATATTGTTTGTATTATATTATTGAATTTTAAAAGATTATGAAAAATCATTATGTAAATTATGTAATAATTTACTCATTGTATTTTTATTTAAATTGGTTTGAGAAAGAAACTCACGTTATCAGCATGGTGACCTTCAGGGTTGGGCAGTATTTAAATTCTTGTATTTGAAATACGTATTTTAAATACATTTTGTATTTAAAGAACCGTATGTTTGATATTCTTGGACATGAATTTTAGAGATGTATTTAAATAGTACATAAAATAGGAGTATTTTAAAAAAGAAGTACTTTAAATACAGATGAAGAAGATAACAAGAATAGTTTCTTTTTCTCTGATTCTGCTAGTGAATGGACCTCGTTGAAACCAAAATAAAAACTCCTTTCAGCTGTTGAGCTTTTATACTCTTCATTTTTAAATGATAAATCTAAATCATTAAAAAAGCTGAACAGTTAACAGAGAATAAAAAAGCTATTATTACTTATAAGTTTATGTTCATCCGCGCCCGTTCAACAACTGTTTTCCTTTGCGGTTTTTATATATTCGCCAACAAAGGGTATATTGTCTGATGATTTGTTTGAAAAACTAGTCGTTTTAAAAGGAAATTCTGTTTATTTGAGTTAGACATATTTTTGATATCATTTTTATATTTGAAAGTGTATTTGTGAGAGTGTGAGTGAAAGTTTTTTATATTAAAAAGTTTTTAGTTATTGTTCAGAAATTTATGATTGTGAATTAATAATTTATCGTAATTGGCAATTACAATATATTGTTGCAATAGAAAAATTACTTACTTACTTACTTCCTCTTCATGGATTAGGCAAATTGCCTGTTCCGACCTCAATGTTCACACCATCGCTTTCTTGGCCTTCCTGGATCTCTTCTTCCCCTCACTGTGTAGAGCAACGCCTGCTTTGGATGGCGGCTGTCTTCCATCCTCAGCACATGCTCTTTCCACTTGATTTTACTTTCTTTAATTTTTTCATTAAGTGAAAATATCTTAAGTTGATTTCTGATGTCTTGATTCCTGATTTTATCTAGTAAAGTGGTTTGATTAACAGCTCTCAAGAACCTCATTTCGGAACTTTGTATTGCGTTTACGTAGCTATTCTTTGTTACCCATGTCTCACTCCCATACATGATTACTGGTACCGCCATTGTTTTGTAAAATTTCATTATAGTTTCTTTTTTTACCCTATTCCTTAGTTTTCGTCTTATTGTTCCGCACATAAATTGAAATCTATGAAGCTTTCGTTTCACATCGTCGTCATCGCTAAAAGATATTTCACAACCAAGGTATAAAAAGTTTGAAACTTGTTCCACAGGGTTTCCTTCAAGAGCTATTTCAATTCTGAGAGGATATTTCCCATGCCAGGCCATAACTTTAGTTTTCTTTGACGATATTTTAAAATTATATTCTTTACTTATTTCATTTAAGAGGTGCAATGATTTCTGAAGGTCATCTTCATTTTCTTGTAAGATTATTTGGTCGTCAGCAAACAGCAGAGTATTAATGTATTTATCACGGCCAAATCTTATTCCAGGTTTTATTTTTGTTTTCCAGTTTTTAATCATGTTATCTATCTATATATATATATATATATATATATATATATATATATATATATATATATATATTAAACACGGTTGGCGATAAGCTGCAGCCTTGGCGTACTCCTTAGTTCACTATAATCTCTTCAGAGAGCTTGTATCCCTAGGTCTATGGTAATTGTTGTGTTCCTATACAGACTTCTTAAGTATTTCTATTAAATGGTAGGGGTATCCTTCGTTTTCTAATATTGTCCATAGTTGGTTCCTGTTTATTCTGTCTAATGCTTTTTCGTAGTCAACAAAAGCTATACATGTCCTGTAATTAAATTCTTTTCTTTTCTCTAAAATTTGTTTTAGAATAAATACATTATCAGTGCATGATCTGCCTTTCCGGAATCCACACTGATCCTCTGATAGAAGAGCAGCTGCTAAAGTTTTTAATCTGTTGTTAAGAATTTTAGTATATATTTTGTATCCTTCGTTTAAAAGACTTATTCCCCTATAATTATTACAATTGTTTCTTGCTCCTTTTTTGAAGAGATATATTATTTTTGATTTTCTCCAATCATCTGGTATGTCTTTTTTCTGCCAGCACAAGTTTATGAAATGAAGTTACCTGAATTTCAAGAATAAGCCACCATATTTTATTAGTTCTAGATTTACGTTATCTAGTCCTGGAGCTTTCCTATTCTTAAATGATTGCAGTGTCCCCTGTAGTTCGTCTACATCGATTAAATCTATTCCTCTAGCATTTTCCTGTACCATGACATTTCCTGCTGTGTTGACAACATTTACATCTTGATTGTACCACAGTTTTTTATAATGTTCTTTTCATTTGTGTTCTTGGAAAACATTTATATTGGCAGTTCCTTGTTTAAGAATTTCATTAATTTGTAAGGCACTTCTTGCCGTCCATGAATGGCATCTTCTATATTACTTATTAATCTCTCCCAAGATTCTTCTTTAAGTTTTCTACTTAGCGTTTTAACCTTATTCCTTTTCAGTTTATAATCGTTAACATTAATTTCTGTTCTATTCTGTAGCATTTTTAAATATGCTTCTTGTTTTTCTGTCACTGCATTTGCTATTTCGTCATTCCATATCTTCAATCCATTTCTTCTTCTAAATTTATTTTTCATTCCTACTGCTTCTTCTGCAGCTTTATGGATTGCAGTGCTGATATTTCTCCATTCTTCATTGACGTCTTCACTAGTTGAGGTTTCTGATAAGTATTTTTGCAATCTGGTTTGATATAGATGTTTAATGCTTTCATCTTATAGAAGGTAAGTTTTATAAACTGCCTGATTTTTTTGGGTGGTTTTATTTATTCTTCTCTTCCATTTTTCTAGTATTTTTATTTTTGAAATTACCAAGAAATGGTCAGTGTATAAGTCACTGCCCCTATGAACTGTGGTGTCAATCACATCTGGAGCAAGTTTTTTGTTTACCATTATATAATCCAAAATTGATCTTGATCCTCGAGCTGCCCATGTATATTTATGTATGTCCTTTTTTCGAAAAAAAGGAATTTGTAAGTTTCAGATCATTATTTACAGCAAATTCTCTAAGTAATTTTCCATTTTCATTTAAGGTAGGTTCTCCATTTGTGCCAACAATGCCTTCTATAGGACTATTCCCGACTCGTCCATTGAGATCTCCTCCAACAATTAAGTTATCATTCCTGTTGACTTTATTCACTACAGACTGCAATATTTCATAAAATATTTTTGACTCATCTTTCCTATTCTCTTCTGGCGCATATACAGCAATAAATGTTAGATAACCTCTTTGAATTTTTAATCTTACTTGTAATATTCTCTCATTTTCAATTGTGTAATCTTGAATTTTACTCTTCCATTTCTTATCAATGAGTATGGCCACGCCTGCTGCAGCTCTTTGTTGTTGTTTAACTCCGCTGTAAATCATGGTGTATTCACCTATATCTTTAGTTCCGTGTAATTTCTTTTTCGTTTCTGTGATTATGGCTAAGTTGATATTCTTTCTTTTCAGTTCTCTATTTAGTCCCTCCTCTTTATTAGTTAAGCTCCTGACATTCCAAACTCCTATTTTTACAATATCCTTAATTCCTAACCTTTCATTCTTTGCCAATTTCGTCGTATTTAGACCAGCCGGGCCAATAGAAAAATTATAATGCAAAAAATATTTTATTTACTGTATTTTGAGTTTTTAAAGTATTTTAAATACGTATGTATTTATCAGCTCAAAACCTAATGTATTTTGAGTATGTATTTAAATACTAATTTAGAAAGTATTTTAGTGAAATATTTAAATACTAAATTTAAGGTATTTTTCTCAACCTTGGCGACCTTGCACATATTTTTTATAAATTTCGTAATACTGCATCAAACTTTAATTGCAGAAAGTACCAATTTATCCAAAGGTTTATATAGTATATTAAAATATAACGTTGCGGAATAAAATCTTAGAAAATCATCGAGTCGAAACCTTTTTTCTTATTTCTGTTACCTTAATAATTAATAAAGTCAAATATTCAGTGTCTAGAATGTTTACAAATCTTTCAGCAATCAACGTTTAGTTTCATCCATTCCAGTGGCATTATGAAGTACAATGTAATGCAAAAATCTATTCTACTCACATGCGAATTCAAGGCCGTATTTTGATCAACATTTTATTATTATACAAATACATAGTGAGAACCTGGTAAAGGTTTCTTCCTCTTCTTTGGGGCTTTTGTCCAGCCGTCCCGATGGGACGCATATTTGACCATGCACTAGACACCGACATACTTGCAGACTCTTCTGTTCTGGGGTACTTCGCGACAGCACATACGCCAGGTCATTCGTAACATCACATACGTGATAGACAAGGGACTTAAAATAATGACCGGAGGCGGGAGTCGAACCCTCGACCCTTCGGACAGAATCGCCGAGTTGGTACTCGCTCTTAGCCACCTCGGCCATCCAGGTCGGCCTGGTGAAGTTTTTTTGTCATAATAATAGGAAATAAGAACTTCAACATCCCTTGCTTACGTTCTTGACCTCACCGTTCTCTTCTACTTAGAAGGCGAGCCCGACTTACTTGTTTCGTTCAAAGATTAGACTTTCCTGGACGTAATTCCATTTGCCAGCACATTACTTAAATTCAATGCTGCAAAACAATTTTTAGGTGAAAGACATTTCCTGAACAACAAAATGTATTTACTATTCAAGTTTAATTAATCAAATCATTCATCAAAATCATTCAAAAAAATGAAAGAATATTCATATCAGAAATATTTAATACTAATCTAGTATTCATCCACATTGATTATCTCCAAGTACAATTTTAACCCTCGTACTATATCTGCAATTTAAAATCAAGTACTATACCTGGGGTCTTTTTGCAGCCCAAGCTTTACTGATGCTTGGAAGCGGTAAACAAGAATGTGTACGGCAATATACTGAGTGTAAATAATAGCTTTGTTATAAGTACACATTTTATAAGCTATTTTCAATAACATAGTAAATATAATTTGTTTATATTAAATATTTCACATAAAAAAATAACCTCTACCGTATGTAATCTCCATTGTTGTTACATCAGGGTTTAGAAATATTTATAATGGTTTACGAAAGTTATTTCGATAATCGATTGTTTATTATTTGCAAATGGACTCGTTTATCCAATCTAATTCTCCAAACCCCAGAGAAATAAAATGCCTTACGATAATCATTTGTTAAAAATATTTAAGTGAATGCCATTCAAAATAAATGTGATTTAAATGAGCGAGGTAATTTAATAATCAATCAAATAATGGAGTAATAAAAGAAGTCATCTCCGTCAACTTATTTATTGAGAGAG
The DNA here is from genome assembly GCA_031308135.1 of Acheta domesticus. Classification (NCBI taxonomy): domain Eukaryota; kingdom Metazoa; phylum Arthropoda; class Insecta; order Orthoptera; family Gryllidae; genus Acheta; species Acheta domesticus. Next base: position 59,092,978 of record JAHLJT010002630.1, read on the forward strand.
AGAGTGGGCTTTCGATGGCTTTTGCCGTCATCATCAGTCTACAGGTACAAAAAATAAAATATAATAGTTACATTTAAAATTATAATAGCAAATTAAATTACAAAATATGCAATTCAAGGTGTGTATTAATACAGGGACCAATAGCAAATGAAACTAAAAAATATAATATGCAAAGGGGGGGATAAATGTAAATAATATATACATTTAAAATGATTATTACAGACTAATAACAAATAAAATGGCAAAATATGAACTGCAGCGGGGGGTTAATGCAGATAATAGACATATTTAACATTATTAAAGAAGGCAGGTTCACCCGAGAGGGTATTTGTACAGACTAATAGCCCATAAGTAATAATAATTAAAATCAATAACAAATGTTACAAACAAGTGGAAAAAATAAGTTGAACCGCTTGGCCTACCTCGGTGTGTGTGACGAACGTCGGGAGGTCGGAGGGTCGATTAGTATTTTTTTATGATTTTTAAGGTGAAGAACGTTCGGCCAGGGGTATATAATTGCGATAATCTAGTCAGACAGACGTAACAGCTGAGTGAGTGAAATTTGAACCGAAGGTATCTTGGCAGTGAAAATGGCAGGCAAGAATCGTTGAGTCCATTCCGTATGGGGCAGTGTGGGTTCCGCCTTCCCAGTTCCATTGCGAGTTAAGTTGAGTGTCATTTGCCCTTCTACGTATCGCAGAGATAAAGGCCATGACATGAAGAGACCCGCAGAGTCCAACGGGGACACTCTGCTTTGATTTGGTTTGGACTATATGGCACCATTCTCGTTTCTTGCTGCTTATTTTTGTTCTGAAGCTTCATAAGTACGGTAGAATCCTTTTTAAATTATTTGTGCACATCTAATCACATGTAAAGTGATAAAAATGTCATTTGTGATAATTTTGTTTATACATTTGAACCTCTTAGTACTTTTGGCATGTATTATTTTCTCATTGATCGCGAAGTTTTATCTTTAACAAACATTTATCGTTTCAACGATATTTCAATCTGTTGTCAATTATAACGTAATAGTAAATTATGTTAAGATGGCAGAAACAAGGCTTTTTTGTCGGCCCCGTGGACGAAAACGCTAAGGCAGAAGTGCCGTTGTGATCTCGGATCGAGGGATCGCGGGTTGGGATCCCGTCTCGGGCATAGTTGTATGTGTTCATCCTTTCACTCCCTATCATCACCATAGCGTTTCATCCTCAAACCATAACGTTTAATACAATAGTGATTGCTACTGATCTAGTAGTTGATGCAACCTTAAATTTAAAAAAATTAAAAATGCCTTTTTTGCTCGATGATTGTAGCAAACCCAGGTCATTAGGCCAACGGTTGCAATCAAAAATAAATAAAAAAAACACCCCCGTTCCTCCCATGTATACTATTTTTAGCCATACTTGCATATATTATCCTTCATTTACGTAATGTACACAGGAGTCGTCAATAATAAGGTTGTCCTGGAATAGTTTCTAAACGATTTAAATTTTGTGATGAAATTTTCACCAAACGTTTCAGAACACAGGGGATCATCAATCGTATATATTAGCTTCTTTATAGAGTCTTTCATTTTTAACACACTGGAATAATTTCGTTCCTTTAATAGAGCATAATACTTGTTTATACGAATTTGATAGTTCTTAAGAAGGCAAATTCAGAAACACTACAAATATTGAAATTTGTAGAATAATTAAAGACTTGAAATAAAAAGGATGTAAGTGCCATTTCCATACTTTCAAGAAAAATTAGTTTATATATACGTTAAACCTAATGGCACACACTACTTCTGCCATTTATAATCACCCCGCACAATTACTGTCAAGAAATGAGTCTAGACTTTGGTTCTCATTTAGGTTATACGACTTGATTCATTTATCATTATTCTGGTAAAAACGTAAATTTACCAAAAATGGCTCTTAAATCCATTTTCATTTCAAGTCTTAAATTACAAACAGTAATGAGCATTAAATTCCGTCATGTAGTTCGGAAGTTCGCCGTCGAAAGTTCGCGGTGCAGCTGGATTTCTAAACGTTTCCACCACCACTTTCGTTCGCCAATTCAAACCGTTACGGTTTAAGACGTCTAGCGCATTGTATGACTTCTAAATAACAATCAACACCGCGATACATAATAATTAGGGCCCGGATTATTATGTAATTACATATTTCCGTATGTTAACTCTATAATCAAAACCACATATTTACGTTTCATGTCGATTAGGGCCTAAAACCGATGACTTTTTAGTACATATATTTACATATTTTACCCGAAAGTACATATACTTACATATTTTTCACAAAAGTACATATTTTTAAATATTTCTTAATATTTTGTTTTTCTGCATTCTTTTTGTATAATTCTTCATTTATCCTACATGTTTTTGATAAGGAATAACCAAGACAAACAATTCAGCATTGTCAAACAATTTTTCGACAGCCTCCTCCCCAAATTGGCGCTATTGCATTGCGTAAAAATGTTGATATTGCAGTTCGCAGAATCCTACAAAAGGGCAACGTGTTGCACTCCAAAGCTTCCAGTGTGTAGATTTCAGCGCGAGTAAAGCAGAGAACAAAATACTACTCAGAAATAAATTTTGTGTATGACAATGGTACGTCTAGCAAACGATAACTCGCGCCCACAACGTATTTTTCAGAGGTCTCTCTTGACCTTAATGCCCTTCGCTAAAAATTACAATCACCAACGCAGCTCAGAAAGCGCCATTGACAGTTTTCTTTCCCCGTTTGTTGCACTGGAGCCTAAACCCTTGTTGTAAAGTATCTCTGTGAGGTGAAAATCTAAAGTAAAATCATGATGTGGCACTACAGCTTTTGGATAAGAAAAGGACAGAAAATAATTCACGGCGATTGGCTTAAACCTTGTGGTAACGCAGACTGGGAATTTGCCATAGGCAAAGTTTGGTTTATCTTTTCAGAGAAGTCAAGCAATAGCGTCTTGGGTAAGAACATTATTAAAGAAAGCTGAATTTGTGCTAAGAGTCAATTGATTAAATATCAACCAGCATTGTTTTTATTCCCTAATCCGTGAATAGCATTGAACAGTGACATGTTGGGACAAAGTTTGAATATACACCAGTAACTTCATGCGATAAATTGCGATAAAAAATGCGATAAAAAAGGAAAAATTCCATCCCTATAGAGTATTTGAGTAAACTCCTCGTGTGCATGCTTGCGGATGAGCCGTTCCGGGGTTCTCACGGGTAGACTACTTCCCGTGCACTAGTGAAGACAAACGAGGTGTCATTCGACGCGTCTCGGCGTCCTAATGGGGAACTGATAATTTGTTGGCTATAAAATTCTAAGAAATTTCCAAAAACGTATTTTTTCGTGTTTTGGCGCTGTGATCTTGGTAAGTATGCCGGGAACTAAACAACGCCACCTAACTAGATGTAGGTGGTGTTGATTAAACTCCAATACAATACCGACGAAGAGAAAGACAGAGAAACGAGAACAACGAAGAAGAAGAAGAAGACGACGAAGACTAAGAAAACGACGACGAAGAAGGAGACGACGTAGAAAAAGGAGACGACGAAGAAGAAAAAGAAGGAGCAGACGACGAAGAAGAAGAAGTAGGAGGAGACGACGAAGAAGAAGGAGGAGACGACGAATAAGAAGAAGGTGGAGACGACGAAGAAGAAGAAGAAGGAGGAGACGACGACGACGACGAAGAAGAAGAAGAAGAAGAAGGATGAGGAGGAGGAGACGACGAAAAGAAGACGACAAAGAAGATGAAGACGAGGAAAACGAAAAAAGATGAAGAAAAAAAACAAGTCACACAACCGAAAGTAATTTAAAGCGTCGGTGACGTCACATTCAGCTATTTTCTAAGTATTTGAAACAAATTTTTGTTTCTCATTCTTTACGGAGACCATTGTAAATAACAGAATTGTGAGTAGAATTATGTTTTAATTTTTTTCTTTACGAGTATATTAAGTCTACACAGATCAACATTAAGCAAAAGTATTTTATTAAAACGAATTGATATAATAATTAAAGTGTTACATATTTCTTACTTTTTAGTACATATTTCACATTTTAATACATATATATGTATATATTTTCCTAATTTTTAGTACATAATTATCCGAGCCCTAATAATAATAAATTAGACAGTCTAAAAATCGCGAAAGATAAGATTGGCGCATGCTGAGAGTGAGTGGTATAGAGTGCAAAGCAGGGATTTTTGGGGTTCGAATGTGGTTATGTTGGAATGGAAACAAGTAATTAAATCTAAATCCAATATCGTTAAACGAAATTTGAAGGTAAATAAGAATGTCACAGTTGATTAGGGTCCCAAGGAAACGTGTTAAATTAAGTTCAACCAGAATTCTCGGAGTTTTCTGGACTCCATATCTTAGGAGTTGGTCAGTCATAACGGTTATTTATCGGAACATTTTATTTAAACGGCAAATAAAGAAAATAAATCAAAATAATCACTGTCCAATGTAAGTGTTTCGTTATTCTTCAAATATGTCGTTGATTATATTAAATAGTGCAGTTATTTTTTCAAATTGGGCAAATCTTTGTATTTGATACAATGTTTCGCCGCAAGGATCTTCCTTGCTAAGTAATTTGAATTTTTTGTAGAGTCATCCTTGCAAATACACCAGCAACGTAAACTTTAGTTCACTTAGAAGAAGGATTTGCATTTCAGTGTTTCGTAATTATTGCAAAACCTCGTGCCGAAACATTAGACATTCTTTAAAGCCGATATCTCAATTTCCAATTGCGGAACTTTACATCTGCATGAATAAAGATTAAGAAAAATCTCCAGTCTTTAAATTGTCGTTTCTCACACCTCCATGTAAAAGAAGGCCACTTTTGACACAGTAGGATCAACTAAATTTACATTTACCGAAAAAACTTCTTTGTAAGAAAAGAAGGAAGATGTTGAAGTTATACGCAATTAGACATCTCAATTTGTAAAAGAAATAAAATGTGTACTTTTTTAAATTTTTATTAATCGTTGTTCGACTTGTTAAGTACGAATGCAAAAACGTGAAAAAGTTAATTTTTTTCCTTACAAAATTATTACCTGTGAATAACACACGTTTAATTTCTATCATACTACTTACGCAGTATAGAGGAAATATTGTAAGGCTGCGGGCAAAACGGCGACTTTTCGACAGAAAAACTCTTTCTTGGCGAGACATTGTACCGAACAAGTGCATAAATCTTATTTCTATTTGTATTAACTTACTTCCTCTAGTAAATTGTGTAGTCGCAATCCTTGTTTTGTGGGTTCTAGATACCGAAAAATTGATTGACGGCAAAAGTTTCTCTCTCAGTCTATCCCTCTGTCTGTGGTCTTAAACCAGTGGTTGCCAACTCAATGCTCTATGACGTCACAGAAATCCGCCCTCTTGCTCTGAGCCGAGCGTCGGAGCAAAGGTAGTGCCCAATGCGGGCCCATTTCAATTTCATTTTGCGAGTTGTGTCAGTATTATAATAGATGAATGAGATGGTTATTGTATCCAAACCTTCCAGAGGGACTTCTTAAATCATAGCGATAAAAGGGGCCATGCACTAGACATGATCAGATCGCAAGGATTTGAAATTCGCTCTTGAAATTCAGTCAGGAATTAAGATTGTAAATTTCATCTCGAGGAGTAAAAGCAACGCAAACGAAATGACCAATCAATTGAAATCCATGAATTCAATAGTTAATTGTAGTACCAAATTATGGAAGTGCTCATTTCGTTAATAATAAACTAAGAAGTAATCTTGGAAGTTCCAGTCGATCTTCTATTATCTCCAAAACATGTAGTGTTGTCATCATTGATAGGCAAAATCGTGTGCCAAAACCTCTTTCATCGAATTCTTGAAAATTTGAACGTTCCTAACTGAGAAATCCTAGGTATCAAGCTAGGTATCAGTATTATTAGGTTGTTATCCTAATTAACTCGTTAATTCGGATAACAACCTAATAATATTTGGGTTGATAAACTACACATTATCAATTTTCAATTCGCAAATACCTATTACCACTCCACCCCTAAACAAACGTTTCTTCCAACTCCTATCGTTCACGAGTTATTAACACATTCCTCATCCATTCACCTTCTCATCTTACAGTTAACACACTTAACACTCACAGCTAACACAAAGAAGTGAGCTTGTCAGTCTCACTGCTATGACAGATAGAAATGTCCCCTTCGACCTTGCACTCCTCCGTTATATAATAGCACCTAATTACCCTAGACTGGTTCCACCATTATGCCAGCACTTCGTGACGTTTGACAACTATTCAAAGACTACGGCTGATAGGCTCTTAGAAGAGCACTATGAGTATAATTTAGTAACTTAACAAATCAGTGACTAAAGTTACAACCCAAACTGCAACCAGATAGCTGCAACCATACACCGGCGCGCACAAGTTCAACCACAATGAAGACGAGTGGTGCAAATGGGTTCATTCAAATACGAGGGTTGGGGCAGACGTCAAGGCAACTATTTTTTTTCTAAAAGAAATGTTATCGGATTGCAAAATTTCATTTATATTATAAACTAATGGTTATCCGACCTTCAAACGCTAAAAGATAAACATAGGGAAGATGTAACATTCGAAAAGGCCACGCAATAAGCGGAGAGTCTCGCAGAGCGCGGCGCGACTCGTTCCCGGGGGGTGAACGAGAGTGGGGGAACGCGGCAGCAGTGAGAGCTTGGAAATGGCGGCGATTGGACGTATGCGCGAATGCTGAAGTTTTTTAACTGGAAAGCCGGGAAGAAGGCACGAATTTACTTTAGTGGAAGTGTAGAAACCGAGAATGTGTTTCGGAAAAGTGATAGATGTTTGTTAATGGGTAGTTGGTACGGAAGAGACCGTGATGGTGACGGATACTGCATTGACAACAGGTGGACACGTGTGGTAGACGAGGTGAGAAAGCGAACGCGAGTGATGGACGGTGTGGTGGCTAAAGTACACGAATGCGAGTGCAGGAATAGATTGTTGCAGTAATTAACAGACTGTTAACATATTCGGTGAGAACTCGGATGATCGGGACGGAGAGTGTTCAGCATCTCGCGGGCGAGCATGTGAGAGCCCGATATTCCGAACCCCAGTTGCGTGGCGCATGTGATGGGGCGCCGTGAGGAAAGAACTTGTACTCTCGCGGAAGAGATAGGGTGGATGAGAGGGCGAGGGACATCACAGCGGCGACGGGCAATTTGGAGTTTCCCGGTGGCGGGGCGGCTCGAGGCCGGTGGCGACGTCGGCGGCGACACGAGGGCACGCCGCTCACCGGTAGAGCCGAGTGGAACCCGACCGTAGCCGAGAGCGGACGAAGGTTGAGACAACGCAAAGAGACGACCTAAGTATTAAAACATTTTTTATAACGGGCGGAACCAATTGTAATGGGCAGGGAAATGGTGTGAGACTATTCAGAAGCACAATACAATGTCGAATGTTAATGAATTAAGATAGATAAGTAAGTTGTTTCATTAAGTTAGATAATAACAATAGTGTTTAGGAGGTATGGTTAATTAAAACCTTGGGGGCAATTCTGAACAATGATCCAGATAGTGTGATTTGTTTGGAAAAATCTGATTAATGCCTATTAATAATAATGTTGAATCTGGGAAATGTCAGGTGGTTTTATTTGAGAACGTGCCAGCACATACCTTATCAAGGCGATCCCCCAAGAACCAACCCTGTTACCCTTATCACTGTTAAAGATTTTTATGTGTGTAGCTATCCATGCCTGGCCGATCACGGAAGCTGGTAAAGTACAGTTACAATATCTTGAAAGAAATGCTCCAGTAGGGGTGTTTACATCAACAAATAGCTCTGCAAGTGTCTCTATTGGCACAGAGAGCAATTTGAAATCAGTTGTCCGTCTACCGACGTGCGAGGTGAATGTAGTATGTTTCCAGTAGCACTCTTACTCCAAGAGAGCTGTTCACCATGGAAGGAATGTCCGAGAATGTCAATATGGAATTGGTTGAAGCTAGTGTAATAATGCCCGTCCATTCCGGACAGCCGCGAGGTGCGCAGGAGAGTTTCTGCTGCATGTGCAGCAACCACTGATTAGCAACGCACGTGACGACCTGTGAGTGTGCGTATCAATGTGATGTGAAGTAATCGAGCATCTACTCGTACCTAATCAGGCCTTTAGAACGGGTATGTAATGCTTTTCGAATTTGTGAAGTCGTATTCTTTAAAAGGTATTAGAACATGAAACGAGTACGGTCATTTCATATATAATAAATATGGTAAATTTAATTTATGTGAGTGGATTTTTGTTTGTTTATTATTGTTCAATCTCGCGAACAATTACAAGGAAACTCGCCAGCAGGGAACAGCCTCAAATTGTCTTTCCCCCGCACGGCCAACATTCTTCGGCTGCCCCACCTTCAAAGCTTCTCACGGCTCTAGCAAGGCTATGCATAAATATAAGAAATGAAACACAGATGTCCAGGCCACAAAACAATTCTCGTCGAGCTCTCTCTGCCGCAAGCGCCGAAGCGCCGCGCACCGCGTATTGTACTGTAAGCCGGGGAAGGGTCATTACCCACCGCCGGCGCGCCGGGCGCGCGGCCCTCAAGCCATTAGCCGTTTACCTGCACTTTTCTCAGTCTTCGGCGGCCAGACATATTTACAAACATACCAAATATCGCTACGAGCCTCCCGCCCCAATACTGGCGTTAGTATTGACGACCACGAACGCATTTGCTAGGCAGCCGCGCCCGCGCCCGCGCCCGCCTTACCGCCCTTTTCTCTCAACCAGCTTCGCGGTTCCCGTGAGAAAATACCAAACCTTGCTAATGAGATGCAGCCATCGCGGGCACAGCCAGTGCCGCCCATAGTCACGTGACACATTTCGGAACATAACAAATAGCGAGCATCTCTTGTGGCACACTACGTCTCACTGCATATCATAGGCTAGCTGCAAATATCACGTGACTCTCCCCCCTCTGCTTTCGGAAACATATGTTTCAATAAATACGGCAACTTCGCTCCCACGCGCCACTGTTATGTCAAACTTCTATGTCATCACTTCTATGTCATAACTTCTGTGTCAAACTCTGCTGCTACTAAGCAGTAACTTCTGTGTCAAACTCTGCTGCTACTACGCAGGCACTTCTAAGTCAAGTTCTATACTGCTGCTACAATTATTGCTCTGTTCACTACTATGTGAAACTACGCAGTCACACTTCTACGTCAAGCTCTACTACTACGCAGTCACTCTTCAGTCAATCTCACTGCTACTATTACGCAGTCACTCTTCAGTCAATCTCACTGCTACTACTACGCAGTCACTCTTCAGTCAAACTACTATTACTGCTCTGTCAAACTACTCACTATTCAGTCAATCGACTTCTTCTTCTTCTTCTTCAATCGACTTCTAACAGTCATTACTACTCAGTCGCTTCAGTCAACTACTAGACAAACGACTACAATTGGCACATTTGTCAATTCGCCGGACGAGTATCAATTCTCGCTCTACTCGACAGACAGCCTGCAAACGAATCAGCTGTCTTTGCTCTGCCTATCAAGGCTCCGACAAGCAATCAGCGCGGCCAGCAGGCCGCGATCTACATTCGGGCCACCCGTGAAGCAGCCTTCAGCAGGCCAAATCAACAGTACGGGCCGCTCCAGCAGTCGATGCCCATGGTGCCATTCAGCCTACGCGCCACGCGCCCATGGTGACATTCAGCCTACCAGCCGTATCATCTGCAGCCCATTTCAACCGACGGCACACACACACACTTAGCCGTCTGACCTGGGTTGGTGCTTGCTGTACTCTCATCAATCTGTAAGTGTAAACTTCAAGCAAGAAGAAACTTAAATCACAAACATTCATTGGTCCTCCGGCTTGCTGCCTAACTACTTACTTGTAAAACTAATCATTATTTCAAGAATTAAATTTAATTTATACACAAGTGCATTGCCTTTCATTTGCCCCTAAGAAACAATCCCCTGAAATCTGATCTGACCCTGTATGTAGTCGCTTCGCAGTACGGACCTCTCACCGCGGCGCATCCACTACAATTATTGTGTGTGGATATGGTAAATTTAATTTTTGTGTGCCCAAGCACTTAGTTTTTACCTTGTCCTTTCATGTTTATATTTGAAATTTTCCACCCCCATTCATATTCTCACAAAAATAGTTGTCATGACTTTTGCCCCAACCGTCGTATCAGCCCAATATTAGGCTCCAATATTCAATGCGCAGAATGTTACCTGCGATCCCTTAATCTACATACTGCGACTACCCGTCTGTCGGTTGGGCGCCGTAGACGTGGTAGCCGGTTCGCTCAGTCGGTAGAAAGGCTTGCCTAAATTGATGAAGATGGAGGAAGTTGGTGGCCGGTGTAAAATAAGAGACTTTTACTCATGTTAACAAACAGGTGGCCTTTATTTAATAAAAAGAATTGCAAGATTTTACCACTCATGTCGGCGAGCATGCTCCCCTTTCCCCAATTCCGAAATATAACATCCACACACAAAATAATAAAATAAATTGAAAAGTGAATATTACTACAGTAAAAAGAACAATATTTTCCTCTACGCTGATTCCCTCTTGACAGCCAAGCGCGGCCGGGAATCTTCTCTTCGTCGCCCGGTCAAAGGTAATTAAAGATTGTTCACCAAACTGTTTATGCCTTTCGACCACGGGCGCGCCAAAAGAACGAAAAGATACCGCCTTAGCGGGGCGGCGTGCACAACAAACCAGAGTTGAACGACCTCGGGCCGCCAGCTGGCTGGCAGGGGCGGCGCGAGCGTCGTGGGACGCCGCACAAAGGGGTGCGCAGGGCCGAGCCAGGTAGAAGACGGGGTTGTAGGGGTGCTGGCCCAACACACAGCGCCGCTCACTTACTGTCGCTAATGATCAGATAATGTCTGCTCAGTTGAATGACCTTGTCACTTTCGGTTCGCCGCACGGTACTTTAGAGTTCGTAGCAAGTTCGTGAATGACCAAATTGTTCCACGATAATGTTCCAAACACGAGCACAAGTCCGATACTTTTTCTGAACTATTAGAACGTCAATAAAACTTTTCACAATCCGCGGTCTACACTTATTTAAGAACCGCGCACAAATTCTCCTCGAAAACTCAACGTTTTCTTATAAGTCCAACTAAGAAACAAAACTTTATCTCTGACGCCGGGCGCCTCCACAATAACGTCTCGTCCCCCTGACCGCCTCTCACGTTCTCTCTGTGACGGCCTCACACCCTCTCTCTGTGATGGCCTCACACCTTTTGTCCTGACCGTCTCCTGCACGAAGTCTTTCGAGCCTCCCTTCCCCCACCAAATTCCCTCAGAATGTTCTAGAACATTCTAGAGCTTTGCCTACGTCCGGCGGCTATTGGCGAAAGAGTATTGCGTCGTAGAATAATTCCGCCCAATCATCGGAAGTTTTTGGGGCCGAGAAATGAGAGAGAAACCTGCACTCGTTCTCTCTCGCTTCAATTTTCTGTCAAACAGGGGCAGAAATTAATGACTGGGGGGGGGAACGAAAATCTCAAGGGAGGATGGGGAGGGCGAGGGGCGCCGCGGAAAAGTACTGCAGTGCCGCGTGCACGAGAAGACCCCCCCCAGGCCGCAGGACACTTGGGTGTGACGAATTTTAGGGGGTGGGTCCGGCGGGTGGCCTGACAGAACCCTGGCGCCGCCGTCGACCCCTCTGTCGCGCGACGCGGAGCAATTCTCAGGCTCGCAGCCGTAATGGATTCGGTATCACTACAATACAAAACGTTTCGTCCGTCTCTTCTCCTTCAAGAGTTCTCATATGCTTCAAAGATGCAACTACCCAATTCACACAAGACAATAAGCTAGGGACTCTTGTTTCCCACGCTCCATTCCCCCGCCACGTGTAATTACGTGTCGAGACACGTAATTACCCTAGACACTCTCCGCACAGCCTGCATTTTGTGACGTATGGCTGTTATTCAAGGACCATGGCTGATATGTTCTTAGTAACGCCCTAGAATTATGATTTAGTAACAACGAAAAGCAGTAGCAAAATTTGTGACTTGATAGGTCTAACCACGTATCGGCGCGCACTACCACAATGACAAGTAGAGTTTCGTAACACAACAAATCAGTAGCAAAAGTTGAAACCAAATGGCTGGAACAATTTACCGCCGCTCACGAACGCCATGACAATTAATACGTGCGACGTGCAGTGAAAATGATTTGAGCGCTAATGAGACCATTCGAACATCATCCGGATATTAGGGTCCAATTTTCAACGCACAGAAAACTACTTATTATTACTCAACTTCCGTTACATCCATCTCTTCTCTTTCGAGTTCTCATATGCTTCACGTATTCTCCTCATTCTACCCACCAAACACAAGGTTCTCGTATGCTTCAAGAATACTATCCAGCGACATAAGACAGTGAGCTAGACACCCTGCCTCACTTGGAAGGAATTGGAACCTCGCCTTCCACGCTCCATTCCCCACTCGCATGTAATTACCCTAGACATGCTGCACCGCCCTGCCTTCATTTCAAGACGTGCGGATGACAGATGCAATTCACAGACGAGGACTAATAGGCTGTTAGAAACGCTCTAAGAATATAATTTTGAAACAACAAAACGGGCAACCTGATAAATCCAACAATGCTGCGCACACGTGCAATGACAATGCCGCGTGCGACAACAATGCCGCGCGAGAAGTGCAATGACGTTAATTCGGGCACATTCATTTAAATTTCGCACTTCATTTGCGTATCAGCCCAATATTAGGTTCCTACTTTCAATGCGCAGGATGTTAACTGCAATCACGTAACCTCCATATAAAATGTTTCTTCCATCTCTTGTTTCCGTACGCAACAATTTCGTATTCATCTCTTGATTTCTTGTATGCAACAAGGATACTACTACCCAGTTCACATACGGTAGTACTGAACAGGCACTCTGTCTCTACACTGAACAGGCACTCTGAACAGGCACTCTGTGAGTGGTTGGAATCTCGCCTCGCACACTCTACCTGCACTTCGTGACGTGCGGCTATTATTCACAGACCATGGCTGATAAACTGTGACAGACTCTAGGAGTATATTTTTGTAACAACGAAAAAACAGCGGCAAAATTTGCAACCAGATAACTCCAACAATTCACCGGTTAACACGAGCGCAATGACAATTAACGCGCATGAGGTTCAGTGAAGTTAATACGGGCGCCAATGGGTTCATTAGAATATCAACCCATTATTAGGTTCCAATCTTCAACGCGCAGGATACTATTTATTACCACGCAACCTCCATACAAAACTTAACGTGCGTCTTTTCTCTTTCAAGAGTGCTCATTTGTTTCAAGGACACTAGCCAGCAGGAGCCTGCGGTGACTGATTCCTATGGATAAGCTCTGTAAATAGCAAGGATGGAACTTGATGTGTTTGAGGAGACAAATCGAAAATCCATTTAGTTACTGTATATAAATACTTAATTACATCAATTTATCAAAAATATTATTATTATTATTATTATTATTATTATTATTATTATTATTATTATTACAGGCGAATACTCCCCATAGATGGAAGACGCTAAGCAAGAGACTCAATTTTTGTTTCTGTTTTTATTTTTCCAATAGCCTTTCATTCTTTCCGAGAAAGCTTGCTTACGTTCATCAGACCACTTTGTTTCGGTTGCTCTGGTGCAACTTCCCACTTGTCAACTTTGTGTCTGGAGGTGTCTCTTTCCACTATGTCATCTGATCTTACGGTAGCTTTTCTCAGGTCTTGCCGAATTTTGTTCAGCCAAGGTGTTGTGTTTTAAAGCGAGGTAACATAATCTAATATCTTTTTTGTCAATCGGTTTTCTCGTAATCTGTAAATACGGCCAAAGAATTTCATTCTCCTTTTTCTAATATCAATTTCTATGTTGGAAAACTTTTCTACTCTTTTGACTGTTACTGTAGCCTGTAACTGTTTTCTGTATGTCTTGCTCCTAGAATTTTCCTAATGAAATATACCAACAATGTCTCGCCATAAATTATTAGGAGATCGTGCCGTTTTAAATTACATATTTACCTTAAGACTGTTATATTCTTGACCCGTTCCGAATTTATAGAAAACTACCGCCAACCGCTACGCCGGTGTTGCTAAGGCTGTATATTCCCATTTGCATACCCTTTGAACCCAACCCATTTACAGCAAATGTTACTGACTAAATATATGATATATTGGTATATCACACTAATTATCTTTCACTCTCCTTTTTTGATTTCTTCAAGTTCGTGTTTTCTGTTAAGAGCCAATATTTCGCTAGCATACAGGACTGTTGGTTTTATGACTGTGTAGTACTGTCGAATTTTGGTTTGTCTTGACATGGATTTTTTGTTGTAGATGTTTTGAACTAGTCCTAATGCTTTCTTCACTTTTTGGAGGCGATTTTGCTGTGAGATTTTTCAAGCCTTGTAGGTTCGATGAATTCTCGAGGTACTTAAAGTAAGGTGCAGTTTTGATTTTACCGTACTCCGTCTTCAGTCTTGCGATTTCTGTCTTTGAACATTTTGTAATGATTTGTATTTCTTTACAATAAAAGAACTGTCACTGAGGAAGCCGACTATAGATTCAACAAATGACGGCAGAATGGCGTGCGGACATTTATTGTGTACGAATTGCCGCGATGAATAAACATTAGTTCAAAACAATAATTAGCTTAAGGGAAATTTAAGAATAACTTTCTACGTCAGCACGTATTGTTTATAAGATGGCAAGTATATGTTTTTCTATTTGACAGAGTGACTATTCCGCCGTTGTCAAAAGACAAGTGACGGAGAATTGCTGGTGTGAGTAAGCAGAGAAAAGTACGAAATTCGAACTGAATAATGGGAAATTGTGGTGTTTCGGACTAATAAACATCAAAAACGGGAATTTAGGGAATTTTTGGCTGATACCGTTAAGCAAGGGGACGCCGGGGAGACGTAAATCAGAATAATTTGATGAAAATAAAGAAGGACAAAAGACTGAGAGAGCGTGTTTTGTTGAGGAAAAGTTTTGCTAATGAATTGCAACAATACTTTTCGGTAGATGAATTCTAGTCTCAGAGGTGAGAGGACCTCATGTCTTGCTATGCGAGAAATGATTTTCGGATGTGAAGAAAAGAATGTTACGAGTTTTTTTAATAGTGACAGTCGATTTATTTGTGAGTTGTGTTGATGATATGGTAAATGGTAACTGGAACTTGGTGCAGCCGTCGTGGACGTCAAGGAAGTTGGGCGCAGTTACGACATCGCTACGAAAGGGAAGTAGCGACACATGCACATTGATAAATACGACGAGAATTATCATATTTTGTTGAAGCCCGGGCATGTCATCATTTTTCTTCATTTAAATTTTATTCACAGAGAAAATGGCCCTACAGGGAGAATGCGCATGTCTCGTGGTGTGAATGACTTGTAAATATTGTGTGAATGTGGATTTTTTTATTTTCTGTTGTTTTGAATTTTGTTTATGTTATGGTGGAACAGTGTTGATGTTCACGTTTTCCGAATATACAACGCCAGGAAACCGAATAAAGAATAACAAACACGGTGTGTTTTTTGATTTTGTTTTTGCATTGAATTTGGATTTGTTACTTGTAGTTTAGAAAATACCCGATAGTATTACAAAAAGGAAAGCAGGTTTTCATCCAGTATTGAAAACTTGCACCGGACCTACGACATATAACTTTTTTTGCAAACGGCCGCATTCAATGATAAAGTAGTTATTATTGGATTAATTTAATAGATAAAAGATAGAAAAGGAAGAGATGTTACATAATAGTTAGTTAGATAGATAGATAGAGAGAGAGTGCAGCCGGTCGCAATATGAATTGAGTTTTCTCGAATGAAATTTTTGTAACCCTACTTTTTCAGCACATTCTTTAAGTATCTCGAGCTGTTTAATAGCTGTCTCATCTTCTGCTAATATCGCCAGATGGTCTGCGAATGTGAGGTATGCTATGTAGAGATTGTTTTTCGGAAAGCCAAGTGAAATGGACTTTCAAAATCCCTGCTTCTTGACTTCTCTTTCCCATGCTTCCATAACCTTGTGTAGAACGCTAGTGAACAGACAAGATGAGAGCCCATGACCTTGTCGTACAGCCCTTTGAATTTCGAAGGGTTCTGAGATTTCTCCCATAAATTTTACTTTGGATTTCGTTACTTTGTATTATTATTATTATTATTATTATTATTATTCCTCCACATCACGACTACAGATGTTATGAGTCGGCGGAGTATAAAATCTAATCCAGGTTGCAACCCGCTACCTAAGGAGCAGATCTAGGGGCTGTTGGTGCCTCTACAATACTTTGCGTAAAATGTGGGCTGTACGAAATAAAGCAATTTCTTGCACTTCCCAGTCCTTTGAATGACCTGGAATTTAAGCAAAGTTCTTGCACAAATTTTGCGGAACAAATCCCAGAGCTCCGATAACTATCGGGACGACCTGTGCTTTTACGCCCCACATTCGGCTGATCTCAATTTCTAAACTCTGGTATTTAAGACGTGTCTCTGCCTCTTAGGTTACGACATTTTGATCGCAAGGCACAGCAACATCTACAAGTAGACACGATTTTTTCTCAAAATCCCGGATAACAATATCCGTTTTGTTTGCTGCTATCGTGTCATCCGTTTGAATTTGTTGGTCGTACAATATTGTACAGAGTCCAACCGATAACACCGGTTTTGGTGAGTGTTCGTACCACTTGGAGCATGTGTTTGGAACTTCGAGGGCGGTACTGTGAGTCCACTGGATCTGCCAGTGGAGGTAACTGCAGACCCTGTTGTGTCTTTTTAAGTATTCGGTCTTTGCTAGAATTGCACAAGCTGAGACAATATGATCAATGGTTTCTACGTGCTCCTGGCAAATGCGGCATTTGTCATCTTGGGAAATTTTGAGAACCGCTTTATCATAATGTCGTGTTCTTAACGTCTGATCTTGAGCAGCTATTACAAGTGCTTCCGATTCTGGCTTCATTCTTCCCCTTTTAAGCCACATAAATGATTGATCTTTATTGATCTGCACATTGTCCATTCTTTTTAGATATTGTCAGTGAAGTGGTTTGTCTCTCCACGATTTCTTTAACATTTTTTGTGTCTCACATTTCATGTTTAGTAGTACCAGAAGCTCAGTGTCTGTGTTATTCGACGTGTCTTGCAAATTTTTCTTTGCAATGCTTTTTGCTACATTAACAATGCCTCTGTTTCCCATTCTTTGGTCAGATTTCATGACCTGCCTCATTAGAGGGTCATCTTGATGGCTGAATACATACTTTCCCATTTCAACTATTGCTTTGTGCCAGGAGGTCTCAATTTGTTTGAGGTCTCTTCCTCCTTCCTTACGTGACACAAAGTCTATGTACATCAGCTCAAGGGTAGGCGACATAATGCATTGTTTGCAATTTTCTGTTTTTTCGACCGATGATGCGAATTTCTTATTGAGTCCAGTCCACTAGTCCGGAACTGTACTCGACTACAGGGACCGCCAATTGCAGATATTTTATTCCTGGAGTTCAGAGCAGACTGCAGGACAAGACTCACTCTTCTGTAATACTCCTTGCGAATTCTCTCTTTCATTATGTCGTTCGAGATGGTCTCACATTCTTCAATGCCCAGGTATTTGTATGTTTTACCTGGCTTATTATTATTATTAATATTATTATTATTATGATTATTGCTTATTCTGGAAGAATGCGAGTCTCCAGCATATGCGCACACAATTTTCTACGAACTACCAGTCACCAACAGTCGCTGGCATTTGGCGCGGGACGTGATGAACGCTGAATTGAAACACTATCCTTTGTGCTGATACGGTAAAGCTCACGCGTCGGAACCGATTCGAGGAAGCGGCCTCCGCAACGGTAGTTCCCTCCGTCCCATGACATTGTGTCTGATGTGTGAAAGAACTTTTAGGAGATTATACGGCGCGGAATGGCTAGGGGGAGTCTGAAATTATTCATTACACTATTTTCACATATTTCCACTTTGAAATTATGCAATAGTTATATGTTTTAAATATTGTTTAATATTTTATATTAATAATGTTTTAACATTTTACTTTGTAAAAATTCAAAGAAGCTTAAAACATTTGGAAACAAGTGTCCCCTCTTCGCGCTTAAGCCTATGCTATTGTGACGAACTAGACAAGAATAACACAGACGACTGTTTCTGTTTGATATTTACAATGTATTTACAATTATAATACAAAGATTATTATACAAAATTTAACCCCTTGGCAACCTTTCAATTCCCTTAGCCGCGAAACCCCGCGACCGTCCCTAGGCCTAGCCCAGTACCACTGCTCGAGAACAGGAAAAAAACGCAAAGTGCGAAGCTGTCGGACATAGAGTCCCGTAACTACAGAAGTAACATGGCCTGACGCGAAAACCGATCTTCCACCTGAAGATCACGTGCAAGATAGCACTGGAGATACCACCCGTCTTTCGACACCCTGCGTATCCCCCGAGGCGCGTATCGGCGTGACCTTAAGTATCCGACGACTCGCCCCCACTCTGCCAGCGGCGGGCGTCATACGGCTCGCTGGCCAGTCCTGTCCAGGGCGCAACCGGCAGCACCCAGACTCGCGCCCGCGCGCGCCCTGTTGTCCAAGTTATTTTGGTGTCGGGATTTCCCTGCCCGGCGCGTGCCGGCGAGGCGCCGCCGCGTTCCACCCTCATCCCCTTCCGGCTTAAGACTGGGCTTCCCGAAGCGGCCCCCCGAAGCGGCCCGCCGCAGCGGCGCGGTACCCCGCGACGCCACATTATCAGGGGACAAAGCGAAAAGTATCACAGATGAAGCAACCGAAAACAAAGGTGGTACTGTATTACGATTTCCTGCGTACCACTCGCACTTAAGCCGCAATATGGCAACTGAAGACGCATATACACATTTTAACATTTGAAGTAAAGCATAAGGAACAAAAAAAATGTTATTACATCATATCTACAGGATAAATAATGGTGAAATTAAACAAGTAATCTTACCTGATTTATTTGAAAATAAACTCCATTCTCCTCTCTTGTTTGGCAAATTCTTCAGTGACATCATAAAATGTGGCTTCCTATTTCCTGAAACTTCCTATTTCTTGAAGTTTTTTTTCAATTGACAAGAGTGCCAAATTATTTAATCTTTCTTGTTCTTGTGTTGATATTTGCAAAGATTTAATGCGTTTGAGGGCAGAAAATGATCTTTCAACCGATGCTGATGTACTGGGGATAGTTAAAACAAGTACGGCAACCTTGTACTATTGTACAAGGTTACTGCAAATGCTTAATGGAGGTGATTTGACTTTAGATGCTTCACTAAATCATGGGGAAATTTTCCACAAAATTTCTTTCATTGAGTACAGTACTGTCGATTCATTTTTTAGTCGATATAAATGAAAATAATTTTCATGTTTTGCTTCAAGAACCTCGAAAACGGAAGGGAATGTTAATTTATAAGACTCAATTTATAAGACTCACTTTGTTGGATCTAGTAACGAAATTAATTCCAATTGTGGGATTTTTCCAAACCTACACTTTATTTGAAGTGTCACATTGTCTGTTATTTCAAAAAATAGCCTTTTGTATTTCATTACATTATTTTCAGGGTACAGGCACCTCCTTTTGCGCGGCACATTTTCAGAGCTATCATTCAGTTGATTGGTGACAGACCAAAGTTCATCAAATTTGGATCTCTTATTTTCAATTAATTTTTCCGTCTCTTTCACTTTTTCGGCACAGTAACGGATATCTAAATGTTTTGTTTGGAGAATATTGTAAAAAAAGTGTAGGCATAAATCTTCGCGAATACGTGTTGAAATAGTATTGTTTGAAATTCACTAAGAAAATGCGAGTACCCTCGGGCTAGAACAACAGTTTCACTTTCCCAAAAATGAGTTGTCAAGAATATTTTGAAAAAAGGGAATTAACACATCACGATTTTCTTTAACAACATTTACAATTCGAGAAGTGAAGTTCCAGCGTGTTAATGCATTTCTTGGAATCTTCGTCTTACAGTAGACATGAAGAGCATTGGTACGTTTCGTAGATATTGAAAAGAAAGAACTTAATCCATTCAAAGTTTGAAAGAAAATGTGACACTCTCTTATATTCATAGCTGACTGAGACAATATAAGATTTAGCACATGACTGAAACAATGAACAAAAAGAGCTGTTGGATTCTTCTCTTACATCTTATTTGAATCTCCAGCCATCACTGCTGCTCCATCATAGTATGTCTGAGCAACCAATTTTTCGCCGACATCAGATAATTTTACTATTTCTTCCAAATGATTAAATAATCCATTGGCAGATCTATCCGCGCTTACGTCCACAAACGATATAAATGTCTCCTGAATTTCTACAGTTTTTTCCTGAACATATCTAAGACAAGTAGCTAATCGTGATTTGTTACTTAGATTGTATGTTTCATCTAAAATAATCGCAACGTGCTGGGCCGTGGCAATATCATCTTTGATAGATTTGCTCCGAACATTACTAATGGCAGAAATCAAATCATTTTAAATTCTGTTGGAAGTGCCTTTAAATGGTTTGGCAAATTCTAAGTGCTGTTGCAATGTAGTATCATACGTACTCAACAAATTTAGAAGTTCAACGTAATTGCCTTTGTTAACCGAATCTACATTTTCACGATGCCCTCTGAAAGGCAATTCCCGCATTTCTAAAAACAAGTTGCGTCATTTAGGCGTTTTAATATGTCTAAATTTTTTCTAACAGTCTCATTATGTCGCATTACGTCTGATCTCAACTGAAGATCAAGTTCAGTTTCGATGCGGACACTTCCAAAACTGGCCAGCTTAACAAGTGAACGCAAATGACTTTGTGAGCGTTCGTGTTTTGCTATTGCATTGGAAAGGTTGTTCAAATTGTTATAGCCTTCTATGTTCCATACATTATGATCATGGGAAAACAGTAAACATGGCCATTATTAAGTTTTCTACTACCTGTTAACCAATTAGTGAGATCATACTTTTTAGTATTAAAATAGCAAAAATATTCCCTTCCCTTTTCTTTGTGCAAACATCTTAAGTCAGGAAGTTCCGGAACAGGCCTCTCTACTCGAATAACATCACTTTTCGCCACAAATGTACGACAACTGAACGGATTTTTTAAAAATATCCTCAACTGTACATGCATTTTCTGCCATAGCTCGTTATCTTACCGCTACGAAACAGAAAAGATAGCACACGGGAAGAACTCACACAGAAATAATACGCACAGATGAAAAAAATCCACGAGTTCGTATATCACTTACAACACCAGACTCACTAGGCGGCGCTTACCACTGTGTGATTTGCGAACACGTCTGCAAGCTCATTTCAGGGCCACCCTGGGTGGTGCTGTAGGCGGCGGGCCTGGGTCGCTGCGCTTACCAGAGGGCTACATACAACCAAATGAAGCTACCTTAAAGTCAAGAGCGCATGCGCGAACTCCCTAATGCATTTAGATCGAGAACATCGCAATGCTCACTTTGGGCCGGGTGGCGGCGCTTACTACCTCCGTCTCTTTCACCCGCTTTCCGTCTCCGCCTGCATCAAAGTTGTATACTCGATGTAGAGCCACGCTCTGGCGGGGGCCTTCGCAAGGCAGTATACCCTTCCTTGACAGAAATTTAAACTCCTAGTTGAGTTCTCATAATGGTGACTGTCGCGATCTCACACTATAATAATTACATTTAAAGGATTTTTTTCTGGGTAAGCGCAGCTTATCTAGCTTACCTGGAATGCACGCCACTGCTACCCAGCTGACACAAGGCAGTGAGCTAGGCACTCTGTCTCCGCACAGTGAGGGGTTGGAATCTCGCCTCCCACGCTCCATTCCCCCTTGTCCCCCGTCCCCCTCGCCCGCACATAATTACCCTAGACGCGCTGCACCGCACTGCCTGCACTTCGTGACGTGCGGCTATTATTCATAGTCCTGGCTTCCTGGACGACGCCCTCGCCGCGCAGCCCGGCGCTATTTCTCCCGCGAGACGGAGGGGAACGTCACGTGACAAAATTCGCCTTCGACTGTTATTTTAAGTTTTACAGATTCAACGTTTCAACACTGTAGAGATGAAACCTGCCCCTTCTGAGTTTTCAGAAGAGTAGAATTTTAATTTTACGTAAAAAAATGCTCACCGTGAACGGCAAGAATCATCATTTTTGAAGGTCTAGTGCAGTATTACCGCGAAGAAATAATGCGTTTCTCAGAATACATGTTAAAATGTCTACAGCGCCTAAGAGGTGAGCCGAAGATGATCATTTTTGCCAGTGAACATCTTCTTTCTTTACAAGGATTGAGAACAAAAGTGTTTTTTTATTTCAAAACAAATGTCTCTCTATAAGTGCATAGAGCTATTTTCGTGAAATAAAACACCATCCTATTGCTTTTAAAATTTTCTCCTGACTTTCTGTTCTGTTTGTTAGGGCAAATTTCTGGAACGTCTAAACCGATTTTGACCGAGTTTTCTCTGAACGGGAGAATGCCGGGCATAACATTCACTACATGACATCGAAGGTGGTAACTAAGTTTTTTCGGTTTCTCTAAGCCGGCAGTGAGGTTTGCACCCAGTTACGTATGTGCGGGGATGGAATTCCAACCAAAGTACAAACACATCGAGGACATTGGGCACAGCGAGACACCTGCCAGCATCGTCGCCGTCTCACCAGACATTCCAAGATTGCTTGGTGATTTCGGACACACCGACATATACGACTATGTTAATTAGTCCCGTAAGTGCTGTGCATGTTTCGTCACGGGATGTGGCGGTGTTCCTCCCCCACTGCTTGGTGGGATCCGGAGTCGGCCTAAATGTCAGCTTGCCGGATTTCCCTCACCCAGGTATTTCCCACCACAGGGACTCCACGGCAGCCGGGACAAACTCTAAGCTCCCAACATGGGTGGTACTGTATGTGTGTATGTCAATGTGGAGGATGAGACAAGGAAGGATAGAAACAAAGTGAGGATAGATCAAGAACGATGAAGAAAAGATCCCGCGCGGTCCATGGCCCGTTTTTAGCGTACTGCTCCGCCATTCCTGGTGTTAATTGTACGAAACACGAAAAACTACCGATCAGAGCAGCCGGCCGCTAGGATTCTCTTCCAAACAACGGTTGAATTTGACTTGGTTTTCTAGAAAGTGTCAAAAATTCTGCCACGGTCAGGTGTCAAATCCGAGGTTCCGCCGGTCAGGCGCAATGCAGTGACATCGTTTGATGCCCTGAGCCACCTCAGCAGTTGGGACATTGGGCGCAGTGAAAGTCCTACCGGCGCCATCGTCCTGTCGCCAGACGCCCTTTCGCCAGGAAATGCGCGTTCCAAGAGAGATAACAAACAACGTGATTAGTGAGGACGTGTTAAGGAAGGGCAGATGTGCGACCCCCAAATGGGGAAAAGGCAAATAAATTAAAATGTTGTTTTAGGCTTAGCATAAAAACTGTTTGCTTTTATGAGGACGCATCGCGAAATTTTTGTAAGTAGTTTCTTTGCTTGTGAGATTAAATGTGTGATTGAAAGCGTTCTTCATAAGCCGTTGAAAACCATCTCCAATCTCCATATGAACGTATCTTGAGTGTTTCCGCCAAAGAACTTAAATGCGTCCAAGTTCCAAAGAGCGGCCAGACAGCTACATAGTATCAAGAATTGAACGTAAATTGGCTAGCAAATAAATTACATTATAACTTTAAACGAAAGAAGTGGTGTTAAGTAGATAATAAACTCATCCTAGAACTCTCAAACGATTTTAATGATTTTACATGAAATTAAAAATCGTCCATGCAATTCTCAATGAATCTACTGCTGATGGAACAAGTGTGACTAAGCGAGTTAAATTGGGTTGAAAAGGAGGTGATGAGGATGCAAATAAAGTTATTTCTTTTTTACGCTATAGATATAATTTATTTTATCTAATTAATAATTGTGTTTAATAAATCCTCTGACAAAACTGAGACGTTCCGCTGATTCTAATAAATTGGTGACTTTTTTCGTAAGGCCCGTTTTACACGACCATCTTTTCATTATTGTTGTGTTCAGAAAATGAATAGAAAAGGAACGTTCATATCTATCCGCTACTGTTTCGGTATCAAAACTGGATGAGCGAGAACAACAATTTTAAACGCTGATTTAGTTTTCTGCTAGAAGTCGTGATTAAAATATCTTTGAATCCCGAAAAAAGCGGTGAAGATCAAACTGATGAACATAGCACTTATGGTAAGAAATTAAGTTACGTTTTATTGGGACTGAGCACGGAACGAAAGGACATTAGAAAAACTATATATTTTATTTCTCATTACATAATCACTGGACATTACAATTCAACACATATAACATTCTCGAAACTGAACGAAAGGAACAAGTCGCACCCCATGCATAGCAGACGTGAGACAGTTCCAAAAAGTGACACCAGAAGCGCGGTAGCCAAACTGGGCGAAATCGGCACCGAAAAATGAAGCATTCGTCATTTTTTGTAGAAATTAAATCCAGTTTGCTCCGTCACGTTTCTATACCGACAACAGTTATGAAAAAATAACCTATTAATACAGGCGTAACGCATCAAAAGTATCGAAAAAAAATTAGTAGATGACTCACCTCACAGAGAACGACTCCACAACACGTGATCAAGTATTAATAAACCAAAGGACAGACCACTAATTCTTATTGTGGAACAAATATAATTCATTGTTGTTGATTGTAAGTCAATAATATAGAACAGGTTGTTTTTCTCATGTTAATATTTCAATTATTTAGACATTAATCTTACTTGTAGAGCAATAATACCCTTAACCGCAAAATTATTATGCATTTTCATAAGATTTAAGTATCGGCCATTTACAAAAGATTTGATAATAACTGAATGTATTGCAATCGTGTTCGTCTCGACCATTGAGAGGCATGGTAACGATTTTAAAAGTATAGGATTGAAATTACAAGACAGCAAAAATCAGGTTTTCAACTCTCGAATCGTTTCCAGGATTTGAGACATTCAGAAAGTCAAAGATTCGTATATTATATCCTTATTAAAAACCTTATTTCATAACGTATTGACGCATGAATTAAAGAGAGGTTATTGTAAGAAGGGGCCGCTTTGACAGCTACTGCTTGGTCACTGTTGGCGACATAATTGCAAGTTATGTCCATGCATTCATTTTGTCAGGGAGTTTGTTAACAGTTAGCTCATTTGAAAATGGTTTCATCACTGTCACTTGCAAAGTCATTGCCCAGCATAATGTACAGTTGTTTTCCAACACGTCAAAGTGGTCCCTTCTCTGAGTAATTCCTCTTTAATACTGTATGTGGGCCGAATATTGAACCTCAACCCTTCCCCCCGCCCATCAGGGATCAGAGTAATGCACGCACTGAGTTTCAGTCAGTTTGCCGAATTTATGTTGGATGGCTACAACAGGTGGCTCTGTTAAAACATGCTGGTGGACGAGCAAAACAAGAATGGAAACGTACAATGGATAATTTGAGCAAATCGAGCAGGTCACGTGTGTAGAGTTCAACCCAAATTAAACCAACATTTTGCAAAAAATTTCCTCATATTAGAGTGCATTTTTCTTGTTTTTGCCATGTTTAAATCTTAAAGTACTACTTTAACGTTTTTGTTATATGGCAGTGAAAAAAGTAAATATCGCAAAACAATTGTGATATGGTGATGTGATTGTTCTTGTTCGATTTTTAAATTAAATTAATTTTGAAAGCTAGAAATTTGTTACAGTTGTTCTCACTCAAGCTCCATGTTGTATCAAAGTGAATGGTTGGAGGAGATATCCTCCATAGTGAAAACATTGCTTTGATAAAATTTTGAAGGGAAGTCAAACGATGCATTATACGAGTATACATTACAAAATTAACCGTCAACTGACCCCACACTGGGGATGCGCACAACAAAATTAATAATGGCGCTGTTTCTGTTTAGGAATTTTGAATACAATGTAATAAGTGTTTTAGTGCAATGTTTTACTTTATTGCTACCGCTTACGCAGTAGAGAGTAAATTATGCAATTCTGTGCGGTGAATTTTCGGCAGGAAAAACTCATATTATTAAAGGCCCTGATACGAAAAAGTGGATAAATCCAGATGCTAAGTTAAAAAAATCCTTTAGCACGTGGTGTGGCCATAATCCGTTTTTTGTTGGTCCATCATACCGAAATATCTAATGACAAAACGTTTGTCTGTCGGCGCAGTGGCCGAGATCGCTAAGCCAGTAGTAATCTCGGACCGAGAGTTCGCGGGTTCGAGCCCCGCCTCGGATATGATTGTATGTGTTCGTCCTTTCACACCCTATCATCACTATAACTTTTCGTCCTTATACCATAAAGTTAAATCCAATAGTGGTCGATAATGACCTAGTAGTTCATGTGACCTTAAATAACAAAAAAAGTCGGTCTGTCCGTCTGTGAACAACGCTAGCGATTAAACCGTTCAGCTGGTTTTCTCCAAAACTGATATTCCCCGATCGATCTGGCTGATGTCGTGGCCACTTGAATTTGAAACCGATGTTTTAATTTTGGGGGATTTTACATGAAGTTCATGGGACATTTCCAAATTTAAAAAAAAATGGCTCCATCGATTTTGATTAAATATTGTCATTGGATAGTGTGAAGGATGTTTAAAAGAATGGTGCAGGTCTCATTTTCGTTGAAAACGTATATTTTTCGAAAACTAGAAAACTTCAAAATTTTTTCGGCATCTTCCTACAACTAGAATGATGAAGGTAGAGAGTTCTTCCCTTAATGACATCTGTTCCCTAAAGGTAGATTTTACAACTTTTCGAAAATTTTATTACTTTTTGTGTAATATTGTGTGAAAGTACAGGCGAGAAAGTATGTGCTGTTTTAGCGCCTCTAGTTTATAAATAAAACGATTTTAAAACCAAGCAATGTGATGGTCAACGCAATTTTGACAGGGCAAATTTAACTTGCTGCATTCACAATAGCTTTATGGAAGTCACTCGAAAGACCCATCACGGATCTACGCCTGTCGGTTCTGTCAGTGATGCTGTTAAATTAAACATAATTAATTATGATCCTTTAAAGAAGATAGAAATATCCTATAAACGCATCCAAAGTCCTGCACTTCCACTGCCACAATAATAACTACAACAAAACCTACACTTGAAAATGACCATCGTTTACAGCCTCTACCTCGAGTTAGTAACCGGGTCAAGGGGTCAACTGATGTGACTGCAGTGTTTATGATTGGAAGGATTTAGCAATCGAGTCCCGACGATAGGGGTTTCGACACTAGCTTGATAGCTACGTCGAATTCAATCGCTGTCTGAAGGAGAATTCTAGCGGCTTCACTGATTGGTAGTTTCCCGTGGTTTCTCCGATCAGCGCATGCTGATTGGCGAATGCTGCAGTAGTACCCTGACAAACGGACCACGGACCTCACGCGATCTTTCCATCTCATTCCTATCCTCACCCCTACTTACATGCACTGCCCTATCACACGTTCCGGGAGACCAGTCGCAAGCTTGGAGCTTGATTTGTCTGGGGCGGTGCCTCGCTGATGGAAGATACCTGGTTGGGGGAATTTGCCGCAAGCCGACGCAGGTCGACGGTATGCATTCAAATGATTTTCCATCACTAATGGTTTCCTTCAAATTTTCTTTCAGAAGATCCCAATTGTCAACATCTACCATAAAATCTCCGAAACTTCCAAAAACTTCCCTTCTTCAAATCTTATGATCAGCGTTGCTTCTTGCTGTTTTCTGTGTACGTTATACGAATTTTGTTCATTTCCTGAATGAAAACATTTTTTGCGAAAGTGTTTGTTGTCCGATTTGTTTGCGTATTTGCATTGCTGGAAAACAGATCTCTCTCAGTTTTGGGAAAAACACATTAATCGAAAGAGAATGCGTTAAATAGTTGGTGGTTAAGAGAATCCTAATATGTATGTTTTTTGAAGCAAGAGATCTAACTGCAGAAAAAAACTTCCTCTCTTTTAATTCCCGTGAGTGGGTCTGTCTGCTTTCCCGCTACCCTTCAAGACCAAGTCGTGTCCGGAAGGGCCCAACCCTTCCTTAATTCCCCTTGGAGGCCATCTCCAGTAATAAGCAGGCAGAGAAGGCGGTGGGTAAAACGGGCAGGCCAAGGGAGTGGGCGGCAGTGGTGGCAGCGCCGGGAGTGGGGAAGGGGGGACGTCGGGGCCGAGAGGGGGCGTCAGTTGTGAGGCGAGCAATTAGCAGAGACTGGGGACACCACTACGCTTGTCGTCCTTGGGGGACCAGATGCGTTTCCTTCCGAGCTACTTATAGACCAGCAAACGTAGTGTGCTTATCATAAGATATCGTTGAAGATCATGTGGAGCAAGGGGTGAGTTAATCGAATCAACAAAAGAAAATTTAGGTCCTCAGATGAGAGAGCTTCGACAGAGATACATTTTTACTTTCTCGCCTTACGAATACTTCGTAAGAAGAGAAAATTATGTAATCGTGTCCCGGAAAAAGGCGAATGTTTATTTTTAATTTTAACTAATTCTGTCAATTTCATTAGTGGTCTAGATGTTAATCATAAGCATTGTATTGTAATATATTATATTTTATTGTAAATATAACTTTTTATGTTACTATTTACATATATATTATGTATGTATTTCAATACCTATTAATATATTTTATTCTGTATATAGTATAATAATAGATTAATAATATAAACTACTATAATTTGTTATTTTATTTTTGGAAACTTCTCGCTTCATTTAAAAAATATAATCCCTCCTTATAATGGGTCTGTGGACTACTTTGTAAGCGCATCTGACTGCCAAAAGCTGCGCTTCCGATTAAATGTTGCAAGCGCCGGAGCCACCATGGCGGTGGAGACACTTTTCAGTAGCAATAGACAGTCGAGGTACAACGGAGTGATGCCAAGGGTAAGGTAACCTAGAGTGTTAAAGAGGCAGTAGAATAAACACGGTGGTTATTGCAGAAATCTTGTGGAAATCCGTATGGATAGCTAAAAAGAAGTAATCTTCCACAATAAAATGCTTAACGTGGAAGATAACATTTTTTTACCTATCCAGAGGTAGTAGTATTTTCTGAGAGCAAAGAGCGTCAGTTGACCACCTAAATGTTTTAGCTGACGTTATAATTCTTATTGATGATGATATATTAATTATGCAAAACACATTATAGTCATTTCAGTAGGACTATATTATTTACTGTTTCAAAAGGTTTGACTTCGATATTTTTCATTTAACGCTCCAACCCTGCGGTACACGCGCTAGTAAAAGGTTTTCGACCACACGCGGTGACCCCTTAGATGCATCATTTGAATCTTATGTTATATATCTTGCTTCACAAACTCACTATTGGGTGTTTCTGGCACCAACACAGTTGAAATACATTTACTAACATGGAAACTGTAAAACTTTATTGAACTACAGTTTATCACTAACAAGAACAAGATATACATTAAAAAGTTGGGTCAGTTGGAAATTCTACACCCCCCGGTCTACGCTATGCTGCGCTGTACGCGGTTAACTAAGATTTTATTATGACGTCAGCATAAAGCCTATTGGAACGAACTGGAAGCTATGGCATTTGAGAACAATTACAGAGAGGTTCTGAGAGCAACTTTTCTCAAACATCTACTACTACTCACTACATCTACTTTCATCATCTGCTATCTACTACTACTCTCATCATCTACTACTCTCTCTCAACGGAGGAACAACTGGTTCGGTGGGAGATCGATCGCGGGTGCCTTGGCGTTAAAAAATGTAAGTCCGCTTAAACGCATTTGGTTAAACACATACGTGTAGTAGCCCGGAGGCGGACAATTGTGACCGTGAATGATGCCCGGTGCACTTCGATTTTTCTTCTCGAGCACAATTCCGCAAAACGCATTAAAATTTATGGATAACTTGCGATACATTTGAGGCATCCAGTAGCAGAGGGATCTAACCCACAAAATTCAAAACATCGATTTATTGAGGCATTCAACGTGATCATAATCAATACGTTCATAAATCGATATCTTGAATTTTGTGAATTAGCACCCTTTCTAACTGGATGCCTCATTTAATTTATTCCAGTACTAGGGAGTAATTTGTGCTGAATAAATTTTCGGAAACATTGAAGTTCAACCCAGAGGAATCGATTTATTACGGTGGCTATGCTGGCGAATGACAGCGGCTAAGACAATTATAAATGCAATATTTCATTCCAATTCGCTATGTTATAATGGCCTCAAGACCCAGCAGTTTCTCTATGAAGTATTTAAGATGGAACAAGATGACGATCATAATATTTAACAACACTGTAGATTAATAATTTTGCACTATTTGGTCAACTATCAGAATCCTTTGCGACTTGTTTCATTTCAAAACGTGTTGCATCACATTTTAACCCTAAATTACAAAGACGACCTGTACCGAGCATTATTACAAAGGCTTCGGCTGACAGACTACTTTGGAAACAAAAAACACTAACTTTTACAATAGAACACTAAATTTAATGGACTGAACATGTGTGATATGGAGTTGCAAAATACATTTTAAAGGGTTTTATAGATACACGTAAATGACTTGACTCACTCAGCAGACACGTGCTTGGTGCTGTCCACACATGGCTTTTGAGAAGCGACAGCAGAAGTACCTTGTCATGTCACATTTGGATGATCGCCATTGTCCCATTATGATTGCTAAATGTTCA
This sequence comes from Acheta domesticus, assembly GCA_031308135.1. NCBI lineage: Eukaryota > Metazoa > Arthropoda > Insecta > Orthoptera > Gryllidae > Acheta > Acheta domesticus. The sequence continues at coordinate 59,123,580 of JAHLJT010002630.1, forward strand.
GAACAAAACTTAAAAACCACCAGACAGCTGAAATCAATCTAGCTATGTAGCTAGTGTTGAAAATCCTGCCAGCGTCAGGACTCGTACCCTAGGACCTGACGGTCAGAGAAATAGCCTATCTTACGAGGAGGTGATGAGGGCGTTTGTTTAATCCGTCATTAACGAGCTCAGTGATTAACGTGCGGTGAAGTAAAGTGTGATGAAGGGGAGTGCTACGAAAGCCCTCAGGTGAAATGTTCACCTTAATTTGTAAAGTTTGTAAATTTTGTAAAATTGTTAAGTTATGTAATGTTAAAGTAGTGTGCCACCAAGTAGTCTGCCACCAAGTCCTCAAACATAATTGCAGAATTAGTAATAAATCTAATCTAATCTAATTTAGACAACACATGTATCACAATGTACTGAATAAAATAACAGCTTAAAGTCTGCGATTGTTTAAGAGTTGAGAGCAAAGAAAAATTCTTGACCCTAAGAGTTTCGTTCTTCAAGCAGATGCACATATTTGTTCTGCTTCAGTCCTCTTATTGTTGTAATTATGACTAATATCTAGCATTTTATTGCAGGGAAAAGCTTCTACTGATAAGTAAAGACAAAAATACGTACGTAGTGATAAACAGATTCAACCACGAAGGAATAGCATTTATACTTGTATAGGAAGGAATAGCATTTATACATTATTTGAATTGTTTGCACATGCTTTAGAGGAACAACAACAATATCTTGATGACGAGGAAAAATAATGGCGTAGCTGGTGACTGAAGAGAAGAACTGGAGACAGGGACTGAACACTGGGACTGAGAAGAACTTGAGTCAGGGACTGAGGAAAAGGAGACTGTAAAGAGGTTTTGATGGAATTCAATGCATCAGTCCAATAAGTTTGAATAAACTCATTCGAATTCATATCAGTTTGACTATCTTACGTGGTTTGTATTGTCAAAACAACCACACATATAGCGTTAAAATGGCGTATTTACTGCCTGCGAAGTGGTAATACACATTAATAAAATGCTCATCTTTGGCAAAACGAGCAGACACCGATTTTGACTCTCGGTGCAGCATGTATGAAACGATGGAAACAAGGGTTGGCGGAGACCCCTGCGGCACGCCACATCCGAATCTTAATGGCGCGGCCGTTTGTGGCACCGCGGCCGCCCCCGCCGCCCAGTTAACGAGATGGGGCGGCGTGCTGGGCGGGTCCCGGTCGCTCCCGCCACTCCCCGCCCCCGCTTCGCCGCGCCCCGCCCCGCACCGGCAGGCCGCTCTTCCGGCTACTCCCTCGGTCAACGGCCTACGGCGCCGTCGAGCGACAGCAGCGCGCAATCTCCAACTGTTGTGTTCGTGTTGGCGGCAGTCATTGCAATTTACCACTCTGAGAGGCTGAGGTGGCTCGTCGCATCAGTTGAAGTCATCGCAGGGCCTCTGATTTTCGACAATAGCTACATAGCGAGGTCGAATTCTGCTGGTGCCTAGAGGAGAATAATAGCGGCTGGCTGCTCTGATTGGGTAGTTTTCCGTTGATTTCCCGATCAACACCAGGCGAATGCTGGAGCAGTACCCTAGCAAATGGTGTGCGGGCCGCGCCCGATCTTTCCTTCCTCTTCCTCGGTCTGCCGTCACATCTTACTTACACTACCATACACTTCACGACCACATATGTTTATAGACCAGTCAGGAGCTTAGGGTTTCTTCCGGCTGGGGTGGTACTCAGCAGATAGGAGATACCTTGTTGGAAAAACAAAAACCAACTTGTAGGTCGGCGTCGGACCTTACTATCTTTGCGGCGTATCAGCTGACCGCTTCTCCTGCAATAAAACATGCTCTACACTCACGGGATTAATGGCGTTAGCAGTTGACACGCTCGAAATTACTAATCTCTCAGTGAATTATTCAATCGTTGTCAAAGAGAAATGAAGGGTAGAGAAAAAATAGAGTCGAAGCTTTCTCCTTAAGGACGCTAGAAATACTGTTACATAGAATCTATTATAGTTCTGTAATAAGTATTTTTCCGAGAACAAAATATTTAGGAAAAATAATTATTTAGGAAATGAACCCTGATGCAAAAATAGTATTGTTTTGTTGTAGTTTTGTCTCTTGACTGTCTATCTGAGAATAACACTGCTAATAAATGATACGCAGAAGGTTGGTATAAATTTTATCAAAAGACGGTTTTTATGATTATAATGGTGAAACACAAATTTTAATATATTAGAATTTCGCGTAAACGGAACAAATACCAACCTATGTTATTTTGTAGAACCACTACTTTCAATTTTTTTTGGTGTTTTGCAAGTTTTTATCTTGCATCAGCAACTTTTTCTCGTAGTCGACACGAAAAGAAATGATATTCTATTTGCAGTCACACAAGATATACTTCGCGTGAGAGGATTGCGCAAAGTACGTGACTACTGCTGTAACTTCTGTCACGAAAGGCGGAAACAGTCCTCGATGAATACAAGTTCACCGAGTGTGTAGCTTTCAGAATTGTTGCTCCATTCACGTGGCCGTTTGTTTTGTTTCAACAGTTTTCGATTGATTACTGATTCCGAGAGCGTCAACTGCTATAGTCCAGTAAGTTAGTACATGTTTTATAGGGGGAGGTGCCGGTGATCTCTCCCCGCTGGATGGCGAGATCCGGTGCCAACCTACCTGTCGGCTTGCGAGTTTTCCCCAACCAGGTATCTCTCACCAGCGGGGAGCCACCTCAGACGGAACAAGCTCTAGGCTCCCGACTGGTCTCCCGACATGTGTGGTAGTGTAGTGCATTAACCCAACACTCTTCGAAAAAATATCTTGATATAAATTGTCCGAAAAATATTTGGCCTAAAGTAATGACTGATACAAACATGGACTCTTTTGAAAACATGGACTCTTGTGGACTCAAAGTGGGTGTATCTCATTATATGTAGCTCATAATGCATGTAATATTCTTATTTTCTCTACAAATGTAACTCCAGGTTTTTATTACGCCCGTAACGAAGTGGCCATCTTTGTAAATATGTAATTCTCTGATTGACAGGAAATGACCATAGAGATTGACTTAATCACAAGAGATTAAGTAATTCTTCTCTCTGTTTGACCTATTTGAAAACGTGGAAATGAAAATAAATACAATTTTATACTAAGAAAATGTAAATTTCAAAGAATCTTTAATTCAAGGTATGTAAATTACACAACAGGTGTTCTGGCGGTTTCAGCATAAAAATAATCCTATAAATTACTTTTCCCATGAATTAAATTAGCCTGCAAAATATATAGACCCAAAACTTATATATTCTTTGTTAGATTTAGATGGAATTATCATTGAACAGTCACGACATTTAATGACCTTTCAGCTCATTAGGGCAGTAGTTCCTTAAAAATTGATAGAGTAAAATCAATACGAACAGTAGCAAGGTTATTAGAGTTTTCAGATGTGTGAGAATATCGTTGCGATACCCCGTTTCATGAAATTTTTTATACAATTTCTTCACAACACGACGTGCGTGATGGAAAACGAGGTAGATAAAAAGAACTATAAGGCAGTGGAGAGCGAATGATCAAGGCAGACAGGCAACGGTTCCAGAGCCGCAAACAACGGTGAGTTGAAGAATAGCTGTGCATTTAAAAGCACATAATTTAATACTATTATTTCAAAAAGTAGAAATTGAGTCATTCAATTTTAAATTTGATTTGTCTCTTCAATTTTGTGAAATATTATGACATTTTTATTTTTCAATGATAATTAGTAAATTTTTCATTAAAGCTTTAAAATAATTATTACATACCATTAAAACATGGGATAAATTATATGGGATTTGGAGTACGTTTTCACTATTGTGGACTTGTAGTATGTCATATTTCTTATAAAATACATCGACGACTAAAATTATTCTTAACTTTTGGGAGGGGTTTCAGATTCTTCCTAAGGTTTTTTGATTTTGGTGTTTATTCTCCCGTAAGAATCAATATTAATTGTTTCGCTTTGTACAGCCCTGATTTTTGGAATTCGAACGCGAGGATAATTTTTTCCCAAGAGCCAAAAATTATTCTTAACTTTTGGGAAGGGTTTCAGGTTTTGCAATTGATTTTGGGATTGATTCTGGGTGGGCGCTGCCAGCTTTAGTCTAAAGCTAGCAGCGCCCACGATTTTTGGAAATCTAGAGGAGTCTAAAATCCGGGAATAGAGCATTTAATTAGCCTAAAATAAGCCTAAAAGTTTGGATATGGTTTGGTTGAGATTGGTTTCTGGGCGCTGCTGGCTTTAGGTGGCTAGCAATTCGGCTTCCGACGCCAGCGCTTCTAAACATCTCATAGCTGGCGTTAAGCATTTGTCAAATTATTTGGAGGAATTCTAGTAAATTAGTATCTATTTCTATATTTTAAGATTTAAAACAATGATGGATGAACTTTGAGGCCCCATGATTCTCGAATCCTAGGCGTCCACTTCGAGTGTCCTTTCAAAAATCTGCCACTGCAGAGAGACTTCGCCATGAACCTATTTTCTAATATTTTTTATTTTATTCTTTTCCTATAATGTCACTCTTCTACGATTACTTCAAGGTATTCTAGTAACCATTATACAAGTTATTTATTAAAAGATCACTTAAGGTAAAGTCAGTAATAATGATATCATTGGCAAGGATTATTACTTTCTCGTATACGTACTTATAAACGGAGTAATATACGTAGTATAGGGAAAGTTATGTAATGTTGCGGAAAATCGATTTCGGGATTTCAACGGAAATACACGTTTTAGGGTCCCTGATACCGAATAAGTGGGGCTTTTCAAAACGTCCGTCCGTCCGTCTGTCCGTTAGACCGTCTGTGAACAACACTGGCGCGTAAACCATACGTGCGATTTCTTCTAAAATGGATATTCCCCGGTCGATCTGCGTCCACTCAAGTGGCCTCGATTTCGAAAAACTTTCTTCAAAATTTGATAGTACTTTACATGAAGCCCCCCGGACATTTTCAAAATTTTCTCAAAAACGGCCCAATTTTTTTCCTTTAAATTTCTTGTAAGAATAGAGTAGAATACACTTTTTAAGGTGGAATAGGTCCCATTTTCACGTTTAACTCTGAATTTCCGAAAATTGCCCAAGTTTGAAATATTTTCGTTATAAGTTTCTCGAAAATTGTTTTCTATGAAAACTAGCTCAAAATTGCGCTTTTCCAGAAACGCGCAAACAATTTTCTAAAAAATGATTTCAAGTTTTTTGTTGAAACATTTCGAATGGATAGTGCTAAATGCACTCTTTAATATGGCGTAAAGTAAATTTGGGGGTATTTTTTGGTTTTTTTTAATTACAAAAATGTTTATTTTTAAAAGTTCTCTCATACGTTTAAAATGCACATTTCCAGCACTTTGTAAACACTATTCAATTTGTGAGTGTATGTGCTTCAAATGAAGTTTTTCGAAAACAAAACTTTTCTGTAAAAAATAGCTTCAAATGTTTCATTTACAGTAGCGCTAAACGCAATTTTCTTGAAAACGGTTCTAAATTTTTCCACAAAAATTGCCATTTAGGGCAAGGTTTAACGGATTTTTTAATATTCTTAAAATAATAGTTTTGTTCTACTATTGGGAAATCGAAAAATTAATAAAATGTCAAAAAAATGTAGTTTGGGCGGCGAAAGATGGCAGCTGTCAAGAGTATTGTCAAGTACGAATAGATAGCGCAGACCAAACGAAACAGAAAACTAATACGGGAAAGTCTGTGCCATTCTGTAAGCACCACTAGTTTAGTTTTTACGACATATTTTCCATTTCTCACATATTTTGTGATACATCACCAAAAAGGTGCTTGTCTAGAAATGTTTTCCTCGATAAATTAATCTGCCAGAAAATAGCCCTCAATGTCCACAAATTTCAATTCTCTTTACTTCAGGAACATTCTGGTGGCTCTGAAAGCAACGAGTGATGAAAATTGTGATTATTTACCTAGTGGCCGTGATAGGAATTGGACTCTGCCTTAAACATCATCCTCTACTTGGGGACCTTCGAATTCTGCAGCTTCAGGTAAGAAATCGACACTTTTATTACAAATATTCGAAGTATTATTTTTTCCGCAACCGTATCAAAATGCGGATTCTGGGTATTGTTATCTGCACGCATTTATATCCATCAAAAAGTGTTTCACGCATTGAAATATAACGGGGTAAACAGACATTTCTCTAGTTTTGCTTCCGCATTCATTGTTCCATTAAATACATTGCTGCTCCTCCAGACGTGAAACGCCTTATACAAATTTCAAATTACAAACTTTTTTGAAATATAATTTTTATACGGTAGTAGAGAAAATGTGTAGATTTCGTGACAGAAATGTAATTTGTTTGGTATTGATTGATTTATTGCCTCTACATACGGTTACGACAAAACATTCAATCGACCAAGTAAGAACATCTAATCCGCGCACTAATACGAAAACAACTATATTTGGTAGTGGTAAAATAAACCTCAATGCTATTAAAGGTTAACGACTCTCGAATTAGAAAGCTTAACATGATGATAACAGAAAACCATGTTAAAAGAATTTCATATTTACAGAAACAAACCATACTGGATGACAATTCTTGTATTACAAGGAATATTTCTAAAAAAGCAATGGTTTCCTCCCTACGGCTACGGACTGTCGGTGTTGAATTTCAACAGTGGCACCTAGAATTATTGGTACAATCGTCACCATTTGCACGTCGTTTCACATTTCCTTTATCTCATTTACCAGAATTTGATAGTTTACAACTTTTTCACTCCATTTCCTAGAGATTTAGCGAGCTAGCGGGACAGCGACATCAATCAAATACACCTTGTTTTTCTTGTCATGTAATACAATGTCTGGTTTATTAGACGATACAGACCTATCTGTTAAGATTCGCCTGTTTTAGTACATTTTGTGATCATTTGTGTCAATGACTGGTTCGGAAGTGTACTTGTAATATGGTGTTAGGTTACCCGTCAAAAGGTTATTATGATGGCATATTTGCTGATAAACCACTTTACAAACGTCGTCATGTAGTGTTGTATATTCTGAGGATGCTAGAGAGTTGCATCCATCGATAATTTGGCCCATATTTTCTCTATGTTCTCCACATAGCCAATGTTTGCCATAACGAACGTTTGTGTCTCAGGATAAATGCAATTTTTAGTTAGTACTTCTTGGTCCAGAATTACTATCATCAAACCCTTTTGTTTCAGCAAAATTATTATTATTACTATCATTATTATTACTATTATTATTATTACTATGATTATTATTCATATTATTATTATTACTATTATTATTACTATTATTATTATACCTCTATGTCACGACTAAAGATGTTATGAGTCGGCTGAATATAAAATCTACTCCAGGTTGCAACCAGCTACCTAAGGAGCAGATCTAGGGACTGTCGGTGCTTCTACAATACTTTGCGTAAAATGTGGGCTGTTCCAAATAAAGCGATTTCTTGCTCTTCCCAGTCTTTTGAATTACCTGGGAGTTCAACCAAGTTCTTACACAAATTTTGCGGAACAAATCCCAGAGCTCGGATAACTATTGGGACGACCTGTGCTTTTAGGCCCCACATTCGGCTGATCTCGATTTCCAAACTCTTGTATTTAAGACGTGTCTCTGCCTCCTTGGTAACGACGTTTTGATCGCAAGGTACAGCAACATCGATAAGTAAACACGATTTTTTCGCCAAATCCCGGATAACTATATCCGGTTTGTTTGCCGCTATCGTGCGATCAGTTTGAATTTGTTGGTCGTACAATATCGTACACAATCCAACAGACGTCACCGGTTTTGGTGAGTGTTCGTACCACTTGGGGCATGTGTTTGGAACTTCGAGGGCGGTACAGATCTGCCAGTGGAGGTAGCTACACACCCTGTCATGTCTTTTAAGGTATTCGGTCTTTGCTAGGATTGGACAAGCTGAGACAATATGATCAATGGTTTCTACTTGCTCCAGGCAAATGCGACATTTATCATCTTGGGAAATTTTGAGAACCGCTTTATCATAATGTCGTGTTCTCAAGGCCTGATCTTGGGCAGCTATTACAAGTGCTTCCGATTTTGGCTTCATTCTTCCCCTTTTAAGCCACATAAATTATTGATCTTTATTGATCTGCACCTTCTCCATTCGTTTCAAATATTGTCCGTGGAGTGGTTTGTCTCTTCATGATTTCTTTAACATTTTTTGTGTCTCACACTTCATGTTTATCAGCATGAGAAGTTCAGTGTCTGTGTTATTCAATTTGTCTTGCCTAGTTTTCTTTGCAATGCTTCTTGCTACACTAACAATGCCTCTGTTTCCCATTCTTCGGTCAGATTTCATGACCTGCCTCATTAGAGGGTCATCTTGATGGCTGACTACATACTTCCCCAACCCGACTATTGCGTTGTGCCAGGAGGCCTCAATTTGTCCTCCTTCCTTACGTGACATATAAAGTCTATGTATATCAGCTCGAGGGTGGGAAACATGATGCATTGTTAGCAGTTTTCTGGTTTTTCGATCCATGGTGCCAATTTCTTGCTCAGTCCAGTCCACTAGCCCAAAACTGTATTCGGCTACAGGTACCGCCAAACTACCTATTGCAGGTATTTTATTCCTGGAATTCAGAGCGGACTGCAGGACCAGTCTCAGTCTCTTATAATACTCCCTACGAATTCTCTCTTTCATTCTGTCGTTCGAGATGGTTTCACATTCTTCAATGCCTAGATATTTGTAAGTTTTACCTGGCTCAAGATCTTGAATCACAGTGTGCGTATCCATTTCAATGTTCTCAGACGTTGTGAGTTTCCCTCTTTTTAAAACAATTGTGATATTGGCCTTTCATCACCATGGAACTTAAAACCAAAGTCAGCTTGCGACAACTGTCTCGATAGTGGGATCAAACTGATGCAAAACAGCAGAGGGGATAGTGAATTTCCTTGAAAAATACCCCTGTTAATCTGAATACTTCTGGTTTCTACTGCTTCCTTTCCGCTGTGTATTAGTAACCTGGTACTCCACGACTTCATACTAGCCTTGCAAAATTCAATAAGTCTAGGATGAAATCGATAGATCTCCAGGGTCTTCAAAATCCAATCGTGTGGTACACCATCAAAGGCCTTTTGGTAGTCAATCCAAGCCATGCTCAAATTACGTTTGCGTTTCTTTACATCATTCAAAATGACTTTATTCAGTAGCAAGATTTCCTTACAGCCATAAGAGCCTTTACGACATCCTTTTTGTTCAGCTGGCATTAGATGATTCTTATCTAGATGTCTGTACATTTTGTCAGATATGGCTGAAGTTATAACTTTGTACAGTACTGGCAGACAAGTAATTGGCCTGTAGTTCTTCGCCAAAGAGCTGTCTCCCGCTTTGGGTAGCAAATACGTGATGCCGCGTGTGAGCCATTCCGGGATTTCCTTTGGGTTTTCAAAAATTTTATTAACAGCCTTTGCTAGATGAGAATGTATTGCTGTTAATTTCTTAATCCAATAAATCTGGATCTTATCAATCCCGGGGGACTTCCAGTTTCCCATGTTCTTAATTGCTTGGAAGAGGTCGTCTTCCGAGAATTGGTGAACATCTTCCACTGTTTCTACAAGTTCATCGGCAGCATCAACTTCAGATTGAAGCCAAGATGCGTCTTTGTTGTAGGATCTGCTCTCTTCCCAGATTCCTGCCCAAAATGCTTCGACGTCATCTTTTGAAGGAGTAACAGCTTTGCCATTCGGTTTTTGAGTCAGATTGCGATAGAATCTCTTCGCATCTGTTTCAAACAACCGGTTCTGTACACGGAAATCTATTCTACGTTTGTTCCTTCTTATTCGTTGAGCCCATGCTTGAATTTTCTCTTTTAGCTTTTCAACTACCATTAGCCTGCTGGTGTCATTTTCAATTTGGTATTTTTGTTCAACATTGAATATTTTTCGTTGAACTTTAGAGGTGTGCGTTTATTTAGAAGATGCCTCAGCTAAGAGTGATATTTCGCGCCGGGTGTCAGCTATCCGTTTGTCAATTCTGTTCATCCATGGGGGTACAGAGCTGTTTACTCTGTTTTGCTGTCGGCCGTCGGTGTTCTGGGCTGGCCCCAAAATTATCTGAGATACTAGATATCCAGTTGCATATATGATGTGATTGATTTCAGTAATATCTAGATCTCTGCCTCGGGTCTCGACCACCTCATTTAAGACAGAATTCACTGTTTCTATCACTCTTTTAGCTTTGGCATTTTCTTATATTCTCCTCAACGGTTCGTGAGATTCAAACGGAAGTTGACTCTCTTTCTATCTCACGCCGAAGGGTATTTTGCATTATGTCCTTATCGTGTAATTCATTGCCAGATGAATTTTCACCACTGACGTGTGTTTCACTGGAAAGAGATGAACCTTCCACGGGATTATTATTTTCAATTTCTACGTGTTCGTCATGTGGATTGTTCGAGCGAAGTACATACTCCGCATTTCTCTCAATGTCAGCAAGTTGTTCTGCTGTGAATTTTCCACTGCTGAGTATGTATCGTCGTTGACTGGCAAGCTTCTTTGAGTCTAGGGTAGGTCTCATATCTGGGTTCCGCTCTCTCCATACCTTGAAAACTTCAATTTCATAGCCCCCATTTTTCGCTTTTGCATAGTAAAAGCACCACATCACCTCCTTTAATTCATCCCGGGTCCATCTCTGACGATGGCTTCGAGCTACTGCCGGCTCTGGGTCCCTGGGACTAACACCCGTGGGATGGCCAGATGTCGACAAGGTGACATTAGCTCGGTTTCTGAGCAGGTATGGGACATTGGTAGAACAAGGCACGTTAAGATTCATTACATTGCTTGTTCTATCCATTTTGCTCATTGGTTTGAATTGAGGATTCGCAGGACGCAAGTTCGAGTTCACAGATCACACTTAACCCTCGGGTTGTTTCCTGCCATCCGTTACTGCGACCCACAGTGGCCTCAGGGCATCCCCCCGCAGGGCCCAGCAAGGGGTCCCTCCGATCGCCAGTCGGCATTACTAAACCCTACGGGATTTTCACTGACTGCTGAAGGCAGCCTCCTTCGCTGGCTAATGCAAGGTTCGGGCCTCCACTCTAATCAGTGGCCTGGTGTGCCAACCCAGTTTCTCTCCTGTACCCTCTATGGGCCGACAACAGGAAGTCCAAAGGTTCATGACCCTTCCCTCTCTACTTACTTCCCACTCTCCTCAAAATGGAGTACTTCTTCGTCTGACCCCTCACCTTCAACCTATTCAGCAAGGGAGGCCCTACCGGTAGCTAGGCTACCACTGACATAGCTTTAAGGCTCATGGGGGTACTCAAGCTCCACCACCAACTCCAAGGTCGTGTACTCCCTAGGTGGAGTTATTATTATTATTATTATTATTATTACTATTATTACTATTATCATCGATATTATTATAATCTCATCACAATCTTATTGATTGATTAGTAATTCGGGGCTGCTAAGGCCGTTAGTCCCGTAAGTGTAGTATATGTTTTCTCGTGATGTGGCGGTGATCTCTCCCCGCTGGATGATGAGATCCGGTCCCGACGTATCATCGGCTAGCGGAATTTTCCCCAACCAGGTATCTTTCACCAGTGGGGGACTGCCCTAGCCGGGAAAAGAACTGAGTTCACGATCGGTCTACCGGCGTGTGTGTTAGTGCACTGCATGTATGTATAAGTGTGTGTATGTAAGGGGTGAGGATAGGACAAGGAAGAGGAAGGAAAGATCGCGCGCCGTACGTGACCCGTTTTTTAGGGTACTGCTCCGGCCCTCGCCTGGTGTTGATCGGAGAAACCATGGAAAGTTACCGATCACAGCAACCGTTCGCTAGAACTCCCCTCCAGACAGCGACTGAATTCGATCTACCTGACAAGCTAGTGGGTAAAATCCTGCGAAATTCGCGACTCAAATGCTAGAACCTGTCGGTCAGAGGCATTTCAGTAACATCAGTTGATGCTCTGAGCCACCTCTCTCGGTATTTTCATCGTTACGATTACACTACCCTACGAATTTAAACTTTTTGTTTGTTGCCTAAAGTAAAAAACTTGAATTTATATAATGGCGATGTGCTGAATCCGAATTTGAAATCAATTTACTTCTATCATGTAAGGTTTTCTTGCGAAATCAATTTACGTGCATTGTGTAACTACGGGTATTTCATCAGAAACATTTTCATAATATTTTTTTATTTTAAAGAAATACAATATTTAATGTACACAACTTGCTAAAATTAATATGTACGGCTGTTGATACACACCGCTAGAGTGATTTTGCTTTATTTTGTATTGTTTTCTTCTCTATTAGAAACACGAATTTCACACTCGTTGCTTCTGACTTGAGAAAGTACTCCTGTTCCTTTTTCTTTTGTTTGTCTTCGGGTTTGACACGCGTTAACATCCAACAATAGTCTGCAAGCGTACTAATGCTCTAGCGGCTCTGGTACCTCCTTTCAAGCCCCAGCACATCATTGTGAAATCGTTTGCCTTGTTTTTCGCTCAAAAATCCTAGATTTTCAGGGAAATAATCTAGGTGAGAAAACAGGAAATACATATTCATACTCAACAACCAAGTTCCAAGCATACAACCAAGCTCCTTGCATGTTTCAAGAATGTTAGCAACAATTCTTCGATATTTGGGATCCTTGTTGTTACCAAAAAATTTTGAAAGAACTTCACTGAAAGCTTTCTATGCTGCTTTCTTCTTTTCATCTACAGTGTTTAAATGCTGCTCTTGACATCAATTTTCTTATATCAGTACCATTATATATACCTTCTTTTAATTTTGCTTCAGATGGTATTGGGATCTCTCATATGTACTTCAAATAGTCTCCTTTCTCATTTACAGCCTTTATAAATTGTTTCATTAAGATTCATGTGGATAAAAGGCAGCAAAACATTAGAAGGACTCATATGGCTTTGGCGCACAACATTCCCACAACAGACTTCTAAATGTTCTCGAGGTGGCTAGTCTTTTTTATTCCAGTGATCAACTTGTGCTCTGCTATCCCACAAGCAAAGAAAACACGGAAATTTGGTAAAACCAGATAGTTAAATCAGCAAAATTTTAAGAATTTTAACATCACCTCAAACTTGCCAGTTGTGTTCGCTGTAATTTACTTGTAAAACATTCGTTGCAAAGCGTATTATTATTTGAGGATCACTGAAGAGGCAACAAGCATTGAACCAAGAACGTTTCCATCATGAAGGATAATACCCTTTAAACTTTGCTTGGAAGCATCAATCCAAGCAACCCTCGCGAAACACTGCGATTCACCGCATGCTACACGCTAGCTGCTAATGTCACGTGGCTCTCCCCTCTCTGCACTCGGAAATATATGGCAACTTTGTTCCCAAGCGCCACTAATGGGCCGCTCCAGTCAGACCGAGTACATGCCCATTGAGCCATCCAGGCCGCTAGCCGAATAATCTGCAGCCAGTCTCAACTAACGGCATACACACTCAGCCGTCTGATCTGGGTTGGTGCTTGCTGTACACTATCATCGAACTGTGAGTAAAAGTGAACCTCAAGAAAGAAGAACCTTAAACTGTATAAACATTCATTGGTCCATCGGCTTACTGCTAAATTACTAATTTGTACAACTATCTATTTTCAAGAATTAAACTTAAATTCATTCACGAGTGTACATTGCTTTTTATTTGACTCGAAAGAAACAATCACCAGAAACCCGTACTGATCCTGTATGTAGTTGCATTCGCAGCGCGGAAACTCCCACCTTGTTGCATCTACTACAAGCTGTGTGGAGAAGAATTCCAGCAGAAGGCTGCACTGATCAGCAATTTCCCTTGGTTTCTCCGAACAACACCAGCGGAGTGCCGGAGCAGTTCCCTTACAAACGGGCCACGGATCGTGAGCGATCATTCCTTCCTCTTCCTGATCCTATCTTCACCCCTTACATACACACATTTACACTAAGGTGCACTACACTATCACACATGCCGAAAGACCGGTCAGGAGCTCAAAGCTTTTCTCGGCTGGGTCAGCGCTCCGGTAGTGGGTGATACCTGATTGGGGGAAATCCTAGCTAGCTGACGATAGGTCGGCTCCGGATCTCGCCATCCAGCGGGGAATATCACCGCCACCTGCCGAAGGAAAGCATGGGACTAATTACCTTAGCAGTTGACGCAACCGGAATCACTCAATTATATTATTATCATTGTTCCCATCAATATAATAATAATCATCACCGTTATCATTATTATATTACGAGTATTATTAATAATAGAAGGGGGCAACGCACTAGTGTGCATTAGTTTTGAAATGTCTCTGTAGTTCTCCTTATCAGACGGTGACACACGGTTGCGGTTCAATGATTCATTCACATTCACTCACGTCGCTGCTGTTCTCTGCATTGTATTATTGCATAATTCTTTTATTTCCTTCGCATATTCCGAGAACGTCTCGGCCCTTGATGAGTGAGATGAATGAGTACTATTGATTACAAGAACTTTTATGAGTACAATTACGAGTACTATTACCAGTACTATTGCAAATACCATTACGAGTACTATTACCACTACTATTGCAAATACCATTACGAGTACTATTACGAGTTCTATTATGAGTACTATTACGCGTGATATTAAGAGTACTATTCCGAGTACTATCACGAGTACCATTACGGGTACTAGTGCGAGTTCTATCACGAGTACCATTACGGGTACTAGTGAGGGTACTATCACGAGTACCATTACGGGTACTAGTGGGAGTACTATCACGTAATAAGAAGGAGCTGCGGGCGCGCAGGCGCGTGACGCGGGCGCGGCGGCGGAGCGCGTGGTGCGCTGCCTCGCGGCGGACGCGGGGCGGCAGGTGACGGTGCACGCGGTGTCCGCGTGGGAGCGCCCGCCCGCCGTTGGCTCCCTGGGCGGGGAGGCGGCGCGCGCGGCGGCGCGGGCGGTGCTGCGGGCGGCGGCGGCGGCGGCGCTGGTGACGGCGGGCGCGGCCATGGAGCCCCTGAAGCACTTCCCGTCGCGAGGCGGCCTCTACTTTCTGCTGGCGCCAGACCCCTTCGACGGCATGGAGACGTACTACTTCTGTTGGAGGGTGAGTTGGTGGCAGTGGATGATGAAAAGCCACGTACTATATTAAGAAAACTATTTGCAAACCTAGGGTGGTTTGGTGTTTATTTGAGAGGCAGTAATAACACAGTGTACATATTGTACAGTGGCGCAGCTTAATATAAAATGCCTTGCCTCCCGCAGAGGAAAAAGAACACTATGCCTTATTATTTGAAATATAGCATCGTTCTGATAAATCTAGCCAAAAAGTTAATGTTTTTACATATATTTTAATTTCCTTGTGTGTATAATTAATGCACGTCAATTGGAAGTTTTGCACACTTTTTAAGGAGAGAAATTATTTAAATGTAATGAATTTTGTCCATTAAATGTGAATATTGAAATCATTAGGAACAACAAGTATTTCTTCACTTTTCATGAAAATATATAGAAATGTGAGTAATCTACGTAATAAATAGGATATATAGGAGGTAATAACATTTCTGTTGCACTTTTAAACAACTTTCCGACTTTCCTTTCGTGGCATTTTGGAAATTTAAAAAAAATCATTCCTTTATTATTGCTACATTTAATTGCAGAACAGTGTGCCCCTTTTGACTCACATATTGTTATTATTGCATATACTAGAAAAGCATAAGAATTCAGTTGGTGGGTGGCATATATGTCCCGATACATGGCAAATTTAAGGTTAAAACGTTGCCTGTACGTAATTGTTTGTGTTCTACAATGAATTATTCTTGATATTTCAGGAATATAAAAGGCGGCGAGGTAAGGACATAATACAATTTATCTTATAAGTTTTAACCAGCTCTTAATAAACGCAATATCTCAAATAAATCCGTATACTTCAATAGCAGTCATCCGCAGTTTTACTTTGTCTCCACCAGGATTGCTAGCTGTACACGCGCGCATCCCTAACTAAACAAAAACGGATTGAGCTTCGCAATTGTATAATAGTACAGTATACTGTGGTAATTAAGAGTGTCAGTTTTGTTTAATAGTATTGATAGTGGGTGTCTGTTTGGTGCAGTGGTAGGTTGTAATTGAAATCCTCTTTACCCGGCGGGATTTGAGGTTGACCAGGCCGAACAGTCAGCCAGGTCGTTAGCAACTCTGTAAATTGATTTGTCTCATGGGGCCCGGTGCGGGTAACTGCTCCGAAAGTTTAGGTCAGGGTGTGTTGAGTGTAGAATTCTTGAGAACGTGAAGGAATTTTACTTTCCAATCAATATTCCAGTGCGACTTGATATGATGGTCACATGCACCTTGCGCTGAGAATTCTAAATGTGAATGTAATGCTGTTGGGATAACAGGGGTTGTCAGATGGCCGCGAAAATCTGAGACGATATGAACCACAAAATATTTGTATAGGCAAGTTCAGAAAAATCTTTTTTGTTGTAGATTACGAAGTGAAAAAATGATTGTTTGACTACAGAAACATGGCTTTAAGTGCTACCTGAAATGCATCGTATCCGGGTTAACGGGTTATGCACAATCAGTGTCAAGAAGCAGACCGTTAAGCTAGCTGTGTGAGGCGAGATCAGGCTAATTTACACTCGATTTTTCAACATTGTTGAGTATAAAAAACAATTGCTTTCTTTTTACTATCTTTCAGCCCTATTGGGGGTTGTGTGTGAGGACGTACCTGTATAATAAAGAGAATTTTGTCGGTAATGTTCAGAATAATACTAAATAATAGACAATTTACCAATGTTTCAAAAGTACGATGTTCGGCTTTTTGGAATGAAGACAAAAATATAGAATAGTCCGATTTCTACAAAATGAGGCTAGACAAAATGATTCATTTGATCTCTTGCAGCTTAGGCAGATGTCTATAAGCAACCCGCGAGCATGGTACATAGCGTTGACAACAGTCCCTTTGCGAGTGATGGCCAAACGAGGACTCTGGGGAGAAGACTTCATCTATTTCTATCGATGTCCTTCAATATTGAGGCTCGCCATGTTGGTACCAAATTATAATCCAAATAACATGACAGTGCTAAGTAGTTTCAACTACGAGGTGAGTTCCATTGAAATCATTATTCTATTTTCAATCGTGAAAACTCATAAACAATTTTCATCAACCCAGATAGATGTTGATGGTAATGACGATGGAAAATGTTCACGTCACGTTGAATGGCACGAACGTATTGGTGATAAATGTCACATTCTGAATTTCTGACAAAGTTCGAATACACTTAAATATATTTGATGGAATAAACGAAAAGTTTTCGAGGTGATCCTTTTTTTAATTGCTGTTAAAAAGTCTTTGTACTAAAAGCTTTTATTGTGCAAAATTCCTAATATCGTATCAATGTATTTGTCACTATCTGGAACGGTATTCCGTATTGCTGTTAATTGTCATCGAAAAGTTGTATTTTTCGTATTTAGTTCTTGGAATCAGACTTAGGTGCCATTCTTGGAATTATCCATACTTTTCTGGGACTTGTTATTATTTCTAAATATTTACTGATTTGCAAAATATTGATACTACGACAGTTTATAACAGTTTGTGCTGAACGCAGTTTCTCGACTTTGAAACAGGAAAAATAATAATTGAAAAACTCAATGGGAGAAAATAGTTTCAGAGATCATAATTTGCTCAGTATTCATAGAAATGTAAAAGTAGTAACCAATGGAGTGATCATGAATATTGAAACTATTTTTGTCCATATTTTATGTATCGTTTATGTCTAATCCAGTGATTTCATTTGGAAATTTAGTTTTAAATTAATCAGATTGATCAGGATGGCAAAAACAAAATCTTCCATTGGCATATACAACATCTCATGGCATCTCGTGGCATTTCAACAGGTATATGTACGAAATGTATAAGTAGGTAAATGTTCGTATATATCCTTTATAATAGGTAAAATATGAAACTATTTCTTATCTATTGAAAGGAAGTATTTTGCTTCTACTTTTTTCGCACCGTATTGTTATTATTATTATTATTATTATTATTATTATTATTATTATTATTATTATTATTATTATTATTTAATGCCAGTTCAGTCATTTAAAGCATTCTCTTATCTGTGTACAAAGACACGAGTTTAAAATCGGTTTAAGCCTAATGTAAAACTCTCTGGTAGTATTTTTGTGAATTATGTCAAAGTGTGGCACCTTGAATATTATCAACATTGTAACCTGGACCAGTTTCAAGTGTAGCACCTGTGGTAAAATAATTTCATCAAAAAGTTTTTCACATATTCAATTATTAAATATTCAATTATTTCATGTTTTCGTATTAATAAATGAAATGTTCATATGTGTGTTTCATATAGATTCAAAACTACTCGACCAATTTAGCTACAAATTTCAATTTGTCCATATTTTTGGCGTCAGGAGTGTTTAGAGACTGGCACGAATGAAACCCAATAGAAGGGGTGATTGTTTAGTGTTAATTGGGAAAGAACGTACGAACATTTCGACTTCCGTAAATTCACCCACCACCTACAAACACCAACCCGACCGTCATTTGCTCTACATCGGCCTTATCAAGTTGATAACAATTGAAGGGTCTGGGAGTAAAACTTGGTAACCCATGTGGAAGCGTTTGCGAGATATAAGTAAGAGAGCAGTTTTGTTCTAATGGGTTTAAATGGAGTGCATAAAAATGACAAGAGCCGGGAGACAATTAGGCTCCATAATTCGGACTATTTGAGAATCACAGCGTATCGACAACAGATAGAAGCATACGAAAGTGTTAATATCAGAGAAACTATAACTTTGAGGGTTACTGCCTTCTACTCGGGAGCCCTTCAATTACATATTCTACGCGAGTCGTTTCAATATTATGATGGCAGATCGTACTCCAGATAGCAGGCCGAGATTCCAACGAATATCCCAAATATAAGCTGGTGAGTGTGGAAGAGTTTTGTGCCGGGCGTCGAGGAGACAGCTATGAGGCAGTTTCTAAGCGAGTCCCCACTTTGGTGAGTGTCGTAAATACCTATTTGTCCTTCCACTCCGTCAACCCGGATGGAACCATCCACCAAGACGGACCGGAGGAGCTCACAATGTGGGAGATGGGAACTCGCAGAGCAAACCACTTCATGTAAGTAGACGAAAGTTAATGAAGTTAGACTGGTTGTATATTTTGTTTCCGCACGCATCGACTGCTATGGTCGTTGGTCAGGTAAGTGTAATACATTTTTAACCCTCCAGGGGTGCGTAGCGACACTCAGTGCCGCATTCTTACATTTTTGTTGATTTCGTCTAAATAATTCCTGTCGCACTCTTGAGCTCATAGTTTTTCTTTGTTGATTATATTTTCATCCTAATGACACTCAAATCACTATTTTAGACACTGCCGATCAACCGTTATTCATTAGTAATCCGAATCCTGCAACGGTTTCGGCACTCCATACCGCACACGCCTTGTCATGTCAGTATAATATTTGCGTATTTTATCCATTAGAATTCTTACTGCAGTTTTGTTGTTGGGCATTATGACAAAGATTTTGAAGTAATAAATACTAATTTAAATTTAAATGCGTTGTTTCCCAAGAAACTTTAGAAGGTATCTTTGCACCGTATTCATTCCCCGACATGTAACACATGCCAATACACGGAGGAAGCGAGTGATAGATCTCTTATTAATATTGTTATTTCGTAATGTATTTAGTTATTTATCATGAAATAAAATGTATAAAAACAAATAAAGAATATTTCCTTCACATTCCCTAACAAAAGTATCAATTATTGTCGCGAAAATCAATGATAAATGTGGTTCGGAGTGCCTCACGCGCCTGCTGGCGGGAAATGATAGGACGCGCCCGCCGAAGGGTTAATCACTGGAGGTGGCGGTATTATTGCCCCGCTTGGTGGTCAGATCCTGCGCAGACCTACATGAAGTCTTGAGACCCTATCCAGACTTTCCCTATCCAAGCATCTCCCATCAGCCGGGCACTGCCCCAGCCTCTACAAGCTTTAAGATCCCGACTGATCTCCCCAAAATTTATATGTATGTACATAAGTGTAAGAGTTTGTAAGAAAAGGGAGAGAATAGAACAAGGAAGGAAATATGCGATCCGTTGGTCTTTTGTTAGAAATCTGCTCTGGCATTCGTCTGATGATGATCGAAGAATCCATAGAAAACTACCAGTGAAAGCAGCCGGCCACTAGAATTCTTCTCCAGATAGCGGCTGAATTCGGTCTAGCTCTCTAGCTAGTGTCGAAAATCCTACCACCGCAGGGACTCGAACTTAGGACTTCCTGTCAGAGACACTGTTGTGACATCATTCGCTGCTACGAATCACCTCAATCGGTAGATCCACATATCTTATAAAGTATGACCGCGAAAAAATAATTAGAATTGCTTCAAAAGTTTACTGATTAAAAATATGAAAAGTAAGTTTGGAAATAAGTATACATCTTATGTATTGAAGTCGGCCCTTTATCTAGTAGGCAGCGAAAGATATACCGAAGGGTTGGGTTGAAATCCAGCATAAGGCATGAAAGTTTTTGTCATGTGTTTGTGGATTGTTGGCCTTTAAACGGCTCCATGAATTTAATCCCCTGGTGTTAATCATCCATTATCCTCATTCCTTCGCCGACCACGGCACGGTCAACATCGCTCCGCGAACGTTGTCCCGCAGGCTTATCAGCTAAGGTTTCGCTTTCTGTGATAACGGTTTAGACTACCAGTATACTATTCTCAGTGTGCCTCACTTTCTATGCAACAAATTGTTTAAAAGTGTTGATTTAAATAGTGCTTCGCAAGTGTCAGTGAAACTAAAATCAACAGAGCAAGCAGTTTCGTAGTACGCGACGGCTTCGGCCATCGCAACTACGCAACATGTCGACCATACCCAACCCTGCCGCTACCGAAGAACAACTAGCGCGTAATATGCAAATAGAGCAGTTAATTCAACAACAAAACTGCCTCCAACAACAACTGGCCGAGCTTCAACACCAGCAATGGCAACTGACACAACAGCTACCGCAGCCGTTGGCAGCCGTTCTCCCCAACCCTCAACTGAGTGGCGAGGCCGCCCCCGTCGCCATGGACACCTTTGCCCAGGGTCAAGGTATCTCCTCAGATCAACTACAGCTACAGCAATCAAAACAAGTAAGTGAAGTGCATTCAAATTTTGGTGCTGACAGTAAAAAACGTAAAATATACCATTCGGAAGAAAGTACAATCCAATACAACGTGCCAGTATCTTCCCGGTATAAAGCCCTGGAAAACTCTGCTATCGAGTCTCCAGTGCGCGAGACAGACGTATTAAGTGAACCAGAACAAAACATCATCAAAATCCCCCCAATATTTGTCCATGAAGTTGACAACTTTGAAAAAATGATTCAAGACATAAAAAATATTGCTCAAAAAGATTTCTCTACCAAAAACGTTAAGAACTCAGTGAAAGTGATGTTTAGTGACATAGAAGACTTTAGAAATTATAGAAGTTTTTGCGATGAAGAAAATATCGCTTATTACTCTTTCAGGGACCCTACGGTTAAACCTTTGTCAGTTGTCATCAAAGATATTCCCACTAGCTACTCCGAGGAAGCCATCGAGGCCGAACTTTTACGGCTTAAATATCCTGTTACAAAAGTTAGTCGATTATACAACAAAGAGAGAAAACCCATTCACATTTGTGCTGTAGAACTAACCAACAATAGTGAAGCAAGAAAAATTTTCGCCCTTAACAAATTTTTGTATAGTGTAATTAGAGTAGAGCAAAGATTTAATGCTAGAATAGTAATGTGCAAAAAATGTCAAAGGTACGGCCATTCTCAAGCCAACTGCGGTTTCCCTCCGAGATGTGTGAAATGTGTAGGTAATCACCACTATAAAGATTGTGGAAAAACTAGAGATTCTCTCCCCCAATGTGTTAACTGTAATGAATACCATGCCGCTAATTACCGCGGCTGTAAATACTATAAAACATACGTCAAAGAGAAGACAATGCCCTCTCCTAAAGAACGTTCCAATAATTCAAATAGTCATATATCCCCCAAAATGGCCCCTAACATAAATGACCCTCAAAATTATAAAAGAGGTTTCCCATCTCTCCCTCGTCGCTCTTATCGTGAAGCAATCCAATCTTCAAGTAGGGCACCACCATTAGATTGGTCAAGTATTATCTCCAATATAGTTTCACAAGTTGTAACAGCTATAGTTCCTCAAATACAAAAAATGGTTGAGGGAATGGTGAGAACAATGTCTTACAATGGATAAAAATCTCGGAAAAGGCAATATCCTCAACTGGAATGCAAACGGCCTTAAACGCCAAGAAAACACATTCAGAATTTTCTTACGTCAGCACAATGTCATTATTGCCTGCATCTCGGAAACTCACTTAATCCCTGGTGAAAGATTTAACATTCCAGGGTTCCAGTGCTATCGCTTCGATAGATTATCACCTCATGGAGCTTCAGGGGGAGTAGCTATATTAATTAATAAGCAAGTTAAACAAGAACAAATCCCCACTCCTTCCTCAGCCAACTTAGAATCTGTTGGAGTTAAAATTAAATTAAACAATCATCCCGTCCAAATCATAGCTGCCTACAAACCTCCGAACAAGGCGTTTCCTCAAAACGCTCTTCACGAAATTTTCAAAAATAATCATCCCACCATCCTAATGGGGGATTTAAATTGTAAAAACAGCGTATGGGGATGTAACACTACGACATTTCAAGGCAAAAAACTATATGATTTTGCAGTTTCCAACAACGTGGAAATAACTGGTCCCAATGAACCAACAAGATATCCTTCAAACACAAATATCATCCCAGACATTCTCGATATCACCCTGACAAAGAATATAAACTTCCCGCTTCATCAGAGTGTTATACCAGAACTAGACTCCGACCACAGTCCGGTGATCATATCACTTTCTCCACAGATGTCCTTAAATTCTGGTTCAATCCATAGAGGTATTACAAACTGGGATAAATTCTCCAACCTGATGAGTACCAACTATAAATTTCCTCAAAACCTCTCAAACTCCCAAGAAATTGATACTGAGATTGACAATCTCACCAAATCCATAATTTCAGCGGTAAAACAATCAACGATAATGCTGCCCACCGTTAAACCAAAACCTATCCCGTTTAAAATATTAAACTTAATTAAATCTAAAAATAACCTGAGAAGATACTGGCAGATTACAAGAAGAAAGGTCATCAAACAGAAACTGAACAAACTCACAAGGATAATTAAGCAACGACTTGACCATTTTAGATATAATAACTATAAAACTTATTTATCTGAAATACATCCGAACTCAAGACATTTATGGTGTACGGTAAAACGACTGTTACGAACCAAAGCCACAATTCCTCCATTAAAATCAGGATCCTCATTGGCTTTCTCAGACGAAGAGAAGGCAAACGCAATTGCCCGACTTCTGGAAAATACTTTCCAACCCCACCCAGTTACAAACCTCGCATTCAACAGGCAAATAGAGGACTACTTAAAACAAGAGAAAACCACAGTTGATGCAGCAACTAAATTCATATCACCTTCGGAAACCTTAAATATAATTAAACACTTGAAAGTCAGAAAATCCCCAGGTATAGAAGGCATCAACAACTTAAGCATCAAAATGTTAGATAAAAAAGTAATTACAGCTATAACAGCGATCTTCAACGCTGCTCTACGTCTCAATTACTTCCCCGGAAAGTGGAAGAAGGCAGTAGTCCTACCGATACTTAAACCTCACAAAGATCCTAAAGTCGCTGAAAATTACCGTCCCATAAGCCTTCTCCCCACCCTTTCTAAAATTTTTGAAAAGTTAATTCTAAACAGGCTCAACCACTTCCTTATAACCTCAAAAGCAATTCCATCCTTTCAATTCGGTTTCAAGCCTAATCATTCAACCTCGCACCAATTACTAAGATTAACGGAAGGTATAGCTCACGGCTTCCACCGTAAAGAACACACAACTTCTGCCTTCTTAGATATGAGCCATGCTTATGATAAAGTATGGCATAGAGGCCTTGAGTATAAATTAAATGTTCTGGGTACTCCGAATTATCTAATCAAAATCTTAACAAGCTTCATCTCCAACAGAGAATTTATAGTTCGAATCAACAATGCAACATCTAGCTCATTTCAAATCAACGCAGGCGTTCCGCAAGGATCAGCTCTTTCCCCTACGTTATTTAACATATACTGCTACGACATCCCATCGGAAGGAGACGCAAAGATAGCACAATATGCTGATGATATAGCAATATATGCTACAAACTATGACATACTAGTGGCTAAAGATCACCTACAAGACAGCATCAATAACTATGTCGAATGGACGCAAAATTGGAGAATTAGAATTAATCCAAGTAAGAGCAACTGCAAAATCTTCACTCTCCGCCGGCCCAAAAATCCGCCTGAAGTCGCAATCCAAGGTACTATAATCCCTTGGTCAACATCCCCGATAAAATACCTCGGAGTTCTCTTAGATAAAAGACTCACATGGAAACCCCAAGTAAATGCTGTCATAGACAAAACTAAATGTAAAATATTTAATTTATCATCGATTATAAATCGCCGCACTCCTCTTAGACTAGAATGCAGTCTATTAGTATTTAAACAAGTCATATTGCCTACAATGACATACGCATGCCCAATATGGGGAGGCGCAGCATCAAGCACTATCGATAGACTTAGTAGACTACAAAATAAGTATCTAAGAACAACCCTCAACGCGCCATGGTTCATTCCCAACCATCAAATCAGACGGGAACTAGACATTCCTGATTTCAAGGAGACTGTAAATAAGCTTGCCAGCAATTTCTTCAATAACCTCCCAAATGCTCCATGCTCAGCCATATTCAACCTAGGAAGGAATTACAACAGTCCTCGAATCCTATCTAGATTCCCTAAAGATAAATTCAAACCTCCGTAAACCGACAGCTCCATATTCCCATCCTCCATTACATCATCCTTTAATATAAGATCTGTAATCAAAACCCCATTATTATAGTAAGGAAACCAACCGTGACTTAAGGATGACCATATCCTAACAAGCTATTTATATTTCTGTATCTTAAAACCCTCGAAAGACAATATTGTCGGACGAGAAGTAATAAATTAAAAAAAAAAATCCATTATCCTCCCCATTTAATCTGATACGGGTCTAAAGCCCGGACCGGCGGACAATGGTATATATTGTGGGAATGCTAATATGGTGTTTCCGACATTATTTGTGGATGAAAGATGTCCGCCATATTGCATTTGCCGTTTTGAATTTCGAAAATCCGATTTCAGTTTAGTGTTCAGTGACACTCCCCCCCAAACATCCCATTGTCAACATTTAATTAAATTTTTTTTTAATTTCATGAATCAAAGGGTTAAATATTAGTGCTTGTAGCTCAAATCTGGCATTTCAAAATTGTATTTATTCAAATGTTAAAAAAGTACACCTGTTTAGGTACCTATAAGCTGAAAACAAGTCACTAAAATAAATTTTCTGTCAATATGTCCTGAACATCTGGGATGTTCTCTTGTGAGACACCTGTATAAACCGGCTTAAGTGGCTCTGGGCATCAATTGATGCCACCGCGGTGCTCCTAACCACGAAGTCCTATGGTTCGAGTCCCAGCCGCGGCAGCATTTTCGACACTCGGCACTAGGTCGAGATCAATCGCTGTCTGAATGAAATTCTAGCGGTCGGCTGCTCTGATCGGTAGTATTCCATTGTTCCTCTGAAGGCCGGTATACACGGTATAGTTTTCGTGTAGATTCTCATACAGTTTCTATATAGGAATGTCAAAATATCAAACTGAACGTAGAGTCGCGCATACACGGTGTAGACCAGACTTCACGCTTTCTGCATGAGTCTCCACAAGCCGCCGCTAGGGGGTCTACCGAGAAACAACTGAATTGCGCCGTCCGGGCACTACTACAAATTCCCACTCTTTTCGCACCTAGGGAAGGAGGGCTCAAGAAAACGCGGATAAGTCAAATAAATTTACCTGAATAACCGAAAACAAAAACGCCATGCTGGTACACACAATTTCACTTTGCTCTATCACACCTTCGCACACCTAACCACAAAATCGAAATGGATGAGTCCGTCGCGTTGGGTACACAAATCCATTAGTGAACGATTCTGCCGCTAGAGGCGCTGGAGTCAAACTACATGCTTTTCTACACGAAAAAATTACGAACATGTTCATAATTTTCTCATGTAGTCTGGACTACATGAAGAATCTACACGAAAAACTATACCGTGTATACTGGCTTTGATGAACGTCAGACGAATCGTGGAGCAGTACCCTAAAAACCCGATACGGAAGGCGCGCGATCTCTCCTTCCTCTTCTTTGTCTTACCCAAACTCCTTATACACACACTTACATGTACTACACTACCACAGACCAGTCGGGAGCTTAGAGCGTGTCCCGACCCGGGACTGAGCTCCACTTGTGGGAGATATATGATTGGGGAAAACGCAAGCCAATGGGTCGGTCAGCGCTGAATCTCACCATCCAGCGCAAGCAGATCACCGCCACCCCTCACGATAAGAACATATGATACAATACACTTACGGGACTAATGAACTTATCAATTGATGCGCTCGGAATCACTAATCAATTTATTATCGTTTATGAGCCTGGAATAAAATGTTATTTACAGCTACCCGAAGACTCTTCCATCTAAACTTGGTCGATGGGAAAACGGCTCACTCACAGGCATCATTGGACAGCTATCAAGAGGAGACTCCGACCTGTCCTTCAACCTGTTTCCAATGCAGGCTCACTTCCTGGACTATATTGAGTACTCCATGCCCATCATCCAGTCAGACTACTGCATTGCGGTTAAAAAAGCACAACGCGTGCCGTTCACCCTCGTGCTGGTCCTGCCCTACCAACCTCACGTCTGGGCGCTACTGCTTGGGTCGTTGGCAACCCTGGGAGGCGTGTGGCACGTTGTTCTTCAAGCTACTGGGGTACGTCCTGTAATGAACGTGTATGCTGTTGCGAAATGATGAGGGGGATACTGTGGCGTCGTGGTAACGAAAGGACAACACCGATACGAGCTGTATTTACAAATCTGTTTATTTTCACGATTTACACTATGTACAACTCTGAGGTTACGTTCGCAATCTACCTTCGTGACTCCCACGCCAGTGCTTCCCGTCCCCTTGCGCTTTACCGCGCAAGTGCCCAGACACCAGTGCATCCTCCACCCAGACGCTTCACCATGCAGGTGCCCAGACACTAGTGCATCGTCCACCCAGACGCTTTACCGCGCAGGTGTCCAGACACCAGCGCATCCTCCACCCAGACGCTTTACCACGCAGTTGCCCATACACCATTGCATCCTCCGCCCAGACGCTTCATCATGCAGGTGCCGAGACACCAGTGCATCCTCCACCCAGACGCTTCACCAAGCAGGTGCCCATACACCATTGCATCCTCCAACCAGACGCTTCATCATGCAGGTGCCCAGACACCAACACATCCTCCACCCACACGCTTTACCGTGTAGGTGCCCATACATCAGTGCATCTTCCATCCAGACGCTTTACCGCGCAAGTGCCCAGATACCAGTGCATCCTCCACCTAGACACTTTATCGCGCAGGTGCAACTGAAAATAAATCCACAGTGACTTTTGTGAACTCAAGAATTTTAAATATTTTCCTTGTTTTCTATTAGCTATTGCTTGCTTTAAACACAATTGACAGATATTTTAAGAAAATGAAAATACTTTTGGTTTTAATATATTTGTTTAAATTAAACCAAGCTTTCAGTTCTGTGCATCTTAACTGTTTTTGAAGGAATGTCTCAGAAGTATTGAAATCAGTAAAATACTTTTAAGCCAAATGAACCGGTGAGAGGATCACATAGCGTGATTGCTCAGCCGAATTCTAGGCGAAAACTGTGAAGCCAAACTTCGCAAGGATTCACATACTTTGTATTTAAAACAGTAGAAATCTAATCATAAATAATGTAACTATTTTCTGTTGGCCCAGCATGTTTGCACAGTCCGGGTTTTGTGTTCATATTTTAACCTCCTAAACTCAGACGTGCCCGACAAATTTACAATCGAATGCAACTTTCAGAAGATAATAATAAACAAATGTCGACAGGAAAGTGTTCATTCCATTAAGTTTACGATTTATTAACATTTATTTTATATACTATCGTTGAAAAGCAGCAAGCGATAACACATCTGAGGCCACCAACCTATCATTTTAATGCAATAATCAAGAAATTAGGTTTAGTAGAAAATTATTAGAATGTATTCGAAATGAATATTGTTGGTGTTTTAAATATAAAGTGTGCAATAACAGGAAAGCTTCGTTGAGTTATGCAACCCGCAATGTAACTAATGCCTTCGAAGAGGCAACGCGATGACAGGCAGGGCGTTAATTAAGAATGAATATGGGTTTATTTGTAATTGGAGTTTTTGTCGTTCTATCATATGATGTCATGTTTTTGGTCTTATAGCAGCCGAAGCAGATGTCGAAGAAAAATAAGTAGTATAGTTGCGCAGTTGAATAATGTTTTTCATTTTGGCAACAAATATTTTCCATGGAAATAAAGCATAGCTGCCAGTAGCGTAGTTGCGCGTTAAAAATTTGAATAATCTTTTTCATTTTGATAAAAATTAGTTTCCATAAAAAATAAATCTCCCAATATAAAGTCATCTACAAAGACCTCGGAGAACGGGAATGTTCAAACACACGCTAAGGACCAAATCCATGAGTCAGGAGACTAATTAAATCATAATAGAGCTAGCTAAAAATATATTAGATATAAGACCGGGCAAAGGAATTGCGCATAAGGAAAGTGGTAAGAACAATAGTTAAATTTAGTGCAAGTGAATGAGAGAGAAGAGAATTTCATTATTAAAAAATAATGCACGACTCTTCCGCGAGTTCGCTGTTACTTCCCACTGGACATCGAGATCCGGCGCCGAAGTAATAGCTTTCGGGGTTTACCCCTCCAGCTATTTTCCCAAACGAGGTACCTCCCTCAGCCGTACTCTATCACGCAATACACACCGTGATAGATTTTCCGATTGATATGTAATTTTATCAGCTTGTTCATCACATTTCAAAACCCCAAACGCTTCTAAAACACTATTTCTAATTCTCTATAGCACTTCAAAATTTGGTTATGTGTGTGTTTTGCATTGTGTTCTACCAGCTGGCGAAGTTTTATGAGAATATCAGTATTCAGAACAGTGAGTGTTAGATAAGTTCTCCCGACGTTTGTGGGTGGGTGTATGAAAGTGTGTGAATGTAGGGGTAAAAAATAAGAGCGGCCGACTGCTCTGATCGGTAGTTTTCCGTGTTTTTTCCAATCAACACTAGGCAAAAGACGGAGCAGTATCCTAAAGAACGGGCCACGGACCGTGCGAGATTTTTCCTTCCCCATCCTTGTCCTAGCCTCACTCCTTACACACGTACTTACACCAACACGCACTTCAGTACCACACATGCCGGGAAACTGGTCAAAGGCTTAGAGCTTGTACCGGCTGGGGCGGTGCCCCGCTAGTGGTAGATACCTGGCTGGGGAAAACCCTGCTAATCGACGTGAAGGTCGGTGCCGCATCACGCTATTCAATGGGGAGTGAACACCGCACACCAATATGAAAAAGCATACACTACACTTACCGGACTAATTACGTCAGTAGTTGACGCGCCCTGAATCACAATCAATCATGGGAAGTCATAAGGATCTAGGAGGAGGCTTTTCAATTCTAGCTACATGGTTAAGTAGAATTCAGCTGCTCTCTGGATGACAGTTCTAGATTTCGGCTATATAATAGAGAGTTTTTGCACCCTTGTCAAAATTTCAATATACCTTGCAGCATTCACCGTTGTTCCATTAGGTGGAAATTTCTTATGGACCGTGGAAATTTTGACTCGTTTCATGAAACGTCTACGCAGGGTACGACCCCAGTACTCACAACAAGGTTCATGGTTTTTGTTCACAACAATGTTCGGCCTCACACAGCCAATATCGTCCAAAAGTTTCTGGCAAAAAAGGGGGTAGTGCAAATTGAACATCCACCATACTGCCCAGATCTCAATTCTCCAGACTTCTTCCTATTCCCACGACTCAAACTCGCTTTGAAAGGAAAGAGATTTGACGATATTCCTGACATCCAAAAAACCTTACGAGGCTTTTGAACTCCGTCCCAAATGGAGACTTCTTGCAAAGTTTCCAGGACTTGTATAGCAGGTATCAGCGGTGCATAGATATGAGAGGTGACTATTTCGAAGGACAGTAAGGTAACTTTTGTTAATGTTTCATCTACGATAATATTACAGGACTATTCACCGAACCTTATTGTCACAGGTTGTGTAACTAACAAATTATATAATAATTATAGTAATAATAATAATGATAAATTAATAAAAATAATAGTTAAATAATGATAATAATATAAAAACTTATTTATTCATTAAACATTAAATTACAATAAGAGAAAAAATTCTAATATCTAACTACGCACTGAGTGTTTATACAATTAGGATCACACTGCACTCACTGCACTAAGACCTATTAAACGCTTCCTTCTTTATTTCTCTGCTATACACTGCACGCCACCTCACTTCACCAGAGAACACTTATGTATCGCTTACAACCCACTATTCTCCCTCAATTACTTAATAATACCCTAAATTAATTTCCTAAACTATTGAACGCTTTGAGGAAAAGGTTCAAAGGTTTTTGCAGGCAATCTATTCCATTCCGTTATCGTTCGATTTGTAAAAGAAAATTTCCCGACATCCGTTCTCTGCAGTCTTAAATTGATTTTGTGCCTGTGATCCCCTCTACTATTGTATGTAGGAATACATAGCCGCCGATTAATTGCTTTCCAAGCTGGATGACCGTTAAAGAGGCACATAGTCTTGCTACTGATCGCCTGCTTTCGAGTGAATCCCACCCTGCCTGCGACAGCGTGAATACAATAGTTTTCTTTGCTGTGTGCGTGGCGTGGCGCGGCAGCCGTCGCGTGGGGCGGCGTGGGCGCTGGTGGACGTGGCGCGGGCGTTCCTGCTGGGCGCGTCGGACGCGGCGGCGGCCGGCGCCCCGCAGCGCTTCGTGCTCGGCGGCTTCATGCTGCTCAGCCTCGTCGTGGCCAACGCCTACCAGGGACAGATCATCAACTTCCTCACGGTCAGTGTCTTCTTCTATTTCGTACTCTTGCTTCTCTTTTTAGCACATTCAAATCTGGCTATATACGGAGAGAAATGTTTAGTTCATACAATTAATCACGTAATAGATTCAACTAAACGGTATAGTAGATTTTCGTAGAAGAAACTGCTTTATCAAGTTCACGAAACTGCTGTTTAGTTAAACACACTAATGGACGTATAGTAATGTTCACTAAACAGGTCGTACCCGAGACGAATGTCAACTAGTGGAGAAAACTAACGAATCTTTGCGTTGACTAATACATTGAGCAATATTTACTAAACAGTGCAGTGAAAATAACTAAAGGAAATGCAAAAGGAAATACTTTATTTCTGTTCCTCCAAGCAGGTAGTAACTTGGGTTCCGCAGCGGTCACCCATCCTATGGCCAAGTGGACTTGAGCTGCCTTGACCACGGTTACCTGACAGACCCTAGCAGAGCAGTTACGGACGCAAGGCTGCTGGTTTTAGGCTGTCGACGGTATTTCTACCGTTAGTTTAGAGAATATAACATAATTATTGAAAACCAATAAAATACTAAACACGCCATTTATATAGCGTATAATACTATATACGGCGTTGAATTCTTACACTTCAGATGGGTTCTACAGCAATTTCAATTGGTCAGGTTGCTGAGAACGCGCGCTTACTAAACAGTATTTAGTAAACAGTGCTTACTAAACAGTGTTTAGTAAGCGTGACGACATGAAAAGTAGATCTCACCAAATGATTTTATCTACGAAACAAGAATAGTACCACTGACAATTCTCTTAATTCATCCACTCACGATTATGAATTGTTTGATTTACTTAACGAAATTAAATCATGTTTAGTCAATCTTACTACACGAATAATTGTTTTTACTATACGATCGTTTAGTAAAATATTTAGTACATTCTACTACATTTCCCTCGGTGTAGTAAACTCGGTTATAGCGAATTCAAGTCACTGGTCCCGTTTCACTAATATTACAAATAAGCATAAGAAAATTCGTTATAGTAAATCTGAACCTCGGCTGTAGTGAACGTACGAAATGCAACGTCCTGGAAATTAATTCCCTCCTGGAAAAGAATAAATCGTCTCAGTGCCACAAATTCCAACGCTAGGCAAGTTGAAAAAAGATATCGCAGGCCGAGGGTCATAATCAAAGAAGGCTCACTGACGTGAAGGTAGTGGACCTGGAATGGGGACCTTACGTATGACCTTATGCCATTCAGTTTCACTATTTAATTTTGACATCATCGGATGTAGTGAACCTCTGAAATAGTGAACCAAAAACGTGAGTCGCCAGAAGTTCACTATAACCGGAGGCGACTGTAGTGATACACATTTTTTCATGTTGCTGGATAACAAATCATTAGTCAACTCTCACAATGCCGGAGGCTGCATACTTTTCTTTCAATTTTTCGCGCTTTGAAAATTCGAACTATAGATTTATTTAAATGGAAATTAGTAACATAAAATTTAAAAAATTAATTTCTCGAAGAAATACTTTGAGTGCGTCATATAAACAGTACCTGCCATATGCCATTACACGATGAAATGCCTACTATTTAGGCCAATGTCATAGTGTAACTTGGCAGTGTATTTCACATCACATATTCAATGGCAAAACATTAACATCATCGACTTCCATATTCTCCAAGAAAGTTGTAACATTTATTCTCGGAATTAGGGGTAACTTATTTTTTTAAATAAGGCCCGTTTGTTAATAAGAAAGAAAATATTGAAAATATCATAAAACTTTTTTTTCAACTATCTACCTACCTTCATTTCTACATATTTTCATTTTTGTTAAAAAAAATTGTTATACCATGCGACAAGTTTTTGAACTCAGACGTCAATGAATTCTGCCGCCTGTGAAAAAATCCAATCTCTGACTGCAGTTCTCATTTCTTTGTTGTCGCTGAACCATTGACAACCAAGAAAATTCTTTAAACGCCTAAACATGTGAAATTCACTAGGTGCAAGGTCTGGAATATAAGGTAGATGATCCATTGTTTCCATCCAAAAACCTGTTTAGCCTTTGTGTTTGTGCACACACATGGGAGCATCGGCAGGCGACACAGTTTTCTTAAACATTTTAAAGTTCTACAGCTCTGCTCACAGACCGACCATGCGGCTGGGAGAGGCGTCAAAAGGCAGGCAAAGTATGTTGGAATCAGAAACTGATGCACAAACATCGTGCGTGAATCTCACTCCCATTCACAAACGGAGCTTATTTAAGAAATGACCTACGCATATATTATACTTCTATATGTTTTCAATGTTTAAATTATATTTTTACTCACGTTAATAGGAATATAATAATTTTTCATACAGTGTCACAAGCTGAAAGCCCGTCTGATGAGTCCTGAACGGGGACGAAACGCTTTTGCTACCCTAACTGCTCATCCTAAGGATGAGAAGTTAGGGTAGCAAAAGCGTTTTGTCCTAATTCAGGACTCCAGACTTGCTTTCACTCTGTGACGCAGTATGAACAATATGCTCTGTAGGTTCGTACACCCAATGCGCCAAGTAAGCTACGGTAATCAACGATGTTGCACCGAGAAGGCAGCGACGGTGTTGCACCGAGGAAGAGACTACCTCGTGCAAGAACACTACTCAACGGCAGCTAGCCGTGAAGCATGTTCTATATAAGGAATATAATAAATGTTGATACGTCCACAGGTATCAAAATTCTACCCCGAGATGGATTCGCTGGCGGAGATCGCTGGATCCTAAGGATGAGAAGTTAGAGTCGCAAACGCGTTTTGTCCTAATTCAGAACTCCAGACTTGTTTTCACCCTGTGACGCTGTATGAACAATATGCTCTGTAGGTTCGTACACCCGATGCGCCAAATAAGCTACGGTAATCAACGAAGTTGCACCGAGCAGGCAGCGTGCACAGAGGAAGAGACTACCTCGTGCAAGAACACTCAACGGCAGCTAGCCGTGAAGCATGTTCTATATAAGGAATATAATAAATGTTGATACGTCCACAGGTACCAAAATTCTACCCCGAGATGGATTCGCTGGCGGAGATCGCCCGCTCTGTGCGATACGTGTACAGCGGCGGCCATTACAACGAGTTCGCGAACGCGGGCGACGAGGCGCGTCTCACGCTGAAACGGAAGGAGGTGGTGGCGTGGACCGTAGAGGACGTGCAGCGCGCTCTGCGGGCCATCGCCAAGGACGGGCTCGACGCCATCTTGGGCGTGGAGGTGGACCTGCGGACGCGCGCGCGCCAGCGGGACCTCGCTGGAGGCCTGCACGTGGCGCGCGAGAAGGTCATATCGCCGCTGTGAGTACCACAAGGTCCGCAATAAGGCGCAATACTTTTTTTTTATCGGTAACCCGCAGACGTACTCGCGTCGTTCGTCCTGATACCTGTCACATAAGGAAAAGGATTTAATCCAATCGTCAATGGCTCACCGCTCTGTCCTGTCCTACTTCCCGTAGCACTGTTCAAACCCACATTGCTCCTTCTCACTTCGCCCACGAGAAGGTTATGTTGCTACTGTGAATACTACATGGTTCACAATAAAGTCTCCATATTTGTTTATTGGTAACCGGTAGAAGTCCTTTTTGCACGATGTTTTGTCACTAGACAGAAAAGGGAATGAAATCTATCGACAATGTGTCCCGAACTTGTTCTGTCCTGACCTCCGTTGCACCGCCCAAACCCATTTTCCATCTTTCTACGTGGCTCACAACAAGGTTATATCGCCGCTGGGAATACCACAAGGTCTACAATAAGGCGCAATATTTTTTTTATTTTCAATCGACAAGTTCTCCGCATTATCCGGTTTCTTGTTGCAAGACAGGAAAGACAATGAATTCAATCGAGAGTGTGTTCCCGTCTTGTCCTATCCTGTCCTCTCCGTCGCACTGCCCAATCCCACTTTTCTTCTTTCTAGGTGGCCCACGAGAAGATAATGTCGCCGCTGTATCACAGGGTCCTCGAAATAGTCCCCAAATGTTTATTAAGTAACCGGAAGGATCCGCGTTGTCCATCCGGTTACATGTCACAAAATGGGAAATGAAATGAATTCAATTGTCCCCGTCCTGTTCATTCCTACCCTCCGTTACACTGCTCAAATCACTATGCTCCGTTTCTCGTGGGCCAGGAGAAGATTATGTCGCAGCTTTGAGAACCCAAGGTCTCTGATAAGGCTCAAATTTTTATTATTTATCATCAGAAGTTCCCCGCGTTTTCCGTTTACTTGTAAGGAACAGGAAATGGAATAAATTCTATTGGCAGTGTGACGCCGCCTTATTCTGTGCTGCCCTCCGGCGCACCGCCCAAACTCACTTTGCTCTTTCTCACGTAGCTAATGAGAAGGTTATGTCGCCGTACCACAGGGTTCACTATAAGGCCCAATTTCTTTTCAAAATTTAGAAGATCCCTTATTCTAGACAGTTTTTATAGCTGTAAAACGTGGGTGAAATTACATTTTTAAGACACAATATATTAATATTACACGATTGAATTGAATATTATTTTTCATTCTAAACATGTCGTTTCGGAGATCAACTTCAGGCACTACAAAATGCATTAAAAATAAATTATGTATCCAAAATTAAAATACATTCAAAATAATTCAATACAATTTAGAGAATTAAAAAAAGTTGCATGTATTATTACGAGTAGATGCAAAATCATTTTATGAAACAACGTGTTCTCCTAGGATATCCGTTTCGTTAAATTGGTATTTAACCAACTATTCTTATTGGGTTATCTATGTCTATCATTCTAGAAGAATGCACGATTTCTTTAAAACATTTTATGATAAAAATGGAAGGAAACACAGATTAACATAATTAAATTTGCTTAGAAGACAGAAAATAATTTTCTTTACCAATATTACAGTTGCGGCAAATTTTCATGTGATTTGCGCGATTTAATTTTTATCTTTGTAAAAATAGCAAATTTAATTTTGTTATTCTGAGATTCCTGTCATTTTTATCATACAATTTTTAAAGGAATTTGTTACTTGTTCTAAAATGAAAGACATGAATAACGCGAAACATTAGCTAGTGCCATAAGCTAAGCAACAGAGATTCAGAAGCTTCACCATTTGCAATGTAGCCACCTCGAATTTAAATAAAAATAAATCGTGCGGCTCCAATGTCGCAAGTTATCAGCTGAGCGTCATTACAACTATCGAGAGTGTTAATTGTGATAAAATGCATCACATGATGGGAGCAGTGGGTGATGTGTGCTGATATATTTATTAATGTTAATCGAATATCGTGTTTCGTTAGCTAAATCGCAACACTGAAGAGCGTGTAATACCCAGCAAACCCGTTCCTCTCCACAACCAACAGTCAACCATCTAATTTGATTAGAACCTCTAACTTCGTTTGTTTTTACTGTTATAATACCTCTCATTTCGAGTGGGTAATTTAGACCCTTAAAGGTAAAAATGAGAGTTATAATCTCATCAAGAGAATGAAACGAGATGGAAATAGCTTCTTAGAATAAATTGAATTTTCCTTCATATTGTTTTATTGGCGTATTTGTTGGCTTCATTATTTAAGTGGTACATTTTGTCACCACACTTGCAAGGATTTTACAGTTCATTTAATCCCAATTGCTGAAGTGGCTCAGGATCACTGACATCACTGTAGAGCCTCTGACCGGAAGGTCCTAGGTTTGATTCCCGGCGGTGGCAGGATTTTTGACTCTAAGTAGTTAGGTAGAATTCAGCAGCCGTCTGGCGGAGCATTCTAGCCGCCAGCTGTTCAGATCTTCTGTTCTGTTTTTAGTGGTTTTTGCGATCAAACGAGGCGAACGCCGAAGCAGCATCATAGCAAACGGGCCAAGTTCCGGGCGTGTTCATTCCTTCCTCATTCTTGTTCTAGCCTCTCCTCTTACACGTGCACACACTTACCATTATATGCACTACACTACCTCACATGCCAGGAGACCGGTCAGGAGCTTAGAGCTTTACCCATCTGGAGCGGGGCCCCGATGGGAGATATCTTATTGCGGGAAATCCTGCAAGACGACGTGTAGTAGGCACCAGACCACCATTCCAACGAGGGAATTTCACTGCCACCTCCGGTGACAAAAAAAATTATTTTTGTTTAATAGGGAATTATTACACATATAAATGAAATAACTTGATACAATGTGACTAGGCCAAGACTTTTAAGCCATTACAATACCTACAAAAAACATACAACATAGACACCGGGTCTAATGGCCATAAAAGCTGACGCGCTCGAAGACTCGAAATAATGAATCATACGATCGCCATTTTCACATAATCGCGACCTACTGACAATTATTGTCTCCTGAACATTTTGCGTCATGACTCACGTCAATTGACTGATTGATTGTTCGTGATTCCGGCCGCGTCTACTACAGCATTAGTCACGTAAGTGTAGTGCGTGGTTTTTCATCGGGAGGTGGCGGCGATCTTTTCCCCGCTGGATGGCGAGATGTGGCGCCGACCTACCGTCGACTATCGGGGTTGTACTCTCAACTAAGTATCTCCCACAAACGGGGCACCGCCCCTACCGGGACAAGCTCTAAGCTCCCGACCGGTCTTCCAGCATGTGTGGTAGTGTAATGCATGTTAGTGTGTGCGTGTAAAGGGTGAAGATACGACAAGGAAGAGGAAAGAAAGAGGAAAGAATGTGTAAGAGTGTGTATGTATGGGATGAGGATAGGACAAGGAAGATGAAGGAATGATCGAGAACTCAGTGACCCGTTTTTTAGGGTACTACTCTGGCATTCGCCTGGTGTTGATCATGGAAACCATTGAAAACTACCAATCAAAGCAGCCGGCCGGTAGAATTCTGCTCCACCAGACAGCGACTGAATTCCACCTAGCTGACAAGGTAGTATCGAAAATGCTGCCGCCGTCGGGACTCGAACCTAGAACCTCCCGGTCAGAGGCACTGCAGTGACATCAATTGATGCCCTAACCACCTCTCCCGGTGAATCACGTAAAATAAGCACTGTGTGCGTGTCCTTGTGCAGGCTTCTGTGCTACATGTTCCGGCGCAACTGCTTCGAGTGCCCGCGCCTGCAGCGGGAACTGCAGCACCTGCTGGAGAGCGGCGTCCGCCAGCACTGGGTGGCCCTGCAGTCCAACCGCCTGTCGGCCGCGGGCGTCACCGTCGGCGAAGAGCGGCGACGCAGGCCGGACGACGACGACGAGGTGGCCACCGTGCTGGCGGTGCACCAGTTCCAGGGGCCGTTCGCCGTGCTCGCCTTCGGGTTCGCGGCCGGCACTTTGGCTTTCGTGTGGGAGGTAGCGCGAGGTCGCGGAAGACGGCGGGTCGCCCCTCCACCTGCGGTTCGGAGGTTTAGGAATTACTTTGAGTTGCCTGGTGGCGGGCGAAGACTTGCTCGACGCCTCCCAGCTGTAGGGGAATTGGAATTTTGAACTTTAAGACGAGTCAGAATTCTGGCGTGAATCATCAGAGTTAATTGATTGATTAATTAATCAATTAATAATTCGGGGGGCTTCAACTACTAAGGTTATTAGTCCCGTAAGTGTAGTGCGGATTCTCCTCGAGAGGTGGCGATGATCTTCCCCCGCAGGATGGTGCGATCTGACAGCGATCTACCGTCGGCTAACCAACAGCTAACCAACCATCTTCCACCAGCGGGGCACCGCCCCAGCCAGGACACACTCTAAGCTCCCGATCGGTCTCCAGGCGTGTGTGGTAGTGTAGTGCATGTATGTGTATGTGCATGTGACTAAGGGGTGAGTAAAGGACAAGGGAGGGAAAGGAGAGATCGCGCTAAGTCCGTGGCACATTTGTTAGGGTACTGCTCCGGCATTCGCCTGGTGTTGATCGGAGCAACCACGGGAAATTACCGATCAGAGCAGCCGGCCGCTAGATCGCTCCCCCAGACAGCGGCTGAATTCTACCTAGCTAATATTGAAAATACATCCACCATCGGGACTCTATCCTAGGACCTCCCGGTTGGGGGCATTGCAGTTTCATCCCTGAGCTACCTCTCCTGTTCATCTGTGTTAAAAGGAGCAGGAAAGAACATGGCAGTAGTCCTTGGAGTTCAGTAGAATAGAATGTTCGCTCTTGTAAAGGCGGTGGTATTTTTGCAACGGGAAGTTTTACGACGTCACAGAAAATTGCAACTTATATCAGTATCTGCAATATTATTCATCACCTTATGAATTACTTGAAGTTGTTCCGTAAAATGAGACGACCTGCCCAAGATTATGAACTACGGAGGAATTAGAACTTCGCACTCGAAGACGATTGTGTTTCTACGCCGGGTAGTTCAGCTAGTAAGGAAATACAATAGATTGTAATACAAAATTCTCAAAAAAACATTGATAGCACAGCGAAACAATTTAGCAAAATGCTGATTCTAAATATAAACTTGAAGTTCATAAATGTTGCTTGACATCTTCAATATTTCTTGTTTTCAAAATTATTCAATTCGTATTTATTTTCCTAACCGACATCACCCTTCAGTGCAGTATATTAATTTTTCTATTTATTATGTATTTAATCGGTGTTAATAATTCACATTTGAAACGGAAATTGAAAGAAAACTATGTAGCTTCCGGCCATGTGTGAAGTGTCTGTGATTCCGTTACATACCCTTGAACTAGAGAAAACTGTAAAAGGCAATTAATGTTTCTATTTTGACTGAAAAATGCAAATATTTCATTATGTTATTCCGCGTATTCATATAGTACGCATACAGACTGATGGCTCATTCTCAGTGCGGCACAGCTAACTGTTGCGGTGGTGTGCGGCGAATTGAATCGCGCGCCGCACCGCCAGCACTCGGCGGCAACACGGAGAGCAACGGACCGTGACAAGACCGGGCAAAAGAAGAGGAGGCAGCCGGCCAGCGAAGCCCCGGAGTGGAAGCGAGGCTACGCCACCGGGAAGAATAAAAGCAGGCCCCGCCGCCGACCAGAGAGACAATTTTCTAGTGGAGTTCCGAGTGCGAGATTGTGTAATTAGTGACAAGGCGGTATTTTTTGGACTCGGCAATAGTGTTTTGGACTTTCTTCCGGATTATTGGTGAAACGGCTTGATATTGTGGACATCTTCTGGAAAACGGTACCCTGTCTATGTTTATGGATTAATTCTTTGGTTACCGGATTGTTAAACTTGCACTGATATTTTATTTGTTAAATAGAAACTGTGTCTTCAAAATTTCTGTGTTTTCCTGGACATAACACTAACGTCATGCGACATCAAGCCTTCAAGGAACGAACCACCTGTCCATCCTGTTGTTTATGGGTATTGGTCCATAAATGAAGGCAATATTATCTCAGTTTACCAACGTGCCGGAGTTTTATTTCTCCATCATCAGGGCTTACTTGGGTAGAAAATATTATACAATCATAGTAACATACTTCACAACATTATGAGCCACAAGAGCTGGCATAATGACCTATTCATATGAACTACATGCTCACGAACGTAAGCTCCATTCTACTTTTTATTTAAATGTTGATGCTTAATATTCCTTTGCGCTTTTGTTAGCGGTTAGTTTGAATTATAAATAAATACATTTTATGTCTTAAATGACACAATAGGTTTCGAAGCCTCCAGTAAGTAAGGGAGTAGGGAAAGATGCTCTTCCTGCCTCACCCTCTAAACCAGTGATGTCAAGATCGATGCCACGAGCGGGAGTCCGTGGCATTGGTAGCACAAAGAAATCACCTATCCACGCAGTTGATCACCTCACCATAAGAGAGCAGTAGGCAGTCACCCTGAGCGCTATTACACTTTACACATGAAAACCGATAAGGCGGGATTTAGA
The DNA here is from genome assembly GCA_031308135.1 of Acheta domesticus. Lineage (NCBI taxonomy): Eukaryota > Metazoa > Arthropoda > Insecta > Orthoptera > Gryllidae > Acheta > Acheta domesticus. The sequence goes on from JAHLJT010002630.1 coordinate 59,164,438, forward strand.
TAAATAAATTGAAGATCGTTGTTTGTTGTTATTATTTTCCCGTATACGTGGCATAGGGAAAGTTATGTAATGCAGCTCGAAAAAACGGCGGATTTTCGGCAAAAAAAATTCATTGCCGGGGCCTGACAACGAAAAAGTGAATACATCCAGGTGCTAAATTAAGAAAAACATCCCCTAATACTTGGTGCAGCCAAAATCTCTTTTTTGTGGGTCCCTGATACCGAAAAAAAATTGAAAGCAGTAGTCTCTCCGTCTGTCTGTCCGTCTGTCTGTCCATCCGTCCGTCTGTCTGTCTGTCCATCCGTCCGTCTGTCTGTCTGTCCGTCTGCCTGTTCGTCTGTCTGTCTGTCCGTCCGTCTGCCTGTCTGCCTGTCTGTCTGTCTGTCCGTCCGTCTGTGTGTCCGTCTGTGTGTCCGTCTGTGTGTCCGTCTGTGTGTCCGTCTGTGTGTCCGTCTGTGTGTCCGTCTGTGTGTCCGTCTGTGTGTCCGTCTGTGTGTCCGTCTGTGTGTCCGTCTGTGTGTCCGTCTGTGTGTCCGTCTGTCTGTCCGTCTGTAAATAACGCTAGCGACTAAATCGGTCGGACATTTCTCATGGCCCCTTGAATTTGAAACCGGTATTTTAATTTTGGAGGGTATTTTACATGAAGCCCCTGGGACATTTTCAAAACTTGTAAAAAAATAGCGCCGACAATTTTGACTAAATTTTGTTGTTGGATAGTCTGAAGTTGTTGGTTAGTCGTTTAAAAGAATGACATAGGTTTCATTTTCGTTACAAATTTTGATTTTTCGAAAACTTAATTTTTGGACGTCTTTCTACAACTACAAAATTAAAGATAGATTTTTCCTTCAAGTGAAATTTGTTCTTGAAAATAAGTTCTTTCATTAAGATCATGCAGATCATTTTTAAAAATTTTAGTCGTTTTCGCGCAATAATGAATGCAATATGTCCAATAATAAAAAATTACAAAAACAAGACTTTTTCAAAAACGGCTCCACATTTTTTCTATAAAGTTTTGGAAGGGGTAGTGCCTAATATACTCTGAGATGACATAATCGCCAAATTGCTCTAATCTTTTATTTTTTCAAAAATTACAAAACTGAAATTATTTGGCTGGTCTCTCACGTCGTTAATGTTTACATTAGCAACTATTTATTCACATTATTATATATACAAGTACATATGCCTTAAATTATGCAATACAAAGTTTCTCGAGAACTCAACCGTTTTATGTGAAAACTAGTTTAAAATTCCGTCTTTTCAGAAACGCTCAAACGCCATTTTCTCATAAATGGCTCCAAACGTTTTCTTCAAACTTTTCGAACGGATAGTGCTAATTGCTCTCTTTAATACGAGGTAAAGTTCAATTTGGGGTACTTTTTGTTTTTTCAAAAATGACGCAAATCTCTCACACAGTTAATATGCACATTTCCAGCAATTTATAAATACTGTTATATTTGTGAATTAAATGTCTTAAAATGGCTTCTAACGAAGTCTTTCGAAAACTCGAAAATTTTCTGTGAAAAAGAGATTCAAATTTTGAATATATAGTAGCGTTTAAACGCCATTTTCTTGAAAATGGCAGCAAATTTTTCAAAGAAAATTGCCATTTAAGATGAGGCTTTAGTGTTCTTTAATATTCTTAAAATAATATTTCCGTTATATTCTTGGGAAGAGTGCTGGCAAGAGTATACGGCATGTCCGAATAACTGGTGGAGACCAGTGGAAATAGAAAACTATTACGGAAAAACCTGAGCTATTCTGTAGCACCATTAGTTTATTAATGATATTTTGATTTTCTGTGCATATCTTTTGTATATTTTCATTCCATTCCATGTTGGTGGAGTCAGGTTTTGATGGAGTCAGTTCAGGTGATGCCGAAAGACAAATTCGTAAACTTTTTCTCAAATTTTCAATACTTAATGGAACCTCGTGCTTGTTTTTGAGCAATTTCGTAAGTGAAAATGCTTGTTCACAGAAGTATTTGCTATCATAAATTTGTATTATTCGAGCAAGCAGCATTATCTATTAATTTTCGAAGTTGTGATTTATCAAGTACCTTGTAAAATTCTATTACACTGACTTCTGAGAGTAGGGTTTCTATTGATCTTTTCCTTTCCTGGCGCGAGTTGCACAGAGACGTTCGTAGCATGCGACGGTGCCACGAAGCGTGCCACAGCCACCAGTAGGAGACCTTGACATCACAGCTCTAAACGCCATTTCCGAAGAAGAAAAGTGAATTCACAGAGACCGCTGTGGGGTCAGACCATTTCACCAGAAGAACCGACGCAAGCCAGGAATATACCCAGACCAGGAGCGTACAATACATTAACGATCTCGGCTAAATCGACATCTGACAATCACAAATGAAAATAAAACTTGCTTATCTTTTTCATTTAGGATGTCTTTCGAAGACACGAAATTCACTAAATAAAATTTGAGATAAAAATACAAACCTTTTAGTTTGACTATTCAATTTTTTGGAATAGTGGGTTCTAATGAGTAAATATTCGTTCGAGATTTTATTAGCGGTTAGTTTGAATTATAACTAATTACATTTTTTATATCTCAAATGACAGAATAAGTTTCGGAGAACTGCCCAAATCAGTAGGGAAGTGGTGGACGTTGCCCAAAACACCCCACCCCATAAACGTCACTTTCTAAAGGAAAGAAGTGAAATACTGAGACCATGATATGTGGGGTCAGACCACTTCATCAGGTGTATTAGTAATAATAATAACGATGATGATAATAACAACAATATTAATAATAATAATCATCATCATAATAATAATGACGGGGTCGCACTTTAACGTGGTCCGTATTTTTATCGTTGTAAAAGTCGATATGACGTTGAGTGTCCTGAAACAATCCATAGCGTGAACAAGTTGTGTACGCAAGGTCAGGACGTTGAGCAACAAAACCTTGGAAATGCCCCCTGGCACGACAGTACGTACACGCGATGGAAAATACTGTTCTCTCATATTCTTATTTTCAATTTTTATCTTCGAATGTTGAAACTATTATTTTTATGACTCGCATGAAATAGATTCTACCTTTACACCAAGAACTAAGTGCATGTTACATTTTTCTTTAAAATACATTTTAGTATATTATACTGCATTGTATTATACATTATAATGTAATTATAAAGTATTATATATTATATTTTATCGCTCTTGAAACTGAAAATGTCATAACCAAAAATAACTTAATTTTACAGGAAATGTAAAAATCTGGATAAGCGTTTAAGGGTTTGCAGTTGTAATTTAGATTTAAACTTATTTTATGTGGCTATTTTCATACTTTACCGTTACAATGAATAGAATATGACATTTTAAAATTGTTTTTAAATAATGTGGCATTTTAGATTTTGCCTGAACATTCCAAATTATTGGTACATAACATTTTGTTTTCATTAAAAAAGCAGAAAATATTAGTTTTTTAATATGCCTAAGGTATATTCTTAGAAAATGAATCTGTTGTTGTCAAAATCTCAATTTCATAAATTATGCGGGTTACAACATTCTCTAGTTTCATGCGTTTCATGACATTGTTATTTTTTGTTGTACGGGGATGGGAGTATATTCTATAATATTGGCTGGTGGGTCATCTAATTCTCATTATGCTTTGTTATGAGGGTTGCGTGCTGTAGCTCAACAAGATTAGAATAATTTCAAGTACCCTCTGTATTCAATATTTTAAAATTTAAAACTCCATTCCTATGTCTAGTTTAATTTCCACGCTTGGGGAGTAAAAGAGACATGTGTCGAACACGACGTTTTCCCTTCACCGTAACCAGCAAAATCCGCCTGCCTCAGCTATTCTACGTCACACAGCTACAGAAACTGAGATGATTTTAAATTAAAGCTACAACTCTTATTTTTGCCTCGGGAATAGAACCCGAGATCTCACCACGGGAAGCGAGTATGCGGCCCATGAGCTATCCTAAATATATATTTTCGGATATCTAAATGCTAATTTTTGAAAGTAAATTAAGTAATGATGGGAGCAAAATTGTAATATGTAACAAAACATTCTTCTTTATATATTAGACAATCAACACCTGAAAATATTAGCCAAAACTATGATGGTGAAAGTAATTTACCTTTCAGTAAAAAGAGACTCAAGACATTTTTCCGCTCTACATATTCACTCGGACAACCAGCTGTTGTGAAAGGAATTCTGTGGATTTTATAGATGTAAATTACCTCGAGTTGGAGGAATGAGATTATAAACAGGTGTTTAAAAATCTCAGCGAGACATACCAATTCTTTTTAGAGATAAGCCCAATATGCATGGTATATAACCCCGAAGTTAATGTTAAAGTGAGGGAATACATGTATTTCATGCAAAATATTACTAGTTTTAGTGAATTGAACTCCTTAATAAAATATCACCATGAAAAAATATTTGTATCTATTCAACATGAATTTATCTCTTTGCTGTTTGTTTCATATTTTTTTGGTCTTGATTATTTTTTAGTAACACGTGTGCTAGCAACGGATCTGCTTTCATTAAAATGTTCGCAGAACCGCGAGTTGGAGTTTGTGAAGCACAAGTCCCAACATGGTCTGTCCGCAACACACAGCTTTCCTGGGTGACAGATGGTATCTGCGTTCATTCCACAGTCTGGCAGAAAAATATAAATTTAATTTAATTAATTTTTATTTTCGTTTTGTACTCGTAGCGCAGTGTGGTTTCAGAGAACTCGGAATATTCGTCTTCGCAGGATTTAAAGGGAAATTCTATTTCTACATTAGTTAAGTAGAATTCTTTCGATTACGTTATTTATGGAAATGCATTGGGCATGTTCTTTTTCCTTCATTATTGTACTTTATTTTTGTGTTAACGACAACCTTTTGTAAAATGATATGACGACAATGCGTCAAAATATTCTCTTTACATATAATACTCAAAGGAAAGATTAAGGTATTGTAGCATTTTTAAGAAACCATCCACACGAAACAATTGTGCTTGGTAGGTAATTACTCTCAAGTCTTCGATGAAACAAATTCAAAACGAAAAAATCTCGCAATTGTCTGAAGTTTAATGAACTATGTAAATATCTGCAATATTATAGTGTTTTAGGCTAATATGATTTCGTATAGATTTCCGGGACAACAAATTGATGAATATGTAATTTAGCATTTAATTTATTCAATGAAAATCTAGAGTATGTAATTTCGCGAATGAACTAAATCTTCAATGTGAACTATACGCACGTGGTAAATTGAGGAATTCCAGGAATGCTTGTAGAACCTATGATATACGTCTGAAAAGCAGAATTTTGGGAGGAGATATTCGTGGAATTATGCTCATTTTGCATTTTGACAAATCATACTTCAATTGAGGTGAGTTAAGCATTGATTAGCATTTATAAACACGGAATGGGGAATTGATGCGATATTAAATCCGTTCGGCTGTTAGCATTACAGTTCGGTAAAAAAATACCAGTATCACAAGCTCATTCGTGTTAAATATGTCATTTAGTGAAGTGGTATAATAGAATTGCGTGAAAGTATAAAATCATTAAAGTATAAAGAAAGATAATGGAAAACTGTACTATTTATAAGAAACCATATTCATAGAAGACATTAATTGGTATTGGAGTGTTTGACTGACCAATTCGATTTACGGAGGTGTCAGAAAAGTATCGATGTTTTAAAGGGAGTCATAAACCCCATCTCTCCCTTAATATGTCTCTACATTTCACCCCAATATCTATGAAACTTTCCAACCTAGTGCCGTAAAATTTTAAGACCAACCAAATGAAATTTTTTTATGTAATTGCAAGTCGATTTACATCTTTTGAATAGTTTTATAATAAACAGGATATTTAGATAAAAGTCATATTTTTCAGTACTTTTATGCAAAAACCCTGAGATATGAAACCAACCGATCTCCTCTTGTTTCCAGTTCCAATAGTTATTAAACTTAGTTGACCTGCTCCAAAAAAAAACAACAATTATCACTTGAGTAGTATCAGAGATAATGGGACAAATGAATTTTAAAATGTCATTTTCCAAAAATCAGCATCGCAGTTAATCCTTCTTCGAAACCAGTCACAGCTTTGAAGTGCATTTAACATTAAAGACTGAACGTTTCTCTAGTGTTTAGTGCAAAACCCAGCCCATAGATGAATTCGTCCAAAATATATGAGAAACTCAAAATGACTGGCATATTGACATATGCAGATGATGGAGGAAAATAACAAAAAGATGTTAAAAGAGTGTGTATTTTCCTATGATGTAGGTATAATTTTATTAAGAAAACTATAAACATTTAGAAAATGTTAAATAAAAAAAACATCAAGAATTCAGACGTTTTCTGTATGCCTTCCCTACGTTTCAAGTAAATTCCTGGCATCTTTCCAGATTGAACCTGCTACTTCCCAATCGCCCGTAAGCTCGGAACCGGAGGATTTGCCTTTCTGCAAGCCGCTATAGGTGTTGACTGTTTCCATTTGCAGCATAATAATTCCCTAAAACGATAAGACTTTTTAAGGTATATGTCTACTCAAAAGTGACCAAGAATGATGAAAAATTGCATTTTTGGTATTTTGCCATTCTGGATGCGTTATTTATTATACTTTTTTGATGAAATCCGCTTTTCCTATCTGCAATATTTTCGGAGATATAATAAATTGTTGTCAAGATGGCCTCGCTGCCACGCCGCCCTTGGATCTGTCAACGCCCCTTGTAATTGCAGCTAATAATTGCAAATAAAAAACAAACACTAGCTATTCATTAGAAAACACCAGAGAACAAAAGTAGAGAAAGTACTTGTGAGCAAGGAAAAGTAAGAGGAAAGACAAAAAAGGGGAAGGAGAAGATGTAACTTATGCTGCCGGGGCACTGTAGGTATGCAACCTTTCATTACTCTTCTTACATGGCTATCCGGCATTACTACGTCCTGATGTAGGTCGCAGATCTGAAAGGTCACAGCATGGCGGCCGAAACGTTGGCACCTGTGCCTTGGACACGGCGTCTCCCGGATAGCCATTTAAGTACTGACTTCGGCTGCTGAAACCTACGCTCTCACTTTCATTATTCCTCCTGAAAGGTTCATTTTCCTTGCGTGTTGCTTGACGCATAACATCGTAACACAGGAACTAATAGAGATAATGAAATTATTCTTTCTGCATTTGAAAGGTTATTATTTACCTTATTATGTGAACAATATTTCATATTCCTCTATACATATTTAGAGAGATACATTCAAAAGAAAGTATAAGAAAATAAATCCAAAATTGTTTTAAATTTAGAATCTTTTAACCCTTTAAAATTTTACTTCTCACAACAAATTGAGATGGATATAATGCAGCACTTATTTCTCCCTATTGTGTAAAAAGAATTATGAAAATATATTAAATATTAATTGAGATATTTTGACACAAGTGAAAAACTGTAAAACAGGGGTACTCAAAACTACGGCCCTCGGGTCACATGCCCAAGGACATTTATACTGCCCGCCGGGTTTTTATGGTTTAAAGAATTTTTTTCTTGAAATCTCCACATTTTTTATTATGTGTTAGGGTGTCTAGGGATGGCAACAAATCGAAGGTTTTAAAACAACGATGTTTTCCACCAGAAACATCGATATTTTGTTGCCAAAACATCGGTGTTTTTTTAAATTGTTTTTAATAAAGCAATATCGATGATTTGCGTTATCCTCTTTACCACGCTGTACATTTCGCCAGCGCAATCTGAGGAAGTTTGGGATCTGCTCGCTTTATGACTGTATGTTATCGGTAGGCCTGTCATTGCCTGAATCGATAGTAGTGTTAGAAATGGCCCTCAGACGTTTTGACAGGTCGTGAATCTGACCTACTCCACTCAGTCCAGGGAAGTCCCACAGTAACATGTGATATGTGACCAACCATTGCTTTCCAAACTGGCACGTCATTCACCATATATTTATAAATAAAATTGTTTTACATGTACAAGTAAACTTGTAAATGTTCAACATTTATCACAAAATTATTTGAGTTTTTTTCATTTTTTCGTCATTTAGTAGTACTTACTATTAGAGCAATGAAGTGTTGGCAACACTGTCTTTCTCAAATATTTGTTTGTTCATTGTGGTGCGCGAGTGTGAGTGCTACACACAACACACGATTCATTGAGAGGAATTTTGTGAACTTAAACTGCTAATTCCAGTTGTCGGGTAGGTAAGTCAATAATTTATAATTCATAGTGTTTGTTATTATTAGGCCGCAGAACATCATGCAATTGCATATTTTTCGTGATTGCGCAAATCGAAAGGAAATGTATATAACTTAAACTACCTCCAAATTAAAACAAATATAATTGCATATTTCCGGCATTTTTTTCTTTAACTGCATATTTCTATGTATGCGGCGTACCTTGAGTCTTCCTCAGTCATGCCGCTAGATATCGCATGATCACGACCGTATCAAGCAGTGCTTGCGACCATGCGACATCTAGCGGCAGGACCAAGAAAGACGCGAAATGCTGTGTGATCGGCCAAAGGGGCTTGAGAGGCAGAGTTAGAAAAATCGCACTATATAATCCGGCCCTCCGATGGCCTGAGGGACAGTGAACTGGCCCCCCGTTTAAAAAGTTTGAGGACCCCTGCTGTAAAACCTCATATAAGTCAAAATGTAATTTTCATAAAGAAATGTTGATGTTATTTTGGGTTTCCTGCATGTATATCTACATCAAAGTTATATAATTAAAAGCTAAAACCAGATTATTTAGAAATATAGTTTTTTAAGCTAAAACCAGTTATTTAGAAATTGAGTAGATATATACCTCAAATGGTGCAGAAATTGAAATAAGCAGAATTTTGCGCGAAATTTTTCGTGAAAGTCATGGACTTCCAAAAACCTTCCTGTGGTCCAAGATCAAGTTTGTAGGAGTAGTACGCTTTCTTAAACAGGCAGTGATGGCTTTCTTTTTTTTTGCAACTCATGTTTGAAATCGACGAATTTAATAACAAACATTACAGAATTGCTGCACAACAGGGCAAATAGTAGTTCCACAGAATGGCACAGACTTTATCTAAGTAAAGTTTTATAATTTCCTTTGTGTGGATTGGCTTTACGGTCCTGCCCCATCCCCTTGCCAGCTGCCACCTATCGCCGCCCAAAATACATTTGTTGGGGCATTTTCTCAATTTTTCGATTTCAGAACAGTAAAACCGAAATATTACTTTCAAAATATTAAAGAAGAGTAAAACCTCAAAATATGGCAAGTTTCATTGAAAACTTTGGCCCCGTTTTTAAGAAAAATTTAAGCGTTACTGCAAATGCGAAATTTGAAGCTCTATTTCGCAAAACATTTTTGTGTTTTCGAAAAAAGTCATTTAAAGTAATTTAAGGTACTTTAACTCACAAATGCAATACTCTTTACACATTGCTGGAAATGAGCATATTAACGGCGTGAGAGATATATAAAAAATTATATTTGTGTAATTTTTGAAATAAAACAGAAAACGGCAAATTAATTTGGTATCACCTTAAACAGTGCAATTAGCACTAGCCGCATGAAAAGTTTGAAGTAAAAATTTGGAGGCCTATTTTAACAAAAAATTTGAGTTTTCTGTTAAACTTTATATGACATTATTTAAAGCATATGTACTCATAAATAGAATAATGTGAACAAATTGCCACTAATGTAAATATTAACGACGTGAGAAACAAGTAAAATGTACAGAAAACACAAAAGAATAGAGCTGTATAGCGTTTATGTCATCTTATAGAGTGCATTTAGCACTATCCCTACCAAAGTTTAAAGCATTTTTTTGAGAAAATCTTGTTTTTGTATATTTTTTAAAATGCAAATATTGAACGGAATATTGGGCGAAAACTACTCAAAATTTCAATAAAATGTTTCTGGCCTTAATGAAAAAAGTTATTATGGACAACAAATTTCATTTGGAGGAAAAATCTTTATCTTCGATTTTTTTGTTTTAGAAAGACCTCGAAAAAATTACTAAATAATTTAGTAACACCGTCAACCAAAAATAACCTACCTCATGACCAAATAAATTTTGTTATAAGAAATAATTTTGTGTCTCTTTTGCTAGGTGATAAGTGTTTATCAACATACGTGGAGGATAACAAGATTTTGTTGATAAAATATTGAGGAACTGTTGTAAGTGGCATTGTCTAGCGTGGGGGCGAAATAGAGCAAAATAATATTGAAAGGGATCGTGACATTGTAATACGTACGTATATGAGAAAGTTAAACGTTTGGTGAATGTTTGCCCTTGGGTTTACCTTAGGGCTTACCGTTCGATTTACTCTTGTGTTTACTCGTGGGTTTACACTCAGGTTTACTTTTCGAACAACGAAATGCGTAACTACCTAACTCTGTCTGATTCTCAATCGGACCAAGTGGGAAATTATGACTGACCCAATAACTAGATTTTTTCTTACCAAAAAATAAATTATTTTTTTCGGATTTTATTTTATAGTAAATAAACAGTTTTATATTTGTCAAAATATAATATTTTAAATAAAAATTAGGTTAATTATCATCAGCGGTTTGAAACCTTAAAACTCACGTATTTTGCTCTGCAAGAAAATTCGGTTGAGACCCTGACTAATAAGTTAAACACTGACGTACCATAGCTACCGCATTGCATCAAATGCGGTTTAGCAAAGATTCTTATAAAATATTTCTACCTGTTAAGAACTGCTGCGTCACACGGGGGTGAAAATGTTAGGAAATGTACATGTTTAAACATTGGTATGACCCCTAATGATATTGACTACTTTTAATTTAGAATAAATATATACAAGAGTAAATATTGTGGTGCAAAATTTGTTTAAATTTGTTTATCAATTTCAGTATTCTAATACGTTTCTGTACATTTTTCGATCGTTCTTCAGGTTGTCTTGAGAGCAAACTATGAAATTTAGAGCTCTCAACACTTGTATGTTCTGCTAAAAGTTAAATTTCTGAACAGATTGAAATACTCTTTCTTTAGAAACTGCTGCATGTCTTTTGACTTTTCTGTGTGGTCCGTGTTGGCCGTCGGTGTCCCAGGGGTGTAAAGAAAAAGCGTAGGAAAAGCCCTTTCGAATACTCGCGAACAACTGAACGCATTGCAAATTCATTTAGCATTGCAAATGAAGTGGTGTCCCAATGGTCAGGCAGCAGTTGTACAAAACAAAGTTTAACTCCAACTCAAGCCAGACACTCACTGCTCCGCAACATCTAAACGATGCTGGCCTTTTCCTTATTCACACGGGAGTTCTCCTCAAATTTTGAAAATTGTCTTGATACAGTTAAAGCTTCCACGAAACGAAATAAATGCTATGAATGTATGATATATTACATTTATATTTTCCTTATTCAGAACACTTTACAAGCATGAGGTATATCACGAAATGAATTTAACAAAAGCACTCTAAACAGAATGTTTAGAGTGCCACGAAAGTTTTTTTTTTGAAATACAAAATCTCAAGAACAATAATTATTGATAATTACTAAAAGTTTGTTTAGATTTTCAAAATTAATCAATTTTTACTTTCCAGTATACGTACGTATACATGGAGTGATATACGTAGTGTAGGGAAAGTTATGTAATGCTGCGCGAAAAAATGGCAAATTTTCGGCATTTAGGGCAAGGTTTAACTGTTTTTTAATATTATTAAAATAATAGTTTTGTTCTACTATTGGGAAACCGAAAAACTAATAAAATGTTAAAAAAATGTAGTTTGGGCTGCGATAGATGGCAGCTGTCAAGAGTATTGGCAAGTCCGAATAGCTAGCCGAGACCAAATGAAGCAGAAAACTAATACGGGAAAGTCTGTACCATTCTGTAACACCACTAGTTAGAGTTGCGGTCTGTTTAGCATATTACTACAAGGCCAAATCTATGAGCCTATCAAACTTAATATTTGTGAATTAAGAAAATATTACAGGACGGAGAACTAAAATAGATACAATCAAAAAGAAAAGCTACACATATCGCTCGCTTGCTCCTCTCCTTCACGTAAAATGGTGAAGCATGAGGTGAGGAAATAATTGAATAACAAGTAACCGTCAATGGAAAAAATGTGACTAACACGCTTGTGTAGTTTCTGGAAATATAGGTGACACGTGGTCAACACTAGTAGCTCATGTGGTGCAAAGCAAACATTTCCAGTATTACAACTAATGTATGTCAGTAACCACATATATGCCAAGGTAGCCAATGTAATTGTAGGCCAATAATCCGTATTGAAGATCCCGAGCGTTAGTTAAAAAAATGATAGTGAGATCATTTTTAAATATATATATATATAAATATATATATATATATTGACCGTATGGTCAAAACGTAAATATTAGGCACACCACAACGTTCAAATGTGGCGCGTCAGTTGATGAATCGTTGCGGGATGAATCGGGCCGAGCCGTGAACGAGCGCCCGGAAGGTGCGGGATTGGTCGGTCGGACCGCGCGGAAGCGGCAGTTGGGGAGCGAACAGCGAGCAGTGAGGAGAGAGGCGTGATGGCGACAAGAGAGCGAGGTGGTAATGTACGGATAAATCGAGAATAATCGGGACGGCTGGTGTTAAAGGAAGGAGAATTGTGATAGACTTAATGATGATTGTGAGTAACGATTGTGGTAAACGTGTTTGGAAGGAATAATCACGAAATTTGACGAGAGAAGAGAACAGTGCACGGACACGTGGGCGATGCTGTTCAGTGGTAGTCGGTGTAGCTGTGCGGATGCGGGATTACATGGTGGAGCCGTGTGAGCTGAGACAGTAAATTCGTCGTGTGGAAAAGAAAATTGTGGTGAGACGACGCCGGTTTACGAGAACGGGCCGTCGGCGACGCGTGGGCAAGCAGAACATCGTTGGCGCCAAGGTCACCTCTCGGCAACGAGTCGGGGCACGCGGTCACGCCGCGTGGAAGACGACGGTGGTGGAAGGCAGATAAGTAACAATAATCATGAACAAGAATAGATGGGTAATCGAATATAAAATGCAGGTTTAGGGTTCTCACTGAGTAGTAAGGAGAGCAACAGTGTCTGTAGGGGTTCACGAATGGCATGTAGTTTTCAGAGAAGTGGAGGTTACATAAATGGAAATAAAAATGTAAAGATGATAGGAATAGTCGGAGATGTATAGTGTAAACCATTTAATCTGTATTCAGTAAGGATTTGCGACCAGGTCAATGATGTAAATTATGTTATTAATGTGAAGGTGTTTTTTTCTTAATAAATCCTGTTTCTGTGATGATAGATTCTTTGAATTCAGATAATGATGATTAAAGTATCCCCCTCAAAGAACCCCTGTGCCCCAAATAAATAATCACAAAATTTATGATATGTGCACCCATGAAACCGATAAAGGGTAAGTACGGTCACAATATATATACACACATTATATCCTTTTGCATTTCAATTTTCTCCTTTATTTCTTCATTATGTATGTGGTGTAAATGAAATACTCTGTACCTTCGTCTCAAAAAGTGTATTAGAATCGTCAACAAACTCTTATATTTTTGGGGGGGGGGTGTTAGTTCCCATACTTCTGAGCAATATGTGACAAGGCTTTCTATTATGGTACTGTAATAAAATATACACAGATCTTCATCATCTTGAGAATATTATCATCGACCATTTTAACACACTGCGGTTATGCTGTTTATTAGACTCAGCAAAATAAAATCTTGACAGATACTTATGAAGGGTTTGGGGAATGAACAAGATATTCGGGTTCCATCGTACAACGGTCAGGCTGTTATATCCAAGATTGCGGGTTCATACCCGATCGAAGCCGTAGATTTTTAAGGGCGAAAACATCCTTCGTAAGTCTTCCTTAGGAGGGGAAGTAAAGCCGGCTGTGTCATGTAGAATATGTATTGCTTGTAAAAGATCTTTAAGCCTAAAAGAAGCCTATGATCTGAATTCAAATTGCATTCTTTCTCCGCTAGATGGTGGAAGGAGCGTAGCGAAATTTGCGTCGTCAGATGGAAGAGCGGGTCTGACGCCCCGAGTCTTGCCACGTAAAATAAGGCATTAACAAGATAAGCTACACCAGCCAAAGGAAATCTCTCAATATTCATGAACGTTAATAACTCAACATTGTTGAAACAATGTCTTATCTTACAATAAATTGTTAATATTTATAACACAAAAGTTCAATTTAATACAAGCCATTATTGGTAAATTTTCGATAAAAACATCGACCGTGTTAACAACCAAATTTATTAGGTTGTTCTTCTATAATGAAGCTGCATAAACCTTCGGATATCAACATGATGAGCAGCAAATTTTTCCTGCAGTATACTTTCGTTCTGCACAGTACTTTTTCTTTACTGCGTTAGCCGGAGGAAACAGAAAGAGAAAGTAAATGTGAAGACACATTCACAAGTGTGGCGCAAGAATACATGCAATACATCTTAGAACTTATTTTCTTCTACTTCCATTGTATAATTCTGTCATTTGATGCCTGCAACCCCTTGCAAAATGACACTAATTTCGATACAGATTTCATTACGATACAGGTTCTTGACCAATCGCAGAGAAGCTTCCAAACCAAGTATTGTCTCTTAATTAATCCTTGAGAGTATTTATAGTAAATGTTTCGTTCGATTCCAAACATTAAAATTACATTTAATATTATATTATGCTTCTCAGTTTTAATTTCTTTTATTATTTGAAATTTTTAACGTGAAGTATTATTTAAAATAAATTGTATCGTATTTTTACTTTGATCCTATTTGACTAGCGTAGTTATTGGAGAGAAAATTTGACTAAGGTTAAGATCTGAACGCAAGTCATTTTGGGTTTTATGTTACTCCAGTGTAGTTGTCCTTAAAGGAAGTCTAGTTTAAAATGTCTTGTGAATCAAAGGTGGATTTGAAATCTCCTGAAATAAAAGAAAAAGCGAAAATGGTGGCGTCGGAATTATTGATGTACTCTCTGGCAGAATATTATCAACAACACAACTTCTGTACTCCCTGGCAGGTCTGTTAAACCAAAGCCACCTGCGGTGGGTAAGGAGCTGTCCGCTAGGTGGCCGTGGCTGAATCCTGCATGTCAATTGCCACGAAACGATTCAATGTAAAAGTTTATCTGATAAAAGTTACCATACGTCGTAGAAAAAGTACCGTATAAAACTCGATGTAATGGTTATTGAACACCACCTAGACATACTTTACAAGGCCTGAGCAGTCATTGAAGATGGCCGCCTGAGAAGGCTATACAAACTGAAAAGAGGAGTCAAATTGTGGTTACCAGACTAAAGTGTATATAATAAATTACACTAGCTAATAATAAGAAAAGAGGTCTACTTTCTTTAGTTGAAAGATTATTCATAAATATGTGTTCTTTTCCAGGCGAAAAAAAGCTTCATGCACTTTCTATTAATACTGTACTTCACTTACAACGCACAGTACATGAAATCCTATCTGTTCTGTTCTGAAGACACTTCTTTTTTCAAAATATTTCGCAAGTCTTGATTTTAAATGTATCTCATCCATCGTGAGAGGCACTAATTTATCACTCTCACTTAATTTGTGTAAGTGTTTGTTTCTTGTACAGTTTAAAAAAATATCAATTTATTTGATTTGTATTTCTAAACGTAATGAATACAATCTCACAATTGCATTATGATCAGGAAATATTATGAACCCTAAATGTTGGAAATATTTATAGAAATGTGGTTATATGGTAAATCGCATGTAAGGCAATACGAAAAACCATGAAATGTACTGATATGCACTTCTTTTCTTTGTAAGGAGTTTCATGTTTTCCAGCATAAAAACACGTTTGTTAAATTGTGAATTTGTGGTATCGATTTCAAGTAAGAGGTCTCAATTTAACGCAAAAACATCATGAGGATTATTATAACTACGTGTATTAAAACACAACTCTAAGCTAACATTTTCTAAAACAACATTAATTTCATTTGTGTTACAGACACTATATGATATTGTAGTGCTTCAAACTTTTAATAGCTTTTTTTACAATAATAAACAACTGAGTTTCAATTCCTTATCCACCACAACTGAATTGATGATTTTAGAGGTACAATTACAATCAATTTGTTGAAAAAGAATACCGTTTTCCTTATTAATGATCGATTAATAATAGTCCAAAATAAGCAACTTCAATTTGATTCTTAGTTCATCAAAAGTACTGAAAGATTTTATTTAATCTTGCAATGCTTTTTTAGCACTTTCTTCAATAGCAGCAAACAGACACGCAATTTATTTTCTTGGGGACTTTCTCTGTAAGAAGAGCTTGGGCGATTCAAGTAAGCAAGACAATTAGGCAACAAAGAAGGCATCGCTTCACGGAACAGTCGTGTATGTTTTAAAGGAAGTCTTATTTTAGTCCATTATGGCAACAGAACACTGAATTCTTCTGAATTTCCCATGTTTGCAAATGAAATTCACAAATCTGAAAGTAAACACTGAACGTAGCAACTTACACTCTTCACTATTTATCATAATTCCCTCACCTGGGAACACAGTCCTTATTCACCACGGTTCTCATTGTTATCAACAACAGTCTACATTTACATAACCACAACTCGAAAGCTACAAGTGCTATTCAACGTACACAACTGAATCGCCTCAACTTGAACAAGTCGGCCTTTTGTAGCCGCCATATTGGCTTTGAAATCCTGCGGTGCGCAGACCTTGTATGTCTAGATGGTGTTGTATTAATACACTCGTGTGACATTCACAATACTCGCTCGTTCCTCGCTCGTATCGTAATATCACACTCGTGTATTAATACCCATCATTACATCATCGTTTCATAATGTACTATTATTATACGTTTCACTTTTTGTGGGAATGCTGATGAGGTGTTGTTGACATTATTTCATCCGTTTGCCTTTTTACTTTGGTTTCAGTGAAAATTATGTTACATATTTTATGGTCATTGTTTAAGGTATTTCATTATTGAGGTATTGTAAAGGCTTAAAGGCCTTCGGCCTAGCCACATTTATCAAGTTATGTAATTGATATATGAAATAAATACCTATTAAATAAAAAAATGTAGAAAATCATTGAACATATTTTGCGAATTCTCTTGTAATAATGCAATGGAGAAAAATCACCTAATCGGGGAATTCCTGAAAGCACGTCGAGGTTCATTTAATATATTTTACAATGGTCATTGTGTAAGCTAAATAGTGATTTATAATTTGGGAGCTGACATGTTCATTTGTATAAAACATTTTCTTAATTTAAAGTGTTCTCCAATTCATGAAAAAAAGGTGCCCGTGTAACAGGAAATTAAAAAGTTTCCATGAAAAACTATTACTTCCGAAGATCAATAAGGGATAAAATTGATGTTTAGATATGACAAAACGATAAATATTTATGTAAATTAATGAATATAAAGTAGAAAAATCATGTTAATACCAATGACCTTAATACCAATGACTAGAGATTAACCAACAAGAAATACATTTTTAACGTAATGTGTATTTCCCATACTTCAAACTTCACCTGGTGGTCATGCAGAAATTACGAAGTTATTATCACTTACAAATTCCGGTGAGTTTTCCAAAGGGATCTATGAAACAGATCTCTGTAACACAAAATCATTACAAAAACATGTTTCCACTTCACTTCACTCACACGAGAGTTTACACAGTGAGTGTTCAGAAGCCTTCTACGCAGTGGTCCGCGACTCCGCAAAATTTGAACAGGTCAGTAGAAGCTCTGCTATTATCAAAAGTCATAAACTGTCGTCGACCTATTGGAAAATGCGTGTCTTTTGGCAATAGTTTCATGTATATATGTATTTTAGGGTCGGATTAATCCGACTTTTGCAGCTGGCGATGTTTCCATTGATCGGAGATACTACGGAAAATTACCGATCAGAGCAGCCGGTCGCTAGAATTTTCCTCTGGACAGCGGCTGTAATGGATGAAGCTTTGCAGTGACGAACAAAACCGGTCTCGAACTCGAACCCTAGGGCTTCCTGATCAGCAACACTGCAAAAACGGCAATACTGGTCTGAATGCGCAATGTTTGGTTGATGGATTGATTGTTTCGGGTTTCTGGGGGACGTGAACGGCTACGGTCATTAGTCCCGTAAGCGTAGTGCATGTTAATATTTGTGTGTGTGTGTGTGTGTGTGTGTATTTATTCATTCTCTGGACGGTGAGATCCGGCGCCGACATCCAGTCGGCTTGCTAGTGTTTCCCCATCCAAGTCTCTCACACCAGCGGGACTCCGCCCCAGGATGGACAACCTCTAAATTCCTGAATGGTCTCTCGACATGTGTGGTGTGTAGAGCATGTAAGTGTAAGTATGTGTAAGGGGAAAGAATAGCACAAGGAAGAGAAGGGAAAGATCGCGCGCGGTTCGTGGCCCGTTTGTTAGGGTACTGAACCGTCATCCTCCTAATGTTGATCGGAGAAACCATGGAAAACTGCCGATCAGAGCAGCCGACCGCCAGAATTCTTCTTTCAGCGACTGAATTCGACCAAGCCAAATTTCGATACTAGCCTATTGTCGTATAGAGTATAAAAAAAGATAATGAAAAACCGTATTATTTATAAGAATCCATCTTCAAAGAAGACACTAATTGGGGTTGGAGTGGTTGGCTGACAAATGTGATTTAGGCAGTTGTCAGAAAAGTATCGATGGTTTAACAGGAATCATAAAACCCAATCTCTCCCTTAACATGTCTCTACATTTGACGTCATTATCTAAGCTAGTATCGAACCTCCTGCAACTGGCGGGCCTCGAGCAAAAGGGCACGACACTGCAGAGGTAACGGCAGTACTGATATGTTTGTACGCACCGTTTGGGTTGGGTATTTTTTTGTCCACATGTATTCGTGTATAGGATCATCGTGCGGTCGTTTGTTTGAACGTGGATTCTAGCGCCTTCGCAGCTGTCAATCAGGACGACGGCGGCGCTCTGGTCGGCGCGACAAGGCGCTGATTGGCGTCTGGGGACAGCGCGTGGACAGGATGAGCTACGACGCCGGAGGACGTCTGTCAGAGGGCGAGGAATGCGGCGTGGATGACTTCGCTGCGGGCGAACGAAGGTTAACGTTCCGTTGAGTAAGAATACTCTATTCGCGGAACTTTTGGGGTAGTGCACCCGAAAAATAACAGTTTCAAGTTCACCTCTGACATTCAAAACCTTACAATCAACGATGCTCACACCACATTCCTTTATTCAGAGCTGATAACTACTAGAGAGCGGAAAAATATGTAGTATAAAACGTCAAAATATGTACATAAATATGTAATGAAAATAGAAAGAATATGTAATAAATATGAAAAATCGGATATAATACGTAATATTAAAATACACTAATAATAAAATATATTTACGTAACACGAAATTAGATTTATAAATACTGCTCACTTCACATCATACAACTTTCTCGTCAGTAGTAAAGGCTTCATCTGTTGTAATCCAGGACTGTAGTTAAGCAGCCAGACTAATCGCAATAGAAGCCATCGCACAAACTGGCGAGATCTACGACCAGCAAACATACACTGTAGCATCTTCATCGAAGTGTTACACATCAGTAATTGCAATTTTTTTCCGAAATTAAGGTTACAGATCACAACACACGATGTCAATGATGATTTGGACACGTAGATTTCCCCAATAATGTAGGGAAAATGCTGATATTAAAAAAAACATCTTTTCATTAAAAATATGGAATGAAATAGAAGAAAATTGATAAAATAAGAAAATATATTGTGAAAAGAGCAAAATATGTAAAATATGTAATATAGTACTAAATATGTGAAAATATGTAACGAAAAAAATCGATATTGTGTCAGGAGAGCTATGATTCGCCAAGATTACAATTTTGAGAACGGTAAGTAGAAAGACAAAAAATATGTAATTACATAAAAATCCAGTCTCTAATAATTACACAAGCACACACAAAAATGTTATCAGACCCCAAGGCTTGACACATGCTTCTCTATGTATGTCAACGCGCTGAGTCCGAATACAAAGCCAGAATTGTGCCACCATTCTACAGATTTTTATTGCGAAAAAACACCGTGAAATTTACAATTTATCATTGCACGGTTTTCGCGATTTATAAAAAATTGGAAGGTTCTGGTGCTAGTCTGGCTTCAGATTCGGATCAGTGCGTCGACACACATAGAAAAACACGTGTCAAGTCTTTGTGTCTGACAGTAACTTCCCAAAACAAAAATAAAATTTTACATTGGTTATCTGCGATTTAAAAGAAACTGGAGGGTGGCGGCGCAATTCTGGCTTCAAATTCGGGTTTAGGGCTTCCATATACATAGAGAAACCATGTGTCAAGTCTTTGGGTATGACTTTTTTTATGCCTGCCTGAGGATACTTTTTTGATTTTTTTAGACTAACAAACTGCCATAAGAATTGGGCGCCAGGATCAATTCCAAATATAGTAAATAACTTTACGTTAATTTATCGTACGTTGCCGTGCTGGCTCAGCCGTTTGGGTTCGATTTTAAATAGCAATCCGCTTACCTACTTTGCCAATTGCCACTCGATCCGCCCTCCGTACAGAGTAGCGCGAAATTTGAAAGTTTGCTGATACTGTGGCACTAAATTACGTGTCAGGTTGCACAATGA
The DNA here is from genome assembly GCA_031308135.1 of Acheta domesticus. NCBI lineage: Eukaryota > Metazoa > Arthropoda > Insecta > Orthoptera > Gryllidae > Acheta > Acheta domesticus. Next base: position 59,184,974 of record JAHLJT010002630.1, read on the forward strand.
TAACCATATATTTAATTTTTTCAAATAACAAAAGTTAATTTAATCAATGAACATTATTTTGAACATATTGTTTGGTTTGCGTGAATTTTTCTATGGTCATGACCTCTGATATTTAAAAGAAAATGGTGCTCTGAGCTCTCTTGGCGTTGTCGGATGTCGCCTCGAAGAAACCCGTCCAGAGGAACCTCCGCGCGACGTCTTCGTTCTTCTAATCGCCGACCGGGACCTGCTACCTCTGCTTCTTTCTTGAAAATCCCCGGCGTTTTCTTCTTATCACCTAAATCCAACTGACATCTAAATGACTGTCCCTTCTCTGCGTCCTTGAAGGGCGCCTACTCACGAACTGTGTACGATCGAACAACAACAAAAATTAACAATACTTCCTATGCTAAGAATTCTACTTTTTTCTGTGGTTTTTCCCTTCTCCGAATAAACAAAATGTTCTGGTATTCGCGTCACCGTAACTATCGAAAGATCTCATTCGTACTGACAAACGGCATCGCGTCGACCACTTTCTTAACGTAGTATCAAATTGTTTTTATTTACCCGCCCTGCGCCATACCAACCCCTAACAACTGCGGACTCTGCAACGGTAACAAATATTCGGCCCTGTATTGTCCTTCCTGCTTGTATGACACCATAACAACCCCCCTAGTAACCGTGTACACATCACATTTCAAGCTTCTCCCAGCATTTCCCGTCAACTGTTTCACTACGCCATGTTTTGTATATCACATTATATTCAAAATAAAATAAATGTAAACAAATTTAATTTATAAATGAAAATTTACTGTCCAAAACTAATTTTGGGATTCAAAGTTTATAGTCAAAATCCAATCGAGAGTAAAAAAATCAAGAAAAAATATATTCTGATACATACATTTTTATTTATCTGTACTTTTGACCCTGCCATGTGTATAGTATTTTTCATGCATTGAAATATATGTTTAATTTTTTTTTTCATTTTGGTGTTTATAAAATTTAACCCGATTTTGGTTTCGGGCGATCAGTAGGTAAATTCGAACTTGTCCCGTCTTGAGGCGAGTGTGCCCTGCTAGCGGAAATACGAGAGAGGAAACTCGGCAAATCAGCATGAAGGCCATCGCATGTTATTACGTTCTAGGAGAAAGGGAAAAGGCCAACTCCAGGGATATAATATGCACTACATTTACGAAACTATTGACCGTAGTACATATAGTACACCATAAACATTAATAAATTAATAAATTTCACTTCCGATACCGAAGGTAAATTGAAGATGGTTCTGCGCACGAAGATGGACTGCTATGCGGAGGATTTTTGCAAACAAGTTTTGTAATAGAAGTAGTATGTGGAGAGACATGGGTGCTTTGTTGACAACTATAATAAAAATCGTTGCCATCTGTACCTCACACACTGTGTTTCACCTTTTTAATGTTACTTTACTTCGTAGTCATGTTTAACCTGTAACTCTTGCTGATTCGTGAATTGTCATGCGTTTCTTGTTGATCCTTTCCTACGTTTTGTTCGATACAATTCCTCGAAGGATTTTGAAAATATCAAGAATTATTATATATAAGACTTAGAATAAATTAAACTAGTTTTAAAACACTATTTCGTATATGGTTTTGAGCGAATAATCCTTCTTCGTTATTGTGATATACCCTTTCGCCGACGCTTATCGGCATGACCCGCGGCACGAGTCAGGCCGGTCGTTGGGTCGTCGAACAAAGAGTGCAAAATTTATTTTATTCTCAACTAGTGGAACCCGGCAGGCGTTGTTCTACCCTTCATCTCCCTCTTTCTCCTTCCCTCTCCATTTCTCTGTCACCGTCTCTCTCTCCGTCTCTCTCTCACCGTCTCTCTCACCGTCTTCCTCGCTCTCTCACCGTCTCTTTGTCTCTCTCCTCTGTCTCTCCGTCTCACTCAAAATTTCAGTTTTAATGCCCTAGAATGGTTCTTTTACGAGTTATTTAACGATATAAATTCAGAAATGCTGTCAAGTGTTGCGGGTTGCATTTGACATGAATATTTTGTTCTGTTCTACAGTGCCATCTAGCATGAATTTTTCAGATATTTTAATAGTTATTCTGCTATTCGGGTTGGGGATGAATCCAACAAATCAGAGATAATTAAAATTGGTCCAGCCGTTCTTGCATTATAAATGATGTAACTAACTCGACTGTGTTTTGTTTATTTAGATTTCCCAGAAATGGGAAATAGTAGACTAATGGTAAGGGTCTTGTCCACATTGGCCATGCTCTTCCAAAATAAAGGAAACGCAAATGCATTTTGTAAAGGAATTCAATAACATTTATTGATCCAATAATAGTACACACGGGTATCTATTACCTTCTTGACGTGCTATCAGAAATGAGTCAAAGAATTATGACGCCACAGAATGTAACGCTTCAAATGAACTGTACATGAAACATAACCCACTTTGATTGACCATTGTTGTTTTTTTAGCAAATTCTTTCCTAGACTACATAAGAAAATTAAATGAAAACCTTCAGTAATTTGCAATGGGTGCCATATGATTTATGGCACATGAGGTGCACGAAATGATTTGTAGCACATGTGGCGTATATGGAGGCATATGAAATAGCTTTTATTCTTAGGTTCGTGCTACCTTTCAGCTGTTGCGACGGTGTGCGGAGTTTCAAATAACGCGCCGAGACAGTGGCGCGAATGGGCAGCCTGGAGTGTTATCGGGGCGGTGAACCAGTGCAGGGGCCGGCCAATGGAGAGCAAGCGGCAGCTGAGAAGAGAGGCTTTGTGGATTGGAATAAAGCCGGGCGCCGCCACCGGAGCGACAGACAGTGTGTTGGAAATTTTCTGGTTGTTGTGTTGGAAATTTTCTGGTGTTACGATAAATTGGCTTAGATCCTGGACATTCTTGTGGTTTCTAATAGTACATTATGAAACGATGATGTAATGATGGATATTAATACACGAGTATCGTAAACTTCACACGAGTGTATTAATACCCATTACATCGAGTTTCATACGCTACTTTTTCTACGACTTTTATAAGTTAAACTTCTCCACTGAATCGTTTCCTGGCAGTCGACACTCAAGATTCGGCCAAGGCCACCTAGCGGGCACCTCTCTACCCTACACGCACAGAAGGCTTTGTTTTACCAGAGCGCTTGCGAGGGACTACAAAAGTTCGGGATTAATATTCCGACGTCACCATTTTCGCATTTTCTTTCATTTCTTGAAATGTCAACACCGCCAGAAATAACCACCATTCACTAAATATCTTAAACTAAAGAAGTGGCCGATTTTTTAAGGACAACCACACGGCAGCAGCAAATAACACAAAATGACTCGCGTGAACTCGCTTGGAGATCTTAACGTCACTCAAATGTTCTCTGCAATTACTACCACTACGCTAATCAAATACGATCAAAATGAAATTACATTTCAATTTATTTTAACTAATATTTCACATAAAAGTCACTACTAATAAAAGAAATTAAGAATGAGAAGCATAAAATAATATTAAATGCAGTTTTAATATACACACTCGAATGAAACATTTACTGCAAAGATTTTCAATGATTAATGAAGTGACAATATTGGTTTGTAAGCGATTCTATGATTGGTCAAGAACCTGTATCTTAATGAAAACTGTATCGAAATGACCATCATTATGCAACTGGTTGCGTCCATCCAATGACAGCATTATATAATGGGAGCATAAAAAGATAATACTGTTTGTAACGAAATTGTTTGTTCTGAATAAAAACTGTGTTGTCGTTGACATTGTGTTTTTCCCGGATACAATATCAGCTATCTCTGAGTGTGCCCAATTTGAATTTCATGAAAATAATGAAAAAAAACTTTCGGCGTTGTCCTTTTTTTTCACCACATGTAACATACAGATAAGTGAAATTTCTTCACAAAATATGAAATCAAATCGCTGACTATATTGACTCCACACTGACTATATTGTGTCAATTCCAATATATATCTACTACAGTATTTCCCGTGATAAAATGAAGTCATATCCAAAAACAAGTCATATGAAAAAAACAAAGTCTTTATAACTGATAATCAGAGAACTGACTTCTCTTGATACAATAAAAATAACTAAATGAATTAAATTAACACAGAGGTTCAATACCCAATATCCTATGATACCCCTCCAAAATACTCACGACACAGTAATTGTAAAATGTTTTGATAACTATACTTTTCCCATAACCTTGAAAGCAGGAAGTAGCTTCACTGAAAAAATGACATACAGTTTTGTGACATGGATTTGCGACATGGATTTCCGAATCGTCGCTGGACTCGACCTAATCCCGTTTAATGTCTTAACCCTCAACTGGCGTGGTGAAAATTCTAGGTCATAAGTGGAGTTGTGGGGTCGAAAATGGTACCACCAAAAATGGCTGAAACTAAGCACTTCATTAGTTGTGTATTTTTTAATTTATATGAGTAATGAATAATATGGATAATAATGAAAAATTGGGCCAGAAATTCTAAGAAAATATTTCAAAAAATAAATAAAATAATCAAAAGAAAAAACACTGCTGAGAAGAATATGTTGAGTTATTTAATAATGAAATGAATACTCAATGATAACACTTAATATTACTGATCACACTCATATCTTACATAAGAATAATTATACATTTGTTAACAAATTGATCATTTAGTTATTATAATTAATTTAATTTAAAAGTTTCTAATCGTCACATTCTTTGCATATAACGCGTCGACATGCTAAGCAAACTGGAAGATGACAACTAACGCACTCGTACTTATTTGGCTTTTTTTTATTTTAGCGAGGATACAATGAACATCGCATTTTTTTCAACTCTTGGTGGGCTATCTTCTTTTCTGGTAGAGGTTTCTTCAAAATCCAGAAAATTGTCATCCTGAATTCCTGAGGAAGATGGCTACTTCTTAGTCTTTCATTCATATACGGTTCTGAAAGCTGCCTTTGCTACAGTTTTCAAAAATTCGAAGCATTCAATAGGGTTATACTCCTTAAATGATGTATATAGTTCATAATTGTGTACGGAATCTGTGAACCTGAAACTATCAGCCGGCACGGCGCAGGTAACATTGACAGCGGCTGCAAGAACATAATTGGAGTCGTCGTGTCTTTTAGGATACCATTTCCGACTTCAGCTATTTATGGAAACAAAAAAAAAATCCTCCCAGTTCATGACGTAGTCTGTGAGTCAACGACGACAAAAGTGAAAGCTATACAGAAGGGATTAAGAAAGAAAGGGACTTAAAAGGAACGCCAGGGGTATACAATTTGATTGGTATCGAAAAAGACCCCACAATTCCATTTAGGGTTAATAAAGAGCTCTAGTTCCATATTCGTTCATGATTTACTTCTAATTAAACACCCAGCAAATAAACGTACGGGGTCCAGTACGAAAGTCACATACGGACGCACATGGGCAGGATGTCACTTTATCTACGCAAGAAGACGCATTCTTCGACGGAATTAATGTGAATTTGAATTGATGTTGACTTGGCTATTGCTTCAGACTGCAACAATAACAATAATAGAAATTTGGAATTGAAATTTAAAAATCATAATTAAAGAATTCAAAAATATATAGCAAAGAAACGGTGCATACAATTTTCATACGTAAGTATTCATCATCGTACACCGAGTACTTCCTCCTCAAAATGTTTTCCTCAGATAAATACAATTTTTTTTAATTATTTAATAACAATAGACACAATCACTCGGAATATTCAGGGATTCAGTTTCTCAAATTCATAAATGTCAATATTCAATGTTGTATTGAATATTTTATTTGTAATTTAAACTCTATAAATTCTTGAGGTGAACGAAATAATGTGTACATCATTTATAATGTGTATAAAATCCAAACATCCATGGACACTACATAGTACAGTTTATTCGAAATTTACTTCCTGAGATATTTGTTTCCACCACCACGTGTATCCAACTAAATTTACTTAAGAAATGGGAATGAAATACTGTCCTCTTTATTACTGCTCATTATTCTAGGTGTGACTTCCCAACTGCGTCTCCAGACACACAAGTAACTTAAATATCTGCTTTTAAAGCACCTCTTCCTTGTGCTGTAGTAAATGACTCAAACGTGACCAAAACTTCAGAGAGCCACCCTTATCCACCCCCGAGGCCAACTAATTCCGCCCACACTCCTCACCCCGAGAGAAATACTACTCCGCAGGGAGTAGTCTCTTTTTTCCGGTCTCTTAGTCTGCTCTCTGCTGACCCCCTGGAGTTACTCAGTTGTCTCCGTTGCAGAAAGTCCACTCGCCGTATTTTCCACAAACAAATCCGTCAAACAGACGATTTAGTAATATAGTTTAACAATTTGTATCAAGTACTTATCTTAAATACACTACCGGCTTAGATGGCTCAGGGCAACAACTGATATTACTACTGCGCCTATGACCGGCACGCCACAGTGTTCGAGTCCCGGCGGCGACAGGATGTTAGACACTAGTTAGATAGGTCGAATTCAGCTGCTGTCTGGAGGGGAATTCTAGCGGTCTGCCACTCTGTCGATAGATTTCTGTGGTTTCTCTGATCAACACCAAGCTAATGCAGGAGCAGTACCCTAACAAACGGGCCACGGACCGCCTGCGATCCTTCCTTGACCTTCCCTTATCCCTTACTTACACATACATTTAAATGCACTACATTACACAATTGCCGAGAGATCAGTCAGGGGCTTAGAGCTTGTCCCAGCTGGAGTGGTGCCCAGCTGGTGGGAGATACCTGGTCAGGGTAAACACAGCTTGCCTGTGTGTAGATTGGCGTCAATCTCGCCATCCAGCGGGGGAATATAACTGGCACCTTTCGAAGAAAACATGCACTAAACTTACGGGACTAATGACCTAATAACAGTTGTGCACGGAAACACGAAAAAAATCAATCCATCCAATACACTCAGAAAATGAAAGAAATCTACGCAGCCTCTGGCTCTGTGAAAGCTCTCTAGGAGTTCACCATTTAGATACCAAGTGTCACGTGGTCGCAGACGGCTGGCGCCCGCGTAAGGGCAATGACGTAGCTCCGCCGCGGAAAGAGCGTCTCAGCAGTAAAGGCCTATATAACAGCTTGACCTCCGCTTAGCGGGGGGACGAATGCTACTCGTGAGCTCGTCGCCCGTCGCCCGTCGCCCGTGTGCACAGATCTCCCACTCCTCCGTCCGTTCAGATCGGCCTAAAATGGCCCTGCCGACTTCTCTTCACCCCTAGTCGGTTCAGATCGGCCCAAACTGGCCCTGCCGACCTCCCTTCACCCTAGTCGGTTCAGATCGGCCCAAACTGGTCCTGCCGACCTCCCTTCACCCTAGTCGGTTCAGATAGGCCCAAACGGGGTCGGCGACACTCCTCCACCCTGATAGTCCATACCGACCCTTCGGGATCCTGCTAGCAGCTCCCCGATCTCGCCCCTGAACGCCGTGCACTTCGAGTGTCGCCATGGCCGCTGCAAGGTCGTTCTTCCGGTGAACCGTCCACGCTGAGGCTCGGCTATGTCAGGTGCCTATGTAAGTAACCCCAATAAACTGCTGTTTGCCATGACTGGGGTCATCCCTGTTCACAGGCCTTTAAGAGAATAGGGAATGGCCCGGAGGACACCTTCTGCCCTTACCGTCCTTCCACTCCCCTGCACGTGGTGCCAGACCCCTTCCCCCACGACACAAGGAACACAGGATTTTGTCTGAAAAATGCAATGTTTGAGGGTGTTATTTCGTCTATTCTCATACTGTGCCTAGCTACTGAATTGTCATAGTCTGTGTGTCATTGATTACGACACATCAGTCATGTGACAACAAGGTTCTATGGAAGAGGCTCTCCGCCATTAAATAACGGCTAATAACACGAAACGCGACACGAAACAGCTTGCATATGCTGTTACTCTGTTATATTCTTGCTTGCAAATATGTTGTGGGCTTTACTATTGTAGAGCGGGTGAATGGAAAGGGGATGTGTGCATCATCGAAGTTACAAAACCCAGTGCGCCGATATGGTACTCGACTCCACGAGGCATGCCGCTGTACATAAGAAAATCACAGGCCGTGAAAGAACGTAAGCCCGCGATTAGAGATGAAAGGGACCTGACGTACCATGTCAGCATCTCACGTTGAAGGGTTAGAGATGGCCGTGGCCAAAATCCCTCGTCAGAGACTCTCTCAGCTGCATACAGGTCTTTCCTTGATGGCGGGGCAAATTTTACGATTTAAAAAGCATTAGATAGATTTCCTAGGGATTTACTTCAGCAGACTTAAGCATCGTGTCGTGACGTCAGATGGCACCAGCAGCAGGATTTTCTTTATGGGAGGGTGTGGTCTAAATAGGAGGCTGGGTCCAGGTACTTCGTTGATACCTAAGCAGATTAAAAAACAGCACAATAAGCAAAACTTAATTTTCGAAAATTACAAAAATTGGAAGTTTTGTCGGCGTCTTCCTAAAACTACAATTTTGGCGGTAGCCGCATTTCTTCAAATTAAATTTTCTCCACAGTTCCTTAATTTCTTTAATATTTTTTTACTCTTTTAGCACTTTTCTCGGAATTTTAAGTGATACGGGCAATATTAAAAAAATAAAAACAATATTTTCGCAAATACGGTTCCATTTTCTTCTTTACTTTTTATAAGAGTAGTGCGTAAAAACATTTTTATATCTCTCACGTCGTTAATAAGTATATTACCGGCAATTTTATACGTTACTGAATTTGTGAGCACGAGTGATTCAAATATATCTTAATTTTCTCGCAAACAAAAGTTTTCTGTGAACATGATCTACAAACTGCGCATTTTCAGAAACGTTCAAATGCAATTTTTTCAAAAATAGCTACAATTGTTTCTTTTCTTTTTGTACAAATAATTTTAAATGTATTGAATAACATGACATAATGCAATTTTGATGTTTCTTTTGTGTTTTCAAAAATTAAACAAAATTATTTTTTAAATCTCTCTCATGTCTCCAATATTTACATTTCGAACATTTTTTATACATTTTTGCATTTGTGAGTATAACTGCTTAAAATTATTTCTCCCAAAATAAATTTTCTCCAAAAATCGAAAGTTTTGGGTGAAAATGGGCTTCAAAATGCAGAGTGAAACGGCAACTTCTCTAAAATGGCTTCAACTTTTCCAATAAATGTTAGAGATTGACGGGACCTTATCTTCTGTAACATTCTTAAAGTCATATTTCAGTCCTACCATTAGAGAACCGAAAATCGAGAAATTGTAAGAAAATGTGATTTAGATGACAATAGATGGCAGCTGAGAAGAGGTTGGGACACAACCGAATAGATAGCACAAATTAAAAAACTAGGGAAACTATTACGAGAAAGTCTGTGCCATTCTATGACACCACTAGTTTTCTTTTGCAATACTTAGAAACATCATTATTACTTCATATCACTTTTAATATCAAGCTGTTGGACATTATAGATAAGGTATCGGAAAGAAACTGCTGGGGAGTAATGAAGCTTTCTGAGGAAAATATCATAACAGATATTTCTGCATCTAATTGCTGCGGTGTCTACTTTCCACCTGAAATGATTCAAACTGTATTTCTAGTGATTTATATTCTCATACATTCACGCTAGCACTGATTCTGCGACTTCAGTTACGTTCATAAGTAGGACTTCTTTAAGATGAGAGCTTGGCCGAAATTCCTCATCGGACTGTAGGTCAACAGTACCCACATCTTCTGTTGATATCAAAGCAATTTTTATCGTTAAAAAACTTAAGGGTACTTTCTAGAGCAGTGTTGTAAAGGTCGATGCCGCGAGCGGGAGTCCGTGGCACGAGTGCCACGACGAAATCGCTTCTCCACGCAGTTCATTACCTCGCCGCAAGAGACAACGCCATCACTATTGTAAAACGGCGGGGTTACTAATAGTTTCCTCTCCCGACGCTAGTGGCGCAGAGAAACTCGGGGTGTGAGGCGTGCCACTGTCACCAGTAGCAGACCTTGACACAACTGTTCTAGAATAAATTCTGGGGTGGCTGCAGAGATTTTGTGGTAATCCATGATAAAGTTCCAAGGACAATGAGATATCAACCACAATAAAGGATAATTTTTTTTAATATTTAGAAAATTTCGTCATACATATGTTTCGGGAGTGTTTATGCCATCATCAGTGACACTAAAATAGAAAATTCAGTAAACAATTTAGCAAAATGAAAATTACAAATGTACATAAACCTATTCAGCTTGAAAACTAATTAATTATATCCTTTTTTGTGGTTGATATCTCATTATCCTTGGAACTTTGACTGTTCTAGAGGCTGGATTCCTCCTGCTTTTACACCATCACTACTGCCGTGACGTCAGATGCGTCCACAAGCGGGATTTCCTTTAGAGGAGGGCTTGGCGGAATCCCTCGTCGGAGGCTAGGTCAGCTGCCCGGCGCGGCGCCAGTTTCGCGGAAGGGCGGCGGTGTTTGGGTGCTTCCCCGCACGAACTTCCATTGCTTCGCCCGCCCACCTCCCACCCCACCCCCATTCGCTATCTCCTGTGAATGAACGAGTGCGAGATCGTGAATGAACGGGTCCGGGAATCGACCGCGGGCACCGAGCCAAATGCGCCGACCCCGGAGAGGCGTTTGCGAGCGAAAGGGAGAGTCGGAAAAAGCTTAAATGGCGAAACATGAAGACAAAAAATCAAATTGGATAGCTAGGGGGAAGTAAGATTATGAAAGCTAAAGCTCGAAATGAGAAATAATGAGATCAAGATACGAGATGAACAAGTAGGGAAGATAAGCTGAGAGAATAGACGGCAAATTTTGTTAAAAGGGAAGTGAGTAAACATGAATATAGATTGAGAGGAAAAAATATACCGGCGCATAAAAAAGGGATAAATAGAGCGAAAGTCAATGAGGAAAACGAAGAGAATTTGAAATATAGAGTAGACGAAAAAACGCTCTCTTCTAAATCATGATCTCAATATATGATATAACTTCCTAGTAGTAGGCAAGATACTTCGCTATTGGAACAGCACAATTAAGGCTAACTTGGGGAGAGTCTTGTAGTGTATCACAAGGCTCTGTTCTTGGGCAGCATTTTTCAGTAACTTGCTGTGATTTTTTTTAGTTCTGATCTCTTGTGGAAAGTAAGTGATTTCTTGTAGAAAGTAAGTAAGATCGCGTTTTCCTATTTCCCTTCATTATTTCTATCAGTAATACAATTTTGATGTAGAAAAAATTATTGCAAAAGCTGAAGATATTGGTGAGCATGTGAATGCTGACAAATTTGTTCTTATAAATGTAGAAGCAAAAAAATCATGTTTTTCATAATTAGTATCATATTATACCAAATCTCATCGCGATTTTCTATTTCTCGAAGATACAGTATCTGTTTAATATTTTCGATAATAAAATATTAATAAAGAAAACTCATATACTGGAAGTTACACATTGTAAAATTGTAGTAGGATCTCATATCAAAAGTTATTCTTACCGCAAGATCATTCTGAACGGAAGGAATGCAATGTCTGTTTTGATCGTTGTGCTTTGAACGTAAAACTTCAAAATGAAAAAAATATCGTAATGAAGGTTTTCTTCAAAGTTGATTAGCATATATTTTCAAAATAATTTACATAAAATCGAATTATTTTTAAAGTATTTACAAGTTAACCTGGCACATTAAGAAGTAGTACTTTTGAACACATAATTTTACGTTTGCTATTAGTCAATATGACACCCACGTTACACTTTAATAAATCGTGCAAAACTCAAAATCGTTCTTTCCGTTGCTTTCGCGTTTGAGTAAGATTGGAAAAGTTCACTAGTTAATTATATATGGCTGCGTAATGATAATTTTAAGGCGCAAGTATGTTATTTCACCGATGAAATGCGATTTAGTCTGTTAACTCGTAGTTTTTCTGATTGTAAAATAATCTTTAAAATTAAGTAACATGTTTTAAAAATGGCTGAACTCTTTTCAGTATCTCTCCGAAGTTTATTTTCTCTGTGATTCTTTTTATGAATCAACGACGAAGAATTACGAAGTTATAAAGCGCGTGATTGTGAGACATCCCCACAAAGTTCTAAAAGATGTTATCGTAAGATAATTACGTGTTCTAGCAGAATTCTGTTCACAAATTCGTTCTAGCCCCCGAGATAACCAGAGGCTTTATGAGAAGAGGCTCTCTTGATTTATGAACTAAAAAAGTTTACATGTCTCTCTACTAAGCAAAACAATTCTACATAATAAAACGTATTGTGTTACCACTACTTTGTATTTGTTAAACAGGGTGTGCAGTAATCTTGTAAAATATTTGCATATCTCAAACCCTCTGGGTGGGTTTTAGGCTTTTCAACACAAAGCAACTGTATGGGCTAATGAAAGATAAAGCAGATGTTAAAGAATAAATAGTGGTCAGCCATTGCCAGCAACGCACTCTCTCGAAGGGGACACAACCATGTCTTAAGAAGGAAGCGAACCAAAAACATTTCGTTCCTATTGCAGTCGTTACCGCTACTTAAGTAAAAGTTAGTGGAAGATATTATCATAGTATAGAAACATTTGAAGCTACATTGAAAATAAGGACACTTCCTTAGGTTATTTATTTTTATTTGGGGATATGGAAATCATTAAAAGCATAACCAACTGCAATCAAAATACCACTTAAACCACTTAATACCACTTAAAGTACAATATTCTGATTTCTATATCAATGTCTTTCTTCTCTCGGATGAATAAGAAAAAATTATGAGCTGATGATAATGAAATGATGAATTAGGATGAAACAATGGTCACCCTGAGAAAAGCTACAAATAACTCGCTCTGTCTACCACACATTCGATCGGAATGTAAATCCCGATCACGATTTAAACACACCTTCCCTGGAAGGCAATCGATCTGTCTGCGACAACTGTGATCGGTTGCAATTACATATGCTGTCTCTGCAGCGCGGATGACCGGGAAGTACGAGATTCGAGTCCCGACGGAGACGAAATTTCGACACTAAGTACGTTGGTCGATTACATGGCACATGGTCGAACTCAATAATCTGCTAGGCAGTTCTTCGTGCTTTTTCCAATAACTACAAGACGAATGAAAAAGCAGTACATTAACAAACGAATTGACGGTACGCAATATTTTCCTACTTCATCCTTGTGCTCTGAATTACTGATTGTCAGTGATTCCGGGCGCGTCATTTGCTGTCATTAGCTCCGTAAATGTAATGCATGTTTTTTCGTGTGAAGGTGGCGATGATTTTCTCCCTGGATGGCAAGATCGGCGCAGACCTACTCGAATCGACTAGCATGGTTTTCCTCAACCAGGTATCTTCCACCAGCGAAGCACCGCCACAGCCAGGACAAGCCCTAAGCTCCCGACCGGTCTCCCGGCTTATGTGGTGGTGTAGAACATGTTAGCGTGTGCATAAGTAAAGGACGAGGATACGACAAGGAAGGGGAAGGAAAGTTCACGCGCGGTCCGTGGCCCGTTTGTTAGGGTACTGCTCCTGCATTTGCCGGCTGTTACTCCGAGAAACCACGTAAATCTACCGATCAGAGAAGCCACTCGCTAGAATTCTCCGCCAGACAGCGATTCAATTCCTCATAGCTAGTATCGAAAATCTTTCCACCGTCGGAACTCGAATCTAGGGCCTCTCAGTCAGAGGCGCAGTCGTTGCCCTGAGCCACCTCTCCCGGTTCTGGTCCCTCGATATCCTCTTGAACCGAGTTACACTCAGAGGCGGTTCGTGCAGGGGATTCATTTGTTCAATGAACTGGATTCATTCAGGGGATTTATTTGTTCAGTGAGATTTTTTTTAAATTTCAGCAGAACGAAATGTTAAATATATTTTTGTTCTTAGTGGGTCTTTCAGTTGATTATTTGATCAATACTTATGTTCACAACGATCTGATGCATGCCATGCTGCCACGCAGCACATTTGGAGAGTAACATCTTCATCCTCTGGAAGTTAATTATATGTCGAGTTGTGGGGTCTGTGAGTTCGAATCCCGCTTGGATACTTTGCGTTAGTGTTGGGGCATGGTGTGCCACGTCCCAAACCACCATGTATTAAGCCCATTTTACACAGTCATTTTTCCATCATTTTTCGTCAGCCAGAAAAATTGACGGTCAAGACTGGATGAAATTCGTACGAAAAAATGACGCATGCTTTATTTTTCGGTACAGTTTTCATCTAGTGTGACTTTCCCGCTCATGGCGTCTCGTTCTGGAACATTCTCGAGAGCGTTTTAATGTGTTCAGTTGTAATATGAATTGATTATGTAGGGAGAAATATAACATGTACTGTGTTGTAGTGTCTCGTTCCCTGTTCATTCCTAATACAATCTAACTTAATTTGTTACCATAGATGTTATCTTCAGCTGATTGATCTTGAGCGGTTTTATATTTTCATCATGATTGAGATGTAGAAAATCATGATTAAGTGTAGAAAAGGAAATGATCGTGTAAATTGCTCGTTATCGTTCATCCTGTTTCTATACCGATACAGTAGCACGTGGAAATGAACGTCCCTTTTCCATCCATTTTCTGTACAGATTAATGATGAAAAACAGACCGTGAAAAACGGGCTTTGCCTTAATGCCTCATTTATTCTCTCCCTGTCTGCGTGCCAGAGGGGTAAAAAGCTTCGTAATGGTCTTAAGGACCACAACCTGACAGCTGCAAACCGGGAGAGGTAGCTCAGGGTATCTACTGCTATCACTGCAGTGCCTCTGGCCGGGAGGTCCGAGGTTCCAGTCCCGACCGCGGCAGTGTTTTCGTCACTGGCTTCTCAGCAAGGTCGAATTCAGTCGCTGTCAGGAAGACAATTCTAGGGGCCGATTGTTCTGATAGATATTTTCTCCGTGGTTTCTCCGATAAACACCAGACGAATGCCAAATCAGTACTCTTACAAACGGGTCACGAACCGCGCGCGATCTTACCTTCTTCTTCATTGTCCTTTCCTCACCTCTTACGTACACACACTTAAATTTACATGCTCTACACTACAACAAATGACGCGAGACCGGTCTGGAGCTTAGAGCTTGTCCCAGCTGGGAAGGTCCCCGTTTATGGGGAATATCCCGTTTAGAAAACGCAACAAGCCAACGTGTATGTCTGGTGCTCCCCCCAACGGGGGAGATCATGGCCTCATCCCGAGTAAAACATGCACTATACTTACGGGATTGATGTCCTTAGCTTATACCGGAATTACTAACAATCAATCAGAGCGCTACAATGCCTCTCTGTGAAAGGGTTCAAGCGGCGCCACGATCTCAAGAGCCCCGCGGCAGGTGCAGGCGCTCGGAGGCAAAGGGCTTACGAGCCACGGCGGAGTTACTGAGTGGAGGCTAGAGTCAAGGGACACTAGAGCAGTGTTGTTAAAGTCGATGCCATGAGCGGGAGTCCGTGGCACGAGTGCCACGACGGAATCGCCCCTTCACGTAGTTCGTCACCCCACCACCAGAGACAACGCCATTCCTATTGTAAAACAGCGGGGCTACTAATAGTTTCCTTTCCCGACGCTAGTTGCGCAGTGCAGCTCGTGGCATGCTACGGAGCCACGACTCGTGCCACTGCCAACAGTAGAAGACCTTGAGACCACTGCCCTACAGTGTCTAAAAGGCAGTAGTTCTGTGGGCAGGTAGAGTCAGCTAATAAACATGAGGTAAACTTTGACTTCCGGTGATGACTTATTGTATGCCTAGTTGACAACCCGCCAACTGCTCTAACCACTCTGTGGAAATAATTACTTATACTCAATAAATAACTTATTACAACAGACTCCTCGTCTTATATTTCATATATCAAGCCAAAATTACTGAGACATTTCACTGCTCATAGAAATTTTATTACATTCCAATCCACTATTCGGGGATCTGAGAACATTTTCTATCCAGTCTTATTGACCTCTCAATGTGTTCTCACAGAAACTTTAAAACACAAGAACCGTGAACGTGACGAAACGTGAAATGTTACTTGACGTTACGAACCTGCTGTTAACGCTTACTATCACTCGCAACCAACCATGCTTTCCATGCCGTTTTACATTCCTGTGGCTCATAGTGAATTCCAAATTTCAACATTTGTTAATATTTACTGGGCATGGTTTAGTATATGAATAGATGGGGCATTACGGACTCACGAAACGATGAAATAAAAAAAAAAGAATTTAACATCCCGGAGACGTAATTCACTTTTCCTTTCCAGATCTGACTTCAATTTATAAAATTAATCAAAGGATCATGAAAAATTCATCATGTAACAATGTATTTACATATTCATAAATGCTAGAAGATAACTGGAACCTGTTATTGTTGTACTTAACTTAATATTTCAAATAGAGAAATATTTCAATTTGATCTTAATTTTTTTGTGTTATGTCCATTAATGAAAATAACACACTAACTTAACCACAATTTATTAATTCATTCATTACAAATGTAGCCAGCCATATTGCAAGTCCCGGGCAATCTCCAATGCCCTGTTTCCCTATACGTCTGCTCCTGGACGTTTCCCACTAACGCTGGCTGCGATCGTCGCCCCCACGACGATTGACCTCTGGGTGCTGGTTCTCTGGGCTGGACGCGTACCGCCACTCGTGACTCTCTCGGGCTCTCTCCAGACTGCCCCCGGGGTATCGGCCGGCTCCCTATAAAGAGCCGATGCTAGGCGGCGAGACTCGCTCCAAGCCTCGAGCCTGCCGTACCGTGCCCACGGCTTGCTGCTGCCACCGCCGATTCCCGCCAGAGCGCGCTGTCTTGAGTTTGCGCGCCAAATTCAACAGTTATGCACACCGTGATAAGCGCGACATAACATTTTGATAAATTTAAAAAAACTATGTTTTGCTTTCATTAATGGAGAATAAAATGTATCTTTTGAATAATAAGAACTATATCAAATATTTGTATTCAATGTATGTACTTTAACAAGTATGTAATCTCAAATTTGCATCATCTTCCAGAACCTTGAAAGTGATATATTTCGTTATGCTTCATGGTGAACATGGTGAAAATATGTTAAGAAATTATATTATTATGACATTGGAAATTCACATTGCAACCAACCTTACAGACTACATTGTAAAAATATCTGAAGTGGTACATATGGTTTCCATGTTGAATTCACTTCACCAAAATTAATCGTCTTCTCAATACCATTCCTCAAATCATAGAATATCAATGTTATTTTTGCAATGATTAATGCTTAATTATTTTCTATTGTCATAAATTATTTTCTGTTGTTCGAGCCTTAAAAGGATAGTTTAGACTCATTCATCTATTTTATTTTATTTTATTATTCCTTAATAGTTTTTAAATTTGACTAAATATTTTTAATGTCTTTCTTATTTGTCTCCGGTAAGTGTGTGCTTCGTACTTTCAGATTTTAAAAATTTTATATCATTAGAGATTTTGTTGCAGTATAGTTTTTCTTCAATTCTATTTAATTCTTGTAATTACAATGTTATTCTAAATTTTATATTTTAAGATGAAAAAAACATTTCTATTTTTTTAAAAATCTGTATTAAAGAACCTTTGAAGATGGCGAATAATTGGGTCGCGAAACGTTGTGGTTTATGCAAGATACAAATAAAGCATAAGTAATTTCAAAATAAAATATTCCATTCTCTTTAATACAAAATGATACCAGTGTATGTAATAATATTAAATTGATAACAATCATTATTGGTCTTCCTTTTAACAAATAAATTATTTTCTATTATTAATATTATTCCACTACATCACGACTAAAGTTGCTGTGAGTCGGCTAGATATAAAATCTACTCCAGGTTGCAACCTTCTACCTAAGGAGCAGATCTAGGGACTGTCGGCGCTTCTACAATACTTTGCACAAAGTGTGGGCTGTTCCAAATAAAGCGATTTCTTGCACATTCCAGTCTTTTGAATTGCCTGGGAGTTTAGATAAGTTTTTACACAAATTTTGCGGAACAAATCCCAGAGCTCCAATAACTATCGGTACGATCTGTGCTTTTACGCCCCACATTCGGCTGATTTATTATTATTATTATTATTATTATTATTATTATTATTATTACTATTACTATTATTATTACTATTACTATTATTATTATTATTACTATTATTATTATTACTATTATTATTGTTATTATTATTGTTACTATAAAATAATAGAGTTCATAGTATCATTTTTTTTCACTTTGACTTTTCACTTAGTTTCCATGAATTCCCTTTTACCTCCTTCCTCTTCCTTTCCAGCTGCATTCTCTCCCTTTCATCCGCTTGGAGTGACACACCCACTTTGTCGCCGCGGCCCACCCGTCGCAGGCCACTTCCGCCGGTTGCCGTGTTCCGGCATCTCTTCGAATCGTGCCGCTTGCCGCCGACCGCCCGACCGGCCGCAGGCTGAGTGCACACGCCACTAAAAGGATTAAACAAACCCTTGATTTCCAGTGAAGGGGTTCCCGGCTCAAGGGAAACAGGGCGTGGCAGGGCGTGGTAGAATTTCCTGTCGCGGAATCGGGCGAAGGGACCTTGAGTTATTTGGGATTTTCGTGGCGGCTATGATATTCTAATGTCTTTTCCGTCCTTCGATGATGCTTGCGGTAATTAATGTTGGTTGAGGTTGTGCGTGTCTGTGTTTTAATATGAAGTTTCTAATGGAGGTGGGTTGGATTTCACTTCCCGGGTAAGGTCATGATGTAATTTACATCTTTGAGATACAAGTTCAGAATATATTTTGTCAAATTTGCTATTGGGTGGATTTGTGTGAACAAGGGAAATCAAAATTACACTCAAATTTCTGAGAGTTTAATGCGTCACGACAAATCGTGCGTGATTATTATCCTGTTCTTACGAATTCTCACAAGCGATGAATAATGACCCGCACTATTGAGAAATATCAAATGTCCCAAGGGAAAATTTCACATAAAGTTAGTGAGACAGTAACTTATTACTTTCCCGTATACGTACGTATACACAGAGTGATATACGTAGTATAGGGAAAGTTATGTCTGTTCTCGAACAGACATGTGTCTATTCGAGACTTAAAGAGGCGGTAAATATTGGACGTTGGATACTCACTGAAACGGTTCGCTTAGTTCCTCACAGTTGTAATAATAATAAAAATATAGATATTTATGTTTGCCCTTCTTTGCCCCACGCTGGACAGCCAATTCAGACGGTTCCCTGATTGACCGTTCAATAAATTTATGTGTAGGGTGTGAGTAGGCGAAGCCACTCTTATACAAGAAATGGGATGCCTATCATCGATTGTTTGCGAACTGGACACGAAATTTATCCTTCTCTCCCTCACAATCAATAAAGTATCAAAATTTTCATAAGTAGTTGCTGCTGCCGCGATTGTCGGTGCAACCTTGATTACTTAATCAAGACTGTTTAGCCTCATTGGCGCTTCTGTCTAAACCAAAACATAGATCACAAACAACATAAAAAGATATACTGAAACACAAATATTGTACCTTTAGAAACAAAATATTCACACACAACATTCACACATAAGAGTTACCAAAGCTTATTCATATGAGCGCGCATTTATTTTCCTTTATTAATGGCCATTTTATTTCTGAAACTTTAAATGTTTCCCCCTCTGCAATACGTTCTTGACCTTCCATAATCTGAAGTCAATGAAAAAAGTTTGAAATCATCACTTCCTTGTCGTTGACCGCTGAGGCTACATTCAACACTTCCGGTCACAGTTCGAAGACATTCAGATTTATCGTCCATTTATGTCAATTTTTGTATGTCCATACTGCGACTTCCATCTGCCCTCATTATAATGCCACATTTTTACGTATCAACATGGCTTCCTTCAACCATCCGTCCTCGACGAAGTCCACAAACATCTACCCGCACGTTTTTTCTATCTTCATTGAAGATCCTGAAAAACAATGGCCGTCCATTTTACTTTCCCGTATACTAGGTATACACGGAGTGATATTTCAGCCCTTAATGCTCGTAGCCAATTTTACTTTCCCGTATATGTACGTAAACGGAGTACCATCCGTATACAAGGAGTGATATACGTAGTGTAGGGAAAGTTATGTAATGCTGCGCGAAAAAAATGGCAAATTTTCGGCGGAAAAAAATTCATTGCCGGGCCGTGATAACAAAAAAGTGCATATAACCAGTTGCTAAATTAAGAAAACACTCACCTAACACGTGGTGTACCCAGAAACTCTGTTTTGTGGGTCATTGATACCGAAAAACTAATTGAAAGGAAAACGTCTGTCTGTCCGTCCGTCCGTCCGTCCGTTTGTGAACACTGCTAGCGCCTAAACCATGCGTACGATTTCTTCCAAAATTGATATTCCGCTGTCGATCTGGTTTTAGTCAAATCTTTGAGATTTTGAAAAACGTTCTGTAAAATTTGGGGGTACTTTACATAAAGCTCCCCGGACATTTTCAAAATTTTCTCAAAGAGGGCTCCAAATTTTTTCTTTAAATTTCTCGTAAAAAGAGAGTGAAATACACTTATTAAGGTGGCATAGGTCCCATTTTCACGGATAACTCTGAATTTTCAAAAACTGTAAACATTTAAATTTTTTTTCGGCGTCTTTATGGAACTACAACATTGAAGATAGAGATTTTTCTGTTAAATAAAATTTGTTGTCCAAACTGAGTCCTTTCACTAACGTCATGTACATTGTTTTGAAAATTTTAGTAGTTTTCGTGCAATATTCCGTGCAATAAATGCAATTTACAAAAAAATTCTCAAAAACGGCTCCAAAGTTTTTCATTAACTATTGGTAGGGATGGTGCTAAATGTACCCTATGAGATGACTTCCACGCCATATTGCTCTATTCTTTTGTTTTCTCAATAATCGGAAAAATGCAATTTTTTTTGACTTGTCTCTCACGTCGTTAATATTTACATTAGTGGCGATTTTTTCACAATATTATATTTAAGTGTACATGTGCTTTAAATAATGTCAAGTAAAGTTTCTCGAAAACAAAACTATTTTCTGTGAAAAGTAGCTCAAAATTCCGCATTTTTAGAAACGCTCAAACGCCATTTTCTCATGTTTGGCTGCAAATTTTTCTTGAAACTTTTGTAAACGATAGTGTTAATTACACCCTTTAATATGACGTAAAGTTTATTTTGAGAGTTCTTTTTTTTTTCAACAATTACGTAATTGTAATTTTTTTAAAGATCTCTCACATCATTAATATCCACATTACCAGCAATTTTAAAGATTTTGCGAGAATATGTTCTTAAAATAACTTCAAATAAAGTATTATAAAGACTGAAAACTTTTCTGTGAAAATGAGCTTCAAATTTCACATTTTTAGTAGCACTAAAACGCAGTTTTTTTTTAAACGGCACATAATTTTTAAAAGAAAATTGCCATTTAGGACTAGGGTTTTGTGTTCTTTAATATTCCAAAATTAATATTTCCGTTTTACCAATAAGAAATCGAAAAATTAAGAAAATGAAAAAAAAATGTATTTTCGGTCGTGATAGATGGCAGCTCGCAAGAAAGAGTAGATGGCAATTCCGAATAGCTAGCGAAGACCGAAGGAAACATAAAACTAATACGGGAAAGTCTGTGCCATTCTGTAGCACCACTAGTTACTTTCCCGTACACGTACGCATACACGAACTGATATACGTAGTATAGGGAAAGGTATGTGATGATGCGCGAAAAAATGTCCAATTTTCTCAAGAAAAAAATTCGTTGCCGGGTGCTGATAAAAAAAACTGGATAAAACCAGTTGCTAAATTAAGAAAATCCCTTAACACATTGTGTAGCCCTCTTTTGTTGGTCCTTGATAATGAAAAACCAATTGCAAGGAAAACGCCCGTCTGTCCGTCCGTCTGTGAACCCTGTTAGCGCCTAAACCATACGTACGATTTCTTCCAAAATGGATATTCCCCGGTCGATCTGGTTCTAGTCCAAGGTTTGAGATTTTGAATGAGATCCTATTAAATTTGGGGGTACTTTACAGGAAGACCACCCACATTTTCAAATTTTTCTCAAACCGGCTCCAATTTTTTTCTTTAAATTTCTTGTAAGAGTAGAGTAAAATACATTTATTCAGATGGCATAGGTCCGATTTTCATAGATAACTGAATTTTTGAAAGTTGTGAAAGTTTGAATTTTTTTCGGTGTCTTTCTCCAAGTACAAAATTGCAGATAGAGATTTTTCCTCCAAATAAAATGTGTTCTCTAAAGTAAGTTCTTTGCTTAAGATCATATACGTTGTTTTGAAAATTTTAGTACTTTTCGCGCAATATTGCGTGCAATATGTGAAATTTTAAAAAATTACAAAATCTAAAATTTTTCAAAAACGGCTCCAAATTTTTTCCGTAAAATTTTTGTACGGATAGTGGTGAATAGAGTACTCTATCAGATAACATGAAAGCCATATTGCTGTATCCTTTTGTTTTTTCAATAATTGCAAAAATATAATTTGTTTGACTTGTCTCCCACGTCGATAATATTTACATTAGCGGCGCTTTGTTCACATTATTAAATTTATGAGTACATGTGCTTCAAATAATTTCAAGTAAACTTTCACGAAAACACAAGGGTTTTCTGTGAAAAGTAGCTCTTAATTCTGCATTTTCAGAAACGCTCAAACGCCATTTTCTCATAAATGGCTTGAAAACATTTCTTCAAACTTTTCGATATGATAGTGCTAAATGCACTCTTTGATATGAGGTAAGGTTTATTTTGAGGTATTTTTTGTTTTCTCAACAATTACACAAATGTAATTTTTTTAGAAATCTTTTACATCTTTAATATGCACATTATAAGCAATTTGTAAACATTATAATATTTCTGAGTGTATGTACTTCAAATGACTTTAAATGAAGTATTTTTAAAATTCAATACTTTTCTGTGAAAACGAGTTTGAAATTCCGCATTTATAGTAGCGCTAAAACACCATTTTCTTTAAAACGGCACACAATTGCTAGAGAAAATTGGCCTTTAGGACTAGGTTTTTGTGTTCTTTTTATATTCTAAAATGAATATTCCCGTTCGATTATTAGAAACCAAAAAAATAATAAAATTTCAAAAAAATGAAATTCGGCGACGATAAATGGTTGCTTGCAATAGTATCTGGCAATTCCGCATAGCCAGCGTAGACCCAAGGAAATAGAAAGCTAATACGGGAAAGTCTGTGCCATTCTGTAGCAACACTAGTTACTTGTCCGTATACGTACGTATATACGGAGTAATATACGTATTATAGGGAATGTTCTATAATGTTGCGCGAAAAAATGACGAATTTTCGTCGGAAAACATTCGTTGCCGATCCGTGTTAACGAAAAAGTGGATAAATCCAGTTGCTAAATTTAAAAAATCCCCTAACACGTGATGTAGCCGGAATTCCTTTTTTGTAAGTTCTTGGTACCGGAAAACCAATTGACACCAATCCGTCCGTCTTTCAGTCCGTCCGTCTGTCCGGTGTATGTGAACAACACTGGCGCCTAAACTACGCATACAACTTTTTCGAAATTGAATCAATCTAGAATTAGTCAATCTGTCAATCTGGAATTAGTCAAAGCTCTGTGATTTTGAGAAACATTCAATGATTTTTGGGGGTTCATGAAGCCTACGGACATTTTCAATATTTTTTCAAAACCATGCTCCAAATTTTTTTAAAAAAATTCTTGTAAGAGTAGAGTAAAATACACTTATTAATGTGCTCTACGTCCCATTTTCATGGTTGACTCTGAAATGTTCGAATTTTATTCATCATCTTTCTCCAACTACAAAATTGTAGATAGAGATTTTCCCTTCAAATACTATTTGTTCTTCATAGTGAGTTCTTTCTTTAAGGTCATGTACATTTTTTGAAAATTTTAGCCGTTTTCGCGCAATATTGTGTGCAATTTGCGCAATTTAAAAAAAAAATAAAACAAGATCTTCTCAAAAACGGCTCCAAATTTTGCTCTAAACTTTTGATAGGGATAGTTCTAAATATACTCGATGGTATGACGTAAATGCCATATTGCTCTATTCTTTTGTTTTTTTAAAAAAATTGCAAAAGTGTAATTTTTTGACTTGTCTCACGTCGTTAATTTTTACACTATTTTTTCACATTATTGTATTAATGAGTACATGTGCTTCAAATAAAATTAAGTAAAGTTTCTCAAAAACTCAACCATTTTCTGTGGAAAGTAGTTTAACATGCCGCATTTTCAGAAACTCTTCAAAAGGTCATTTGCTCATAAATAGCTCCAAATTTTCCCTAGAAACTTTTGGAATGAGTACTGCTAATTGCACTCTTTAATGTTATGTAAAGTTCATTTTGGGGTATTTTTTGTTTTTTCAAAAATTACACAAATGAAATTTTTTGGAAGGTTTCTCAAATCTTTAATATGCACATAACCAGCAATTTGTAAAAATTATTATATTTGTGAATATAAGTGCTTTAAATGACTTCAAATGAAGATTTTTGAAAAACCAAAAATTTTCTTTGAATATGAGCTTAAAATTTCACAATTTTAGTAGGGCTTAAACACCATTTTCGTAAAAACAGCTACAAACTTGTAAAAGAGAATTGTCTTATAGAACGAGGTTTTGTTGTTTTTTATTATTTTAAAATTAATATTTACGTTCTAAGATTAGGAAAATGAAAAATTGAGAAAATGTCAAAATATGTACTTTGGGCGGCAATAGGCGGTAGCTGGCAAGAGTATGTGGCAATTCCGAATAGCTAGCCCTGACCCAGAAGGAAATAGAAAACTAATACGGGAAAGTCTGTGCCATTCTCTAGCACCACTACTGTTTCTTAAATTACTAAAGGATATTGAAAGTTTTTATTGTTATTTTTATTCGAAATTGTCATGTGCCCTGAAGTTTTTCACATTTGTTTGAGCGGTACACATTGCAAATTTTGTTTTCTCAAGATCTCTAAAACACACTGTTTAAACCGAATTGCTTCTAAATTAAACTGTTAAACACGTTCTTTTATTACCTGCACGACATTGAAAATTAAAATGCCAGTTTCTCTCAATCGTAAGCGACTCCGAATTTTGGAAAATTATATATGACATGACTCCAGGATTTTGAGCCCCACTACTCTGCAATGTAAAGAGGTTAGAAACTGAAGAAATTGATATCATCTATTGAACTTACGTAGGTCATTCCAAAAGTAATGTCCGATTCAACGTAACTATCTGAATTTTGCGCGAACATTAAAACATGCATACGCGCCGACTACCAGCATGTCTTGCCCATCAAACGCCGCCATTACCGTTGTTATTGCTGCTGTGTGCTGTTTACAGTGTCAGTTCGTAATGTTGAAGACTACCGATCGGCCCGCCGACTTGAAGTAAGGTCAGTGATTCGGTTTTTGTCTGCAAGATACGTTTCAGCGGCAGGAATTCATCGGCAGTTAAGTGAAGTTTTTGGGTCCTAACGTAATGAGTGACAGTAAAGTGCGTAAGTGGGTGCGAGCTTTTAATGAAGGACGGGAAAATGTGCATGATGAGCCACGCTCTTGCCGGCCATCAATGATCACACACGATTTGGTCAATGCCGTTGACGAAAAAATTCGTGAGGATTGACGATTCACTACTTCCAGCTTAGACTTGGAATTTACGAACGTGAGTAGAACCACTTTGTACAGAATTGTGTCTGAAAATTTGCAATTTCGCAAATTGTGCGCCCATTGGGTTCCCAGACTGCTTAGTGAGTCCCAGAAAATGAAAAGACTATCTTCCTCTCTGGCTTTCTTGGAGCGATATCATAAGGAAGGTGAAAAACTTTTAGACCACATTGTCACAGGGGATGAGACATGGTTTCTCGCCTAACCCGAGTCTAAACGTCAGTCAATGGAATGGAGTCACACGACATCACCAGACAAGATCAAGACAAAGCAAACCATCTCAACACGCAAGGTTATAGAGACAGTGTTTTTGCATAGACATGGAGTTTTGTTAGTCGAATTTATAGATTTCTGCGGATTAGGCGGCCGATTTCTATGACAGTGGCATTCAAAAGCTTGTTGAACGATGCGAGAAATGTTTAAATAAGTATGGAAGTTACGTAGAAAACGAGAAGAATAAGTTTGTAAGTAAAACGTTGATAATTGCTGTTAGAAAGTAGTGGAACTTACCAAATTACAAGAAGGACATGCCAAATAATAGCATATTAGTTAGAACTAATATTTATATAAAGAATTTTATAATAAAACATTTTTATAAACAATTTATTTAAGAAAAAATTATGTAACAATGTGTAGTTTTTTAAGAAAAATATATAAACAGAAAAAAATGACAACACACTTTCATATTTTCCCTTGTAAAAATATTGAACATTTATAAAACACTCAAACTAGATGTTCAGTAAGTAGCGTAACGCCAAACGTTGATATCGAGCGCGACAGACATTAGGGCAGCAGTCGCTATGGCGCAGCTCTGTTGTAGCAGCGCACTGGTGACCAAACTGCTGACCACTCTTGCAGCTGTTCCGGCCCTCCCATTGGCTGAGGGCGGCCTTACATGGCAGCTTTGCCTAGCAAAGGCACTCGAAAACCCAGTGGTAACGCAGGCGCTGTGAATCACAGCTATATCGTAGCGGTGAGTCTCTACCTATGTCACTGCGCTTTCCTAGCCGCACCGACCGTCGTGCAGGCCACGCCCCGCCGGAAATCCATCGTAGTCAACAGCCCGGTCCCAGAAAGTGGATCCTGGACCACATCGTCACGTGCAGACCACGCCCCGCCGGAAATCCATCGTCGACCGCCCGGTCCCAGGAGGTTGATCTTGGACCACATCGTCGTGCAGACCACGCCCCACCGGAAATCCGTCGTGGTCAACCGTCCGGTCCCAGGAAGTGGATCCTGGACCACATCGTCGTACAGAACACGCCCCGCTGGAAATCCGTCGTGGTCGACCGCCCGGTCCTAGGAAGTGGAATCAGGTCCACATCGTCGTGCAGACCACGCCCCGCCGGAAATCCGTCGTAGTCACCGCCCGGTCCCAGGAGGTTGATCTTGGACCACATCGTCGTGCAGACCACGCTCCACCGGAAATCCGTCGTGGTCGACCGTCCGGTCCCAGGAAGTGGATCCTGGACCACATCGTCGTGCAGACCACGCCCCGCCGGAAGTCCATCGTGGTCGACCGCCCGGTCCCAGGAGGTTGATCTTGGACCACATCGTCGTGCAGACCACGCTCCACCGGAAATACGTCGTGGTCGACCGTCCGGTCCCAGGAAGTGGATCCTGGACCACATCGTCGTGCAGACCACGCCCCGCCGGAAGTCCATCGTGGTCGACCGCCCGGTCCCAGGAAGTGTCATTTAAAATTATGCATGACTTACATTAGAAGCTCATATTCTTGGGAAAGTATTTAATTTTCTTGTAATAATTTTTAATATTTTTTTAAAAATTATCTTCGGTGGATGATTCCAGAATAAATTAATTTCATATTGATTTTGGTGTAGGATCAATGTTTCTTGTTTAATGTGTGACTACTCAGAAAATAATACAATTGTTAAAGTTGAATCTTTTTTAAAGTATTTTAAAATTGATATTTTTGAGATTTTTTAAAAAAAATTAATACAAAATAAAAATTATTGTAAAATATTCAAAAATACTCGTTTGGTGGCAACGTATTTAAAGCCACCCGACATGCCACCATAAATCCTCTCCCAGATCGTCATTATTTTCTTGTTTTTCTTTTTCCTTCTTCTCCTTTTGCTCTTCGTCTTTTGCCTCCTCTTCCTCCTCTTCCTTCTCTTCCTCCTCTTCGTCCTCGTCATCTCCCTCGTATCCGCTATCGTGTTCATCTTTGATCATTATGTAGATGCAGTAGCCAAGTCCATCATCTTCCTCCTCCTCCCCCTCATCAGCAGCATAGCCTGTATTTAAATAGACATTATGAGGAACAAGGCATTAAGATTGATGATCACGAATCATAATATTTACTTTCTTATATAATGATTGAGACAACAAATTCTTGTCATTTTAAATGTGATTATGAAATAAAAGTATGAATCGTTCTCGATTTTTATTTATGGATTTTATTTCACGGAATTATTTGAGGTGAAAAACGTTGAAGAAAATAGCTATAATTAGTGAGCGTGCTGATCTACACCATTCAATTGAGATTTCAATTTGCTAAAGTACTCTTTCAAAACAAGTGCACCTTTTTTTCTCCACGTCTCAAATATTTACTACAACGCTTTGAGTGATTTACACAATATATTTCCATTAAGCATTCTTTTTTATTTTTGTTGATCACAAGGTAAATTTATCGGTAATAAAACACCCATCCTCTATATTTTATGACCATAATTTATTTAATACAATGATTTACAACGTTTTATAACTATGTTCGATACATTGTCAGGTGAACTAAAACAGAATTATCAAATAATTCTGAGATTTTCACATGACATCATAAGATATTCATCTTGAGTGCTTCGAAAAATTACATGTACCTCATTAATCTTTTATTTTTTACTTACTAACCACTGCTCTCTTAGTTGTCCTCGTCCACTTATGAAAAATTTTGTTATCATATTTACAAGAAACCATTATTTTTGTCAGCGGTAATCCACAAGTAGCGATCATTACTTATAAATAGAGGTTATTAATTTGTTTGATTACTACTTGATATTTAAATCGGTTCTTCTGCATATAAATATATATTAGCCTCATAAAAACTACCGACTTTTATTTAATCGTTAGAGGAAATTATTAAGAGATGGAAATATAATAGTTTAATTACAAAATAGATCAAGGTATTTACCCAACGTCCGGAAAATGTTCGAAGGTCAATGTTTTAGTAGCACAGGTCCATAAAAAAAGTCGTGTCCGACTGGTAGTGTCGTCAAGTGCCACAATTCAATATCAAATTTGTAAATTTCTAAATGTTCCTTGAAATAAGTCCTAAAAATTTATGAATTTTACGTTATTTAAAATAGTTCTAACTTAACAAAACTGTTGATGAAGCTCATTATTCCTTCTGATCACGAAATGTTTTCAATAGAAGTTACTGGGATATTTCCGAATATTACTCATCCATTGATACTCGAAGCTTTAGAAGAGTACATTTCAAGACTGCCAGTTTTTCTTTATTTTCAGAGTAAATTATGATAGTAATTAAATTAATATTATGTAATATTGAATTGAGTTATGACGATGTTATTTATAAACAATTAACTGGAACACCTATAGGAGGCTCTATGATTTCATTTTCAGTACGCATGACAAAAACGGAGGAAACCACACAATCACTTTATAAACCTTTCTTCTACAGCAGGCATGTGAATAATATTCTAATCATAATGCTTAGAGATAATATTGAATCTATTAATAGGTTACAATTCATATAAGCCAGAAATACACTTTACCGTATAAAAGTTTGACGGTAATGCATTACATTTTCTAGATATTACACTAACTTTACAAGGAGATAGAATAGTTACTAACTGGTGCCGTGTTAGGTTCTCGGTCGTGCTTAAGGAAAGGTTGTTCTTCGGGTAGAATACTCAATTTCTTATCGACTCATCCGATTCAACAAAAGAAATCATTGTTTATAAATTAGTAGATTGATCTATAAAACTATTAGATCTAGTTTTTCACTTTGCCAATTTGGATATACTTAGATATTAGAAGGGAATAATTATCCAAGACTACTTGTTAATAAATTCCTCACTAAGATATTAACAAAATAAAAAGTATTGCAGTCTGAAAATACAGGTGAAACAATCGGATTGTAAGTAGAGCAATCACACCTAGAACCTAAACAGATGGAGTTAATGCCGTTGTACCCAAAATTCAGAATAAATTTAAGAAATAATATCTAAGATCGAACATTAGATTTAGACTTTACAATACCTCAAGCAGAAACATAATAAAAATGAAAGATACAATTCTGTTTATAGAATGAGAGAATGTAGTCTATATTTTGCCTTTTTTGAACTGTAACTTTGAATACATAGGACAAACAAAACGTCCTTTCAGGCAGAGAACAAGACATCATTCTGAGAACATTAAAGAATCTATTCAACGACTTAACACTAGAACACCCAGAGGTGTCATTTCTACTTCTGGCAGTCCTTGTAACGTCTTTGTTTTTGAAGATAGGATTTTGTAATTTTCTGACTTTTCATCATTTTATTTTTTTTACAGTATAACTTTTGTGGTGCTAGCTGATATTTTGTGGTAATCTGTAATGGTAATTGGAGGTAAGGGATAATCAACGACAATTTTTGAGTTTAGTTAATTTAAGTTAATTTTTAACTTAAAAATTGTGGTTGATTGTCCTTTACCTCCAATTATCAATATTTACAGTATGTTAAAAATTGAAACGTGTAAAAAATATATTTTATGAAAAATAATCGAATTTACCCCGAACGCCCGGGAGGCGTTATTTCGACTCCTTGTGTCTTTTGTTTCATATATTTCAACGCTGAAATTTATTAAATGTTCCTCCTAGTATTTCGGATACCTTCTGACGAAATCTGCAATCACTCTTTCCTTCTTTGTTTTTTTTCTAGCCCTCGCCTTTCAATAATGCAAATTATAGTGTGGTTTCGTGATGGTAACAAATATATCATAGTTTAGAAAAGAAAATTATTATTACACGAAGGAATAAGATTGTTATCACACAAATAATGAAAAAATATTTCTTCAAACAATTCAGAAAAAGAGAAATGGCCCAGAAAAAAATTTTTTTTTGTGGACACGAGAGAATTTAGGACCCCAGATGGTAATGGTGTGGTCAGATATTCTTAGTTATTTTGTCACTGTCTTGTTTCGTGAGTTTCGAAAGAATAAGAAGGATTACGAAAGAATTCAACAGCAAATTTTACTGCTTTCATCTGAAATATTTTTTTGCTTTAGTGTGAAGAAATACCTTCAAATATTGTACCAATATTATGCATCAGAGGAATAGAGTTGATATGCCGGCATTTACCTTCCAAACTCAATGTATATTCACAATTCATAGTATGAAAACTGGTCAAAGCAGCAAAAATTTGTCTCTTTTGGAAGACGATCACTAAAATGCTGTGTGTTAATGTTTTTTACATGCATTGAAAATATTGTGGAAGTTTTGTGAAAGACATCGAGATGAAACGCCTGGAAAATATAGCTGTGAACCACGCGTAAGAAAACGAAAGAGGTGTTGATCGAATACATATAGTATTCTGCAAACTGCTCCAAACTTTCATCTGTAGCTATAAATCATTACAGATTTAGATCTACAACAATACATATCTTTACACTGTTCATGCCTAGTAAGGTTTCCCACTTGTAGAAATAAATTACAATGAATACCTGAACAAGAACTACTGCCACTTGAAATATGAGATTAAATTTCTTTTCGAACCCCGTTCTATAACACACATCAAGTTCCCATCGGAGTAAACAAACATATAAAATATTTCACATGAATCGTCTCCTATATCATTTCGGCTCTCACACGCAACCAATCTTTATAAATGAGGTCTCTAAAGAAAGAGAATTTCATGGAGACGTGCACTTTGGCTCTAAAAATATGAAGGATTTGTTAAACAGCGCACCTAAATATTAATGTAAAATGGAACTCGCAAGACCTGTCAATGTTTTCGAATCTATATATCCAAAACAACGCGTTCTAGAGCCTTAAAAACTAAATTTTTGAGGCTGTTGGCTTCAAAGAAATGTTTTTCACACCATTACCTACAAGATGAGACATTCTTGGACATTTAATTAGATTTTCGGTTCGGCGCTTCAGTACCAGCAATGCCGCCTAAATATTTCAGCCCTTGATGCTGGTAGCCATTTTTACTTTCCCGTATACATACGTATACACGAATTGATATACGTAGTATAGGGAAAGTTATGTAATGTTGCGCGAAAAAATGGCCACTTTTCGCCAGAAAAAAACGTTGCCGGGCACTGATAACAAACTAGTGGTGCTACAGAATGGCACAGACTTTCCCGTATTAGGTTTTTATTTCTTTGGGTCTCCGCTAGCTACTTTGAATTGACACATACTCTTGCCAGCTGCCATCATTCATCGCCAAAAGTACATTTTTTTGTCATTTTCTTAGTTTTTCGGTTTCCTATTGGTAGAACGGAAATATTAATTTTAGAATATTAAAGAACAGAAAAACCTAGTCATAAACGGCAATTTTCTTTTAAAAAGTATGTGCCGTTTAAGAGAAAATGGCGTTTTAGCGCTACTAAAAGTGCGAAATTTGAAGCTCATTTTCACAGAAAATGTTTGAGTTTTCAAAATACTTTATTTGAAGTTATTTGAATCACTTACACTCACAAATATAATAATCTTTACAAATTGTTGGTAATGTGCATATTAAAGATGTGAGAGATCTTTCAAAAAAATTACAATTATGGAGCTGCACTTAATTGTGAAGGAATGTGGGTGTGCAGTGAAGACTGTGTTTGTGTTTTTTTACCTGTACCAGTACTTTCGTTTTCATTCGATGAAATTTTCAAGTCGGCGGGTTCAGACACGTAACTTTCTCAAAAGTAAAAAGCTAATGTTTCTCTGACTATCACGAATAGCTAAAATCGAACTGACAAAGAAAATTGAATAATAACTTCAAATGCTGCCTTTCGCGAAGTGTTGGGAATTGCTCCAAGAAAATTCTCCTTGATATTGAATAAATATTTATGAAACATTTTTTTTTAAAAATCAATTGCATTGTTTTTATTTTGTGTTAGTACTTTGCAAGTTTTGTTTTTAAAGAAATAAACACATTTCGTTTACTACTTTCCCTCCTAGAACGGAAATAGAAGGGATGAGTGTGGGGTTTAACATCCTAGTTTGGAAAGTTCGCGGAGGTAGTAGGGGAAAACTTGTGCTCTGGCACGACACAAAGAAGAAACTTTTTAAAGTAGCTAAAGTAAAATAGCTTGAAATAAATGGAAAGCAAAAATCAAAACGCGTTAACCTACAATACTATGTGAAGTAATTAAAAAAACAACTAAATTTAAAATTATAGAAAGAATAGCGCAAGTCATTCGACAACTGCCAACGATCAAAGTCCAGACGCACTATTTAAATGTTGGCGGTATCTGAAAATATGTGCATCAGCGCCCATCTGCAAACTCATATTGTAAATAAAAACCGTTTGGTATTAAACTCAAGGTGTCGTTCGTTAAGATATTCAATATACAAACAGCGTTTGAGCAACATTCCGATGTATCAAAGTGAAGTCTAAACCTAATAAATTGTTGCTAATTGTAATAAATGCTATTTAGTACTCAAAAGGTGAAAATATTTGTTTGATTATTTTTTGGCTCGGAATTTATTTTCTTGAGGTGCGTAAGAACGCAGAAAATAATCCAATACTTCTTAGAATACAAATAATTTTTCAATTTTCGCACCCCAGCAAATTGGCACCCTGACTCTCCAAAACCCACTCTTTCCTCATAACAAATTAAGGAACATTAAATAATATTGCAAAGAGTATATAAATAGTATAGTTAAAGAGCATTGTATTTGCCGGATCCGGTATTTTCGCACTACTTTACTTTCTCAAGAGTAAAACCTTTTCTAATATTTTCGTGACTATCAAGGAAAGTGAAAAGCTAACTCTCAATGAAGATTTCTTCAAATGTTGTTTCTTCAAATGTCTAATTTCTTCAAATGTTGTTTTTAAAGAAGTATTAATTGTTCCAAGAACATCTCTCTTTAATGCTGAATGAACTTTTATTGTTATTTTTGTTTGATATTCTGTAAGTATATTGGAAGTTTCTCTCTTTCATAATGGAAAGGATAGACAAATGAATAGAAAAAGGATGGTGTTTAACATGTGAGAGTTCTCGCACGGGTACGCTAGTTTGACATATTGCAATAAAGTAGGTATTGGAAGTGCATTGCAAATTAATATACTTTCGGGTGACATGTGAAACCAGTATTATTTAAAATTATATGTTTATAACATTTTGCGTTATTATTTTAAAATATTTTTACTACATAAAAATTTACTTTTCAACATAATGTTTTGCCCGATTACTTGCGAATTTCGATCAACATTTTTCTTTAACTCCGATTTCGCAGGATAATAATGACAATAAATGTTTAAAATGTATTTAAGGTGTGGTTTATTAGGTCCATTATGTTGTTTTTAATAACGTTATAGTAACGTAGATAAATATTTTTCCAATATTTCCTTTGAAAAATTATCTTTGAAGGCTCGGTGTGGAAACGACTCCGCTGGGCGTTCTAGGGGGTATTGGTAAGCCGGGAGTTGTAGTGTTAACTCTACCTCCCAACATTTGCACCATTTATCCCATGATTTTGAGATAATCCCACTATCTTGGACAACGAAGTGAGATAATTTCTATGTTAACATAACTAAATTTACCACAGGAGCCTCGTTATTTTCAGGCTAATTTTATTTTATTTTCATTCCTTGTAACATTTTGTATTATTGTTTTAAAATATTGTTACTACACAAAAATTTACTTTTCAACATAAAGTTACAGTATTACACCAGTTAAGTGTTACATCATTTAATTTTTTTTAATCAATCGATTCTCTCGAGGTTTGATGTATGAATTTTAAACGTTTTATCGAGATTTTTCCTTGTTAAATTAGATCAACTTTGTCACGTGAATATTTTGTACTATTGTTTTATAATTCTGTATTAATACACCGGATGACGTAAAAAACATAGTTACGAAACGTTGTAAACGTCTGTAAATGTAAATAAAAGTTTGTCGTAGAATATCGATGATACACTTCTTATGACTAATTTCAATAATATCCACAATCAGAAAGTGCATTTTTCCATCTGCAATTTCTACATAAAGTCATCAGTTCTGTATTAACGAGTGATGAATTTCATTACGACTGTTGGAATTATGAAAGTGAAGGCAATAAAAGTCGTGAATTTGCGGTCCTCAAGAGAAGCAAGTAATCACCTCCTCGGAAGCACGAGCGCAGAGTGCTCATCAGCCTGCGGCAGAACTGCATTTTGCTGACAGCGCTCCAAGCTACGCACTTCTGCACTCCTCTGATTCCCGTCAGCCGCTGTCCACCCGTATCCCGAGATACGCACCAACACTCCCTCTTCCGACAGTCCAAACATCGCTACGGAAACAGCATATATTTGCTACAGTTATCGAATTGTAAACCAGTAATACAGGAAAGTCTATGCCATTCTGTAGCACCACTAGTTTTACTTTCCCATAAACGTACGTATACACGGAGTAGTATACGTAGTATATGGAAAGTTATGTAATGCTGCGCGAAAAAACTGCAAATTTTCAGCGGAAAAAAATTCATTGCAGGGCGCTGGGCGCTGATAACGAAAAAGTGGATAAAAACAGTTGCTAAATTAAGGAAAAAAATCCCCTATCACGTGGTGTAGCCAGAATCCCTGTTTTGTGGATCCTTGATGCAAAAAACCCAATTGAAAGGAAAACGTCTGTCTGTCCGTCTGTCTGTGAACACTGTTAACACCTAAACCATAAGTACATTTTTTTTCCAAAATGCATATTCCCCAGTCGATCTGGTTTTAGTCAAAGCTTTGAGATTTTCAGAAAGATTCATCAAAATTTGGGGGTACTTTACATGAAGCTCCGCGGACATTTTCAAAATTTTCGAAAAAATTGTTCCAAATTTTTTCTTTAAATTTCTTGTAGGAATAGAATAAAGTACACTTATTAAGGTGACATTGAAGCGATTTTCACGAATAACTATGAATTTTCGAAAATGGTGAAAATTTTCGATTTTTGAAAGACGCCGAAAATGTTTTTCGGTGTCTTTCTCCAAGTACAAAATTGAAGATAGAGATTTTGCCTTCAAATAAAATGTGTTCTCCAAAGTAAGTTCTTTGTTTAAGGTCATATATATTATTTTCAAAATTATAGTGGTTTTCGCACCACATTGCGTCCATTATCTGTGCAATTTTCAAAAATTACAAAAACAAGATTTTCTCAAAAACGGCTCCATATTTTTTCTTTAAACGTTTGGTAGATATAGTGCCTAATGTATTTTATGAGATGACAAAAACAACATATTGCTCTATTCATTTGTTTTTTAAAAAATTGTAAAAATATATTTTTTTAACTTCTCTCTCACGCCCATAATATTTACATCACCGGCGCTTTGTTTACAATATTATATTTATGAGTATATGTGCTTTAAATAATGTCAAGTAAAGTCTCTCAAAATTCCACATTTTCAGAAATGCTCAAACGCCATTTTCTCATATATGGCTGCAAATTATTTCTTGAAACTTTTTTTTTACGTATAGTGCTAATTACACTCCTTAATATGACGTAAGATTTATTTTGACTTTTTTCAAAAATTATATAAATATAATTTTTTTGAAAGATCTCTCACATCTTTAATATGCACATTACCAGCAATTTGTAAACATTATTACGTGTGTGAGTGTATGTGCTTCAAATGAAGTATTTTAAAATCTCAAAAATATTCTGTGAAAAAGGGCTCCAAATTTCGCATTTTTAGTAGCACTAAAATTACATTTTCTTTAAAACGGCACATAATTTTTAGAAGAAAATTGGCCTTTAGGACTTCGTTTTTGAGTGTTTTAATATTCTAAAATGAATATTCCCGTTCTACCATTAGAAAACCGAAAAATTAAGAAAATGTCAAAAAATGTAGTTTATGCGGTGATAGATGGTAGCTGGCAAGAAAGAGTATGTGGCAATTCCGAATAGCTAGCGCAGACCCAAGGAAACAGAAAACTAATACGGGAAAGTCTGTGCCATTCTGTAGGACCCCTAGTTAGTATTTGTATTTGAATTTAGTCTATCTTAATAACTAGAGCTAACAAAAAAATTTAATATTTGAAATAAAAAATTATGTGTAATTTTTTACGAGAAAAACCAGTTTATATATATATTATTTTATATATATATAAATTAATATATATTATTATATATTATTTTATATATATAATATATTATATATATATTATATTATATTATATATATTATTTTATATATACATATATATTATTTATATATATATATATATATACGTTAAATCTATTGGCACATACAATTTCTGCCATTTACAATCATCCCATAACACGTATCAAGAAACGCGTCCGAACTTTGGTTGTTATTTATGTAAGAGGGCTTGATTCATTCATTATTATTCTGGCAAAAATGTACATTAAACAAAACTAGCACTTAGATCTTTTTCTCTTTCAAGTCTTCTATTATTATAAAATTCGTTTTTCTTGACTGCAAATTATGGTAGGTTAGCTACTTTCAGAACGGAAAGAATTTCAAAGTGCACTTTTGTTGAACAGTGTTATCGCTACAAAGAGAGTTTTTCTCAAACCAAAGCGATGTCCTTGTGGAACAGCAAAGGGCTTTGACTGCGCGACACTCACCGTTTCACAACTTCGTCCTCATTATCGTGCTTTTGGCAAAGTGTCACACGTTTTACCTCATGAATAAATTATCACGCAGTGACTACATTTTAGCATGTTAATATGAACAGTGCAGTGTTTTGTAGCTCTCACACTCTACACATTGATGATGATGATGATGATGATATGATATTTCCTTCCCACGTAAATTTCAACCTGCCGATTTCGACATTTTATTTTTGCAGAGATTGCTTCATCATAAATTGGAGAAACCCCAACCAAAGATGAATCCCACTCCACAGATGAACGGGAACAACAGAAGTTTCTAAGATTGGAAGGTTTCGATTGATTGATTGGTTAGTGATTACGGGCACGACAACTACTCAGGTCATTAGTTCTTAAAGTGTATTGCTAATTTTTTCCTCGGGAGGTGGCGGTGATCTTCTGGATGGTGAGATATGGCGCCAACCTACCTATCGGCACGGGTTTTCCCCAACCAGGTATATCCCGTTAGCGGAACTTCGCCTTAGCCGGAATACGCTCTTAGCTCTCGACATGTGTGGTAGTTTAGTGTTTGTGTGGTAGTGTGGTGTGTGTGTATGTGTCAGTAAGTGTGAGAGTAGGACAAGGAAGGGGAAGGAAAGATAACGTGCGGACCGTGGCCTGTATGTTAGAGTACTGCTCCGAAATTCGCCTGGTGTTGATCAGAGAAACCACAGAAAACCACCAGAAAGAATCCAAGTTCGAGACCAGACGATGTCAGAATTTTCCTCACCAGCCATGCTGCTGGGATGCCTCCTCTGTCAAGAAGTGGAAGTTGTAACAGCTTGCTGCACAAATTGGTGATTTCCGTCGTTCTCTCCGAGAAATGTCAGGCGGATGCCGGAGCAGTACCTTTATCAACGGGGCACAGACCAAGCGAGATCCCGCCTTCCTTATTCTGGTCCCACTTCGTATATCATTAGAGTCGAGATGTAGTATGTCCTAACCCGGTAGAGCCATTCTCCATTATCTAAACTGGAGGTGCTACAACAGCACATACTTTCCCGCGTTATTGGAAACAGCTACGTAGCACTGAAATATTGCAATTTATGCACTACTAACATCTTAACTATTATTTGAAAACGTCCAATCCAACCAAGAAACATTCAACTCACTGTTTCCATCACAGTGTTGTCAGAACTATGTGAATTCTACTAGTGCACAACAATAGAATACAAAAGTTTTGTAAACCTGTATTGGAAAAAGAATAAAGATACCCTGGACAATATAGAAATGCATTCCATAGGACCATGATTAGAGAAGAGTATTCAAAAACCTTGCAACAAATACTCTACTCACTACAAATGGTACAGCATTTGGTGCAAAAACTAAATATTTCTGTACTGTCTTTACAAGGAGAAGAACTCGTATTCTCACAACATTCATTTACAACATATGTACAATATGGTCGCCGGAAGGCGAACTGGTTAAGCTGGAAGCTCAGTATCTACGGCCGACGGCCGTGTTGAGTTGCAGGAGACGATGTTTTTGCCAGCCGCGGGTCGCACGTTTGGTTCTGCAGCGTGAGCGGCGGTGCGTCACTCCTCGGAGAGGAGGTTGCGAAGCCACTGAGCTTGGCTCGTGGTGGTGGGGCCGTGACAACGGCCGCGGCGCGCGTGGAGCGTCGCCGGCTGAGAGTAGTGGCGGCGACGGATCCGTCGCCCTGGTGCCGAGAGGCTGGAGCGCGGGTGGGCAAGTAGGAGTCGCGACAGCGGGGAGGCCGTAGCACCACCGGGGCGATGCTGGGGTGTAGCGTCGCTAGCCGAACGTGGCGACGGCAGCGGTGCCGTCCGCTCGGCAGTGGCGAGGCCGGGGCGTGGTCGCGTCGCTGGCAGAGCGTCGTGGCGGCGGCGGAGCCGGCGCCTGGTGCAGCGAGGCAGTGGCGTCCTGGAGTGCCGTTGGACGCAGCAGACGCGACGGTGGACACGGTCTGCAGGCCCGTGCTGGCGGTTGCGTGAGCTGGCTCTCTGTTGACTACTGGCTGACTACTGGCTGACTACTGGCTGACTACTGGCTGACTACTGGCTGACTACTGGCTGACTACTGGCTGACTACTGGCTGACTACTGGCTGACTACTGGCTGACTACTAGCTGACTACTAGCTGACTACTGGCTGACTACTGGCTGACTACTGGCTGACTACTGGCTGACTACTGGCTGACTACTGGCTGACTACTGGCTGACTACTGGCTGACTACTGGCTGACTACTGGCTGACTACTGGCTGACTCGTAGCTGACTCGTAGCTGACTCGTAGCTGACTGTCTGCTGCTTGTCCACCGGGTTATATACCCCGGTGGGCCAATGAGAAGTCAGTTCTTGTCTACGGGTCAGTGCGCAACGAGTTCGTGCTGCGCCCTCTTGGTGGAGTTTCGAGGTTTTCTGGCGCGCACCGTTTGAATGGCACACAGCAATTTCCATGCAAATTTCAACATAAATTAGACAATTATAACTCACTAGTGTACCCGTGCGAGATCTCTTGCATGTTAAGCCCCACACTCATCCCTATCCTCCTATTTCCCTCCTAAGAGTTAGTTGTTAACGAAACGTATTTATTTGTTTAAAAATATAGAAAGATAACTTGCAATGTGCTATGTTATTCAATATTCTTTGACAGTTAGATAGACATAAGAAAGACATAAGAAACAATCTTCAAGCAACTAGAATAGTACTTCTAGTTGTTGCTGGAGAGCAAATTTTAAACTGATGATTATGCAAATAAACCTCGTCAGACTGCACAAACCACGGTGTATACAGAAAGTGTAAATATAAGATAGAGGAATCTAACTCTTCTAAGATATCTATATAAGATAGAGGAATCTTCTACACGTGTCGTCAAAAATGGCCACCAGCAGCAAGGGCAGCAAGGGTGGCATTGCTGGTACTGAAGCGCCGAACCGAAAATTCAATTGAATGTCCAAGAATGTCTCATCTTGTAGATTATGGTGTGAAAAACATTTCTTTGAGGCCAATTGCCTCAAAACTTTAGTTTTTAAGGCTTTAGAACGCGTTGTTTTGAAGATATAGGTTGAAAACATTGGCAAGTGTTGCGGATTGCATTTGAAATTAATATTTAGATGTGTTTTTTATAAAAAAATCCTTCATATTTTTAGAGCCAATGTGCAATTCGTTACGTCTCCGTGAAATTCTCTTTCTTTAGAGACATCTCTTCTTTAGAGACATTTATAAAAATTGGTTGCGTGTGAGAGCCGCAACGGAAAGGAATACTGCAGAAATAATACAGGAGTCGATTTTAATACAGTTCCATCAGGCACAACAATTACACGTAATTCACGGATATTCGCGAGCGCAAATGGAATTCCGTTGTTGCATTGTCACTATTCTGAGAGCTATTCACTTCTTCACTTTTCATTTCAAATATTTCAAAATAAAAAAAATCTAAAATATTTACGTGTAAATGTATAACAAAAGGTCGAATGTAAGAAACGAACCAAGAAATAATATACAAAATTGCAAATTCTAATTTACGACGCATCCAGCTGTCCGAAGCGCAGTAAATTTACAGCGGGCTATTATGTTTGTCGCAAAATTGTAGAAAAACTACTCGTATTTTGAAAAAATTTAAATATGAGCTTATTTGAAGATGTAGTTTTGATAAATACATTTAATTGAGAAAAAATGTATTTTTAAACTTGTGCTTGTAAGAAAACGACAAAAACGAAGCGCAGTCAATTCCGAGCGGGCTCTTATATTTGTC
The DNA here is from genome assembly GCA_031308135.1 of Acheta domesticus. Taxonomy (NCBI): domain Eukaryota; kingdom Metazoa; phylum Arthropoda; class Insecta; order Orthoptera; family Gryllidae; genus Acheta; species Acheta domesticus. Next base: position 59,225,945 of record JAHLJT010002630.1, read on the forward strand.
AGGAAATTATAGAAAAACTACTCATATTTTCAAAAAATTCAAAACGACCTTATTTGAAGATATGTTTTTGATGAGTATAGATCATTAATAAAAACAATAGTATCTTCACAATTGTAATTGTATAAAGACGACGAAATGTTTTTAACTTTTTTGCAAAATCAGGCATTTTAACGAAAATGAAATCTGCACCATTTTCTTGAGCTTCCTTTCTGCTATCTCAGGTACCAATTTAATCAGAAAACATTGTGCCGTTTTTAAGAAAAAATGGTTTAAAGAAAATAAAAAAATGTCTATATTAGACGCAATTTTTCGAAAAAAATACTTATGTTTTTGAAAAATTGAACATGACAGGAACTTATTTGAAGACCTGTTTTTTATGAACATATTTCATTAAGAACAAAAATTGTATCTTCATAATGATAGTTGTAGGAAGATGCCGAAAAAGTTTGAATTTTTTCAATTTTCGAAAACTCAGAGTTTGTAACCAAAATGAGACCTACCCCATTCTCTTAAATGACCTTCAGACTATCCAGCAACAAAATTTAGTCAAAATTGTTGGTGCCATTTCTTTGAAAATTTTGAAAATGTCCCAGGGGCTTCATATAAAGTACCCTCCAATATCCCTCAAATATCGGTTTCAAATTCAAGGAGCCGCAAAATCATTCAGATCGATCGGGAATATCAGTTTTGGAGAAAATCGGCAGAACGATTTTGTGGCTAGCGTTGTTCACAGACAGACAGACAGACGGACAGTCGGACGGACGGACGGACGGACGATTTGCTTTCAATTGGTTTTTTTGTACCAAGGAACCACAAAGAGGGATTCTTTCTGCACCACGTGTTAGGAAATTTTTTCCCTTATTTAGCAACTGGATTTATCCACTTTTTCGTTTCCAGGGCTCTGTAATAAGAGTTTTTCTGCCGAAAATCCGTCGTTTTCCGCGCAGCATTACATAACTTTCCCTATACTATACATACGTACGTATAGTATGCAGGAAAGTAAAAAATACCTCGGCTGCTACAACGTAGGCCAAAGCTCATTGGACAAGAAAAGGAAAGAATCGTACGGCATTATCCGCTATCGATTATGAAATCCCGCACGTCGACGCGTATGTCGATGGTATATCTGGGAAGTTTTAACTGAGAAGGAAAAACACAACATTCACCATACGTATGAGACAAATGACCGTAGCAGTCGAGGCGCTCGGAAATAAAATGATCAATCAACCTAATAATGATAAATGTCATCAGAAAAATCAAAATAAAGTGTGATGAGACGGTAAGAAAAAGTGAAATAAAGAAAAACCTATTTTTCCTCGTTTATATTTAACAAACGTTGTTTTCAACAAACGTTTATATTTAAACAATTCGTTATGAAAGAGCCATTTTCAGGATATAAACTTTGTTCTATGTTTCTGTTACAATATAATGGGCGGTTTCCACGAACCGGGATGCTTTAACCTGCTCTAGGAGTAAGAAGGCGGGGTATTGTGTTCACAGAAGAAAGCGAAGGAGATTTTCGTGCCACAACCACTTACCACGTAAATAGCGACGTTTAAACTTTCAACTCAGCAGGTGTTTTTGCTTCGCAGAAGATACAGCAGTACCGCGAGTACGAATTTACTCAGAAGTTTGGCGGAGAGAAAATGAAAGAAACTTGGCCAGAAGAAATCCCTTAACACAGGCGATTAATGTTTCGTGGGGAAGAAATTGTTCCCAAGGGAAGAAAGGTAGATTTTTCATTATTTGAAAGGATTTTTAATTGAAATGCACGGATATCTATAAATAACTCAGCCATCAGCACAATGATATTCCTCGTGTAACGTTGAATACAAAGGAGGACATATTATTTAATTCTACATATTTTATCCATGGACGTGAACATTTCGCATTAAGAATCAAAATAAGTACTTTTATTAACTGGAAAACATGTAATTCTTCAATAATAAAAATAATTTTAATACATCAAAACGATACATTTGAAAATGTAAGGTTTCAATTCAATTATGTTTTAATAAATTTTACGTGGCGAGGCTCAGGTAATTAGGCCTGGTCTTCCGCCTTACCTCGCAGATTCCGCTACTCTTCTTTTTCCATCTAGCAGGAAAAAAAAGATTTCTCTCGGGCGCACGAAACAGACGATTCGAATTTCGCTCAGAGGCTTCTTTCAGACGAGCCAAGCGGAGTTGGGAAGGTGTGGCGGAACGGAGAGAGGAGGCGCGGCATAGGAGAATGGAGCGAAGTTGAGAGGATGGGAAGGAGCGAGACGGGGATGAGCAGGATGAATAGAGTGAAATAGAGAGACAGGAATGGGGTGGAATGCGTTGGGGAGGAGCGGGCGGGGTAGAGTGGATCGGAGAGGAGAATGAAGTGACCGGGAAAGATGGGTGATGAAAGTGTACAGATTTTCACAAACCAATTTATTGACCAAGATCCAACAATCGTACCTTAGTCTGCCAATACACCGTTAATCAGTAGGTGTCCCAAGAAATGCCAGGTCGATAGCACAGTCCAGTAGATGTCCAGTGCAGCCGGGTCAAATGTCCAAAAACCAGAGAACGGATGCCAATCACAAGTAGGGTCAAACACAACAGGTACCAGAATAGTTCCGTCTTTCTGTCGCGAGCGCAGGCTTGGAAGTGCCGCCTGCCCGGCCGCCACCCGGCCGGTCTCCGCCCGGAAGGGCGAGGGGAGGAGAGGGGGCGTGCGCTGCCCCTCCATCCCCGCCGCAGCCACCGCCCCGGCGCTGCCGTGGCGCTCCGTCCCGCGGTGACGTGGCGCCGCCGAGGGTACGAGTGGCGGTGGGCGTCACTATGGCCTAACCGCCACTACAGAGATGATGGGTGGAGTAGGGCGGGGGGTGCGTGATGGGTAGAGTGGAGGGAAGAGAGGAAGATGGGTAAAACATGGCAGGGAGGAGTGATACGAATTCAGTAGAGCGAAGAGATGGGGAGAGGATGGAGCGGGACTGGAATGAGTAGGATAAATACAGTGGATCGTAGAGAAGGGCATGAGTGGACCTGGGCGAGGAGGAGCGGAACGGATGGACTGAGGCAGAGAGAAGAGGATGGGTGGAGCAGGGCGGGGAGGAGAGGGATGGGTAGAGTGGCGGGAAGAGGAGAAGATGGGTGAAACGAGGCGGGGAGGAGTGTTATGAATAGAGTGGTGCAGAGAGGAGGGAATGGAATGGGACGGATCGGAGATGAGCAGGATGGATAGAGTGATGAGGAGAGGAGGGGATGAGGTGAAGCAAGGCAGGGAAGAGCGTAGGTAGTGCGAGGCAGGGAGGAGCGAAGTAGAGTGTAGTTGAGAGAATATAAATGAATGTACAGACTCATCGGTTTACGTACGCCAGTCTTTAATACTATTGTTCAATTCTTAGTTTTGAAATAATTAATATATTTCTAAATCTTCTTAGTAATTACCCTGAACTGTAAATAATGATTTTTCTTCTTCTGAAATGGAAATTTTATGTAATTATTCCGCGAAAAAATGCTCTTCGTTTCTTGTTTTGACGTATTCAGAACAGAAACGCTACCAGGAAACAGGTCAACTTTGGGCATTCCACAAATCTTACGATGAACGAACTTGAAACTCCATGTAAATCTAGGTCTATTGCGCTGACCATCTTTCATCCCAACTCATATATTTACAAGGGACTCGATGGCTCATCCTTTAATATCCTGCAGGACCGAACTTTCGTATCACTGCTTCCCAGTACCTCTGCCTCTCCCGAAGTTCAGTTTACTCTCTCATTCTTTTGGGTCCCGCAGCCTCTCTCACCCGCAGGCGAAAAGCTAATCCAGAGAAATTGCCTTTCGGAAATGAAAAATCTTTGCTGCTCTCTCGGAATGCGGACGTTGCACATTTGATTCTTGGAAGCGAGCAGAAGCGGAAATCCGCCCATCCAACACAGCCTTTCTCTTATTGTACGTTATGTCGTGGAAGACGTATGAATAATTTTTGAGTCGTATCCGATCTCAAAAACGAGCAAAATAACACTAGTGAAGCTGCATCATCGCCCAGACTTTTTCGTATTCTTTGTGACCGTTACAAAACAATATAACAAATATATTTCAAATTCAGTGTTTCTAATACTTCAGCTTTGTGTATGCAAAACATTTCATCAGACTTGAAACATAACTCACTATGTCCTTTTGGTAGTGTCTCATGAAAGTCACTTTTTAAATAAAAGTGATTTTTCTGTTTTATGGAAATTAATGAGTTTAGGAATGCGGAATCTATACATCTGAGTGATAATTAACAGAAGTCATTTTCATGCCAAAAGTGCAAGAACGTTCTTCAGTTTTAAAAATTGTCATCTTTGCAATAATTACTAAGCATATTTCATTTACTGAACAGGAAAAGTAGCAGATACAATATATAGAGAATATATTAAATTAACCATTTAGTTTTCTTTAGCGCAATCTTTATATTGTGTTCATATTATTTGATGAAAAAGCATGCAAAATTCTTTGCGTTTTCTCAATGATTTGATTTTCTACTTGCTCATATAAATAAATCACGTTGGGTTATCAGGGGAAAATAAAATTACTTTGTATAGATAGTTATCTGTCAAATATTGGTTTTGTGGTGAAATGTCAAAAATTGCTATTTGTTTTAAGAGCAGCTTTTGATGACTGAGCCATCATCGACAGTTTCTGCGTCTGGAAGCCACAAAACGACTAAGCTGCTCTTGAAATGAATAACATTGTTGGCAATGACACCGCCTGCGGTCATTTAATTTATCTGTCAAAACTTATTAACCGTTTCATTAACAATGTCGTTGAACTACGAGTATTTCTGAAAATGCGCTAATTGGGTTCAAGAACACTACAAATATTTAAATTTCAAGAAACGTTGCGAATGCTCTTTTGAAACATTTTGCCCCAAAATCTTTTAAACTACAAAATACATCAGTAATAAAATATTGACTTTGTGAAAGAGGTTAGACTACCATCTTCCGCCAGGTTACGTTTCAGGACTTACACCAATAACGCTAATGTGAAAGAGTACTTACAAAACAGAAATATAGGTGAAATTAATAATTAAGTATGAAATAAAAAGATATCAAATTAAACTACATACGATCTAACAACATTTAAATTGATTGATTAGTATAGAAGACCTGCTGATCAGAGGCACTGCAGTGACATCAACTGACGACCTGAGCCACGTAAGGCGATACAACAATTCAATGTACGTATATAAAAATATTTAAACCTTAACTTTCTCGTCCATTGTTGATAACTTAAAATGTACACATTTACTCTCCACGGTCCATTCACATGAAGCAGATTATTATTTTCCATTCCATAAACTTCTCTGTAAGAACGAAATCATCTTAAAATTATATTAGAATAACAACATGAAAACCTAGAAAATGTAGCCTCCAGAGTAGAAAGATGTCACAACAGAACCCCTTGTAAAGTTTTATTACCACATCCTTCCCTTCTCAACTAAGAAAATTGAAAAATATAAAAGAGCAGAATGTAAGGAAGGGGACTGTATCTTGCCCTTCGTAGTCATATCGCTATAAGAGGGAATGAAAATGTCTGCCCCAAAGGGCACCATTTTATGATACATGGAGAAGGGAACAGTTTCGGAGTGTAGTCGTATGTCACGTGGAATGACTGCCCTTCTCCTGACAGTCGACCAAATATCCCAAGGGACAAGGGAATGTTCATTGCATTGCGTTCTGCTTTCCAAAGGGCTCCCTCTTCACATAATGTCCCGAAATCTACTGATTTTTTAAATGTTTGCATTCTAACTGCATAATAAAATTTCTTTAAATTTATTTGTTTTGGAGACACTCAGTGTCTTTGGTAAATGATATAAACTTGACAGTTTTGGAAACGCGTCTACGAATGCGATTTCGAAGACTTTGGGTTAGTGTACTGAATGAAGGTGTGGATGTTTGTACTGTAAGTTCATGGTGATGTGGCACACCACTTCATGCAAACACCAGTTCACTCACTCCTTGATTTTGTAATTTATTATTATATGTTTTGTTGCTCTACGTCAGAAAACAATTATCAAGTTTCTTTAATTATTTCTGGTAATCAATAAGATCGTGATTATACGTATCAATCGCCGGTTCATATTCGGATACAGACCCCCAGTCGACCCCTTAAACTTTATTGACCTCTTTCAAAATGTCATTAAATGCCAGGCGATCGAAACCGATCCATTAGAAACCCCTGGTTTAAATCATTCTTACGCTTCGGTTTGATCAGTGCATTGATATCGGACTTATCAGCCATTACGAAGAGACCGCCAACACCTCCGGCGTTGCACGTTTGAACAAAAGGTTTAGGAAAGGAGGAGAATGGTTGTTCGATTAAAGCAAAGGAAGTGTGTTTATTTATAAATGAGCTGTTCGGTATTATATAAACTTTTTCGATTTATCTATATTTTTGTTTAGAAATTGGCGTACTATAAATATAATTTTTTAAATACTTCCCCTCAGACAATATTGTAATATAGATCTTCTGTTGTTATTAACTTTTTATTAAAATATTTTTAACATTCCCGTAACTTTTCTATATTAGTCCGTTTTACACTCAGGTTCATTTGCCTTAAATACTTGAGATTTATTCACTTTATGGCTGTGTGAGAACTCTCAGATCGCTTAGATTATTGATATTTCAAAATATGGCGTAACTGGAGTAAAGTTAAAAGAGCATCTCACAGACATTATGTTTTGATATTCAAATGCAATTTTGGCATACCTTCATCATAAAAGTATGCCGACAAAATCGAATAAATTCATTTCTACCGGCAAAGGTGGTCCAGGGCATCAACTGATGTCACTGCAGGACCTCTGACCAGGAGGTCCTGGGTTTCGAGTCCCGACGGTGGCAGAATTTTCGACACCAGCCAGACACCCGCAGGGGGGATCGTGACCACGTACGTGGGCACGGTCTCTGGTGATGAATCGTAGTCGATCACCCGTACCTCAAGTCTCGCGGCCCCATTCATGTCGTTAGCCTAGCGTGTAGGCAACGAGTAGGAAATGCCAAGCTCGTGGTTGTCGGTTCAACCCGGCAACACACCAGTTGGACCCCTGGTGCGTCGACCAAGTAGGTCCGTCCAACCTCAAGGCAGGATTGAGTGAAGGAGACCCCTCGGGGAGCTCTGGATTCCACAAATAAAAGTCCGGTGGTTAAATGACCATTCACCAGGTTGCCCTGGACAGTGGGAAGACTGACTGGGGGCCCGTAGATGTCCGAGCTTCGGTCCGGGTGGCCCCCAGTTGGGCACTTGGCTTCATCGTGCCAGTGGCCCAATACTCTGGGCAAAGAGGAGGGACTCGGCGTCCCGGCGCACGTGAGTGGCGAGTTACCATACAGGTAATACTGACTCCGGTACTAGCCTGGTTAGCTAGTAGCTCTGAGCTGGAAGGGCGGCCCAACCCAGGCATTGAATGGGGAGGTTGCCGTGAGGGCAAACTGGGTTCCGGCAGGATCCGGTGACCTGCCCGTCGGCGCCCTTGTATATCGTCGGGGAGTGTGAGGATAAAGGCCAAGGGCCCAACACGCCCACCCCGGAGAATTTCTCCCAGGTAGAACAAGGACCAGCGGAAGTGGTGGAACCGCGAGACTCAATGTCGAGAGACCAGTCGGGAGATCAGCGCTTGTTCCCACTGGGGCAGTGCCACGCGCTAGTGGGAGAAACCTGGTTTAGAAAAATCCCCACCAGCCGATGTAGGTCGGCGCCGGATCTCGCCATCCAGCGGGGAAGGATCACCACCACCTCCCGCAATACAAAAAAAGCATGCACTGTACTTACGGTACTAATGACTTTTGCTGTCGACACGCCCGGATTCATCAACCACAATCGTTCATGTATAAACATCAGGAGCAACATCATTCATTTCTGATGATCATTGTACAGTTGAGGGTAAACGCATATCATCCCTGAGACAACCAGCATAAGATAGAAGTCATAATGGCTCTGCATTTAGACTCTGCTCTTGCTTAACACTCAGACAAGAATGCGGCACTCATTCGCTCATTCAAATATGTTTTTGAAGAATTTCTCTTTATTCCCTTGTGAAATAACACATGCACTCTTGATATTACCACCACCAACACCACCAAACATATGCTTAAAAAAGCAATTTCCATGTTCATCTTATAAACATATACTTGCAGAAAAATTACCCAACAATGTCACAAAATACAGCGCGAAGTATTTTTATAGAAAGGAAATGTTCATATGGTAAGAAGTGTGCCAGCGAAATAATATTTAATAACACAATTAAGTCACAGAGAAAACGGAACAAAATTGAATACATACATGGTATCTCATGGGACTCGTATATTGAAAAATTTAACATTGAATAAACAGAGTCGCGACTCTGAACAAATCAGCAAACAAAAGCTGACAAAACGTGATGTGCAAAAAGTAAAAAAAAACAAACATTTCCTCAATTGAAAACTAAAATTTGAAGCACTGCACGCAAATTAACCAGAAACGTTCTTTTGAAAAATACATTTTTGATGAAACATACTCTTCATAATGTTTCAAAATTGGAAGGTAATTATTAAAACTGTTGGTTGATTTGAAGGCATTCATTAAGGAAATGGAAATCAGATAATTAGGCCTATATCCTTTTTTTTTAGATTCACGACCCTTCCGCGCAATTAACGGGCAGAATTATGAAGAATCTAAACATTTGTGAGTAGCAAAATAGAGGGAGTTCGACCAAAATTATTGAATGACTGTTCTAATGATGATTATTGAGGCTGATTAATATTCGGACATCAAAGTGAAGATAGCTCACATATACGACTTATTTACAAAATTAAAGAGTAGAAAACCCATAAAAACATCTTATCCTCAATTTCCATTTCTTTTAATGATTAATTTCTTAGAATAAAACGTTTTAACCCGAGTAACTCTTTGAATGGTCATTCATGATTAAAATAGTGATTAGCTAGACTAGAAGAGCAAACTTCACCTTATTTGATTTTCTTTATTATTGCTTTCTGTGTATAATTGTTCTTTATTGTTGTTCCGGGAAACCATTCCGGGAAACATCCGGGAAAACATTGATCTTATGGCATTCGTTCCACGTACAGCACCCCGCAAGCCACATTGTGAAGAGATATTTATAAAATAATTTTTTAAAATGAAGACACATTTTTAATTTTATAACATATGAAGGAACATATATTTTTTACACCACGCAGAACAGTATTATTGAGGAACACATTAAGGAATGCAATTTTACTTTTGAGAAGTGCTTTTTCGAGTGTTCATTTTTGTTGTTAGTTTTTTTAAATCTGTCTAATAATTGGTAAGCGCAGTTCGCATAAGTTCTTCACTTAGTTCAGATCTATATTTAGATTTAATGAATTTAATCGTTGAGTACAGTGATTCACACACATCAATAGTGCCAAAGATTGTGAAGAGTCTTTTAGCACTCTTTTGTTAGTGGGTATTTTTCTTCTGGAACATTCTTCCAAAATTCTTTGGTAGAAACGCCACTTCGTTTCAGTCCTATTAGCCCTTCGTCCTTTGTAGTTCTATCATCTCCAACTGTACAGCTGCTGTATTCTTTGATATTGGTGATGAAACAGGACTACCATAACCTACAATTCCCTCTACAATTCTCCTCCAGACTGAATTCGACCTAGCTAGTTAGCTGGTGTCGAAAATCTTGCCCCATTTGTGAGTGGAACACTAGGACCTCCCAGTTAGTGGCACTGCTGTGACATCAATTGATTCCATGAGCCACCTCTGTCGGTTAGCGACAAACGCGGGGTGGGGAAGAGGTTATATTCCTGACTGCCCAAAGGTGTAGGTCATTTTATGCCATTTTCAGCAAAAAACAAACAAGTTGGGAATTATTCAAAACAGTCAGCAATGTTAATCAGACACTTGTTTCATATTATTGTCCTGAACGTGAAGACGACTTAATTGCAAGAGGTACTGGGTGCGAGTCAGACGGTGGCAGGATTTTCTGCACTAGCCAGACAGCTAGTCCAGTTCTGTCGCTGTGTGGAGGGGAATTCTAGCGGCTGACTGCTCTGATCGGAAGTTTTCCATGGTTTCTCCGATTTGAGGGAGAATTCTAGCGGATGGTAGTTTTCTGGGATTTCCCCAATCATCACCAGGTGAATGTCGGAGCAGAACTCTAAAAAATGGTCCACGGACCGCGCGCTATCTTTCCTTCTTCCCTGCCCTATCCTCACCTCTTACACACACTAACATGCACTACACTACCTCAAATGCTGAGAGAACGATCTGGAGCTTAGAACTTTTCCAGGTTGGGGCGGTGCCCCGCTGGTGGGAGATACCTGACTGGGGAAATCCCGCTAGCCGACGGTTGGTGCTATGTTACGTTCCAGTGTGCAAGGAAAACAACATTTTGGAATATATCTTAAACTACGTCTACGGGGCTAATGTCCATAGCAGTTGCCCGTAAAACACAAAATAATGAATCAGTCAACCAATCGTAAAGCCTAGTAGGACCCTGAGCTATGATGCCGTTATCTAAATGATTTATTTTAAAAAGGATGTCATGCGTTCTTTTCAGTACTACTTCATGGCTAAATAAGGTATAATGACGTGTATTTGGTTTGTGCCTAAAACTAGACGTTCCTCTTGTGTGTGTACAACATCACCTGAAATGATTCGCCTACGAATTCTTCACTGGAGTACCTTTCACAGAAGTCAATGAGTGTTTTGTTATGAGTACCACATAAGAAAGTTGAAAGAAGTTAGCCTCAAGTTAGCGGAATATTTTCTTCGTGCAATTCCCGAAGCATATCTTCAACCACCTACAATTTACGATGGCATCTGGTATTCACTACCAAATCGATTCCTTTATAAGAAGAAATACACGTCTTATTGAAAGAAATTCATTGATTCAAAAATTTATTGGCAAAACATTGGATTCATTTGAATAGCATATCTCCAACCGGATTAAATCCGCATGTCCGGATTAAGTGTCTGGAAACCAACGCGAAACCAATTCTTTAAAGCAACCAATGTATGGCTTACTGAAATGGTTACCTCTGGAATCTGTTGTTGAATCGGGTCTTTATAGCAAAAATATATCTCATTACAAAAAACGCTTCATTGCTAGAAGTGATACAAAACCAATTATTGGCAAAATATTTGATTCCCACTATTCGCAAAGCATATCTCCAACAGGCTTAACTCCGCGTCGGTGTCTCGAACCCGTTTCCGAATCGATTCTTTGTAGCAACGATTACGTACCTCGTTAAAAGAACCACTTCATTGCTGGAAGTGATTCAAAACCTGATATTGGCAAAATATTTGATTCGCAAAGCATATCTCCAACCGGCTAAACTCCGCGTCGATGTCTGGAATCCGTTGCCGAATCGATTCTTTATAGGAACCACTTCACGGAATCGGACTGCGAGGCGGAGCGGGGCAAACGCAGTAAAACTCTGGCCATCCCGTCGCCGCCATTTGCACATAAACTGCGCTCCTGTTTGCGAGTGCTCGCCGCTTGCGTTGATCGTTCCGGGAACTTGACGGCGAAGCTCCGGAAGTTGGACGCGGAGGAGGGACCCCGAGCAACGCGAAGCATAATCCCACAGAGTTTTGAACTCTTTTGTTTGGTTATTGGGCTAATGAAAAATATTTGAAAATCGATTAGAGGAAATTGCTAGAAACAATACCTACAATTTTCACTTCATGCAAAACTTGGGTACAAGAAACGAAGGAATAAACGAAAAAGTATGCAATTTTTCGATTAGAATTTCTAATCGAAAATCGATTAGAGGAAATTGCCAGAAACAATACCTAAAATTTTCACTAGATGCGAAACTTGGATACAAAAAACGAGGGAATAAACGAAAAAGTATGCAGTTTTTAAACTAAAAGCTTGATAAGCCGTCAAAGTCCAACTGTAAAATAAATAATTTTTAAATATTTTATTGCTAAAAATGCGTTAATTGCAATCGAATAAAATATTTTTCATAGAAACACTCATATTCTAGGGATATAAAAAAATAAATGGTATCACTCGGTGGTGACGTTGAATAAATTTTTGAAGAAAGTTTACGATTAATTTTTTCTAGAAAAATTAGTCCTTTTTTATAGAAAATTGATTGTACCATATAAATATCACACATTATTTGTGTATGGTTTTCAAACCATCAATATATTGTTTGCACATCTATCTTCTGCGGGGATGGCACTTGCAACACCATTTCGTCATACAGTCGCATGTGCCTCTGTCGCAGCTACTAATCACCCTTCAAAAGAAAATCTTGATGAAACCTATCAATGTGTTGATTTTCTGTGAGGAAGCTTTCCACTCATACCACAATAATTTTTCGAATCTTCAAAAGTTTCATTCTTTTCTGTAACAGTTTCTGAGACAAAGGCAAAAATAGGATACCACTATTTTCCGTGTAAAACTATCACGAAGAAAATGTTTATTTTCATCGAATCCACTCTGCCTATACATTCCTTACATACATTTGACAACTAAGGATGGATAGTATAATTTGATTTTACTACATCCACCTACAGTTACTACAACTCTATCAACTTTATCACGAGAGAAACTGATTGGCAGTTGGATGCAAAAGATACTTGTACAATGTTATCAATACAATGTTATAAGTAGAAGAAGTGTAGGTTAAGTTGCAATCCTAGAAACGTAACTAATTTGATCATTTACGATGTATGAACACTGAAAGTTTGTCTAAGGGTACCGACAACAATAGATCCGAATGACGATCCGGCTTACTGGCGACTGACTTCAGTCGCCGGCTTACTGACTTCAGTCGCCAGTAAGCCGCTGTCCCGGACACTTCGCCCGAGACCTCGCCACTGAAGATGCCCACCGCAGTCGTGGGCGAAACGTTTGGCAGTTCCAAGCCAATTGGACCACGGCCCATCACCTTTTCTTTGTTGACCTGTGTTATTAATGGTATGAAGCAGGACAAGGAAATATGAGTAAAGTACGTTCGTCCCATCCCTTCACCGTCAGTTTTACACATTTGGACTGCTATTACATTCTTTGATTTTGATGTGGGCCATACTTTGGACTTTAGCTATCTTGAAATTACATAGTTATTTTCGTAGTTCATTTTTGGAAACGGTAAGTTGTAAATCGATTTTATTCTGTTTCGACATTCTTATCGAGGGATTCTCGTAGTTTTGTAGAAAAGTATCTTGTAGTACAATGCATGCGCATTGCTTCTGGGGTATAAGATTCCATCGGGCATCATTCCGATTGATGATGTCCGATGGAATTATGTTTTATATTATTTTCTACACCACCGAAATAAATTCTCGAATATATGTTTGTTTTCGGGTTAACATTTACATTTAATGTCTGTTATTTACTATTAATTTTCAGATTATATTAGTACATCATAAATATCTACTGTTTCGATTTTAACATTCTATGGATACATACAATTGTCGGTAAACATGATCACAAACATAAGCAAAATGTTCATAGTGAGAATCTTCGTAATCGTAGTCTGTATGTTAAACGTTTAGGGCAATCTCTTCAGAGAGGCGAAATATTACTATTTTAGGTTTTGTCCTTATGCGTTGTTCTGGTGAAATGTTTATTAAAAATAAGGGTCATCTAGTTGTGAAACGAACAATTTTATACTGAGTTCTATTGTCACCTTAGCAAGTCGTATCTGGTAGAGTTGCTACTCTGAAAGCCATTTCCCTAATCCCGTATCACTGAAATTACTGATTTTATAAAGTAGTCCCAACACTACTGAAGGACTAATAGCGTACCAATGCGAGAACTCTCGCATGCTATACTCCACCGTCTTCCTTATTTTTCCATTTCGAAATTAATCCTGTAATATAATTTTTCTTCAAGTCCCTCATGCTCCGTCACTTGTTCTATATGTTACCTTGTAATTGATAACAATATAATACACCCTTGTCAATACAAAATATTCTTATTTAACTTTATTATCGAGCGAAGAGGTACATCCGTGTAATTCAATCGCATAGAATATCAAGTAATTTATAATTTCACATACAGTTGAAGATTCTACAGGCTTTGAGCAGGTGGGGTAGAATTGAAAAGCGTCGAACCAGCAAAAATGTAATAGAATGATCAAGAAGATGTCATCCCGTAGATTACGGTATGAGGAACGTTTCTTTGAGTGCTTGGGCCACAAAACTTTAGTTTTTAAGGCCCCAGAACGCTTTGTTTAGGAGTTATTTAACGATATTGCTTTAAAAATCTTGACGTGCGTTGGAGGTTGCATTTTACGTGAATATTTCGATGCGTTTTTAAACAAATCCATCATATTTTTAAAGTCAAAGTGAAATTCGTCACGTCTCCGCGAAATTATTTTTCTGTAGAGACCTAATTTATAAATATTGATTCCGTGTGAGAGCCGCAAAGGGAAAGTATACTACTGAAATAATATAGGAGACGATATAAAACAATACAATGATATTATGTTAAATCATGTACATCATTTATGACAGCACTGCCTTGATACGTTACCAATTGTATGCGAACTTCAGAACTGCGACTTTTATAGGCGGAGTGGTCCTAAAACCTTCATGATATTCCTCTTTCACTCGTTTCGGAAGGCACTGATCTGTCATCCGACTGCTGTAATCGAAAACAAACGAATAGGGCCGCCGCCTTCCAAAATTCTCCTTCAGACTTGCAACTACGTAAATACATTTGGTGTGCTAATGTAGTCCCGTTTTTCAATTACAAATGCACTACCTTTTTTTCTTCCTGTTTTTTTTTCAGCTTCAGGGCATGCCGATTTCGGCTATCCGCGCCGGGTACCCACTATGTCCTTCGTGGAGACATATATTAACCTTTACACTAGACAAACATGCTAGATCAGTCTGTGGTCAGCAGACTAACAAGGCTTTCCGCGACAACACAGATACATGAAAGTCAAGGAACAAACAACCATACCCACGGCGAGATTTGAACCCGCGACCGTTCGGACCGAATCGCTGAGTCATTACATGCTCTTAGCCACGTTGGCCATCCAGGTCGGCACTACCTAATTTACAAACATGCCAACCCAGGTAGCAGAGGAAATCCCCCGCTAGTCGACGGTAGGTCGGCGCCGGATCTCGCCATCCAGCAGGGAAAAGATCACAGCCACCTCACGAGAAAAACCACTTACTACACTTACGGGACTAATGACCTAATTAGTTGACGCGCCCGGAAACACGAACGATCAATCAATCAAACCAACCCAGGTAGCGACATGCGTAAAGAGAGGCACTTTCACTTCTGATCTCTAGCGGCGAGGAGGTCAACTGAGTGGACATAAGATTTTCTAGTTCCTCCCTAGAATCTCACTGGTGGGAACATACTAACACCGTCCACGGTCCCTTGTAAAGTGCTGCTCTGGCATTCGGCTGCAAATGATCAAAGATTTGGAGACAACGAAAGAAAACGTATGAAAAGCACCACGTTGAATCTCGTGGGTACAATCTCCGATGAAACACTTTACAGGAGAATCGTAGTAGAGCAGCCCCTACGTGTCGTCTCATAGGCAGCGCAATCACACAGGTTTTAAGAACAAGATTATTCATCGAAGAACGGGCACAAGCAGATTCACACTTACATTTTTTACTAGCTAGCCAAAATATGAAGGACTACAATTGCCAACAGTCCGCCATTTTAATGAAAACGTGTTGGTTTTGTAAGTAACTTGAGACTCAGCACTACGCTAATTTTTAGTAGACAAGCGAAAATTAATTGGTTATTTGCCGGTTCTGAAAATAACTGATTTGGTGTCTCCGAATTCTGGCTCTATTCGCACAGAAATGTCCTCATGAAAACCCAGACACCTGTTACACAACACAAGCATTCCTTGCCTAGTACGCTGTAACCAACAGCCCGCGCAGTTTTTTCGGCAGCGAGGGAAGGACTTGAGAGCTGCGGCCTTTTGATTCATTGATTGATTAATGTTTCCGCGCGGGTCAACAGCTAAGGCCATAAGTCCCTTATGTCTAGAGAACTGCATTCGCCCGGTGGTGATAGCAGAAACCAAGGAAAACTACCGATTAGAGCAGCCGGTCGCTATAATTCTCTTTCTACTTCGAGATCTCCGAATACTCCCCATATTCGTACAGAAACTCCTCACCAAAATCCGTGTTTCACGAAGAAAGCATTTCGTGCCTAGCACGCCGTAATCAACAGCCCACCTCACTCTCTCGCTGCGGCGCGGCGTGGAGGGAGACCTTGAGAGCTGCGATCTTTTGATTGATTGACTGGAATTCCTGGTGCGACAAGGGCTAAGGTCATTTTGTAGGGCATTTTTATTGCAGGAGGTGGCGGTGATCTTCCCCCGCTGAATGGCGGGATACGACGCCGACCTACACGTCGGTTTGCGGGTCTCTCCCACCAGATATCTCCCGCCAGCGAGGCGCCGCGCCAGCCGGGAGAAGCACTAAGCTCCCGACCGGTCTCCCGGCATGTGAGGTAGAGTAGTGCATGTGTGTATGTAAGGTGTGAGTATATGACAAGAAAGAGGGAAGAACGATCGCACTCGCTCCTTGGTCTTTTTTGTTAGGGTTCTGCTCCGACAGTAGATAGGTATTGAATTGACAAACCATGGAAAACTACTAATTCTGTGGTCACGGCGCAAACTTTCTTAAGTCAAAAATCTTAGTTTGGCGAAAACAAAGGTTAAATATTATTGAGCCAACGCTTCTTCCTAAGCTCAACGCTATCCCAACGCTTTTTGTCGTTAAGGAGGCAACATTTGAATTCGCTCGTTTTACTAAAATAAAATATAGTTACTTAACTTGTATTACTCGTTCACTTAACAATTGCAGACGGAGCGCTGCGATCTGTTTTCATGAGGTCACCGCCGACTGAATGAGAAACACGCGTTTGCAGTAGATACTGACCGTTTAAAATGATATAGATGGCGGTGAGCAGCACACAGAACTCCGGCGGGGCAAGAACATAACCATTAAGCAGTAGATAAGTGCAAAGAAGAAATAAAAATATTGTAATTGAATGTGGTGAATAGCGTGTGGTGTGATCTATTTTACTGCATATTACTTTAATCATTTAAGAGCGCGACTCCAGCTCACTGTCAGAAAGGCATAATTCGTCAGTTGTGTCCATAGCGCTTGTGCTGCCTTCGGAGACAGCTGATTGACATCGGGACCATTCCTGTATTCTCGATTGTGTGTTTCCTTCACTTTCAAAACAACTTTAGTTCCTAATTCTGTCGTCTGCAAATGTAAAGTGAACGAGTTATAGTTTCAGTACTTAATTTTGCCAAAAATTGACTTAAGAACTTTTACCCCGTGACCACAGAATTACAACAGCAGGACGCTACAATTCTACTTCGAGACCTCCGAACACTGCCCATATTCGTACAGAAACGTCCTCACGAAAATCCGGAACCGTGTTTCACGAAGCAAGCATTCCGTGCATAGTGCGGCGCAACCAGCGGCCCTTGTCGCCCTCGCGCCGCGTGGAGGGAGGCCTTGAGAGCCGCGACCTTTTGTGCGCGCCGTTTGTTGCCCCGCAAGGGCGCGCGCCGCGCGTCGCGGGGACCGCAGCCATTTCGCCCGCTGTTTATTATGTTTCTGCGCGGTCTGCGCCGCGTCTCCGCTCTGCCTCTCTGCGCCGCGCGACGCCGCTGCGCGGAATCTCCCCGGCGGAAATGTCACCGGACGCTTCGCTGCGCACGCCCTTCAGCTGCTGCGCAGTTCTTGTTTTTATTCGTAATACTCTACTTTCAAATATCGATTCATTCAGTGGTGTCAAGGTCTTCTACTGGTGGCAGTGGCACGCGTCGAGACTCCGTAGCGTGCCACGAGGTACTCTGCGCAACTAGCGTCGGGAAAGGAAACTATTAGTAGCCCCGCCGTTTTACAATAGGGATGGCGTTGTCTCTGGTGGCGGGGTTACGAACTACGTGAAGGGGCGACTTCGTCGTGGCACTCGTTCTACGGAATCCCACTCGTGACATCGACTTTCACGACACTATTAATTGGACCGGGAGAGGTGGCTCAGGACATCAACTGATATCACTGCAATGCCTATGACCAGGAGGTCCTAGGTTCGAGTTCTGACGGTGACAGCATTATCGACACTAGCTTGTTGACTAGGTCGAATTCAGTCGCTGTCTCGACGAGTATTTTAGCGGCCAGCTGCTCTAATGGTTAATTTTCAGTGGTTTCTTCGATCAATACTAGGAGAATACTGGAGTAGTACCCTACTAAACGGGCCACAGACCGCGCGCGATCCCATTCCTTGTCCTATCCTTTCTCGTTTGACACACTTACACTTAGATGTATTAAAATTATGGGACAAATCACGTTATCCGTTGGCGCACACGGAATCATTGAGCAATAAATTGAATTGAGAATTAGTTCAGGGAATTTTATTAAAACTGATTACCCGGTTTTCCTCGAGTAATAATATATCCTCCTCCTGGCAACAACTTCGACTAAATGTATTTAGAATTGAATTTAACTAAATGTTGGAAAAAAATAGTTCACATTTTGGGTAATATTTTCAATCTTAACACCAACTTTTTCTAGGCCGCTCACTACATTTGTGCAGAATTTGAATCAATCGCACCGGTTGCAATGGTTCGAAAGTTTTTGTAGAACCTCCATACAATCAGAACTAACCTAATCACTTTTATATAATATATTAAATTTTATTTTTATAAGTATGCCGCAATGGTAAGAAATTATAAGACTACCGAATATTTTTGGAGGGTGGAGGAAGACAGACAGAGAGGAAAAGAAAAAAAGTGGGTGGCATAGGAGGGAGGTGATATAGAGACGAGGGAGGGAGAGGCGCACGAGAGAGTGAGGAAGGCGAAATAGTGGATGCAGAAGAGAGAGAGGGAGAGAGAGAGAGAATAATCTTTTCCAAATATATTTTCTTTTGTGCAGAATTTAACGCATTTTTCCGTCGTAAAATCCCACACAGATTTCTTCGAATATATTCAGAATTTCTCTCTACGATCTCACTACCTTAATTGAAATGTAACCGCTTTTAGGATATGCAGGAAGGAAAAATGAAAAACCCATTACCAGCGAGGAAAATATTTGTTTCCTGTCGGTGATTCTTTTCTTGGGAAAGCGTTTTAACACATTAGTCTGCGACATTAATGCTTCCTGAAACTCTTTTTCAAGGAAAACTTTATACAGATATCTTTGTTCTCCCATTAAACATGTCTTTGTAGAGAGTGCAGGATTTTGAAAATATTTCTTTCAAATTAAAATATTGTCACGATTGCAATAAAATTCTGCATATAATTTCAATAGCTGCCATACATCCACGATTATCAAAACCTCTTGTATTATGTATTATACTATATATTTTGCACGACATATAAATATTCGTGTTTGTGTATCTTGAAGATTCAAGTTTCGACTCTTCGCGCTATTTTGTGCATGTGTATGTGTGTGTGTGTGTGTGTGTGTGTGTGTGTGTGTGTGTGTGTGTGTGTGTGTGATCGAATCGTCGCAATTTCACATTTTTCATTTTTTTCACTCGTCTAGCTGTACTATTACTGTCATGTATTAATTTATATTATATTGCTCATGGATGGCACAAGAATACAAAATAAAACAAAGTTGTCAAACGCAAAGACCTGACATATATTACTCTATGTATGTCGACACGCTGAATCCGAATCTGAAGCCCTAATTGTGCTCCAGTTGTTTTTAACAGGTTGAACGCCATGAGGGTCAAAAGTGGTACTCAACAGATCTGGTTTCGTAACGTGTGAGGGTCGTATGAGACCCTCATTGACTTTTTGTTTCTCAGGCCTTGAGAGACGGATTAGTCCCTCACTTTCCATTACTTGCAGTGCTTTTCTGAAATTATAATACGCTCTAAAACACACCTCAACTTCTAACATTTAATTATATTTTTTATTTTTCATTTTTTCGATGTTTTTATAATCCAACCTATGAAAGAAAAAAAGTTATAAATTGCTGCTTGAGTTAAAACAACTCTTAACAAATAACATTAAAGACGAGCATAATTTATTAATTTATGATGTTAGGTTTCATATAATGAAATAAGAAAATAATTTGTAAACATAGAAAGAAAATAGAGAAATAGAAAAATAATAAAGAAAAATATTCCATAAATTGGTCAAAAAGGGCTGTGACGCTTCGGAATCAACAAACCAAAAATTTCGTTGGCGTCAGGAAAAAAAAACGTGAAAATGTTTTTCGGGGGTTGTTGCTAGACCCAAAGACTTAACATATGTTTCTCTATGTATGTCTATGCGCTTAATCAGAAGTCAGAATTGCTCTACCACCCTCCACTTTTTTTTTTAATCGAGAAAAAAGATTGTGAAATTGTAAATTGTGGATCACAGTGGATTCAGCGCGTCGATACACATATAGAAACATGCGTCAAGCCTTTCAGTTCGACAACAACTCGCGAAAACAAAAAGAAATACAATGTCATGGTGTTTTTTGGTGATTTAAACAAACTGGAGTGTGGTGGTGCAATTTTGGCTTCAGATACGGATTCGGCGCGTTGACATCTATAGAGAAACATGTGCCAAGTCTTTGCTTCTGACAACTTTTCCATTTTCGTGTACCTGTGTTATTTTCACCACTATTCTCACATATGTTCTTTATTTTTTTGAATTTCTCAATTGATATATTGTTGTGTATTGATTATTTTTGTCATTTAATTTTACACATTAAAAGATAAAATGTAAGAATTCTGACACGTGCTTCGCCCAGTCTACAACATTCCACGGTAACCATACGTAATCAATATTATTTAAAAGGGCAAGAACGCAGCCCTGAAGACGGCATAAACGCAGTCACAAACCAACCTGCCAATAAATTCAATCACCTATTTTTTTCAAAATGGTTTGCATGAATTTTGTCCCTGGAACTGTAGTAACTCATGCTTCATCCAGGCCTTCAATAACGTTGTGACACGCAACTCCACGAGTGCTTACTCTGATCGGGAAGGGTTACGAGTCTAAGCTCTCAGCGTTTTGCTTTAGTCAATCG
Source organism: Acheta domesticus (assembly GCA_031308135.1). Taxonomy (NCBI): domain Eukaryota; kingdom Metazoa; phylum Arthropoda; class Insecta; order Orthoptera; family Gryllidae; genus Acheta; species Acheta domesticus. Next base: position 59,246,927 of record JAHLJT010002630.1, read on the forward strand.
TCTCACACAGCATAAACCTCGCCTGCCTGTTCGGGCACTTCAGAAGAAACGATGGGCTCTTAACACAGTTCCCTTCCTCTCTCACTCTTCGTCTCCCACCCTCTTCGTCCACTTCCCTCCCCTCCCCTACCCCCCTCCACGTTCCAATGAACGAACTGGAAGGAAGAAAGAGCTACGAGTAGGTCGCGAAGAGTTTTTCCTTGTTGCAATAGGCGGAAGTTATAATCGTTCTTTACGGTCTATAAAAAGAAACCCATGGTGAGGAAAAGGAAATGCAACCCACCCCTCACGGATAGTCCCCCAAGTGCCAACGGATGAGGAAATCCAATAACCTTATTAGATTAAAAGATTTCTGGAAGATATTCGGGGATTTGTTCTCTGTCGAAAAAATCTTAAAACATGAAAGCCCTATCTTTCAATCGTGTTCTTAATCGACAAATGATTAAACTTTTTATTCATTAGTATAGAAGCATATCTTTGTATTTGTGACAATCAATACTGAAAGGAGATGTAACTAATATTTATTATGAAACCATTTTTGAACTATAATAGTTTACTAATATTAATAATTCACCAATATATAAATAGTAATTTCAAAGACACATTTTTGATGCAGGGGAAAGGTTTTCCTTTCCCAACCAATTCTCTTCCAACAATTAATTAAATTAGTCGTGTAAAACAAAGTGACATTTTATTTCTTAGAGTGAAAATTCATTAATTCACGTATAAATTACTAATCTTACGATTTTTGGGTGTACGTTTTTATTTCTATATCACGTTTTAAGTGACATTTTTCACCAGTATAGCGTTGTGTAGGAAATACCTACAATATGCGTGTGTATCAGTATATGTAACTATACAATTTATGTATGTATTTTGTGATTATGCCTGACCCCTATCTGCAGCGTTACTTATGAGTTGGGATTTCACACTAATAAAGTTTCTGGTAGTAGATAATACCGGGACAGGTTTGCACTCGGATTGCGACATAGGTCCCGTAGATTCCGCAAGCCCTAGATTTGTCACATGACCTTCACCACCTAACAAACTAATCTCTGAGCCTTAATATATGGTGGAACAATGATCTCAAATGTGTTTTAGAGCTCGGAGAGTAATCTTTTCGTTGTACAATCATTGCCTTTTCCAGTATTAGGAAGAAATATTTTGACTTCTCTTTTTCAACTGAAAACCTTCAACCAAGCTCTGAATTTTCATGAATCAGTGTTTTGATTTTGAGTTCCCTTGTCACCACTACGCCCATATTTAATCAAAAATCCTGTTCGTGAACAGTTAGCATGTTACACTTTGTGTAAGATGTATTACTCAGAGCCATCCTATGTTTGCGAACTACCTCCACCAAATAAAACTATTTTTTCTAAAATTTTTAAGCACACCTATGGTAAAGCCACACTTAAGAACATTTTCGTAGTTTTCTCAAAATTCTTATACAGTACTAAATCTACAGTAATAAACTCGTCATGAAAAACTCAATGAGCAATTAATATACCTCTTTTCGAACAGATCCCTTGCCTAAAATTAGCCAATTTTTCATTTGTTCTATTTTATTAGTTTTAAATTAGTAATTTATTTGTAACAGTCAGATACTCGACTCAGGGTCCAATCGACATCCTTTCAATCGAATGGTCTAGGGCCAGAAAAGTCGAAATGTACCCGTTGTTACACATCCGCAATGCCAATATGAATAAGACTCATATTTCTACCACAAATTACGTGTGGCAGCCGCAAAAGCTCGCACTCCGTCTTAGTGATGACTGAACACTATGATTGCGACACCGATGTGATTGTTTCCAAAACATCAAAGGGTTTACCAAGTCATCGATGGATTTAACATCGGTTTTGTCGAATGATTGATTGATTGCTTAGAAATCAAGAGCGTCATTGGCTACGGCCATTGGTCCTGTAAAAGTAGTGCATGTCCTTGATAAGTGTTGGTGTTTTTTTTCCGCTGGTTGGTGAGACCTTTGTCGGCTAACTGGGTTTCTCGCATCCAGGTATTTTCCTATGTCCGAGAGATCCTAAATTCGAGTTCCGACAGTGGCAAGGTTTTCGACACTAGATTGTTACTAGGTCGGATTCAATCGCTGTCTGGAGGAGAATTCTAGAGGCCGGCTGTTCTGGTCGGTAATTTTCCGTGTTTTTTTCTGATCAACACCAGGCGAATGCCGGAGCAGTGCCCTAGTAATGGGTCACGTACTGCGCGCGATCTTTCCTTCCTCTTCCTTGTCCCATCGTCAGACCTTACACCCACGTACTAACATGCACTACACTACCACACATACCGGGAGACCAGTCGGGGGCGGTGTGCCTATGGTGGAAGATACGTGGTTGCTGGAAACCCCGCCAGCCGACAGTAGGTCGGCGCCGGATCTCGTCATCCAGCGGGGCAATATCATCGCCCCGGCTTAAGATAAAACATGCACTACACAACTACCGGGACTAATGATCACCGTAGTTGACGCGCCCGGAATCACTACCAACCAACCCAACCGAGTGTCTCAGGGGCACCGTCCCAGCCGGGACATGCTCAGGGGCTTTAAGCTCCTCACCGCTCTCCCGCATGTGTGATAGTGTAGTGCATGTTAGTGTGTGTGTAAGTAAGTGGTGAAGATAAGACACGGAAGTGGAAGGGAAGATCGTGCGCTGTCCGTGGCCCGTTTGTTAGGGTACTGTTTCGACATTCGCCTACTATCGACCGGAAAAACTACCCATCAGAGCAGCCGGTCGCTAGAATTCTCTTCCAAACAGCAACTGAGTTCGACCCAGTTAGTGTCAAAAATTCTGCCGTTCAAAAAAGAAGAGATTTTTGGAGATAATATTTTTTAACATCGATGTTTTGTGTTCATTGTGGTAATAGTCGATATTTTTTGTAAAAAAAAGGCCAGCTAAAAAAATCTAAAATAATTTTTAAAAAACTAAAAATTTAATATTTGTTATACCAATAAAACTAAGAAATACAGATAGAATTGAGTTTTCATCAATACAAAAGTTTAAATTATTATGGAATTATCGAATCACATAATTCAAGTTTCGTTCACTGTCAATGTTTAATAACATCTATGGCTATGATTCGATGTTTTACTAACATTGATATTTTATTAACATGGATATTTTATTAACATCAATGTTTTAATTAGTATCGATATTTAGTAACATTGATGATTTGTTGACGATGTTCACCCTTTGTGGTGACGTGTGAGGAACACATCTCTGGGAGGGCATCCCCTTCTGTCGTTCCTCTTACGATAAGAACTCGCACTTAGCGGATATGAAAGGGAACTTTGGTGATTCTTAATTTGTAACAACAGGTAATGTTTAGTTCTGTAAAAAGTTATTTTAAAAAATTTATTTTTCTTTCGTTGTAAATTAAACTTTGCCTTTTTACTTTTTCGCCTTACGAATACTTCCTGAGAAGAGAAAGTTATGTAATCGTGCGGTGGAAAACAGCAAATGTCCGTCAGAAAAACGCTTACACCTGGGGTGTGGTACAAAAGAGTGGATAAATTCTATTACTAAATTTAGGAGAAAAAAATCCTCTAACTCCTAGTGTAGCCAAGAGCCATGTTTTTTTGCTTCTTGATACTGAACTAGTGGTGCTACCGAATGGCACAGAGTTTCCCGTATTAGTTTTCTATTTCCTTGGGTCTTCGCTAGCTATTCGGAATTGCCACATACACTTTCTTGCCAGCTACCATCTATCACCGCCAAAAGTACATGTTTTTTGTCATTTTCTTAATTTTTCGGTTTCCTATTGGTAGAACGAAAATATTAATTTTAGAATATTAAAGAACACAAAAACCAAGCCGTAAATGGCAATTTTCTTTTAAAAATTATGTGCCGTTTTAAAGGAAATTGCGTTTTAGCGCTACTAAAAACACGAAATTTAAGGCTCATTTCCACAGAAAATTTTGAGTTTTCAAAATATTTTATTTAAAATTATTTGAAGCACTTACACTCCCAAATATTATAATGTTTACAAATTGCTGGTAATGTGATGTGAGAGATCCTTTTAAAAAAATAACAAACAAAAAGAAAACATTTGGATCTGATTTTGAGAAAATCTAGTTTTTGTATTTTTTTAAAATTGCACATATTGCTCGCAATATTGTGGGAAAAATACTAACATTTTCAAAACAATGTACATGACCTTAAACAAAGAACTCACTTTGGAGAGCACATTTTATTTGAAGAAAAAATCTCTATCTGCAATTTTGTAGCTGGAGAAAGACGTCGAAAAAAAAACATTCATTCACAATTTTCGAAAATTTAGAGTTATCTGTGAAAATCGGACCTATGCTACCTTAATAAGTGTACTTTACTCTATTTATACAAAAAATGTAAAGAAAAAATTTGGATCCGTTTTTGAGAAAATTTTGAAAATGTCCGGGGGGCTTCATGTAAAGTACCCCCAAATTTTGAAGAATCTTTTTCAAAATCTTCAAGCTTTGACTAGAACCAGATCGACCGGGAAGTATCCATTTTGGAAGAAATCGTACGTATGTTTTAGGCGCTAGCAGTGTTCACGGACGGACGGACGGACGATCGGTCGGACGGACGGACGGAAGGACAGACAGACGTCTTCCTTTCAATTGGTTTTTCGATGTCAAGGACCCACAAAAGAGGGGTTTCTGGCTACACCACGTGTTAGGGGATTTTTTTCTTAATTTAGCAACTGGTTTAATCCACTTTTTCGTTATCACGGCCCGACAATGAATTTTTTTCTGCCGAAAATTAGCCATTTTCCTCGCAGCATTACATATTTCCCTATACTACGTATGTCACTCCGTGTATACGTATGTATATGGGTAAGTAAAAATCGATTGACGGCATAATGTCCGTCTGTCCGTCTGTGGTCAAAGGTAGCGCCTAAATCATTCAGCCGATTTTCTTCAAAATTGATGTTCCCCAATCATGCTAAGCGAAGATAGTCGCAGTGGTTTGATAGTGGCTATTCTCACAGTTCGTCCGAGGGAAACATCACTGGTGCCAGTCGTGGACGGGGAATATTATTTTTAAAAATGTTCTGTTGTCACTGGAAATAATTGAGAATTCTAGAAACATGATTGAAAACCATGTGATGCCATTCCAATCACAATTATTAATAACTACGATAAATGAATGGGAAGTGTCTTTATGTAATTTTCAACTTTTTAACAATCTTTCACATCTCTTCTTGGTACCATCATATTAATTGTTTTCATATCGTGCATAGATTATTTTATTACTCGGTTCGATTCATTTTATGGCTCTGTTGGTCTCATACGGTACTAGTAAGGCATAGTGGTATAACTTCCGTCTCGTTAACTTTGAGGATGAGATTTCGGGTGTCAGAACGAAAAACGTTTGCTGGTAGAAAACACTTTTGCAGGTTTATGTAGGAGTGGAATAGCATTTAGGACCTTGCAGAAGCAGTGCGAGAAAATATGTGCTTTGGAAGCACCAATAGTTAATCTATTGTAGGTTCAAGTTGTCTATATCGTGAAATTTGAAACAATTAAATGAGGTTACCTGTATGATGTTCAAAAACAGACAAGTAGTATATAGGAGCTAAAGAAACTAACTGATTATATCAAATTAAAGATTAAGTAAATGACAGACTTCTTTAATTCTTGATGTTGAAACTATCGAGACTGCTGTAATTGCTAATGAGAGATTGTTCTGCAACATCAAACAAAGATAAACTTTTTGCATTTATTTGTGTTAATAAAACTTCAGATAGTGATGCATTCATTTATTACTCTACACTTTCACGGAGGCAAACGTTGTTGAGTTGATGACTTTAACCAATCTCTGTTTCTACTACCACGAATTCTACATTCAAATACTATGTTCAAATTTTATATTCATGAATAAAAAAAATACTTTATTGTATCCAAATTAATGTAGTTTCCATTGATACATTCAACCTTGTCGAAAATAAATCGGAATTGCACAAAAAAATTAAAAACTTCGAAGATGTGCCAACTCGCCCTGATTACAAATATTTTATGCATTGGACATTATGTATTTTATCGGGAAATGATACGAAATGCTCATACGTTTCCACGGTTTGTGTGAGCACAGAAATGATGAGGCTGAAACAGAGAGAATAATACGTAATTTCATGATACACGAACTGGGAACGAATTAATCCGATCTCCTTTTCTTCGAAGTCAATTATTGCTTCTTAGAAAACCCAGAGAGTATTTTTATCAGGTCCGCCATTATACCTGCACCATTTGTTGAAAGGGCACCGACCCATTCACGCATTTGATGTGCGAGACTTAGCTTAGCCTATTGTTCTGGGAGCTATTAATAGAAACAAATTGAAGTGTGTATTTTAGTGGTAGGGTTCTCACAACAAGGTCCTTTCTCCTTTTCATCTATTGTTTGCAATTATTAGGGAAATTTCAAGAATACTTGGACAAATTGGGCACCCGAAATGTTTATACGTTGGCATCAATAAAGGCCCTACAAACTGTTTGACATATAGGAAGGAAATAAAAAATATCAGCATATTTTCTTGAGCTTCAGAAGCTCTTGTCCTCTTGACTACACATTCGATTTAATATCAAAGGGACCAACTAGCGTGTTTACCAACGTTTGAAAACAACAAAATTTTGCTATCTAATAAAAAACTATTTGTTTAGCAAACGAACTATAAATATTATTTTATAATATTACTGACAAAGTAACATCCTACGTCGGCTCCAAATGCCATCCGCAACTACCAAAAAGGGAACTCAAGGAAACTGCGCAAAGTGAAGCTACATTTACAATACAGGAGCAAGCAAGGAATTATCTGATAGTTTGATTCATGAAGCAAAGAAAACGAAATTAAAAAGCAGACCCAGATCATTTATTTCGGCATTTGTCCGAAGCAACTAAGGTATTATAAGTCAAACTAATGGTGCTACAGAATGCCACAGAATTTTCCGTGTTAATTTTCTACTTCCTTGGATCTGGGCTAGCTACTCGGACTTGCCACATACTCGTGCCAGCTGATATCTATCACCACCCAAAGTACATTTTTTTGACATTTTCTTCATTTTTGGTTTCCTAATGGCACAACGGAAAAATTAATTTTAGAATATTACAGAACACTAAAACCTCATCCCATGTGGCAATTTTCTTTGAAAAATATGAAGTGGTTTTTTGAGAAAATGACATTTAAGCTCTACTACATATGCAAATATAAAGCTCTTGTTCATATAAAAGTTTTGAGTTTTCGAAAATCTTCATTTGAAGTTATTTGAAGCACCTTAACATTCAAAAACTATATTGTTTACAAATTGTTTATAATTTGCATATTAAATATTTGAGAACTCTTTCAACAAACTTACATTTGTGTAATTGTTGAAAAAAAATAACTTTGCGTTATATTAAAAAGTGAAATTAGCACTATCCGTTCGCAAAGTTTGAAGAAAAAATTTGGAGCCATTTATGAAAAACGGCGTTTGAGCATTTCTGAAAATGCGGAACTTTGAGCTAGTTTTCACAGAAAAGGTTGAGTTTTCGAGAAACTTCACTTGGCATTATTTAAAGCACATGTACTTGTAAATATAATAATGTGAACAAATTACGGCTAATGTAAATATTACCGTCGTAAGAGACAAATATAAAAAATTACATTTTTGTAATTTTTGAAAAAATAAAAGGTTAGAGCAATATGTCGTTTATGTCATCTCATAGAGTACATTTAGCACTATCTCTACCAAAAGTTTAAACAAAAAATTGGGGCCGTTTTAGAGAAAATCTTTTTTTATATTTTTTTAAATTGCACAAATTGCACAAAATACTGCGCGAAAACTACTAAAATGTTCAAACAATGTACTGCATCTTAATGAAAGAACTCACTTTGGAGAAAAACATTATTTGAAGGAAATATTTTTCCAATTTCCAATTTTGTAGTTGTGAAAAGACGACGAAAAAAATTCAAACTTTTGCAATTTTCGAAAATTCAGAGATAACCGTGAAAATCGGACCTAAACCACATTTATGAGTGTATTTTATTATATTATTGCAAAGAATTTACAGAAAAAGTTTGGAGCCGTTTTTGAAAAAATTAGAAAACGAATACGGGAAAGTCTGTGCCATCTGTAGCACGACTAGTCAATTATCTTTTACTTTCTCGCCTTTTGTGCATTAGTTGCTTCCAATAAGTATTACTACTTACGTAATATCAAAAAAAGTTATGTAATTCTATACCCACGTTTCTGTTTGCAAAAGACTAGCACTTCAGAATGGCAATAGGGCCAATCACTATGCCAGATGAGGGTTAATACTTGTGGGTATTCAATAAAAACTTTATTTACCTCGGGATTCAAATCGTCGGTTTAAAGGGAGTCTGGCACCCCCAGAAAGTGTGGCAATGTAAATTCTTAAAAGAGCTTGTCTTATCTGTCTGTCAGTTCCCTTTTCCTAATTTCGATGTAACATCCTCCTCGTTCAAAAAAATGTATCTGTGGTAATGGTTCTTAAACGATTACACAATTCTGTAGGATGCTCTCTAACCAGCGGATAGGCTTGTAAATACGAAAGCAGCCAAGTGATGAGAGAATAACACAGCTGTTAAATTTTGCATAGACACTTTGCAACTTTCCACACCTGTCAACGACGAGATCGGTTTAAAGAGATAGGACAAAAGTCTTCAGAGACACTGTTTAGCGAAACTCAAGAACGTTCCTCTTCACTTCAACGGAAGCTGTGCAGTGCATCAAAAGATATTCATTAAACTATTTTTTTCTACTCCCATTGTATAATGCTGTCATTGGATGACTGCAACCAGTTGCATAATGATGGTCATTTTGATACAGTTTTCATTATGAAACAGGTTCTTGACCAATCGCAGAGTCGCTTACAAACCAATATTGTCAGTTCATTAATCATTGAGAATCTGTGCAGTAAATGTTTCGTTCGAGTGTGTATATTAAAATTGCGTTAAATATTATTTTATGCTTTTGAATCTTAATTTCTTTTATTAGTAATGAATTTTACGTGAAATATTAGTTAAAATAAATTGGATTGTAATTTCACTTTTATCGTATTTGACTAGCGCAGTGGCAGTTATTGCAGAGAACATTTGAGTGACGTTAAGATCTCCACGCGAGTCATTTTGTGTTATTTGCTGCTGCCGTGTGTTTGTCCTAAAAAACCGGCCAATTCTTTAGTTTAAAATATTTAGTGAATGGTGGTTCTTTCTGGCGTTGTTGACATTTCAAGAAATGAAAGAAAATGCGAAAATGGTGACGTCGAAATATTAATCCCGAAACTTTTGTAGTCCCTCGCAAGCGCTCTGGTAAAACAAAGCCATCTGTGCGTGTAGGTGCCCGCTAGGTGGCCTTGGCCGAATCTTGAGTGTCGACTGCCAGGGAACGATTCAGTGAAGAAGTTTAACTCATAAAAGTTACCGTAAGTCGTAGAAAAAGTACCGTATGAAACTCGATGTAATGGGTATTAATACACTCGTGTGAAGTTTACGATACTCGCTCGTTCCTTGCTCGTTTCGTATTAATACCCATCATTTCATCATCGTTTCATAATGTACTATTATTTTTTCATCCCGGCAAAGCGCACTGATTTTCACTAATTTTACGATGTGTTGTCAAGGAGGCTTTGAAAACAACATAAATACCTGACAAAAAGTGCTTGACAATATCTCTGTTTCACTACGAATCAGAGCCCAAAAGTTCTTCCAGAAACATTCAGAAACATTCTTTGCACATACAAAACTTCATGACTATATTTTTTTTAAATAGCAGATTCAACAACTACAGCTTTGAAACAAAGGACAAACGAACAGAAAGAAAACCGATAAATCGTCTTGCTTGATTGCCCAAACGTTTCATCCTGCCATCCCAAAAATTCCCCAACTTGCCTTAAGCACTTGGGCGTTTGGGCTATTCTTGGTTCCTTTGAGGTTCCTCTTTATCTCACACGTTTCTGTCTTCGTGGCGTGTCCGATGCATTTAGTGGGCGGCGCTCTTACGAGTGTATTCTTTTATGTTCTAATATTAGCAGAGAAAAAAGTGAGGAGTGGATATAAAAATAGAGAACACTCAAGTCCAAACACTTCTGTGCCAACAACAATGTAGCGAAACTCGATAACACAGAGGAATTTCAATGATATATTATGTCATTCATTATGTATGCCAGATGTTTTTCAAATTCACTCTAGATAATTTAATTAAGGGAATTAAACGTTCATCTGTAGCGCACGCGAGGAACATTACGAGAAAGGAAAGAACACTAAATTATCTCCATCTCGAAGGGGAAATTATGTCTATGCATACAAAGATTATGTGATTCTAACAATTCAGTCTTTCTTATGTGAATTTGCACATAAATGTTCCTTATTGTCTGTAGTAACAAAAGGAGTTAAATGTAAAAAAACAAGGAGGATATATTTTCAAATGGAACCAAACGATTGAAAAACCCCCGATGAAAAATGTCGGAAGAAGAAAGGAACGTCGCGTGCTTATTACAAAGGACACGGAGGCTCGAGGTTTCAGATATGAAGTAATGAAATACATAGGGTTACGATGATCTTATGCAGATTTGCCGAAAACACGTACCCTAGGGCTACCGGCCACGGCAGTTGTGGGAACACAGGTTGCCAGATCCAAGTCATCAGTTCTATACTTCGATTAAAACAAAAGGTCCGTGGACACTTGATCAGCTGTGACGCTGTCATACAATCGGGAGCTATAGTGACGAGACGAAGAAGATCTCGATTGGATGATAACGTCACAGCTGATCAAGGGTCAACGGACTTCATTGTTTTAACCCATATATGCCCAGAACTTTTTTGGTGCCAATATATTTCGTATTTACAGAACATAATACTATAACGATTATAAATGTGTAGGATAACAATATACAAGTCACGAGTATTTCTATTGGTCAAAAATTTAGTGTTGCGAAAACGCAACACTAGGCAGCTACAACCACTTTTACACTTCTTATTTCCTAAAGTGACTGCTGTTGCAAATAAACGCTTGCATATAGTAGAACCTTTATTGTGACGTTAGAAATCAGCAATAAACATTATTAAACAGTATGAAACATAAGTTATGATTAACAAACCGTGCCTCTGACAGGGAGGTCCTAGATTCGAGTCTGGTCGGTTGGCAGTAATTTCAACACTAGCTTGTCAGCTAGGTCAAATTAGAATAATACACATAAATCATTCAGCTAATAAAACGATATGTCATTATTTTCAGAAAATATTAACTTTTTTCACTTGGATGGCGTCTTTTTCCCATTACACGATTTTTTTCCAAGTCACGATTAATACAATTACCCTGAAACGACGATTACAGGAATAACGACCAAAACACTTTACCAATTTGTTCTCCAAACCTTTAAATTCAAGCACTTAACAAAGAATGTAATGTTGCCGCAAACAGTAATTCTTTAAAATTAAAAGTATGCTTTCTTGCGCCGTGTTGCGAAAATGCAACACTGGACAAAAACTAGATTCATTAGAGAGGGTAACGCCTCGGTTCTTAAGCGCTGAAATTGTTTAGTGCAACAACTGTCGACGCTGTAGCGTCCTTGACCGTAAGGTCCTATTGTTCGATTGATTGATTGATTCGTGTTTCCGGGCGCGTCAACGACTTTGGTCATTGGTCCCTTAAGTGTAGTGCGTGTTTTTCCTCGGGAGGTGGCGATGATCTTTTCCCCGCTAGATGGCAAGATCTAGCGCCGGCCTACCGTCGACTAGCGGGGTTTCCCCCTCAATCAGGTATCTCCCACCAGCGGGGCACCGCCCCAGCCGGGACAAGCTGTAAGCTCCCGACCGATCTCCCGACATGTGTGGTAGGGTAGTGCATGTTAGTGTGTGTGTGTGTGTGTAAGAGGAGAGGAGAGGACAATGAAGAGGAAGGAAAGATCGCGTGCGGTCCGTGGCCCGTTTGTTAGGGTACTGCCTGTGGTTCGAGTCCCGACGGTGGAGGATTTATGACATTAGCCCGATTGAGTTCAGTCGCTGTCTGGAGGAGTATTCTGGCGGCCGGCTGCTGCTCAAATAGATAATTTTCCGTCGTCTCTCAGAACAATTTCAAGCGAATGAAGAAGTTAATAAAGAGGTCACGAGCAACGCGCGATCTTCCTTTTGTCGTCCTTAGCCTCTCAACTCTCCTTACACACACACCCCCACACACACACAATGCATGCTGAAGTCGAAATGAAATAAAATTGCCGTCATAAAATAAGTATTAAAACAAGACAAATTTGTTTCCATAATGCATCGAGAGGTCATGGCAACTGACTTAGAATCACTTCATTTTACGGGGACTTTGACAAATCGGTCCATCTATCCAAGAGTTGTAATACCGTCGCGTATTTAGTAAAGTACATAAATGATTCCGAATTCACAAAGTTTCAGAGCGTCGTATGCAGTCCGGAGGAACGGAGGAAAACCAAGGGTGCAAGTAGAAAAGCAAGGGTCAAGGGGATATTATGTTCTATACGTTGACAGTCCCTGGAAGACTATCCGAAAAAGGGGACAATTCCATTTGTGGATGTGCCTGTCGAAACGTGGGGGAGGGATACTCCCTAGACACATGTCAAAATATTGATAGCCAAGGGAGAGACAAGGGGAGGAATGAAAATGATTTATAACGTTCGAAAAAAACAGCGCATGCAGAGGGGAACATACCATTAAATCAGGGCAGTGATATGGAAATACTAAGAAATGCCCCTCGGAAAGGAAAAAGACACGGTTTTTTCCACACGACATTCTACACATTGTTTTACCTAATTTTCGTTTTTTCTTTATTTTTTCGTTTCCGAGGGTTTTTTCTTTTGTTTTCTCTTTTTTACCTTTTTATTCTTATTCTATGTCATGAGATTCATTTCTTGTCTGCATAATTGTTATCCATGAATTTCAAGATAAGAATACAGACTTCGAATTCTATTTTAGAATTCCGTCTTCTCTCTATTCTCTCTTTCTTTACATCTACTCTTTACAACACTTCTGTATATTTTTTCTGAGTATTTTCTATGATTTTCACAATAAAATGTGTGTAGTGAAATTTTTACATTACGTTTATTCTTGAGTATTTTCCACAATATTAATATTCATTCCTCATCAAGCAAAATTAATAGATTTGTAAGAGTACAACAAGAATTATGCATATTTATTACTAGGGTGTGTATCAAGGTAGAGATTTGTAGATCAATGTCGTTCAGTTCCATATTATTTGAAAAGTGTACCCTTACAAATGAATATCTATTATTGATTTTCCTCTACACTCTCCAGAAATTTTGAAATAATTTTTACTTTCTTACTCAAAAATAAAACTCTCTTCTAATTCTGGCAACGATTTCTATAACCGAGTTATCTTTTGCATTTAGCTTCTCACCATTCAATCAGCTGATAAGTCCATATTGATTGTGTCTTTATATTCTAAAGGCAAGAAGCTGGAACAGCCGGTAAGACAATTAATTACGAACAATCCTGTTGTTTACGGCCTACCTGCAATCGGACGACTTCATTCCGATATGGATACAACTTAAAGGAAACTCGATAACGAGAACATGATCACGATCGCACCCTGAAATATTCTGCAATGATTGCTTTTAATCTCTCATTGCTTTGAGAAACGTAAGAAAGAAATAACAGCTACCAAGTTATTGTAGGTAAACATCTGTTTTATTAATAACTAATTTGTAATTAATGTTGACTTTTATTCTCATTTTGTAGCTTGCAACTTTGTAATTTTTTATTGTAAATGTTTATTAATTTATTAACCCGCAACAGGGCAAAGCTCCAATTACAGTAGGGTAAAGCGCCAATCAGAGCAATTAGCAATTACATTACATTTTCTTAAAACTTTGTACATATTACAATGGCCAAAGTCTTGATTGCATTAGTAATGTGATCTTAATCATGTCGACCGTAGAAAAGGTAAAGCTCAAATAACTAACTGTATTAAAAAACCAAACAAAAACAAAAGAAAAATTCCATGCAGGGGGAGAAAACGTTTTCAAATAAAAATTTAAAGAACAAAACGTGTTAAGTCGTATATACAAAACTTTGGAACTGATTCTCATCATTCACTTTCATCGTACAAGACTAAATATAACAGAACAATAAACATATACAGTAGGAATTAACTCATTTGAAACGATGTTGCAAACAGTTTTTCTTTACTCCCACAATGAGTATAAAATAACACTCAAAAGCTTCATATCACGACTACTATTCAGGTCATTCTTACTCCAAATAAAGCTGCAATAACTTCAAATACAGTCGTATTCCCTGGCGGCCTATAAATTGCTTTCGCACAAAATACGACATAAACTTTAACAACGTGTTTATGCAACGTTGCTATTTTTATCCCACAGTTTGTTTCCGTTCCCGGCAAAACACACGTGGACTACAATAGTCGAGATGAAGTCGAGAAACTCAAAGAAAAGGAGAGAATCGTTTTGTTTCCCGTTTGCCACCCCCACCCCCAAAGGTTCCCCTTCCTCTCTCCGTTATTTCCACCACTAGTTGGAGAGGAACGAACCCCTCTGAAAATGCACCGACGTTATTATAATGCCACAACAGTGGTCGGAAACACATCACAAACGGACAAAAGGTATAATTTACTTGAATATTTGTTTTGATTGAATGATTCGTGTTTCCGGGCGAGTCAACTACTTTGATCATTAGTCCCGTAAGTGTAGTGCGTGTTTTTTTCTCGGGAGGTGGCGATGATCTTTTCCCCACTGGATGGCGAGATCTGGCGCCGACCTACCGTCGACTAGCGGGGTTTTCCCCTCAACCAGGTATCTCCCACCGAGCGGGGCACCGCCCCAGCCGGAACAAGTTGAATGTTTGTTAATTGGTGAATGTTGGTTAATTGTTGGTATTAAAAATACGTCAGATATGTGAAATATGTACAGCCTTCGGACCTCTCGGTCAGAAGGCTTTATTTGCAACAGCTATTGACTTGTGCCAACTCAACCAGTTTTAAAACACATCGGCTTAGGTGGTTCAAGGCATCAACTAATATCCCTGTAGTGCCTCTGACCGTGAGCTCCTATGGTTTAATTCTCAACGGTGGCAGGATTATCGACACTAGCTTTCAAGTGGATCGAATTTAGCTCCAGTCTGGAGGTGAATTCTAGCGGTTGGCTATTCTGATAAGTTGCTTTCCATGGGTTCTTCGGTCACTTCCAGGCGAATGCCTCTGCAGTACCATACCAAAGGGGCCACGGGCCGCGCGCGACCCTTCCTTCTTTGTCCTATTCTCACCCCTTACACCCACACACATACACTTACATGCTCTACACTACCACACACGACGTGAGCCGCCGGATCTCACCACCCAGTGACGGAGATCATCGCTACTTCCCGTGATAAAACATGCACTACACTTGCGGAAGTAAAGGCCATAACGGTTGACACGGCTGGAAACACGAAAATATCAATCATTTAAAATTTGAAGAGAATTTTGAACCACTTGTTATTCTAATCTGGACCACAGTGCGCTTCTTTATGCTGTTTTTCGCGAAGCTTCTACGTTCTGAAGATATGCCTCTATAACCTTTATATTCTGCAAAAACTTTTATATTCTCCTAGATGCGCATGCATTGCGGGAGTGTTCTGGAGAGCTGTACTACGAGCCGTAAAATGAAAGTGGTGCCTTCCCGAAGAAGGATGGCAAGGAGCGAAAGAACTATGACAATGGATGAGGTAGTAAGTGTCGTCTTTTGTTCGGCAGCTGAGGTTCGTCGATTTGGCTTGGAGCAATAAAGTATACTGTTATTTTTCGTCTGCATATTAAATGGATGCTTTCATTTAACATACTCGAAAATATCGTTATTCATGATTTATTTGTAGAACATTTCTTGAGGATCTACATACTTAAGAAAAGTACTTGTGTGATCTTTGTACTACATACAAGCGGAGTAAAACGTAAATTATTTAACTAGAATATGATTACAATGATTAATTGGTTACTATAAAACGTTAACACCTTTTTTTCGACTGGTGATCCTTTTTGTAAGAACAGTTTAAGGGCTAAAATCCTCTTCATTAATAATAATATTAATTATTATTATTATTATTATTATTATTATTATTATTATTATTCCATTACATCACGACTAAAGATCTTATGAGTCGGCTGAATATAAAACCTACTCCAGGTTGCAGCCAGCTACCTAAGGAGCAGATTCGGTGAATATCAGTGCCTCCACAATACTTTACGCAAAATGTGGGCTGTTCCAAATAATGCAATTTCTTGCCTTCCCAGTCTTTTGAATTACCTGGGAGTTTAGACAAGTTCTTACTCAAATTTTGCGGAACAAATCCCAGAGCTCCGATAACTATCGGGACGACCTGTGCTTTTACGCCCCACATTCGGCTGATCTCGATTTCCAAACTCTTGTATTTAAGACGTTTCTCTGCCTCCTTGGTAACGACGTTTTGATCGCAAGGTACAGCAACATTGATAAGTAAACACGATTTTTTCGCCAAATCCCGGATCACTATATCCGCTTTGTTTGCCGCTATCGTGCGATCAGTTTGAATTTGTTGGTCGTACAATATCGTACACAATCCAACAGACGTCACCGTTTTCGGTGAGTGTTCGTACCACTTGGGGCATGTGTTTGGAACTTTGAGGGCGGTACAGATCTGCCAGTGGAGGTAGCTACACACCCTGTCATGTCTTTTCAGGTATTCGGTCTTTGCTAGAATTGGACAAGCTGAGACAATATGATCAATGGTTTCTACTTGCTCCAGGCAAATGCGGCATTTATCATCTTGGGAAATTTTGAGAACCGCTTTATCATAATGTCGTGTTCTCAAGGCCTGATCTTGGGCAGTTATTACAAGTGCTTCCGATTTTGGCTTCATTCTTCCTCTTTTAAGCAACATAAATGATTGATCTTTATTGATCTGCACCTTGTCCATTCTTTTTAGGTATTGTCCGTGTAGTGGTTTGTCTCTCCACGATTTCTTTAACATTTTTTGTGTCTCACACTTCATGTTTAGCAGCATCAGAAGTTCAGTGTCTGTGTTATTCGACGTGTCTTGCCTAGTTTTCTTTGCAATGCTTCTTGCTACACTAACAATGCCTCTGTTTCCCATTCTTCGGTCAGATTTCATGACCTGCCTCATTAGAGGGTCATCTTGATGGCTGACTACATACTTCCCCAACCCGACTATTGCGTTGTGCCAGGAGGTCTCAATTTGTTTGAGGCCTCTTCCTCCTTCCTTACGTGACACATAAAGTCTATGTATATCAGCTCGAGGGTGGGAAACATGATGCATTGTTAGCAGTTTTCTGGTTTTTCGATCCATGGTGCGAATTTCTTGCTCAGTCCAGTCCACTAGTCCAAAACTGTATTCGGCTACAGGTACCGCCAAACTACCTATTGATGATATTTTATTCCTGGAATTCAGAGCGGACTGCAGGACCAGTCTCAGTCTCCTATAATACTCCCTACGAATTCTCTCTTTCATTCTGTCATTCGAGATGGTTTCACATTCTTCAATGCCCAGATATTTGTAAGTTTTACCTGGCTCAAGATCTTGAATCACAGTGTGCGTATCAATTTCAATGTTCTCAGACGTTGTGAGTTTCCCTCTTTTTAAATTGATTTTTGCACATTTGTCAAGACCAAACTTCATGCAGATGTCATTGCTAAAGTCATTCACGACAGACAGCATTATTATTATTATTATTATTATTATTATTATTATTATATTTTATTCAAACACCAAATTTCATCAATAATTTTTTTATTTAAAAACAACTATACAGACATTATAAAAATAAAATGAAATGACACAAACATTTTGTAATATAGATGTGGCAAGTGGAGTTTGAAAGCTTCGATATATGTCAATTTTTTAAGTATCAGCATCATTGTTCAAAATGTTTATCTTCATTTTATTGTGACGAGTTTTTACTACCTCGCTCGAGTAGACTCTTTGCCATTATCACATTCGAATTCTCTTCTGTTCCTTTTCTGACAACCACCAACAACAATCATACCACTTAATCCCTTACTCTACCATCCCTCCTGAAAGAAAGAAATAATAGTTAAAAATACAGTTTAAACCTTTGTTAATTTTGCCATTAATTCCAGGGCTTTACAAGTTTGTTTCAAAATCTTTGCAAAATACCTTTTTTTCGTAGACAATTTTTCTTTCATTTACAACTTACAATAAAAATGTTTCTGGATGAAATATGTTCCTACACGAAGAATGTTATTAATTTTTGGAATATTGGATGCGCAAAAGCGTTTGAACAAATAAAATAAAAATAATATATTTTAGTAATGTAGGAGAAGCTTGAAGCCTATTCAAAAAATGTTGGTGTCAGAATTATTGTTCAAAATTTGTTACTCCATCTCGATTTTCAATAGTTTTTACAATAATACTCCGCTAAAACCTTTGCTATCAATTACACCCCATACACACGTTTTGTTTTAAAGAACGATTCCAGAATTTTAGGGAAAGCGCTAATGAGATTGTGTGCTTCCGGACGTCACACTTCACATGCACGCGTTCTCTAAAGCCTTAGGCTTAGATGGCCGGGTTAGATGGCTCAGGGCATCGGTTGATGCCACTGCAGTACTTCTCACCGGAAGGCCCTAGGATTCGTATCCTGACGGTGGCAGGTCTTTCGGCACTCGATAGCTAGGCAGAATTCTACCGCTATTTGGAGGAGACTTCTAGCGGCGGGCTGCTCTGTTCGGAAGTTTTCCATTTCTCCCATCAACATCAGGAGAATGCCGGAGCAGTACCCGAGAGACTAATCTGGAGCTTAGAGCTCGTCTCGTCTGGGGTGGTGCTCCGCCGTTGGGATATACCTGGTTGGGGCAAAACACCGCTAGACGTCGTGTAGATCGGTGCCGGATCTCATCCTGCACGGAAGAACACCAATCCACGCGATAAAATCATGCACAAAACTAATGTCTTTAGTAGATGATGTGCCCAGAAACGCTAATTAATCGACCAACGAGCAATTTCAGAACGCGCATGTTTTAGGGATCGTGCGCATGCGCAATATCGCTTCTGGGGCTCCAGAAGTTTCCATTTTCTAACACGCGCTTGTTCAAAGGGAGCGGTTAAATCAGGCCTTATACTTCGGTTTTTCTTTTTGGCACGTGGAGAGTTGTATTCAAAACGGAATATCCCATGGTATTTTGCTTCGTTCTCGGTTGTGCCGCTACGTGTCGCATGATCGCGCCTGCTCGATACAATCACGATCATGCGACTACTAGCGGCACAACCGAGAACAACGCAAAATACCGTGAGATATTTCATTTTGATGACACCCCCCCACGCGCCAAGAAAGAAAATCCGAAGTATAATGTTTCCCCTCCTCTTCCTGCGCCGACGGAAATGTCCCCTCCCCCCTCCATCAGCATGTCCGCGGTGTCCTTGGCCCCGCCCGCCGCCGTTGTGAAGCATCTCGGCGGGGGCGTAGCCGCGCTGCGACGTGACCTTCGGCAAATCTGGGTCGCCGGGGAGGCGTGGGGGGGGGGAGAGGGAGATAGGAGTACGATGCGTGGGCGCCGCGCGATGAAGCAGAGAATGCTCTCCAAAAGCAACGCGACTCCTCGAACCCACACACCTGCGAACCGCACCTGAGAACTGGATGTAACGCGTTCGTTTTGGAAAATGATCGCTTCCCAGAGATAGCCCACAGAAAATATTGAACCCCGGGAGCCTGCAGAAGTAAAATGCTGATGTTGAAAATGGCGTCCTGGATATCAAAAATTAGCTTTTCGGGAATGAACAGGTGAATACTAAACATAATTTCTTTATCGTGGCATGACGTCAGATGGATCGTAGGTAGTGAACTACTCAGTCTGAGAACATAGTGGTCGTATCAAGTATTAGAAGTTTCGGCCGAACTCCTTGACTCAATCAAATATTTACACTTTTCAGTGAAAATTGAAACTCATTTTTTTGTTATCCCGATATCCTGTGTGTCTAACAAAATCGTTCATACCTCTCACATGCGCAAAGAATACTTAGTTATCGTCATTTTATGTGAGTATATTCTAAATTGGTAAGATAAATATTTTGCAGTTTTTATTATTTATTAAATATTTACTCCAATTTTTTTTAAACTCACAGGAACAAATAGGTGAACAAAAATATAAAACGCATAGACATCTATATTTTAAAAATGAAAAAGGGTAACTTTAAAATATTGTCAAGTTGAACTATCTTTCATTTCAATAGAAACGAAAATAATTCGGTACCTGCCTTGAATTCTTTTAAAATACTATAAATCAACAAATACGCTCTTGTAATTTTACGTGCATTTATGATATGATAATTACATATAATTTTATAGTATTCTTATATTACGTAAATGTTTTCATATCAAAATGCTGGAAGTTCTTATAATTAATTTACGAACGTAATCTTCTTTCAAAAAATTGTTCAAATTAAAATGGTTCGCGGAATTTAAAATAATAAATTTAAAGATACGAAAGGTTGGCGGTCACTCTTACAGAATACTAGATCCAGAGTTTTCATTTTCCACAATATAAAATGGTGCTGGATAGATGACGGAAGGGAAATGCCGAATTGTTATACTCGTGATTTGCCAATTCTACCCCGATGGAAATCGTGGATTCTTCAGATAGAAAGCCCAAAATTCTCTGGAGAAAAGTAAAGTTTACCCACGAGGCGGACTTGTGGTATGTACTGCAAAAAATCCCTCAAAAGAAAACTATTTTATTGCGCTTAATATAGTGTTTGCATTGGTACTATTCTTCATCTTAACTTTCACTTTCTTTCTTGCGTGTAAGACATTCGAGAAAAGAGAAAAAAATAATGAAAAGAATGGAAATGGAAGGGAAGAAAATATCAGGGAGAATGAGAGAGAGGGAAAGATAGGGGACGATTATTGAAAGAAAAGTGGAAGGAAACGAGGAAAGAAAATATCTATTAAGTACGTTTGTGTCTGTGTGAATATTATGGATAATGTAGTGTGTATTGCAGAGACTGAGTAAGAGAGAGACACAGACTGACAGAAAGGAAGGAACAGGGAACCAGGAAAAGGAACAGTTTCACATTCGGAAAAGTGTTCGTCACACTACATACCCCAGTCCGCATTTGCCAACGTGCGTCAGCATATGCATATGTAAAATCTTCATCACAATCTCACGCTGCCTAGGGGATACACCAAGTCATGGTAGCCCTCGAACGCAACACGTGAGCATTAAACCTGCTGCCGCTCCTTCAGAAAATATTAATGGGAAGCTCTGCACCGTGCCATAACCTGGAGTGTCATTTGCCTAGGTCATGTTATCAGACGCCACTTACTACCTCAAGACTATCCCAATTACGTAGACAGTGATTTAGGAGGGACATCACAAAATCGTCTATTAGGAGATATTCAAGCACAATTTGTGGGCTAGAAAATGTCAGAGCCACAGGTCAATAAATTAGTTTACTGTTTTAATGTGAAAATAGTAATTGAGAATGAGGTGTCTCTAATAGGAATCATATATTTCAATTAAAATTTCATTTACTACCATTATATTTTACATTGCATATATTTTTATAACGTCCTTATTTTGTTGTTGATAGTACATTTTTGGTTATAAGATAACCATTATTTATTTAACATCATTTCTTTATTTATTCCACAACGTTTCGGGAAACCACTTGTTCCCTTCATCATGTGTTATCTTCATGTATAGTTTATGCATATACGATGAATTATACATGAAGAGAACACCGTATATATCCAATATCAGCAAAAACTCGAATTTTCTGAACAATTAAACTTTCACCCCTATTTTGGCCTAAAATTCGCTTTTTGCCTACTACCAATGTCTTCCAGTTCAAATTGGTAGGAAAGTTTTATGGAAATTTTGCTACAAAGTGTGTTTAAAGTAAAATGGCTTATTTTCGCGATAAACACAAACTATTAACAAAATGAAATGACACAATCAAGTAAGTTGAACAAATACGCAACCAGGAGCACGTTAGTTGATTTGCGGACAATGTTGCTCCAAAGACTATGCTAACGTTCAGCTATTGAAACTGGCACACAATGAAAACTTTCTGGAAATTCTATTACATTTTTGGAGGGGCACCCCCGGTCTGCAGCACAAATTGCCAGAAATGTTAGAAGTATGGTTGTAGGATGAAGGCATTTTCACTTCAAAACTCATGATTTACAAAGTGAGGCATGTACTTACGGTCCAATTAGGTTATTTTAATTTTATTTTTGGTTTGGGTTAGTTCCTTGCTTCATTAAGGAAGAAGCTTCGATTGATTAGTTTATTGATTATTGTGTTATGTCCATAAATGAAAGTTGCTCCCTAACTCAACAACAATTTATTGATTCATTAATTAGAACAGTTGTCAGTCACATTACCAGTCCCGAGCAATCTCCAATGCCCTATTGATTCCCTAATTACAACAGTTGCCAGCCATATTGTCAGTCCGTGCCAATCTCCAATGCCCTGCTTCTCCACACGTCCGGCTCCTGGACGTTTCCCGCTGGCTGCTAGCTGAGATCGTCGCCCCACGACGATAGACTCCTGACTGCTGGTTCTCTGGACTGGACTGCCCTCGGGGTGCCGGCCGGCTCCCTTTAAAGGGCCGATGCTAGGCAGTGACTCGTTCTCACGGCTCGAGCCTGCTGGGCCGTGACTACAGCTTGCCACTGCCGCCGCCGATCCCCGCCAGAGCGCGCTCTCTTGATGCTCGCGCGCCAAATCCGAAAGTTATGCGCGACGTGATAAGCGCGACATAACAACTTGTTTTCAAGCGCGTCAACGGCTATGGTCATTATTCCTGTAGGGGAAGTGCATTCTTTCATCACGAGGGGGTGGCGGAGATCTTTCGCCGCTGGATGATGAGATCTGGCGCAGACCTGCCCATCGCTTTGCAGGGTTTTCCTCAGCCAGGTATCTCTCACCAGCGCGGCAGCACCCCAGCGGTGACAAGCTCTGATCTTCCGACCTCTGGTCTCGCAAGATGTATGGTAGTACATTGCTTGGAAGTATGTATGTAAGGCACGAGGAAGAGAAAGGAAAGATCACGCGCGATACGTGGCTTGTTTGTTAGGGTACTGTCCCGGAACTCGTCTGGTGTTGATCGGAGAAACCACGGGAACTGCCGATCAGATCAGCAGGTTGCGAGGATTCTGCTTCAGACAGCGACTGAATTCGACCTAGTTGTATAGCTAAGGTCGAAAATCGTACCACCATCGATACTCGAGCCCTAGGACCTCCCCGTCAGAGGTGAGTCGACATCCTGAGTCACCTTAGACGGTAGGAGCTTCGTGTTCTGGCCAAGAATGTAGAACATATTTGCGACTTTGAGTTCCATATAAGGCATCGGGGTTTTAAAATGAAATTGTGGGTCGAATCGACGATTCGACAAAAGAAGTAAATCTAGTGTGCAGGTAACTAATAAATTTCTACGGTGTTACAAAGAAATTAAAACCTGTTAGAGACGTCTTTAACAAACTTCCATTATGTAACATACACGAATGTTGGATGCGGTATGTTGTCTGGATCTGTTGGCTGCAGATTTATTTCTCAATCAAGGATTTTCCCAATATGGCATATCAACAGAACATTATCCCATCCCAGTAGAAAGGAATGGCGAACCCCCACTGTGATCATCTTTCCAAATAGGTAGGGCAGCCAGTCGTGCGTTTTATCACGTTGATACGCCTTAACAACGGAAAACTTGCATATGTACATTATTGTATTACGAAGAAGCGCTCTTGGTCGGTTTTTCACATTCATTTTTTGACTCAGCGTCTCTTTGAGCCTTTCTGTCAGTCACCATGTAGATTCGAACCCACAACTCATCTCAGAGTGGTCACGTCCACAGCCATTTGCCGTAATTAGTTCGCCAAACGATTCCTATTCCCTGGCAGTTCCGCAGGGCTGCCAACAGACGACCAGCGCTCCGGGACTTCCCCGCAGGCCGTGCCTTTGACCTCGAATCGTCGCGGCGCGCCGCTCCAAATCGGATTCGGACCAACCCAAACATTGGCTGGCGAAAAGGCGGCAGCTGTGTAAAGCGGCGAGGGAAAATATTTTGTCGGAGCAAGTAACCGGCGTTGGCAGGGGCGGTGCCTCGGGCGCGAAAGTCAACGGCCGCGATGTGTGTTGCGGGATGTTATGTCTGCGCGCCCAGACGGCCGGCCCCGGCCCCGGCCCCGCGCTGGAGTGGTGCCCGCGCCTGCCCCAGCGACCCGGCCCCGCAGCTGCGCCCGCCGAAAGCACACCCCTAAATACGTCCGACGAAATGGCCCAGGGCAACAACCGTCGCCACCGCTGTGTTTCTGATGGGAGGCACGAAGGGTTCGAGCTCTGAGGGGGCGGGTTTTCATTATAAGCTGCATAGGAAGGTCCAATTTCAGCCGTTGGCTGCAGGAGAATTCTAGCAGCCAGCTGTCCTGAGTGGTAGTTTTCTACGGTTTCTCATATCGATACTATTTGAATGTCGGAGTGATACCTCAACAAACAGGCTACAGTATTCTACGGGGGGGGGGGGAGTTGCTCTGATCAATAATTCTCTGGGGTGTCTCCAATCAATACCAGGTGAATCTCGGAGTAGTACCTCAATAAATGGGCTATGGATTGCGCACAATCTTTCCTTCTCCTTCCCTGTTCTATCCGCACCCCTATTTACACACACACACACTTACATGCACTACACTACCCCACAAGGCGACTTGCAGATCAGCGTGAGATCTCGTATTCCAGCGGGGTAGTTAAGTGTCATCCTCACTTTTAATACGATCACTTCGGTCTGAGCTGTGGGGAGGATCAGAGACGATAAACAGAAACTATTCTGCGATTTTCGTAACAGCGTCCCTGACAGAAATCAGCTGTTCACGGTTTCATCCAATAGGGAGCTTGAACGTCACCATAGTGACGTCACTGTCGCGAAATATAAGCTGCCGATTGGATGGCAGCGAAACAGCTGATTTCTGTCAGGGACGCTGTTACGAAAATCGCAGTATAGTGGTGCTACAACAGCACATACTTTCTCGCATTATTAGAAACGGCTACGTAACATTGAAATATTGCATTTTCTGGGCTACCTTTATGCTATGTAAGGTCCGAATTCTTAAGATGTTCCTTCTTAAGCACGGGAAAGTAAAAATACGCGATAAAACAATATAAAACATATCACAAAATGATACACGCGCATGAGCACTCTGACTGCTGCGAAGTTAGAACGGTACATTGTCACATTAAAATAAGTTGAAGCTGATCAGACGAAAGTATTTTGTTTTCTTTGTCGCATGCAGTTTTCTCGGGCCATTTGAGAATCACCTCACTTTCAGAACTGCTTCTAAAAATTAAACATGTAGCACGCAGCGCTTGACCGAAAAGTAACTGCTTCTATTAGTCGCTATGTCAAAACATATTTTTTTCGAGAATTAGGATAAAGTGCAGGAAATTGAAAAATCAGTAGACAAATGATCCGTTCTCCACCAGGAAATGAAATGCGGCAAATGACATTTCACTTGCTCCGAATGCTAAGCCGGGTGAGTTCTCATTGCAAGTTACGGACTGAAACATGAGCATATGCAGTTTTTCTCATTGTTACTGTTAATTTAGCACGGCGTCTCCTGTGGGTACTTTTCTATTGAAAATTTATATTTATTCTATGCAAATTTACGTTTTATTATAAAGAGAAATATTAAACACAATAGAGTTGCCTGCCTCTTTTGTATTCTGGAAAGAAGTTACATGATGAAAAATCTATTCAAGTACTTTCTCAAAAGAATTGTATTTCATTACATTATGAGGTTTAATACTCTTCAATATTATAAACCACGTCCTAAGAATTCTTGTTATGCGGGAAACACAGTACAGTAATTCTCAATGTTTCATCATCGTATCCCTTGCAAACCCCCTTCCTGCCAAATTTTTTTTCTACAATTCTGACAGAATATTATTGAAGAATGTGACTAAAAACAGAGTCAATATTTTCGTCTTGTCGAAATAAATCGCTCCAATTGTTAATCACTTCTCAAGATGCCTTCAAAAATCACAAATGACGCTGAAGGTTGCAACCTCTTCGCCAAAAAAACATCTTTTTTTGATAATTCTCGTAGAAATTTGTCGAAGAGGCACTAACGTACAGACACACGCACAGACGTACAGACGCATAGAGACACAGGTGCACATACAAACAGATAAACATAAGGACAATCGGGCAGACGGAAATAGGGACAGGACAGGTGAGCAGATGGACATACGGACAGACGAGCAAACGCGCAGACGGCAGACACAAGCAGGTACTGCGATTACTTTGAGATGGATACTAAAAATAAATGAAAGAAACATTGTTTGATGATTACTTTTGCTCCTTTTTTGCCAGTGCCAACTCATTTTACCCCTCTAGTCACCGCTGGCATCATCACAAAACTGTTGAGTCTGCATGACGAGACGAGGGGTGGGCGTTGAACCAGACAGAGGCAGCGCAAGGAGAAGCGAGGAAGAGGGGAGTCCCTGTGCGTGGGGAGAATATTTGATGAGAAAAACAAACGATAAAAATTCGCGCAGCTCTCCGTTGTATTTTTCTCTATTTCAAGAGCCACGCGTCTCCGGATCTCATACCCGCACGGCGAAGAAAGAAACGATGCACTCACGAAGCATAATCCTAGAAAGTAATAATAAGAAAAAACACGAATGAAATCTGCAGAAAAACACGAGTTGACTACAGAATGAAAAGGAAGATCGAGAGAGAGGAAATGACGGTCACATTTAAGGAAAGAAAATTTCTAGAGATGTCAGGGAAACCAAAAGATATTGAGGAATATGAAAAACACAAAGGAATTACACAAAATAGCTGGCAAAATAGATACAAAAAAAGACTCGAAGGAATTAAATATTGGAGCTAAGAGGAAATAGGCAATAACGAAATTGAATTATAGGATTGCAGGCAAGAAAATAATTCAGCAGTAACGTATGATTGTTTTTCAAACTAGGCAGCAAGAGTCAAAACACCAAAAAATATGAAGAGAAAAAAGGTGATACAATTTTCTCCTCTCAAGTTACCTCGAAGCACCTGAGTTTTGAGACCAGGTCCGAATATGCCTTAGATTTTAGTGAGTAGGTTACTCTAACAAAAATAAATGAAATTTTGCAGATCAAGGATGGAATAAGTAAAAATAGAAATGGGGAATTTCATAGTACAGCTTGTTTCCAATCTTGTTTATACATCCCAATTTCAAATGTATTTGTTTAGAACCCAGCAAACCTAAGAAATCTAAGTGTCTGAAAACGTTTGATGGTAAGTCTCATAGTAAGATAAGTAGACGAATGAACAAATATGTGTGGAACATGTGGTCTCTGATAATAGGTATGCGTGATAAATGAAGCAAAATAACAAAAATTATTTATGATACGAGTACATTTTACTTTGTGAATAGGGAAGGTTGCAGGACGAGGTCGACAGACCAGGTGGTACAATCCTACGAGGAAAATATGAGCAAAATCACGTTTACAACGTGTGACATACTTTACTATATTTTGGACAGTCTAACTGACTTTCATTTTATATTAATTCAAGTATACAAATAATTTAATTATGTACTATACTACGATGGGCAGTAGTATCTGATGAGATCGACAGAAGTATTTTGCTTTCTTTGTTGCAATTACACTGTTTTATGTGAAAATTTGAACATCGTCTCACTTTTAGCACTAGCGTTAAAAACTAAGCTTTTAGCGCGCTCAGTACGCCCTAAAACTTACTGCTTTTACTCGTGGATTTAAAAAAAATAGTTTGGGTAAATATATAGTACGGAGTCACACTCTAATACGCGAACTGTCCTATGAAAATCGGTACGTAGGACAGACCTTCGCTCCAATCTAAATTTTTCAGGCTACATAGTAAGTAAATCCAACACAAATGCCCATTAGTATGTGTATTCCACCATAACTCTGTAACGCTTAGAGAATTTGCAACAAAACGCGGTAATAATGTTACATTGAATGTGGGTTATTACCGAGTGTGAGAGACATTCATACAACCCTTATAAGCGTTGGGAAGGGGGTTATTTACAACCAAAATAGTTACGCAACCCGCAGTGCAACACAGCAGGCGAGCTAACACTCGGAAGGTGCGGAACTGTTTAACAGATGATTACGATTGCAATTATGGGTAATCAGCTGTCTATTAACACTTGTAATACCATGGAATATGTGATCTCGTACATAACCAACCAGCCTTTAGAGCCAAGAGCTTTAATTTTGATTTTATTGACCATTTTATTATTTTGATAAATTCACTTATTGTAATAACTAATAATTTCGAGTGCATTGATTTAAACAAAAAAATATTCAATTTCATGCTCTCCAAATAAAAAAAGATTTTATCACATCATAATTTGCAATCATCTGTTTTACAATAATTATTTTTAACAATTTAATAATAAAAACTCTTGCATTTTATGACCAGTGTACTTTCATACCATAGTAACGTATGAAACTATATCACACTAAGATTAAGGATTCTATAAATATTTCCAAATCGTATTCCGATTGATCGGTTTTAAAGCGAATAGGCCTGTGTGTATATTCTTGGTCAAAAACGCTACAATAACTAAAATTCTACCCAATACTTTCAATAAATTGAATCATATTTTAAACAAAAATCATATCATAAATAATATCAAAGATTTACATTTTCCGAAAAAGTAGAAAACTAGTTTTTAAAAGCGGAAAAAATACCTGTCCGCCACTGAACCCCCATCACCGGCAAGGCCAAGGTAATGTTGACAAAAGATGTTAAGTTATCACCCTCGCGGCTATGTTACGGATTGGGTCTAAGATAAAGTTGTAGGGGAAGAATGCTTCTAAGAAATGAAAGGACATATTTGTAAGTAAATGCATTATCCTGTGCCAGATGCCTTCACAAGAAATTCCATTTGTACCGTGGGTGTAAACCAACAATATTTACTCGTCTGTCATTGTATGAATTATTCATAAATTTCTTCATTCATTATTCTCAGTTTCTTCATTCTAACAATCGTGACTAAAAAGGTCACACCAACAAACATACATAGTTTCTTAAAACGAAACTTAGATTTTAAAATTGAAATCTATATTAAAATCGATTGATAATTGAATGAAAATTATTGAATCTAATTAGAGGTCGTGTTAAGTACGATGTATTGCCAATATAACGCAGAGAAATAAAAAGAAATCCTAATCAAAGAATAAAATACACTCATCGTCATAAAAAAAGCTGCACCCAGAAGGACGAGGAGGAATGCTATCATAGTTGGCAAGTAGGTAGAGGGTTCCACGCATACTATGCATACCATCCATACCATGCTTACCATGAATACTTTCACATTTGTAGAACCAACATTTATTGTGCTACACGGCCACAGACGATACATGTGAGTAAGGCATGGCATACATGTTAGTTCGCCATGTTGGCGAACATACGTCCAGACGTCGTGGCTTGGAGTTGTACAGGTCTCAAATGGAGTTCTGTGCCAGTCCATCCCATGCAGCTTGCAACTGAACGCGCAGTTCTTGCGGATTGGTCGGTAGGGTTTGGATCCTGATGGCACACTCCATCGCACCCCAAACATTCCCGATCGACGCGAGGTCTGGCGATGTGGCTGGCCATGGCAGATTATCCATGGCTGCAAGGTATGCTCGGGAGATGGCTGCGGTATACCGACGCGCGTTGTCCTGCTGAAATAGGATATGGGCGTGGGCGTTCACGAATGGCAGAGTCACCGGTTGCATAATCTTTTGAATGTACCGTGCGGCTGTCACTATGCCTCCAAGGAACACTAACGGTGAACGGGAACCATGGGATATCGCGCCCCCACACCATCATCAGGCTGGCGGGACGTGCGATGGAATACCACAAACCGCTCGTCGTGGTGCTCCCCACTACACCTCCACATACGGACCCGGTGGTCGTCGCCATCAAGGCAGAAGCGGGCGTCGTCGCTGAAGATGACACGCTGCCAGTCTGCATGGCCCCAGGTTCGTCGTTCCCGACACCAGGCGAGTCTGTAGCGACGTTTCTGGGGTGTGAGTGGCAGGCGTCGTAACGTTCGGTGTTCGGCGATTCCTGCGTTGTGCAATCACCTGCCAACGGTACAGGCACTTTCAGGGTGTGACAGTGCAGGCTACACAGCTCGCTGAATAGCACCAATCGTTGTCGTTGAAACTGTTCGCACATGGCGGACAAACTGTCGGTCCTCCCTCCTCGTGGTGCGTGGCGGACGTCCAGATCCTGCATTTCGTGTGTGCATGCCTTCCTCAATCCATTGCCGCCAACAGCGGACAATAGTGGTGTCCGCACGACCGGTGTGGCGCGTAATACGGCAACAGGACCAACCAGCCTCCCGCACATTCCGGATGTGGCCCCACTCGAAAGCGTCTAACTGGACAATTGGCTGTCGAACGCGTTCCCTAGGCATACTGTACGTGCTGGTGAAGCTCTGGCGGCGCTACCCGATGTCGCAATGGTTGGCGCGGCCCTTTGAATCTTTCTTATATAGACCGGTGGGCACGACGTCACGCACCCAGTGCGCGGCCGACCGTGAAAACGAAATCATTGGCTTAGCGAATGATGTGCAAAATACCCACCGAGTTTGTCGCGGATCAGTAGGAACTTTCGGGATGCAGCTTTTTTTATGACGATGAGTGAATATTGCAAAGACAAATGTGATAAAAAATAAGGTTTTGACGCAATTGGTGCCATGTCTATCTCACGAAAGAGAGGGTGAAGATTTAAAACGTCTACAGATTTTTAAATGCGTATTTTAAAAAAAGCTTCATTTAAAACTGTGAGATTAAAATAATTTAATATCATCTTCAATTGCTCATATTTTCAAACTAGAATTATCTATATTAAATTTATCTAGAATTACTCATATTTTCAAACATAATATTGATTTTAACTCCAATTCCGCAAACAAAATGAATGTTTAACAGCGGTATATTTTTATACATACGGTAATCAATGATCATTCATTAAAACCCATGTTAAAAATTGTCCCAAAATTAGAACTTCAATTAACTCTTAAATAGTCGCGCTTGTATGCTGCCAACACTAGCTGTTCCAAGATTTTTTTAAAATATTTATTTGCTACGGTACCTGTTCAATTGCATTACAATTTTTTCAGGGAGTTGAATATAATTCTGTATAACAATATGCAAAGATGCTGGAATTTAATTGGTAGGTAAATAGTTACTAATAAATTAATAAAAGTGCTATCACTGACTTTAGATATGCAGTTGAAAAATAATTATGAACACCGAAAATTGAAATAAAGCAAGTTTTTATTCGTGGAGGGCGAAAAATATCTTTTGGAAAACATGGTCAGATTCGAAAATGAGAAACATAGTTTTGATTTGGTATCAGGTTTTGAAAAATGGATGAAGTTGCAGAATTTGTGAAGTTAAGTACAAACGATGTGAGAAAATCAAGTTTAAGTTGTCTGTGAATTTGTTTTTTTTTATATAAACCAGGGAGCATATAACATTTTGTGAAGGAATATATTTTGAATTATTTGAAATTTGTTAAGATGAGAAGTAGTGGCCTTACACCAAATAGGGAACGCATATGAAAGAAATGACCTAATGATAGTAGTATACAACAAAATTCCACAACCACTTCGTAATTTAATCTTAATGAATTTAATTTTTAAAAAATTATGAAATGTTTTGTCAATTGTAATTTGAATGTGATATTTCCATGTAAGTTTTTGGTCCCAAAAAACTCCTAAATATTTAACAGGACTATTATTTTCAAGACAAGGGATGGTATTGTTGATAAGAGGAAAATAAAAATGTTTGCTTGAGATTTCTGTGAATTAATACGTATTCTCCAAACATTAGTCCAATGTATTTTTTAATTGCATTCTGAATGTTTTAACGTGCAATTTTGATATTTGAATGTGAGGAGAATAAATCAGTATCAAATGCATAAACAAAGGAAGAAAAGGTAGAGAGGGAATATCTGACAAAAACGAGTTGTAGTCGAGGAGGAAGTGTTGAACTTTGAAGAATTACGGAGAGAATAGAACCGAGATTAGAGAGAAAAGAATTAATTTTTACAGAGAAATGGCGATCGCAGAGAAAGATTTTAGTAATTTCAAATAAGTAATGTAGAGTACCATTTTTTCCAAGATGTTTGAAATTTTCGTGGACCGTCCGTATTGTTTTGTTGACGTTTGTGGAATGCCTTTTCTGGAGTTTAAAATATCATCCACATCCCTTCAATTAACTAATTACAAGTATTGAAATCACTGGGTATCTCGAATGCGGTGCCTTCATGCTAGTCCAGTTGGAAAGTACAATAGTGCTGAATAAAAGATCATAAAAACTATTCTGTTAAATGTACCTAAGAACCAGGTATAATATTAAATTTTCGTCTTTTCAGACTTTGGACTAATTTCGTATTTTACGACATTTTTGGTTTATTTTTATAACTCTTTAACGTTATGTTCTGAAGAAAATATTTAAACCAATTCTGAATTAAAGAAACTTTCTTCAACTGTTCAAAACATTTCTTTCTGAACCAATTACCATTCGAAAAAGAGTTTTTCAAAAAAGTGCTACTTTTTATTTCTCCAAAATGTGTAAGAAATCACGCATGTTTACATTACAATCATTTAATAATAGTATAATTATTAAGACATGTATTTTTATTTATCTCGCAGTCGTTGTAAACATTACCGAGCAAAATGGCTTAGGGCGTAGCGCACTGACTTTGCATTCGGGAAGTCCGGGTTCAATCCCCGGGGCGGCCATCCTGATCGGGGTGTTCGTGGTTTCCCTTGGTCACCCAGATGAAGACTAAAGACCAGGACTGCGAAACCGGTGTCGCTGACCAAGTCCGTTAACTATGTGAAGACTCGAATGCTAGGCGAATTCAAGACCTCGCGGATTTCTGGTTGGGTGACCGACCAGGAACTTGCAGATCTAAAAGCGCGGAGGCCAAGTACCCTTTACGGGAGATGTAATGGCTAGATACAAATAAAAATATTTCCGACTAGCATACGAGATGGCCCAGCGCAACAACTGTTGCTACCGCTGTTTCTGACCGAAGACGCAGAAGGTTCGAGTTATGATTGGGACGGATTTTATGACCGACTAGGAACCCCGATATCTTATGACGCCGAGGCCAATTGCTCTTTACAGGAGATGTAATGGATAAATAGAAATACAAATACATTGTGAATACTGCTTCAGATCTTCTCAGATATTGCTTCAGATATTCTCAAAAGTCTTTATAGATAGTTTGTGCGTGTGAGTGAGTGTGCTTATACGTTTCAGCTTAACTATACATGGAAACAATTTCAGCTCCACATATCTTGGCATACATTATTACTACAACGAGAAAATACTGTGGAGTAAGACACGTTTAGAACTCTTAGAGGTCGGGGTTGGGAAGCGACTTTTCCAAACAAAATTATGCAACCCGCACTGCAGATGTTTAGAATTCAAGAAAAAATATTTCTTCAGTAGTGGGACGGGGGCGAACAGGGGCAAGTAACCTACTAACACTAATCGCTGTCGATTAATACATTGCCTTTCTGGTATTACTGGAATTGTTACAATTAAACCTAATTTTGTAATGAAACAAAAATAAATGAAACAAGAGTAGGTTTATTAAAAACCTTTTCGTTTGAATTTCCTTGCTCAAAGAATGACAATCAGTAAGCCATATTATCCTTAACATGTCTTTTTATTATGAACTTGTAGAGCACAAATGAAAAAGAAAATAGCATGGAAACATCCTCCGAAATCGTCATGCTGGGCAGGTCCTCGTGTAACGTACACGACCACTAATCCGCCAAATTCTAAAACCGCAACAGCGGACACTCATAACTTCTCATCCGTCCTGTGGAAGCTCCCGTCGCGGAGTTTTCGCAACTGTTGGCAGCCGTGTGCCAAACGCCTTGCGACCCGCCAAACGCTTGCGCGTGGAGGAAACGGTACCATCTTTACGGCGCGCGTGTTGCCAGTGCGGCGGGGGCCCGGGCACACCGCACGAGCGGCGGCTGGCCTTCGCGACATCCAGACGCGCGGCAAGCGCAGTTTACGGCGTGTTTGGGTACTGGCGAGTGAGTAACACACGGGAGAAGTCGCCCAGACCGAGTGTCGCGCCTTTGACTCTGCCACACTCGCAGAAAAAGAAAGAGAGTGAGAGATAAAAAGACTTGAGAGAAATAAATAAAGAAACAAATAAAGAAACAAAAAGAAGAAAGAAAGAAGGTCGCAAAGAAATAGAGACAGAGAGACAGAGGCAGAGAGTGAAAGACAGGGACAGAGAGAGGTTGACACAGAAAGACAATGATTAATCCCTGTGATCCTTGTTACGACTTGGCTCATTGCATCGAACGCAAATTAAATCAAATTTGGAAAACACAAAAAATTGAAATAAAAGCATGTCAATAGAAGACTTTTGCGACATGCTGACACGCGCAGCGCGCAATTTACGGCGCCCCTCGCTCCGCCCGCTCGCTCGCTCCGCCCGCCCGCTTCCTCGTTCCGCCCGCTCACTCGCTCCGACCGCCCGCACCCTCGCTCCTCCCGCTCGCTCGCTCCGAACGCCCTCTCGCTCCACCCGCCTCCTCGCTCCACTCGCTCCCTCGCTCCGCTCGCTTGCTCGCTCCGCCCGTTTGCTTCCTCGCTCCGCCCGCTCGCTCGCTCCGCCCGCTCGCTTCCTCGCTCCGCTCGCTTCCTCGCTCCGCCCGCTCGCTCGCTCCGCCCACCCGCTCGCTCGCTCCGCCCACCCGCTCGCTCACTCCACCCACCTGCTCGCTCGCTCCGCCCGCTCGCTCGATCCGAACGCCCTCTTGCTCCACCCGCCCGCTCGCTCAACTCGCTCCCTCGCTCCGCTCGCTTCCTCGCTCCGCCCGCTCGCTTCCTCGCTCCGCCCGCTCGCTCGCTCCGTCCACCCGCTCGCTCGCTCCGCCCACCCGCTCGCACACTCCACCCACCTGCTCGCTCGCTCCGCCCGCTCGCTCGATCCGAACGCCCTCTTGCTCCACCCGCCCCCTCGCTCCACTCGCTCCCTCGCTCCGCTCGCTCCGCCCGCTCGCTTCCTCGCTCCGCCCGCTCGCTCGCTCCGCCCACCCGCTCGCTCGCTCCGCCCACCCGCTCGCTCACTCCACCCACCTGCTCGCTCGCTCCGCCCGCTCGCTCGATCCGAACGCCCTCTTGCTCCACCCGCCCCCCTCGCTCAACTCGCTCCCTCGCTCCGCTCGCTTCCTCGCTCCGCCCGCTCGCTTCCTCGCTCCGCCCGCTCGCTCGCTCCGTCCACCCGCTCGCTCGCTCCGCCCACCCGCTCGCACACTCCACCCACCTGCTCGCTCGCTCCGCCCGCTCGCTCGATCCGAACGCCCTCTTGCTCCACCCGCCCCCTCGCTCCACTCGCTCTATCGCTCCGCTCGCTTCCTCGCTCCGCCCGCTCGCTTCCTCGCTCCGCCCGCTCGCTCGCTCCGTCCACCCGCTCGCTCGCTCCGCCCACCCGCTCGCTCACTCCACCCACCTGCTCGCTCGCTCCGCCCGCTCGCTCGATCCGAACGCCCTCTTGCTCCACCCTCCCCCTCGCTCCACTCGCTCCCTCGCTCCGCTCGCTTCCTCGCTCCGCCCGCTCGCTTCCTCGCTCCGCCCGCTCGCTCACTCCGCCCACCCGCTCGCTCGCTCCGCCCACCCGCTCGTTCACTCCACCCACCTGCTCGCTCGCTCCGCCCGCTCGCTCGATCCGAACGCTCTCTTGCTCCACCCGCCCCCTCGCTCCACTCGCTCCCTCGCTCCGCTCGCTCCGCCCGCTCGCTTCCTCGCTCCGCCCGCTCGCTCGCTCCGCCCACCCGCTCGCTCGCTCGCTCCGCCCACCCGCTCGCTCGCTCGCTCCGCCCACCCGCTCGCTCACTCCACCCACCTGCTCGCTCGCTCCGCCCGCTCGCTCGATCCGAACGCCCTCTTGCTCCACCCTCCCCCTCGCTCCACTCGCTCCCTCGCTCCGCTCGCTTCCTCGCTCCGCCCGCTCGCTTCCTCGCTCCGCTCGCTCGCTCGCTCCGCCCACCCGCTCGCTCGCTCCGCCCACCCGCTCGCTCGCTCCGCCCGCCCGCCCGCTAACTCGCTCCGCCCGCTAACTCGCTCCGCCCGCTAACTCGCTCCGCCCGCTAACTCGCTCCGCCCGCTAACTCGCTCCGCCCGCTAAATCGCTCCGCCCGCTAAATCGCTCCGCCCGCTAAATCGCTCCGCCCGCTAAATCGCTCCGCCCGCTAAATCGCTCCGCCCGCTAAATCGCTCCGCCCGCTAAATCGCTCCGCCCGCTAAATCGCTCCGCCCGCTCGCTCCGCCCGCTCGCTCCGCCCGCTCGCTCCGCCCGCTCGCTCCGTCCGCTCACTCCGCCCCCTCGCTCCGCCGAATTCTAGCGACCGGCTTCTCCGATCAGTAGTTTTCCATGTTTTTTCGATCGAAACCAGGCGAATGCAGGAGAATTAACGTAACAAACGGGTCAAGATCGGCGCGCAATATTTCCTTCTTCCTCGTTGTTCTATTATCTCCCCTTGCACACACACGCTTACATACACTGTACATCCACATAAGTCAGAACATGACGCGCCTGTAATGTTGTCTCTCTGAGAGAGATATCTGCAAAGGAAAATCTCCTCTATGCCGATGTAGATGTCGACGCCAGATCTCACCATCCAGCGAGGTAGGAACACCGCTAATTTCCCAGTTCTAATATTAACTACACTAAAGAGAGTAACGTTCTCGAGAACGTTAATAAATTTATTCATTATCACCTCTGTCATAATACTTTCCTTGCAATTGTTAGAAACACTATAAAACTTCAAATTCAAATTCCTAAAGAAGAGATAATGTCTCTCTTCCAATACTGGTGTGTTTCTTAAAGATGCTAACTCTTCAGCTATCAGACAAACGATCCGAACCCAATATTATAATTCTTTGCGTCAAATGAGTAAATTGTTGGGTTATTGTAGGTTGCGCAATTAACTTATAATGCTAAGCTTTATTGCATGAGTATGTGTTTTAAAAATGAACCAAGTTATGAACGAGTCTTCAAAATTGTACGAATGCAATAAAACAACATTATAAACGAGTTGCATAAGCTATTTTTTGTATAATAGCATTATAAATATATAAGAGAATCAAAATTAATTGCGAAACAACTTTTCTATGACGTCTTGGGTACTTGTGTGACAGAAAACGGTGGCGGGCGGTTCCGTTCACCGCTACCTCTCCGCGATTCTCTCGCTGCGATTGACTGAATGTGTGATGTCGCAATCATTCGTGCAGTAAAATGCTAATAAAACACCAATTTTGGAATAAAATGCCCTTTTATGAACGATTTCTTGCAAGATTCTATGCGCGGATCACTATGATAAAAACACACTTCTCTGAATTAACACTTTCGTTAACATTAATTTTACACCACTTGCTTTGCGAATGTTAGAAATACTTTATTATATCCATTATTTTATTCCTGAAGCGAAATGTTCGCCTTATGTGAAACTTGAGCATTTAGCATGTTTCCTAGTAAAGCAGAAGATACAAGCGGTAGCAACTTGACAAACTACGTGAACCCCAACAATTAATTTGCGTCTCCATGCATCACACTAGTATCGACCACGTGCAATCTACCGAGTTTCTGATCCTGTGCGCGATGCACTACAATAAAAAGGCCTAGTGAAACTTAATTTATATAACTAAAACCCCCACATAACATTTGCTTTCCGAGTGTTAGAAATACGATTCTAAATCGATTATTTATTCCCGAAGAGGGATATGGGAAATTTCAATACTTGGTATGCGTCCTAGTGAAACAGAGGATACAACAGGTAGCCACTTGTCTATGCGAACCTCAACAACAATTCATTTGCGGCTCTATTCATCACTATCGTCCAGGTGCAGTCCATCTTGTTTCTGATTCAATGCGCCAAGATCCATTATAATGTAACTGCATGAAACTTAACGAATGTCATCAATTCCACAACATAACACTTGCTCTGCGAGTGCTAGAAAAACGTAATGATATAGGCTACATTTTTCTTGAAGAGAAATGTTGGCCAAATGGAAACTTCTAATAACTTGTGTATTTTCTAGTGAAGCAGAGGGCACAACCGGTAGCCACTTGACAAACTACGCGAACCCCAACAACAATTCATTTGCGTCGCCATGCATCACATTAGAATCGATCAAGTGCAATCTAGTTTCTGATTCAGTGCGCAATGCACCACAATAAAAAGACTATGCGAAACGTAATATCATTAAAACTGCAATATGGCACTTGCTTAGCGGATGCGAGCAAAACCTAATGAAATAGATTATTTTATACTTGAAGAGGAATGTTGGCCATGTGGGAACTTTCAATAGTGGTATGTTTCCTAGAGAAGCAGAGGGCACAAATGGTAGCCACTTGACAAACTACGCGAACCCCAACAACAATTCATTTGCGTCGCCATGCATCACACCAGTATCGACCACGTGCAATCTATCGAGTTTCTGATCCCGTGCGCGATGCACCACATTGATATTTACGCTCCAGGAGCTTACGCGCGAGGCCAATAGATGCG
Organism: Acheta domesticus; assembly: GCA_031308135.1. Lineage (NCBI taxonomy): Eukaryota > Metazoa > Arthropoda > Insecta > Orthoptera > Gryllidae > Acheta > Acheta domesticus. The sequence continues at coordinate 59,285,485 of JAHLJT010002630.1, forward strand.
GCTAAAGGGAGCCTGCGCTGCCAAGAGCAACACGTATTTCAGGCTAACCGGGCGAACCAGCAGTGCATCATCCGGTAAAGAGGTTGCGCCGTCTCTTCGCCCGAACACATGGCGCGGAAAGTACATGACAGTCTCGCAGATTATTCGACCAGCAATAACACATTTTGGAAGGTCATAATGAGCCCAGAGTTAACGAAGAATAATAAAATTAGATATAAGAACAAATAGATTCGATTTCCAGCAAGGCTGTCTTTCGAATTTCGACATCTGGTTGGAAATGTAATCCTCCACTAAAAAATAAACTTCACCAGAGTAAGAAAACCTTAAACTTTCCGATAAGTTTACAATTTATTTTACAACATAGCGTGGAATCTGCAAATTAGAAAATTACAACATAATTAACATCTAAGTGGTGCAATGACGAAAAATGCGAGAAATTGAAAAAGTTTTACCAAGTATTTATAAACTTATCTGACCCCATAAATTTATTTCATACCCAAAATTTCCTCTTTCGTTTTATTGTTTTTTACTTTCCCGTATACGTACGTATACACGGAGTGGTATACGTAGTATAGGGAAAGTTATGTAATGCTGCGCGAAAAAATGGCCAATTTTCGGCGGAAAAAAATTAATTGCCGGGCCGTGAAAACGAATAAGTGGATAAAACCAGTTGCTAAATTAAGAAAAAAAATTCTCTATCTCGTGGTGTGGTCAAAATCCATGATTTGTTGCTTCTTTATACTTAAAAATCGATTGACGGCATTCCGTCCGTCTGTCCGTCTGTGGTCAACGCTAGCGCCTAAACCGTTCGGTCGATTTTCTTCAAAATTGATATTCCCCAGTCGATCTGATTCTAGTCGAAGCTTTGGGATTTTGAAAAAGATTCTTTAACATTTGGGGGTACTTTATATGAAGCCCCCGGGGATTTTCAACATTTTCTCAAAAACGGCTCCAATTTTTTTCTTTAAATTTCTTGTATGAATAGAGAAAAATACACTTTTTAACATGGCATAGGTCCGATTTTCACGTACAGCTCTGAATTTTCGAAAATTGTGAAAGTTTGAATTTTTTTCGGCGTCTTTCTCCAACTACAAAATTGAAGATAGAGATTTTTTCTCCAAATAAAATTTGTTCTGCATATTAAGTTCTTTAATGAAGGTCATGTAAATGTTTTTCACAATTTTGGTAGTTTTCGTGCAATATTGCGTGCAATATGTGCAATTTTAAAAATTACAAAAACAAAATTTTCTCAAAAACGGCTCCAAATTATTTCTTTAAACTTTTGGTAGGGATAGTGATAAATGTACTCTATCAATGACATAAAAGCCATTTTGGTCTATCGGTTGGTTTTTTCAAAAATTACAAAAATGTAAATTTGTTTACTTGTCTCTCACGTCGTTAATATTTACATTATCGGCGATTTTTTTACATTATTATATTTACGAGTATATATGCTTTAAATAATGTCAAGTAAAGTTTCTCGAAAACACTTCCGTTTTCTGTGAAAAGTAGCTCAAATTTCGGCATTTTCAGAAATGCTCAAACGTCATTTTCTCGTATATGTCTGCAATTTTTTTCTTGAAACTTTTGTAACGGATCGTGCTAATTACACTCATTAGTATAGCGTGAAGTTTATTTTGAGTTTTTTTTGTTTTTTTCAAAAATTATATAAATGTAAATTTTTTGAAAGATCTCTCACATCTTTAATATGCACATTATCCGCAATTTGTAAAGATGATTATATTTGTGAGTGTAAGTGCTTAAAATAACTTCAAATAAAGTATTTTGAAAACTCAAAAATTTTCTGTGAAAATGAGCTTCAAATTTCGCATTTTTAGTAGTGCTAAAACGCCATTTTCTCTTAAACGGCACATAATTTTTAAAAGAAAAGTGCCATTTACGGCTACGTTTTTGTGTTCTTTAATATTCTAAAATTAATGTTTCTGTTCTACCAATAGGAAACCGAAAAATTAAGAAAATGACAAAAAAAATTTACTTTTGGCGATGATAGATGGTAGCTGGCAAGAAAGAGTATGTGGCAATTCCGAGTAGCTAGCGAAGACCCAGGAAAATAGAAAACTAATACGGGAAAGTCTGTGCCATTCTGTAGCACCACTAGTTATATCATAATTTGACACATTACGAACATATTGGTCGTGAAACTATTATAACAATTGTAACATTAATGAACATCATGAAGCAGAAATGGAAAATGTAGATTACGGGATTTGGTCGGAGAATCTGAAGACATTAAAATAGTTTTCCGACGTTTCAGAATATTTTTATTCCATGCCCAGGGCTAAAGATAAAACAGAAAAATGTAAGAAAAATAACACTATTGTCTCTTCCACTGCGAGGTTGAGTAAACGCAGTCACTTCTGGACGGTCTAATGTAGTGTTTACATACAAAAGAAATGAATATATTTGCTTAGACAGAAAAATTAAGCCAGAAATAAAAAAGCAGTCGAAATGTATAAATTGAGGGTTTTTTTATTTCTCGCTTAATTTTTCTTTCTGAACAAATATGTTCATTTCGTTTGTAAATAATAAACAATTTACATGTTTCTGGAGTGTTTCTATGCTTCTATAATGCAAATGTTAGCCTAGAAATCAATTTTTCAAAACAACTTTTGAGTGCTTATTGCGGCTCAACCATTCGTACTATCCTCGTAGTTTATTAGACAAAATATGCTGAGAATTGTTTTAAGAGCTTATGTTCCCAATTTCGATGTTCCCCCCGGACATCCTGTATATGAATTAAATACATTGTTTTTCAGAATACTGATGTTCTGTTTCAGAAGATAGTCGTGAGTGTATCGTTGGTTTGAACGCTAATGCGATTTTTTAAATGTATAGAAAATACAAAAGTTACTTCTGTTGAAACTTGGAGGTTCCACCCTGCTGTGAACAAAAATCTGCATTTCTCCTGCGTCTATTTGAAGGGATTTCTTTTTAAGTAGCGGCCGACGAGGCTGCACTTGCTATACCTATAGTTATTGGTTATTCCTGTGTTGAACTTTCACTAGTTTTAAAATTCAACGACCCTGAATATTTTGCTTCTTGTTCCGGTACATGTGTGTAGATGGGTGTAGTGTCTGTTCGACTATAGCTTAGATCCCTCTGTGTGTGTGATAGCTGGCGTTTATTGCTCTTGAACTGATGGATAAAACTGATTTGGTTGTGAAAGTTGAAATCCATGAAGATTTTGTTGGGGAAACGTTCCTTTCAATTGGTGCAACGTATTAATTGCTGCTGCTGCAGTTGTTGCAAACTAGCTAGAAAGTGTTGCTGCTGTAGGTGTTGGAACATAGGTGACTATTCTTGCTTTTGCGGCTGTTGAAATGTCGATGGTTGCTGAAGAGATTGCATAGTCACCGTTTTGGATATTTCTACATTTATTTTATTTTCAGATGCCTATTCTGGGCACTGCAGTACATTTAGTGCAACAACGATAGCTTGCGCGCGTCGCGGGGAAATTATTTGTGTAGATACGATGTTTTACACGCTTTTAACAGTAGTTGCACAAGATCACATTGACACTAGAAAGTTTCAGAGCACTTCGGCGATCCCAGAGGCTTATCGTCATTCGAAACAACACACGACAACGATAGAAAGTACACCTGTGAATCGGTCAGAGACAAAGCAACAAACTACAATACTCGCAAACATGTAGATTTCATGATATTGCATCAGCGTCTTAAAATATTATACAAATATTTAGTGATGTTTCTTACAAGCAAAATTATTGACCATGGTAATAAATGTCAGAAAAGAAAGAATGATAGATGATTCATTTTCAACAGGAATGGAGGTCAAGAACCCACATTCTTCCCGTAGGTTTGGCATGTCTCTACTTTATTAAGGAAGTCAATTCAATGAATGAACGCATAAACTCGTTTGTAAAATTCACCAAAGTTATTGATGTTTTAATCGTCCCATCGACCATTTCAAATTCTTGAATAAATATGCTGGAATTTCAATTTGAAAATTCCCACAAATACGGTTGTAGATAATACGGGTAACAGACAGAATTTCTCTCTTTGTCAGATTTTTATTGCTGTCCCTACATTTATTGCCCCATTGCGTGTAACATGTTTCCAATCCCAACAGAATCGGTGAAACGTAAAATTGGATGCACAATCATTAAGCGTCCTTCAATTCTTCCATTAATGAGCGTAATTTGTTTCTGGAACGTTTATATGAAATGTCATTTTGGTAATTCTGCTATCAAATTGGTAGTTACGCTCAAATGAAGAAGAAGTAAATAACTACAAGCAATATACTCAATATTTTTAAACGATACTTCTTAGAGATGCATGCAGCAGAATAAATGACCCAGACTTATCTGGAACGGAACGCATGAAGGGGTATTTTTATTCTAAGAAAAAATGCAGTTCTACTTTCATTCGAGATCACTTCAGGTAGTGATTCAACAGAACAACCTCGTAGAGAGTAGACGCGTAGTGTTAAGAGAATGCCGTAGAATAGTTAGGCGAAGGAAAACATAAAAAAATAGTTGCGTGTGTTGTTAAAACAACACTATAGAATAGTTATGAAAAATTATACATGACAGAGTGTTTGGATGTCATATAGAATATTGTAATGCACTAGATTCGCTGTATTAGGGTTATGCATAAAGAATGATTGTGTCTCGTGTTACGAGTGTACCGTGCTAGGCAGAATATACAAGTCCCGTAAGGAAACGGTTGAGTGCACTGTTAAGAGAATAGGAAAGTCGGAGTTCATTAGATCTGTGTGTAATATAGTGACATGAGATGCTGTTCCTGACACCTGTTTCCGGATACGTCAAATGTTATTGTCATTGGATCCATATTCTTGTTAGGTTCATGTTTCTTATGCCTGGTGGAGGCTAAGATCCTCTCTAAGAGAATGAAGGAATCCAGCGCCTACCTACAGGTCGAATTGAGAGGAAAAGGCCCCTCCAGGAACTCCTTCCAGCGGGGCACCGCCAGCCAGGATACACTCGAAGTTCCTCACTGACTTTCAATATGTGTGGAAGTGTAGTGTGGTAGTGGGAATGTAGTTTCTCTCAATGTCTGCAAGTTGTTCCGCTGTGAATTTTTCACTGCTGAGTATGAATTATGTCTGTTCATCCGTCCATCCCTACCTGTTCCTCATCCGTCTGTTCATCCCTCGATCCGCCTGTCCATCCCCATTCGTCTGTCCGTCTCGTTACCCGTCTGTCTATCCTTCCATCCGTCTGTCCGTCTTTTCACACATCTGTCCATTCCTCCATCTATATTTTCATCCCTTCACCCGTCTGAACATCCTTCCATCTATAAATCCATTCTTTTACGCATCTGTCCATTCCCGCATCCCTCTAAATGCCTCGGCTGCCTCGGCTAAGAGTGATATTTCACCTTATGTGTCGGCCATCCGTTTCTTAATCCTTTCGGCCCATGGAGGTACGGAGCTGTTTACTCTGTTTGGCTGTCCCATCGGTGTTCTTGGTTGGTCCCAAAATTCTTTGAGATACAAGATATCCAGCTGCGTACACAACGCCCAAGATGGCGGTGTTTGTCCCTCGCTGGGACACGCGATCTCACGCTAACCTAAGCGTCGGCTGGCGGGTGTCCCACCTCCAGTCCCTTGCTCCAGCCGGGACAAGCTCTAAGCTCCCACATGAGAAACCCAATTTATGTAGTAGCGAAGTGCATAAGAGGGTAAGTGTGCTTGCGTGCATACGTGGAGAGGAAGGGAAAGGACAAGGAAGCGAAGATTGCGCGCAGCCCGTGACACCTTTGTTAAGGTATTGCTCCGGCATTTATTTGGTATTGATCTTAGCAACCAAGGTAAAATGCCGATGAGAGCGGCAAGCTGCTGGACAATTGTCTCCAAAATTGTTGAATTTGACCCAGTTACCTAGCCAGTAGCGAAAATTTTTCACTAACATAACTCGAATCCAAAAACCTCCCCAACATCGATGTTGAGAATACAACAATGTTCCCGCTGAGCTATTGCAGCTTATTAACTTCTACTTGTACTATCTTAATAATCATTAATATTTTCATAATTGCTTTAGCAAGTAAACCATGGGCTATCTCTAGTCCCGATACATTCCTATTAGCCCTCGTGAAATCAATTAACTACGACGTTTAGAAGTCGCTCTCCGAATGGAACGGAAGACGTGGGTGTGGCGCGTGTAAGCGACAGTTGGGTGGATGCGATCGCTTGCTTTCGGAACGCATAGCACTTTCCGCGAAACTAAAAGCCACTCACGCAATACGCTCACAAGCCCACGCTGACGTACACGCGCCATTGCTACCGTGCATTGTCCTTTGGCGCGCACCCAAACCACATCTCGGCACAGGCGAACGCCTTAATGCTCAGAACTGTATTAAAGAGCTTCAGTTTACCAAGAATATTCTCTGCATATAATATTGTAATATTCTGTTCTAAGTAAATATTCTAAAAACTTCCTGCGTATCTTTAACTTCAAATCTGTTGTCTCATCTTCAATTGTATTTTATCCTTTAACAACTGACGCGCGGTTCGCCGGCTTTGTACTTGTCTTTCTGATCTAAGCAATTTGGCACATGATCTTTCCATCGCTTCATGTACACTCCAAATGCAACGCGAGACGGGTTGCGTTTGGGATTTTTTCTTAAAAAAGGTAGGCTTTCTTTTTAATGATCTGACTTTCGCGTTTCAAAAAGGAAAGAACATCTCCAGTCCTTGGCCCGTTTAAAGTACTGATCAGGCATTCGTCTGGTACTGATGCGAGAAATCTCAGTACAGTATAAAATTTACTGTAAAAATAGAGAATCAAGACCAAATAAATTTTCTAGACGTAACCATTCATAAATTTAACAACAGGATCATCACATATTGATATCAAAAACCAAGCAATATGGGCATAATTTTAAGTTATGCATCAAAACATCCCTTATCTCAAAACGTGGGGTTATTTATAGTCTAGTAGACAGGGCTACTAAATTAGCAAATTTTAAATTTCATGAAAACATTTTAGACAAAGTTCCAAAATACTATTACAAAATAATTATCCTGCCACCTTTGCCAAAAGACAGATTAAAAAAAGGATGTCTAAATTAAGGAATGACATCATAAAAGACAAATAAACTATAGAAGGTCCGTATATTGTGCTGCCATATATTACCTCTCTTACCAACAGAATTTTTAGGAGTTTCAGAGACAATCAACTTAAATTTATGATGGGATACAAATGTACAAAAAATAATCAGATAGTTAAAAATGTTGAAGACAAATTGAACAGTTTGGATCAGGATAATATAGTATATCAAATTCCTTGCAAGGATTATCAACTTACATATATAGATCAAACAAAAAGAAATTTGAAAAAAGAATTAATGAGCCCAAAAACAATATTAAAGGACTTCCAAACAAACAAAACTCATTGACCAAACATAGAATTGAACTTCAAAATAATTTTGATTTTGAAAATGTACATATTATTGACCATGAATGTAGGATGTATCCTAGAATGATTTCAGAGAACTTACATATAAAAATAAATGACACAATGAACACAAAAGTTGAAAGTGGTAAAATTTCGAGTATTTATGACAATGCACTACATAAAATTAAAGGAAAAGTTAAATAATTTGGAACAAGGCACACAAAAAATTCCAACTTAGGTATATTTTGTTCCCCATTTGACTTCAAAATTTTAAATTAAAAAATTCAAATATCTATCACATGTCCCCTTCCCCATTCTTCTATTCAGTTTGGTCTCTGACACCATTTAGTGTGGTCATGCAACTTTGCATTTTTGACAAGATGTTGTTAATTATTAAAAATTACCAATGAATTCAAGAATAAATGGTTGAGGTGAGCTAATTTGTACCTGGTACACAAATATTAAATTTACTACAAATTGTATTATATTACTTGTAACTAAACATATAAGTATTTCTGTGTTTAGTGAGACTCCTGAAGAGGAAAAGTGCTCCTCGAACCGTCGAGAGAAATAAAATTACAAAGTTATAATAGATGGCCTTTTATTAACTCTCTGATCATCAAAAGATATGACTGTCTTAAAAAACTGGACAAAGAAATATAATTAAATCTCAGTACACTACCGATCACAGCAGACAACCGCTAGAATTATTCTCCAGACAGTGGTTCAATTTATTCCTACTGTGTAGCAGGTGTCAAAAATTCTCCCCTTCCGGGATTCAAACTCTAGAACCTTTTGAGGAGAGACTGTACTGCGTCTCTTAATAACCAGGTACTGCCATCTACCGTCAACCTTTGGTATCACGTCAACAGGAATCTTGCTTATAGTATATTTGAGGAAAGGAAAGTGGAAGAAACGAGGTTGAAATGTCGATTTCAAAGTATCAAAAAAAATGAACCGACAATGAGTTCATCTCGGGTACACTTTCTTATCAAGAATGTACATAATATTTTTCAAGAGGAAGTTTTTCAAATTCTTTTGCTACATAGTATTTGAAGGCTTTTTAACCCTTTGTAATTAATATAATCAGTAGATTTAGAATATTAGTTTCTCCAAGCCCTCAAAAGCGTTGGAGTGAATGAATGAATGTAAATTTTATTGGCTTTAAACATTTAGTTTACATTGCCATGTAATACACATATAACATTTACATTACTATTATTATTAAATTTCACGGTTTATACTTAAAATAAAATTAACAACACTTTGAAATGTACGTATATTATTTTTATCCTTAAAAGACAATAGAGGTACAATGGAATGAGGACTACAGCCAAATATTTTATTAATTTTACCTAACAGAAACTTTCTTTCAGAATCATGCAATTTGCAGTTCCAAAATATGTGTTCGATTGTATCTTTACCTTCACCTCAAACACAGTTTTTATCATTTATAATACTTTTCCTTGATAAACTACAATTTAGTGATGTATGATTACTTCTAATTCTGTTGATGGCTACAATGGCTTTCCTAGGTAATTTAAAATTAAAAAACCAAGGTTTACTACAAAAATTGTCAAAATAATTTTGAAAATAAAAACACCACTTATTTTTTCCCTCTTCAATAAGTAAGTCTTCAGTTTTCTTCCGAATCTTTATTAATCGGTGCTGCCACCTGCCGGCTACCGCTGGTATTACTAGCAGCGCAGGTGTCTTCCTGAGACAACTGGCTGAACTGGAGAGAGGAGAGGAAAGAAAAAAAGTTGAAATGTTCGTTTTATTTGCCATATTTATCCCAATATCTCTAACTCGTTAAACTGAATTCTTGTCCGGAATACTTCCTCGTTCCGGAGATTTACTTTCTCTCCGAAGTATTATTAACATTTTTTATTTGATAGCTTTCAATGGTATCTAAAAACTTTGCAATGTATTTTATTAGTAGTTACGTTATGATGAACACTGTAATAGGTTTTATTATAATAATAATAATGTCTTTATTGATATGGCGAGGCTCGGGCCATCAGGCCCGCTCTTCCGCCTAACCACAAATTGACAAATTGACATTTATTGACAAATGAAATCCAATTCGAGGGCAATCACTTTTTTTTGAGAGAGTAACATATTTTTATTTAAATAAATTGTAATCATTTATTCCATTTTACAACGTTTCGGCGATCAAGTATATCTGTATCTTCAGCTACAAATTGGCTGCTAAAATACCATATTTAAATACATCCATTATTTTATTTTATAAACTATGTTAAACGAATAATTTTAATGCAAAGGAATAAAACACACGATTAAGCGGAAGACATAGGGTGATTGGAAGGTTACCACTCTTTTCATTAGTTTAAATTATTGATAAATGAACTATTATCTGAATGTATATAAAGTTATTACAGCATTATTACATTATTTTCTTACTTATAAATTTAAAGATTGGTCTCTCCTGTTAGTCAAAAATATTCCCGGGAATGTTCTTTATAACTCGGTGCTGCCACCTGCCATCAACTGCTGGTATTGCGGCCGCCAGCAGGAGCCACGGTGTGTGTGAGGGGATGGTGGATGGGGGATGGGGGGGGCGATGCCGCGTGGGCGACAAGCCGCAGCCTCGTGGGCGGGCGCGATCGAAGGTGGCGCTCTGCAGCGGGAGCGCCCGAAGTTTGCCGAAGGCTACCGAGAGAGACTGTCTAGAAATTGGCTCGTTAGACAATAACGGTAAATTATATGTCCATTTCACATTTTATATTTTTGTTTAAAATCCCATTCATAACAATATTCTGTAAAAAAAATTTTATTTTTTAATTATTTTTTTTGTAATTTAGATATATTATTATTACTATTATTATTTTTGTAGCACTGAAGATGGCCGCAATGCGGCCGAAAAAGCTTTATGTAAGAATAAATAGTAACGATGGAGAGCCAACAACTCATATAGATTTCGAAGACAATAACGTTCGAATAAGTAGATTTACTATTTGATACACAACTTTGTAAACTGTGTTTAAGACGCATGATTAGGATAGGCATTTTTTATGTTATAATTAAAATACACGAATAGTCAAAGAGAACGGAATAAAGTTGATTGAGTATTCGTGTTGATATGCTTGTCAGAGAATGATTCATTTGTGATTTCTGACACGTCAATTGCCAAGATCATTAGTCGCATAAGAGTAATGCATATGTTTTCCTTGGAAGGTGGGGGTGATCTTCTCCCACTTGGATAGTGAGATCGGGCGCCGAGCTACACGTGGGTAAGCGGAGTTTTCCCCAACCAAGTATCTCCCGCCAGAGGAACACCACCCCAGCCGGGACAAACTCTAAGATTTCGTCATGCATAGTAATACTGCACATACAAGTGACAATGAATGTAAGTAAGGGATAAGAATAGGACAAGGAAGAGAAAGGAAATATTGCGAGCGGCCTGTGACCCGTTTGCGAGGGTACTGCTACAGCATTTTCCTGGTGTTGATCGAAGAAACCATGGAATATTACCGATCAGAACAGCTGGCCTCTAGAATGCTCCTCAAGACAGCGACTGAATTTGACCGTATGTAGCTAATGTCAAAAATCCTGCCACCCGCAGGACACGAAGCCTAGGACGTTCCGTTCAGAAGCACTGCAGTGATATCAGTTGATGCCCTGACCCATGTTTGCAGGCCAAAAGGAACGTGATAAAATATATTAGATTTTCGTGTTGATGTATTCGCGAGGGAACGGTAGAGAAAGTACGGCAAAATATCTACTGATCGATTCACGCATACGTTTAAGTGAAAACCAATGTTTGCGGGAAGCAGAAATGGTTCTTGCCCGGCAGATCTACAACGCAGCTATTAACTGGAGTAAATGGAAAAGAGAATTTTAATTGTAATAAATATGAATTTAATGAAGACGCAAAGTTTGAGGGAAAGAATGCAAACTTTAAGAATATTTTTTACTGATAAATAATTATTTAAAAGTATATGTGCACTAACAAGATAGGGTTACCATACGTCCTTTTTCTCGCGGACATGTCTTCTTTTTGAAGTAAGAAAAACTGGTGTATTTTACAAGAAAGGACGAAAGGATACTGCGCTTCTCCCAACTTTTTCGTGTCCTCACTTCATAACATGTTTTTTTATATAAATAAATGACATTTAACTTCAACTGTATCGCCTGACAACCACCAAAATCCATAAATCAATTATATCTACATTTACGTCCTTTTCTCCATGAAATGCGATAGTGCTGAATTTCCAACTTTCCAACAACCTTTCCAACTGCTCTGTGGTGTTATTTTTCGAGCAGGGTGCCGAAAAGAAAAGCCTTTTTAAAGATATACAAAAGTTGAAAGCAAAGCAAAGCAAAGCAATGCAAAGTTTTAATTGTTGGGGAAACTTGATCATCCACCAAATACTTCTGGTATAAAAGTGAAAAAGTCAGTAATGATAATGAAGAATGTCTTTTGAGTGATTGTGACAGTAAGGAATACGATTGAAGTATTTATTTTGTATTTAGTATTTTGTCTTGAAGAAAAATAAATTGCTATATTAAAACATTTTACATGAAGTGCCTCTTTTTCCATAAAGGAAGAATGGTAACCCTCCTACAAATAATCATTAAGGAAGCCAAAAATAACACCGAAGGAGAATTACTTTGAATGATCAAATTGCCTTAAGTACGTCTAAATCATAAAATTGCAACATTTTGCAAGGGTGTTAAGGGATATATATTTCTGATTTTATGACATAAAAAACGAAGTTGTTTAAAAATAAAGTACAATGTCCGACCAGAGACACACTTGAATTTCATCAAATGATATAAAATTATACGAACCAGAAACGGAAGTGGCGGCGTCAAACACAGTAGTGTTTCAATCGTACAGCATGTACTATTATAAACATTCCTAAAAAAATGAGCTTTGAGATTTGGCATTGGATTGAAGAGTTTGAGATAGAGTGACGAAAAAAGAGATGGACGCACAGGTATAAATGTTTCACCAATGTTTTTTCATCATCAGATCAAAACGAAGCATCTGAAGTACTGTTCTGTTTACTGCCACTATTGAAGCGTTCAAAAATTGAAATGGTTACAACAGTTCTGCATTCAAAGACAAAATTGTACGTAGAAAAATTAATTACAGAAATTGATTTCTTCAATATTTGCATACTTTTACATTCATCTTTGTTGCTCTCCTTTCCAACATTTTCATTCAAAAAGGGCAGCAAAATTCACATTTCAAATTATATTGTTTTCCTAATGAAGAAACTCTAATGACCATTCACCAATTCTTGACCAAAATCTTTAAGATGTCCTTTTGTGATTAAAGCTATAAAATATAGACTCATTAGGCATTCACGTACAGAAAGTGAACCTTTGTCGCACGAATCAAATATATCCAGGCGAGGCAACGGCAGGAGCTGCGTCTGCTTTTTAACGAGTATGCTAAAGACACGTTCTTATGAGTTGTCTACATTATTTTCCAGTACTCAAGCCTGAAAACTACTAGTTACGCTACTATTTTCCGTAGAACTGTACTGTTATATCGAAATACCAACAACAAAGAGAGGAACGAAAACAACTCTTAACGGCCTAACTTCGTTAAATCTGCATTGACCAGGGGAGGGTCATTTTATGACCACACATTTTAAACTCTCATAAAAATTGGAGTAATGTGAATACTAAATGAAGGCGTAGGACGAAATTTCACCTTAAATCTAACAAACTTTTACAGAGTGGATAAAACGTTGTACGATATTCATGTCGTAACATCTGATTAAAATCATCAATTAGTTAACAAACTCGGCCTAACGGCCTCGTTTGGCATTTTTTGCAATGTTGTACTGTATTCAGATTCTTTACGACACTTATATCGTAAATAACTATAACGCTCCCTTGGTACGGTACGTTATGAAAAAAAGGTTGTTCAATGCAGGGTTAAAGAGACATCCTTCGGCCGTCAGTTTATAACAATCGAAACTAATGAGTTGTAGGTTAAGATTGCGTATGAGTAGGGAAGACGGGGGCTGGTTGACATTGAAGTTACTATATCGGCCTCCTAGCTCCCATAAATCCTAGCTTTGCGTCACGTGACCTTCATAACTTAGTTCAGTTCTCAGTATAATCAATGGAACTACGGGGAACAAAGGTCTCAAATGTATTTTAGTGCTTAAAGAGTAATATTTTCGTATATCGCTCTCTAACACCTTCAACTTATGTATACGTAAAGTAATGTAAAGTTGGTACGCGCGCAGCTTGGCAGCGCTCGCTGTTGAGGCTCGCTAGGCAGTGGAAGCAGCCACTGTAACGCGAGGTTGAGCGAGTCACTGGCGGTGCCTTCGCCGGGAGAAACAAGAAGCCGCGGGCGATGGAGAAAGCTGGTTTTTAACACATCATTCTGTTTGTTTATAGCTTAAACCTACAAATTTGTCTTGCTCGGCTATATCAAATGTAATATTTAAAGTTATTTTTTGATATTAAAGATATTTTGAAGCTCTCTAAAACCTTAAACTTATGTATACGTAAAGCAATGTGAAGTTGGTGCGCGCGCAGGTTGGCAGCGCGCACTGTTGAGGCTCGCTAGGCAGTGGAAGCAGCCACTGTAACGCGAGGTTGAGCGAGTCACTGGCGGTGCCTTCGCCGGGAGAAACAAGAAGCCGCGGGCGATGGAGAAAGCTGGTTTTTAACACATCATTTTGTTTGTTTATAGCTTAAACCTACAAATTTCTCTTGCTCGGCTATATCAAATGTAATATTTAAAGTTATTTTTTGATATTAAAGATATTTTGAAGCTCTCTAAAACCTTAAACTTATGTATACGTAAAGCAATGTGAAGTTGGTGCGCGCGCAGGTTGGCAGCGCGCACTGTTGAGGCTCGCTAGGCAGTGGAAGCAGCCACTGTAACGCGAGGTTGAGCGAGTCACTGGCGGTGCCTTCGCCGGGAGAAACAAGAAGCCGCGGGCGATGGAGAAAGCTGGTTTTTAACACATCATTTTGTTTGTTTATAGCTTAAACCTACAAATTTCTCTTGCTCGGCTATATCAAATGTAATATTTAAAGTTATTTTTTGATATTAAAGATATTTTGAAGCTCTCTAAAACCTTAAACTTATGTATACGTAAAGCAATGTGAAGTTGGTGCGCGCGCAGCTTGGCAGCGCGCACTGTTGAGGCTCGCTAGGCAGTGGAAGCAGCCACTGTAACGCGAGGTTGAGCGAGTCACTGGCGGTGCCTTCGCCGGGAGAAACAAGAAGCCGCGGGCGATGGAGAAAGCTGGTTTTTAACACATCATTTTGTTTGTTTATAGCTTAAACCTACAAATTTCTCTTGCTCGGCTATATCAAATGTAATATTTAAAGTTATTTTTTGATATTAAAGATATTTTGAAGCTCTCTAAAACCTTAAACTTATGTATACGTAAAGCAATGTGAAGTTGGTGCGCGCGCAGGTTGGCAGCGCGCACTGTTGAGGCTCGCTAGGCAGTGGAAGCAGCCACTGTAACGCGAGGTTGAGCGAGTCACTGGCGGTGCCTTCGCCGGGAGAAACAAGAAGCCGCGGGCGATGGAGAAAGCTGGTTTTTAACACATCATTTTGTTTGTTTATAGCTTAAACCTACAAATTTCTCTTGCTCGGCTATATCAAATGTAATATTTAAAGTTATTTTTTGATATTAAAGATATTTTGAAGCTCTCTAAAACCTTAAACTTATGTATACGTAAAGCAATGTGAAGTTGGTACGCGCGCAGCTTGGCAGCGCTCGCTGTTGAGGCTCGCTAGGCAGTGGAAGCAGCCACTGTAACGCGAGGTTGAGCGAGTCACTGGCGGTGCCTTCGCCGGGAGAAACAAGAAGCCGCGGGCGATGGAGAAAGCTGGTTTTTAACACATCATTTTGTTTGTTTATAGCTTAAACCTACAAATTTCTCTTGCTCGGCTATATCAAATGTAATATTTAAAGTTATTTTTTGATATTAAAGATATTTTGAAGCTCTCTAAAACCTTAAACTTATGTATACGTAAAGCAATGTGAAGTTGGTGCGCGCGCAGGTTGGCAGCGCGCACTGTTGAGGCTCGCTAGGCAGTGGAAGCAGCCACTGTAACGCGAGGTTGAGCGAGTCACTGGCGGTGCCTTCGCCGGGAGAAACAAGAAGCCGCGGGCGATGGAGAAAGCTGGTTTTTAACACATCATTTTGTTTGTTTATAGCTTAAACCTACAAATTTCTCTTGCTCGGCTATATCAAATGTAATATTTAAAGTTATTTTTTGATATTAAAGATATTTTGAAGCTCTCTAAAACCTTAAACTTATGTATACGTAAAGCAATGTGAAGTTGGTACGCGCGCAGCTTGGCAGCGCTCGCTGTTGAGGCTCGCTAGGCTGTGGAAGCAGCCACTGTAACGCGAGGTTGAGCGAGTCACTGGCGGTGACTTCGCCGGGAGAAACAAGAAGCCGCGGGCGATGGAGAGAGCTGTCTGGTTTTGTGAGTGCGCTCCAAAGTGTACGTCGTTATTGTAATTCTGCCCACGCCGACTGTGCTTGCTAATTGGATATTCTATTTGGTCTTTGGTGACTTTAGCTAAGAGCAGGTAATTTTGATGACAACGACAGTGCTTTAATTGTTGTACATCTTCGGGATACATGGGACGAAGTATTGTTATCGGTACGAAGTAGGTCTCTGACTTGTATCAAATACGCAATAAATATTTGTTAATTGCTTATTTCGATGTGTATTTTTATGGACATAATTTAGCTAAGCTCTTTATTTTCGTGCGTCAGTTGTTTGATTTAGTTCTCTTGGCACATATACGACCATATGAAATGGAAACTCTCGTTTGAAGTTCGTTGGTGCTTTTCGATTGGAGTTGGGTTGATTGATGGGTGATTTCGGGCGCGTGAACAAAGTCATTTGTCTCGTAAGTATAGTGCATGTTTTATCGCGGGAAGTGGAAGTGATTCCTCCCCCGCTGGATATCGTGATCCCGTGCCGACCTTCACGTAACCTTGCAGGTTTGAAAAACACAAATTGATGAACTCAAAGTGTGAATCGCACCTTCCCTGTAAATGGCGCGAAACCAATCGAATGATTACCGATTCCGAGCGTGTCATTAGTCTTTTAAGTATAGTGCATGTTTTTATCGCGGGAAGTGGTGGTGATCTTTCCTCACTGGAAAGCGAGATCTGACGGCGGAGTTTTCCCCAACCAGATATCTCGCACATGAGGGGCACCGCCCAAGACAGGACTATCTCTAAGCTCCTTTCTGATCTCCCGGCGAATGTCGTAGTGCTTGTAAGTATGTTTAAGTAAGGGGTAAAGATAAAACAAGGAAAAGACATGAAAGATCGCGCGTCGACCGTATACCGTTTGTTAAGATACTGCTCCGGCATTCACCTGGTGTTGAACGAAGGAACTACGGAAAACTACCGACCACAGCACACGGTCACTATTATTTTCCTCCACACCGCGACAGAACTCGACCTAGCTATCTGGTTAGTGCCGAAAATCCTCGCACTCTCGGGACTCGAACTCTAGGACATGTCGGTTGGAGGCACTGCAGTGACATCGGTTGTTGCCATGAGCGACGTAACTCGATACGGGCGAAAATGTAATAACGAATACCTTAACAAACGGGTCACAGTCGGCGCGCCATCTTTCATGTCTCTTCCTTGTTCTATCTTGACCCCTATTTTTGACCCTTTTGATCCTTTTTTAAACATACACTTACAAGCCCTACATTATGACATTTGCCGGGAGACCAGACAGGAGCTTAGAGCTTGTCCCAGCTGGGGTGTTGCCCCGCTGGTGGGAGATATCTGGTTGGGGAAAACCCCGCAAGCCGACGGGTAGGTCGGCGGTAGATCTCGCTATCCAGTGAGGGAAGATCAACACCACTTCTTCCGATGACAACATGCACTACACTTACATGACTAATGACCTTAGCAGTTGACACATCCGGAATCAGTAACCACTCGATCAGTGTTGCGCCAGTTACGGTGAAGTGCTTCATCAAGCAGGTTTGAGATCTGCTGCTCCTTTCCGTATACAAGAATGATAAGGTACGAAATGCTTCGGGCAAAACGTGGGAACAAAATAAAACAGAAGCCTTGCAGACAGAATGTCAAAGAGGCAGTAAAACGAAAAAGGTAGAGAATGAGAGAGATGGCGAGAGATAGAGACCGAAAGATTTAAACGAGAAAAAACTGTGTTTCAGTAGTCGCCGCATGTAAGGCAGCTACTGATGCTTGTACATCGGCCGACATCACGAAAATAATTTGGAAAATTAAACAGTATAAAGTCAAACAAGTAAAAAAATAGTCCACTCATGTTTGCTTTCCCCCTTTCAGAATCTTCCTTAGTGAACGCCTATGACGTTTTGTGACAGAGTAAGAGGTAGACAGAAGGGGGGGGGGGCAAACTCAGAAAGAGACAACCGTAATGAGAGACACAAATGGAGGTAAACAGACTGATAGAGAAGGAAAGAGAGAGAGAAATAAGCATGCCAAATCCTAAGTACTACGCGTAGTAATAATACTAAAGTCCATATATCGGTCTTGAATGTGTGCACCTACAAAGATGTTTTCTGCTTTCTAGAATCACTTTTATTCAACACATTCGCATTTTTATGGCAAACAATGAGGCAGTTAGAGGCCCAAAGAGAATTCAAGAGAAGTGCAGAGAGTCAGAAACAATAAGAAATAGACAAAGAGAAAGAAAATATTTAATTGACTGGACGCCACGGATGACACTACTAAAGTCGATATGGGTCGATCGCCTCAGCCTTCATAATGTGAATTTACTCACGGTTGTTTTTCGGAATCTGCCTTTGTGAGGGATAACGACATTTTATGGCTCTGGTGAATTGAGAGAGGAAAAGAGAATGAAAGAGAGAGAGAGACAGTGAACCGGGGAAAGAATTAGATAAAGAAGAACAGAGAGAAAAAAAGAGAGAAAGAGAAAGCAAGCAAGGGAGAGCGAGAAAGAGAGCAAGATAGAGGGAGAGAGAAAGAGAGGTAGACAGAGAAAATGATGGGGAGAGGAATAACCTAGGAAAATCATCAATGCTAACACAATTGAAGTCCATATCGGTCTATCGCTACAGCCTTCATAATGAACATCACCTCTTAGTTGTTTTCCTCTTTCCAAATCTGCTTTCCCGATTGCTTAGAAATCATCCATAAATTATGTAACGCTAAAGGGGGAGGGGGGTCTGAGGAAGTGATACGCTGCGTTACATAAAGATAGGGAAGTGCGTTACAAGGGGGGAGGGATTATTGAAAATACTCGAAATATGCGTTACGTTCTTTATGGACGGTCCCTTAAGACGTTTTATAGAATTGAGATATTGAATGAACTCTAAGAGGTCTCCAGAAAAGCAAACAGGTGAGAGAGAGAGAGAGAGAGAGACTGGGAGTCGGGAAGGCAATGAGATACAGGGGAAGAGAGAGAGAGAGGTCAAAACATAGGGCAAGAGAAAAAGCAAGAGGGAGAGCAAGAGAGAAAGGGCGAGAGGGATCAAGAGACAACGAGAGGGATCAAAAGATAGAGAGAGAGTAACAGAGAGAGCAAGAGACAGCGAGACAGTATCAGAGAAAGAAAATGACAGGAAGAGCAATAAGCTAAGCAAATCATTAGTCATCACGGCTAACACAACTGAAGTACATATCGGCCTAACACTTCAGCCTTCATAATGTGCATCTCCTAGCTGTTATATCTCCGTCTCCAGAACCTGCTTCCGGGTGCTTTATCGGGTACTGGGAGGCTCAAATTCTTGCGACTGGGCTCCACTCTTCGCGTGCTCTTTGCAGGATGTCCTCGCAGCGAGATCATAGACTAACGATGTACATCTTTACTCCATGGGGAAACAGACAGAGACGTAGTCACGGGGAGAGATAATGAGAAATAGACTTAGAGAAAGAAACAGAACGAGAGAGAGAGCAAGATCGATCGAGAAAGAAAGAGAGAAAACAAAAGAGCAAAAGGTGGATCAAAAGAGGGCAAGAGAAAACAAGAGAGAAAGAGAGAGAGAGAGAGAGAGAGAGTTGCAGAGACAGAGAGAAACTGATAAGGGAAAAACAGGATAGGTAAATCATTAGTCATCAAGGATAACACAACTAAAGTCCAAGTCGGTCTATTTCAGCCTTCATTACGTGCTGTTTCCCGCTCTCCAGAACCCACCTTCCCGAACACTTCATGACGTACCGGGAAGAGCAGATTCTTGCCACTGGCTCCACTCTTTGTGTGCTCTTTGCAGGATATTCTCGCAGCGATACAGACAGAGAAGTAGTCACCAGGAGAGATAATGAGAAATAGAAAGCAAGAGAGAGCAAGAGAAACCAAGACAGCAAGAGAGAGTGATTGAGAGCAAGAGAATGCGACAGAGAGAGAGAGAGAGAGAGAGAGAGAGAATGATAGGGAGAGAAACAATCTACGCAAATCATTAGTCATCAAGGATATCACAACTGACGTCCATATCTATCACTTCAGCCTTCATTACGCGCATCTCCTCACGGCTGTTTCCCGCTCTCCAGAACCTGCCTTCCCGAGCACTTTATGACGTACCGGGAAGAGCAGATTCTTGCGACTGGGCTCCACGCTTCGCGTGCTCTTTGCAGGATTTCCTCGCAACGAGATCTCGGCGCGGCACGTGGAAGGTGTTATTTCACCGGGGAAATAAAACGCGGGCGGCGAGCGAGTGGAAAATATCCGATCGCATGTAGCTGCGCCGTTTGAGCAAACTGGCGCCACGCGAGGGAGCCAGGCGCGGGGGGGGGGGGGAACAGCAGAACGCTCCTTGCGATGCAGATTCTTCGAATCGCGCCAGCGATCTGCCTCGTAAGATTTGCTGGTGGCGTGTAGGTGATATACAGAATACACACGCTCAGAGGATGTTGCAATAATGTTTTTTATTTTCCTGTCTTACTACATACGAGGAGAAAATTGTAATCGTGCTCGGGAAATCGATGATTTTTCATCAGAAGTAGATAAACTTTGTTCCTGTATGTAGTACATTAATAACTCAATAAATAAGTCGCAAACATCAATTTCTTTGTACAGTGTTTAAATTAGGCGTGCTTATTTTACCAGCACAGAGCAACCCATCAATGCTTGTTGTAGAGGCTGCAGGTCATAACGGTGGGGGCCACAGTCAGATCGCGGTAGCCAACGCCAAATGGCGAGTATGCTGTAGAAGTGTACAGCTGTAGAACTGCGTGCGGTCATGCATTTTTTTGTGGCTAAAAGGACTGTCCGCAAAAGACGTGCGTAGCTAACTGTGCCCCTTGGATGGTGAGAAGTTTTTATTCTTCTGGATGGCAACTCTCGTCCGCACACAGTATGACAAATACAGGAGATGTTACGCACATTTCATTGAAAATGATTGGAATATCCACTCCACAGTCAAGACTAATCCGTCAGTGTCTGTCATCTGTTGGGGCCCGTAAAATCTCATTTGAGTGGCCTACGTTTTGAAAACGATGATGCCGTAACTGCAGAGGTTACATGTTGGATGCGTCAACAACTAAAATACTTCTTTGCGGCGGGCTTTTAAACACTTGTAAAGAGATGGAATAAATGCCTGAATGTAGTACAAGATGAATACGTATAAAAATGAAATGAATTTTAGAAAATTACATTTATTCTTATTGCCTCTACCCCGTTTCTGCGACTTATTTATTGATTCACCTACGGATATCACTTCTTCAAACACTTTGGGTAGACAATCCGTTGGATACGTTGATATTGAAAAATCGATTGAGTTAAGATATCTGCTTTTCCATTTGGTCATCTATCTGTCTGTCTGTCAGTCTGCCTGCCTGCTTGCCTGCAGTCAACGCTACCGCAACACCGCCCAGACGATATTCTCCAAAATTGATATTTCCCTATCGATCTGAACGAGTTGAAAGCCTTTAGATCTTCAAACTGATATTTGAATTCTGGAGATACATCAAGCATGAGCAACATTTTCGAAATTTTCTCAAAAATTGGCGCTACATTTTTCGGACAGCATGAAAGACTCTCAAAATAATTGAAAAGGAAAACTGCAAATGTTTCAAATTTTTAGCGTCTTTTTACAACTACAATATTGAAGTTCAATATTATTTTCTTAAATAAAATCTATTGTCCAAAGATAGATCTTGGCAACTTTTCAAAAATGTGACTAATTTTCGCTTAATTTTGCATAAAATATTGACCATTTTAAACAATTATTTTCTCAAAAACGGCACCAATTTTTAAATTTAAATTATCTTCTCGTATTTATAAAAAAACGATAAAAATGCCACTTCTTTAATTTTTAACGGTCTTCATAATTTCAAATATTGCAAACAATTAACTTTGCAAAATGCAATACTGATAAAGATCTCTCCTTAAATAAAATCTCTTCTAAAAATAAATCCTTAGAAAAGCAGTACATATTTTTACAATAAACTAGTAGTCTTCACGTAATTTTTGCTTGAGGTAAATGAAGTTTATAAATAGTCGAAAACCCTCTAAGTTTTTTCTTTAAATATTTTCACGTACAGGGCATAGAACACTTAAAACTGTATCAGGTCTCACTTTTGCTGAACTCTTGGGATTTTCGAAAATACCAGAATTTAGAAACTATGCGAGAAAATATTTCCTGTTGTAGGAACACTGAATTTGTTTATTTCGCTGTTTAACCTTTGGCTTTACATGCGTGATTTCCGTTCTGATTGGTTTCTGTGAACTTCATAGTTCAATACCGCTGAGTAATCCAATTGCCAAAAGACAAATTGAAAAGCTGGTATTGAAGTATTTCGAAGGTGAATGGATAATGGTATGTGGATTCGCGCTAAGAGCGTCATTATGAGAATCTTACAATAATTAATCATAATTTGGGACATTCGAATACAAATGAATGTATCCGATATGTTGGAATAATTTGGTATAATTCACCTTTACAAGTGAGAGAAACTGTCTTATACATTGAGGGCTAAAGGCGGTCAGAAGATAAGCCACATCCGCAGTGCACCCCCCGCTATTCCTAAATGTTAATATTTCGATTTTAAAGTAACTTCTTGTAACTGACCGAAGCCGTTCGTAAATACGTTAAAGATCGGTATAGTAAAATGATAACCGCACTTCGACCAAAATCATGATTGGCAGACAGCTGGCTGTGGTTGATGCCTTATTGTGTTACTGTTCCAAGTTCTTCATTTCAAATCTACAGACCACAAATGATTACGATAATTCTCTCGTAGTTTATATAACATGCAGCACCTTATGTGCAAACTGTAGCTCACATGGTATTTTCTTACAATACGTGAACTGTTGTTTACCAATAATTACACAATTTATGAGCCTAATCCATTTCTGTTTGAGATGTTGGACTCTTTACCGTTGACGTACGACGGTTCTGGTGGGAAGGAACAGAACCTACACTGCCCAGCACCATGTCCCAGTTCGCATTGGGGAGATAATTGAGAAAGGAAAATAGTGAGCGAGCATGTCCTAAACAACAAGACTCGAACTTGAATTTATTTCCCTATTCTACCTCAATATTATGAGTGTTATACTCCTAAGATCTTACAATGTGGAGAGAAAGAACGTAGGTTCTTGAAGATGGATTTTCGATACCAGGGAAGTTTCTCTGATGTTGTCACCTCCTAGATGAGAATTCTTAAAACCGGCTGCTGTGATTGATTTAGAATTTCCGTGGTTTCTTAGGAACTGTTCCAAGCGGATGGCCGAGCAATATCCTACGCAATCATTCTTTTCTATCCACTGTCCGAGATTCGATCTTCGGTAGTCACAGATGGTAAGGTAATGCTCTGGACACTATTGTGGCCTGCCCCGCATTCATATTTGTCCTATCTCCGCAAGTCAATCTGACCATTGCGAATTAGACGGAGTTCAATTAAACGTGTTAGAAAAGTACAGAGAAAGAAACGAAATGGTAGAAAGTGATAGTGACGGGTAGAGAGAGGAAGAAGGAGAATTAAAAGGAATAGAATGAGATGAAAGAAGAATGGGAGAATGCGGAAAAGAGAACGTGTAAGACAGCGAAGGAAAGAAAGCTAGAAGGGAGAGAGAGAGATGCAGAGGGAGAACAATGTATAGGGGGAGACACGGTTTGAGAGGGGAGTTAGAGAGAAGGAGACGGAAGAATTGAAGGAGATTGAAGATAGAGAAAGCCAGAAAGCGTAGGAGGGAGAGTAAGAGGGATAGTATGCGGAAGAGAGATAAAAAGGAGAAACGAGAGCAAAATGGAAGGAGCAAGTAGAGGAAGATGGATTGACAGCTGAGGAGGGTAAAGGAAGCGAGAGAGAGAGAGACAGAGAGAGAAAGAGAGAGAGAGAGGGAGAAAGACAAAGATATCGGGGAAGAGGAAGAGCGGGAGGAAGACTGAAGGGGAGAAAGGGGGATGAGAAAAGGAAGAAACACGAGGAAAAGAGAGGGAAAGCAAAGAAGAGGCAGGAAGAGGGAGAGGAAAGCAGGTAACAGAAGGGAAAGGGAAAGAAAGAAAGAAAGGAAGAGGGACAAAAAAGAGGGAAAAAGAGGAAATGCGAGGAAGATGGAGGAAGAGAGAGGGACGGCAAGGAAGAGGGAGCAAGAGAGATGGAGGGAAAAGAAAGAAAAGGGAAAGAAGGAATAGGAAACGCAGCAGAAGGTGGAAGATGGAGGTATGGAATATGGAGGAGAAATACAGAGGAAATATGAAATCTAGTTCATCTATATGTTAAACTCATCCCGCCGCTTCTCTCGATGCCAGCCCCAACGAAATCCGTCCCGCGACGCGCCGTCCTCACCGTCCCTCTCGCGATCAATCCCGCGCGTCCGCCAGGTGCCGCCGCCGCCGCCGCCGCCGCCTCTGGCTCCGCGAGCTGCTCCCTGATAGCGGCGTTCCCAGAAGCCCCGCCCCCTGCGCTGGCTGCGATCCAGCGCCGGGGCGGGAGAGCGCTCCCGCCGCGGAGTTTTACGAGGGGATTGTCGAATTAAGGGGCGGCGCACGGGCGACCCCGCGGCGAGTGCTCCGGAAGAGATCTGCTTTATTGGGGGCGGACTTCTCCCCCCTCCCCCGCGATTTCGCTTCCCTCGGACTCCCGCAGCCTCTCTTAGACAAGTCCTCGTTTGGAGCAAAGCGGAGAGGGTGTAAGAGAGAGACACACGGGGAGGAAGAAAGTAGGGAATAAAGGAAAAGAAAGATGAAAAAGGAGGGGGAAAAAGAGAGGGTAGGAAGAGAAGGGGATAGCGAGAGAGAACCTAAGGAGAATTTAACCTCTATTAGGTACTGTCAACTTACGAAAATGAAATATCATGCGAGACTAAATTTATTATTAAAGACTGTTTTTCTTGAGCAACTATAAAAGGTACTTCTCTCTTAACTATTTACAAGTATTTATTGAAATGCTCCGTTCACGTTTATAAGCAGCTGTTATTAATCTGTAAACGTAGTAAATGGTAAAGTGACTGGCACTGCCATGAACACATGAACTAAAAAGTTTCAATTCGCCGACCTTTTCTGAATACTGTTCTCTTTCTTCCGTCATTCATTCGCTTCTTTCTCTCGTCTGATTGTAACTCCTCCCTCTCTCTTCCGCTTTTCTCGACTCTCAGCTTGTATATGTCTCTTAAAAATGTATATTTTAAAATGGTTATTTACTTTTCTGTCTATACATTTTATGAACTTTGTCAGACTGTATTTGATCTTTTATCTTATAAACAGAAAATTGCTTTAGGACAACTGTTTACTACAATATATTACACTTGATACATACAAGTAATAGCAACGTTTCCGAAAATAATTATTTTCATTTTCAGACTTAAATGTCAAAACAAATAGATATAATATATTTATTATATTTATAAATAAAATATTGATGTAAAACAGTTATCCTAGAGAAATTTTCTGACTTTAAAACAAAAGATCATATACAGTCTGAGAAAATTAATGTTTATTTTTTAAATTTTTAATTAATGTTTAAAGTTTAATTTTAATTATTAAAATAAAAAAGATTACATTGTCTATGTCTCTCTCTGTGTGCAATTAAACACCTCTTCTCTGCATCTCTTAATGTAAACCTTCCTGTCAGCCTGTACTTCGTTTCCAGTTTCTCTCTGGATCTCTTTCAGTCCCTTTGCATCTCTCTCTTATATTTCATTTTATTTTCTCAAAACCACTTTTTTTTAATGTTACACATAGGTTTATTTCCTTCTTGATTACTACCTCGGATTTTATGATCCGAAATCGATGAGGTAAGGGAAACGCTCTGGTCTGTAGACGTGAGCACACTTGCACAGTGAACTCTCTTTAGCACTAACTCGCTCAATACGAATTTCGCCGTAATACTAACAAATAATGGTAACCGACAAGGAAATCGTAATACGGGTATACGAGTGTCCTCATATTTTAAAATTTGATTTTTTATGTCACGAACAACGATTATTTCGGTCACTGAGAATTTGCAATAAGGATTTACTCTATTTGTTGCAATTTAATACAAACTAAATTAGGTTGGTAAAATCATAGGGTCCTTTAATTATTGACTATCAATCCTTTTTCTTTCAAATTCTTTATTTCATCTCAGCGACGTTTCGTAGCAATGTTAGACCCATCTTCAGGAAAGTTACCAATATTATATTTAATATATTATTATAAATAATGAATTTTCATTACGGACACACCAACCTACCCTTAGACAATCATTACATTAATAAAGCAAACTAAATTATTTTCACCCCAGAATATTTAAGCGGTAACAATGCAACAAATAAATCCTATCACATTAATTTTATATGATTAATTTTTAGGTGAATTGTTTTTCAGCCTGATGTTACTTACTCCATGTACACCTAGAACAATTATAGAGAAAATAAATGATCTTTCCTCTAAAATGGTAAAATATGAAAATGAGTTTCATGAAGTTGTCATGAAGTCATGCGTTTTATGAAGTACTTTTCAGCAAAAGGGTGAATGTCAAAGTATGCTTGTAGCGATTTCACTGGAATGACTTTCCTATTTTGTCATGCAATGTTACGGTCGTCCAAGTTGCGTTGGAAGACCAAGCAATCGACTTTTCAAAGTGGCCGGACGCACCTCCAAATTGGACGTATGCATGGAAAGGTCACCGCTGCGTGCTGTTGTAATGCAAAATGATCGTGTACCAACGTCCTTTATGGTTTAAGCAATACTGAAATGGCGTGCACCGTAAAACATTCATTACCACGTATATTAGAGTTAAGGAGGAATGACTTCAAAGAATTATATTTCGGTTTCTACCTTCTGACGATATCAATAGGTTATTCTAAGAAATATTATATCAAAATTTGCGAGAAACTGCATGTTCTTCAAAAAGAGACGTAATTTGCCAGTACAATGTAAATAAGTACATATTTCTTAGAAACACTAAACTTCTTATAATTGACTTCTTAAAAAATTCACAGTAATGAAGAATGTGCTATATGTAATGTGGCAAAAGCCAACGTGACTAAAAAATAATGAACTACCTCGATTTCTGGAATGTTTCATCAGGGATGCAGTTTACAGCTTTTGTTAGTTTCTGTCATGTCAGTCGAATAGATACATGGAAAGCACAGGAAGTAAGTTGAAAACATATGCGAGTGGAATTATGAGTTTGTGAGAGGGGGGATAGAGAGAAAGAGAGAGGGAACAGGAGAAAATGTGTCCGTCTTAAACAATGTAGTTGAAGAACAGATGCAGGAACGGTTTGCAATATTCAAACTTTCAGAGGTTTTATTGAAAATTGGACCTGCGCCAGTTTTAAACAAGCTTTTGTCTCTATTAGAAGAAAAATAAAAGGGTATAATTTGCACTATTTTTGAGAAACTTTTGAAAATGTCCAAGTGCTGTCATGTATGTAAAGTAGATTAAAAATGGTTTAAAAAATTCGTTTCAAATTTACAGGAGCTCGGGTACGGTCATATTGATCGAGAAATTTTGGATAAAATCTTGTCGACGGTGTACACCATAGACCTTGGAATGAACATACTTTTTAAACAACCTAAGCTTTAAAATACTCTCTTAAATACACGAGAAACTAACAAACAGGCAACCCGCAACACATTGGATATTATCTCATAATTAAAATACCATATTTTCTTGTTTATATTATATTTTCTTGTTGATAAGTCCCTTTATTTCTAGAAATTGGTAATACAAATTTCGGGGACAAGTATGCGAAAATCTCGACAAGCAGCGTAATATTGTTTTCAAAAAGTACGAGAATTTTACTTTTTTCAAATAATCTTACAAATGGATTTTTATTTCCGGTAATTTTTTAATTTCCGTTACAGCATTTAAACAACATTATTGGAGCTAATAACTTACGAAGTATAAGGTGTGATCAAAGTTTTCCGAAATTTTCAGTAAGAAAACTGAATTGGAAATCTCCCACTCACGCAATGCTAACAAATGAGTTGAAAAAATAAATATAATTTCACGAAGAAGTGACTGACTGTACTTTAATTTCATAAATTCAGAGGACGCCGCTTATTGTTATCCTTCCGTGCCATAGATAATACAATAAATAAATAATAAAATTTAACCGACTGATAACAAAACGCGAAAAATTCTAATTAGAAGATTATAATTGAAAAATAAAAAAAATGTTTGTTTCTGATTTTGCATCTACTACTGGTTTCCCTTCAGGTTTCCATTATTGCCAATTTTGTAGTATAATGAATACATTAACGTCTGTTATATTTTGTATTTATTGTAATGTTTTTTGACGTTAATAAACAGACTTAGTATTTTTGAAACACTTTATTTATTGTTATACTATGATAACTTTTCGACCATATATGGGGTCTTTTTCAAAAAATTAAAAAAATATATCTTGAAAGTTATATTTACATGATGTAGATTCATCACTACAATAGTAACACACATCTAATAAAGCGATGCATTAAGAGGAATTGAACAACAGTAATGAAATACAAATTGTAACATATCTAGTGTCCAGGTTTGCTGGCATATTATAAATCAACAGCTAGCATTTTTATCATATTCGTCATTGGTATAAAAAACTAGTCAAGCAGCAAACTTCATCCGGTCAACTGGTATGACAAAAGTCTCCTTTTAAAAGTGGTTACAGGTTCTTGGAGTTTATATTCCTAGGTATTATACAGATCATTGATTAAAATTGGGCAAAGTACGTAGGAACTTTGATAAATTCGAATGGGAATTACCTATTTCTGAAATAATAATTCTAAAAGCAGTACCTTCCTTGTGTATTTTGGGGAGGGCATATGATTTCGAAATATTGGCTGAAGTTATGAAAAGTTTTTTTTGTGTGCTATAATTAGAAATGTAATGTTCAATTCTCCACTTGTTGATAAAAATTTAACTCTATATTTATTGAAACGAGTCGTGGATTGATTCTGCACAAAATTTGTGATAAAAAAATGGGGACAGGGATTCTTGCCCGGGAATGGGCCCCGGATCCGATCACATGCACAATGGAAACTTGTGGGTAACAATAACTTTTTATTACATAAACAATCGCTATACAAAATTGGCTGCCTTTGGTGCTCACAGGAGCATTTACTCTGTTCTTTCCCTGGGTTTAATTACATCCCATTTACAATTTCTCCGTTATCCTGGGGCTTCACTCCTTTATTATGATTTCAATATTTGGGGGGCCTCAACTCAAGATCACTGTTATCTACTGGTTAATTACTTTCCCTCCCAATCTTCCGGCCGCTTCTACTCACGATACTCCAGTCTGAATCACGCCGTTTCATGTGCGCCCGTCCGCTGTCGGGCCGACGCCTCGCGCCGCAGGAAGCCAGCGCGGGGAGGGGAGCCCCGCAGTGCCGTTCTTGTTACTTGTTCTATGCGTTGTCTTCTTACGTGTTTTGTCGCGCCACCTCGCCCTTCGGGTATGTCCGCTTCCTTCGGCTGTGCTCGGAAGGGCGGCCGACGCTCCGCCGCCGTCGGTCGCTTCCCACCCCACTCGTGGTCGCAGTGGTCTACTTCGAAACGTTACCAGAACGTTTCGACTGCATCGGTACTTCGTCCTCCCCACTACTGTTTTCTCGTTCTCTTACATCACAGTTTCTAGCTTTTATTGTAATTGTCATCGACTGTTCACCTTAATTGCACTTAATAATGTCGAATACTCGTATACATTGTTCCCTTCCTCTACACTGTTCTGCCCACTCCACGTGTTGATCATTCACCGCTTGTGATACTTCACCACTCTCTTGTACTCGTTTTGTCTCGTCTCACTTCTCAACTAACGCTTCCACTTTTGTCACACACTTTCTTGGTCACAACGCCTTTCCAGTTCTATTGCATGACGCTCACTTTCATTGTTCTCTCCGGTATATATTCCGTAATACCCCGCACGTCTGCACTCCATGGATCTCTCTCCGCCACTGTTCACACTCTTCCTCCCGCACGTGATTCGTGGCCTCCGGTTCCTCGCACCGAACCGATTCCGGCACCCGACTCCGTCGACGCGCCGGCCGCTGCCGCGCAGTTCAAACGCTCGATATTCATTGGAACACATTGTTATCGTATTAGTGATAACAATTCGTTTCATTATATTCAATATATTTATACATAATTTACATTCTGATAATTTCTCTATAAAGAATTTCTATGATCTCATTACAAAGATCCAAGACATTCATGATCCACCCAACCATTTAATGATATCTCTTGACGTCCAATCCCTGTTTATGAATCTCCATCATGTGAACATAACTTTCATTGTATTTTTTTTAGATTTTTTGAAAAAGGCTCCAAATAGGGTCAAAACGTCATTATTGTATGACAATAAATAAATTGTTATAAAAATACTGAGTCAGTTAATTAAAGTCAAGAAACCACTACAATCAATTTTGTAGTCATCATGTACTTGGAAATCGACTGTTCAAATGTTGCCTAACACCACGTCGCAATATTTCTAATACCAGCCTGATTTTCTACGTTTTTGGAGATCGAGATGTTCTTACCTATTATATGTCTTCTGTCTGTCCTGCATATGTAGTAATGTTTTCATTCACGTCCATCCATTTCCGAATTCGTTGTCCGTTGTATTCGCTGGTCGAGGCCACAGGATTGCTTCACATGAACAGCGAATAGCATTTGCCTAGTCGCGAGTCGCTACCCATCAAGGAACAAAACTGTTCCCAAATGAAATTTATTTCAAAATAATGATAAAAATTTAATTATGATGATAATACCCGATGTATTCTTAATATTATAATGACAGTCCAGATGGGTCATCACAAGAATGATAACCGTTGCCGAATAACAATAACCGTGACCACAATAAGACTCTATTGATATTAGTTGAAATGGTCTAAACTAGTCTGGCGCAAATTATAACAAGCAAAATACTGACCGTATAACTGTGTCTCCTGATATCGATCGTGAGTAACTCGAAACAGTAAATTTGTAGGGCTTCATAACCTGATTCTCAAAGACACTAACGTTATGTTTCTCACGCGTAAACTGTTTTTTGAGACTTTCTATTATATTTAGGGAGATTCGGGTCTTCTACATACCCCAGCATAATCAGTCATTTTTGAAACATATCGGATTGTTCGCACGGTTCTAAACATGGAAAGCTAGTAATATACCTCAAGACCTGTCAATCCTCAAACTCCGGGTGAGAAATATGAGGGAAAAATAAAATAATAATAATAACAACAATAATAATAATAGTAATAATAATAATAATAATAATAATAATAATAATGCATTTGTGTAAGAGCTTGGCTAAACTGCCAGGTCATTCAAACGACTGGGAAGTGTAAGATATTGCTGTATTTGGAACAGCCCACATATTTCGCTTAGTATTGTTGAGTCACGGACAATCCCTACATCTACTACTTAGAAAGCTGGTTGCAACCTGTAGTATACTTTATATTCAACCGATCCGTAACATCTTTAGTCGTGAAGAAGAAGAATAACCATAATTCAGAAAATCAAAATGTATTAACATTAAACAGTAATGTTTTAAATAATTCGCGTTTACGAAAATTTAATGAAATTTGAAATATTCGTGAGCGGGCAGACAACTGCCGCCCTCGGCTGCGCCTCTGCCCAGACGTGTGTGAGGCAGCTTTTCGTGAGGTAGCTTTTTGCGCGTGCGAGGCAGCTTCGAGACCCGTTCGTCGTTCCCCAGCTGCTCCCGAGATCGTGCGCCGGGGATTGCGACGTTAGAGTCCCTAGATGCAGAGAGTAGCGCAACCGCCGCCGTTTTATATCCTCTCAGCCGACAATCCCGTCAGGCACTTATCAGGAACTGAAGGGAAATTATAAAAATTGGAGACATTATGAAGATTTTCAAGAATATTAATATTGGTTGGGAGTAGATTCATGATTCTCAACATGCAGAATACGACACAGTTCCATTTCTCTAGACAATTGGATATAAAATGGCGGGATCGGTGGAACAATTGAATGCGCTACTCTCTATGTCTAGGGACTCCACGCGTCGTGTGAGAGAGCAAGGCCCCCGGGAGACCGGCGCGCAGTAAAGGCTCGAGCGCGTCTGCAGGCGGCCGCGACCGCGGCCCGCCCCATTGCTCGCACACGCCCCCCCTCTCCCCAGTATGGCTGTCGCCCTTCCCAAGGACGCTTGGTGAGACCGGGACGGCGACAACTGCTGGGATGCGACATCGATCCCAGTCGAAAAACATCGATGCTTTTGTCTATGACCTGGTGGTCCTCGGGTCCTAGTCGCGACAACGGCGTCGTTCGAGTTCATTCCTTGTCTGGGGGAAAATTCAAGCGGCCGGCTGCTCCGATCGGTAGTATTCCGTGGGTTCTACGATCAACACCAGACGAGTGTCGGAGCAATAAACTAACAAGCGAGCCGCGGATCGCGAGCAATCTTTCCTTCCCCTAGCTTGTTCTGTTCTCACAACTGATTGATTAATATTCCGGACACATCAGCTGCTAAATTATTAGTCCCATAAGTGTAGTGTATGCTCTCTCTCTCTCTCTCTCTCTCTCTCTCTCTCTCTCTCTTGGAATATGGTGGTGATCTTGCCCCGCTGGATGGCGAGATCCGGCACAGACTTACCGTCTGCTAGCGGGGTTTTCCCCAACCACGTATTTCCCACCAGTGAGGCACCGCCCCCATCAGGGACAAGCTCTAAGCTCCCGACCGGTCTTCCGGCATGTGTGGTAAGGCAGTGCACGAGTGTAAATGCGTGTAAGTAAGGATCGCGGGGAAAGATCCCCGCCACCTCACTTAAAGGATGCACTTGCACTCACAGGACTGATAACCTTAGGAACTGACGCGCCTGGAAACACAAATCAATGAATCGATACTTTTGTAGAAACATAGATGTTCTAAGCATCGATATAATAAAGCCGCTTTTTTTAACCTCTGCGATTTGTGGCAGATATTTTTACTTTCCCGTATACCTTCGTATTTACGGAGCAATATACGTAATACAAGCTGAATGTGGCGTCGCCGACGTTGTAAACTATTTTTAAAGTATCTTAATTTGTAGAAAATTGTATTCATACTTCATTTCGTTCATGCGTAACTTTGTACAAATGTGTTCTTACCGTATATGTCATTGGACTTACGAATGAATCGTAGTATCTGGTAATGTTGTGCTCGCCTTCAAAAATTCCCAACATCCAATGGCGTTGTATGTTACCTCCATATGGGATATGAAGTTGTAATATTGCAATTTAAAAATTATAATCGTTGTAAGAAATACTTTAAGTATTGTTGATGCGTATAGTTAACGTTTAGTCAAGTCACACTTTTCAACATTATTGCTAATATACATAATAATGCACAAAGATCACATGTAAGTTGTTCTTCTAGGTTATTCTCTGATCCTAACATAAGATCATTCTCAATTAGTTCGAAAATTCTTCCGTAAAATCATCTACAACATTAAATGTAGTTGTAAATGATTAAGTAAATTCTTTCCCGGATTTGCTTAACACTTCCATATTTTTTCCCATAATGTTTGAAAAGATTAAAACTCCTCAAACCCAGTCTAATTTGCGTTCACTTCCGCTTTTGCAACTGCTCTATTAATCGTTTCTTACGCGAATCTCAATAAACATTAAAAGACTACTGTTTTGTATGTTTATGTTAATAAGGTAATACTTAAGTTTAATATGTATACGTTATGGGTCACATTCATTTGAAAATCGGTATTTGTACACTTACGAACGTAAAAGTGAGAAGTCTAACATAGTTCATTCATTCTCTAACATTACTCAAAGTTTTGTTTTCTCCGCTTGAAATTCTTCAAATTTAATACGTTCCAAGGCAATACTGTTCGTAGATTTTGCAAATTATTTTTTTAAAATACGGTATTAAGACTACAGATATAATTTAAATTGAAATATCCCTTGTGCGTCACTTGTTCAAGTTAACTTGAACAAAATAATGGCGTATTGAGCGAAAAAAATGTCTCTGGATACTGAAGTTTAATCAACGCCATTTACATAGATTTATTTAGGTGGCAATGGTTTAATACCCGGCATACTCACGAATATGGCAGCACCAAAACACGCAAAAACACATTTTTGGAAATTTATTTTAATCTTCCGGCCAGACCCGAAAACAAATCATCAGTTCCCTTTCAGGAGACCCAATCGCGTCGAATGACACCTCGAATGTCTCGATTGGTGCACGGGAAGTAGTCTAACCGTGAGGCACGGAATATTTTCTCCAAGCACGCACACCAGGAGTTCAAATACTCTATAGGTATTGGTAAAAAATTCACCACTCAAATACTCTATAGGTATTGGTAAAGTTATGTAATGCTGGGCGAAAAAACGACGAGCTTTCGGCAGAAAAAATTCATTTCTGGTCACTGATAACCGAAAAGTGGATAAATCCAGTTGCTAAAATAATAAATTCCGCTAGCACGCGGTCTAGCCAGAATCCCTGTTTTGTGGGCCTTGATACCGAAAAACCAATTGAAAGCAAAACTGTCAGTGAAGAACACTAGCGCCTAAACCATTAGTACGATTTCTTCCAAAATAATAATTAATATTAATTATTTATATTTGCTGGTCAATCTGGTTCCTCTGGAGGGGCGGTGATTTTGAAAAATTGTGATTTTAAAAAACCTACAAAATTTAGGGGAACTTTGCATGAAGCCTCCCGGACATTTTCAAATTTTATCAATAATGGCTCCAATTTTTTTCATTAAATTTTTTGTAAGAATAGAGTAAACACACTTATTATGGTGGCATATAACCGACTTCCACGGTTAACTCTGAATGTTCCGTAATTGCAAAATTTTGAAATTTTTTCGGCGTGTTTCTACAACTACAAAATTGAAGATAGAGATTTTTCCTCCATTTAACATATGTTATCATAACATATGTGAGTTCTATCATTACGATCATGTACATATTTTTGAAAATTGTGGTAGTTTTCGCGCAATATTGCGTGCAATATTTGCAATGTTAAAAAATTACAAAAACAGATTTTCTGAAAAACGGCTCCAAATTTTTTCCTTAAACTATTGGTAGAGATACTGCTAAATGTGATCTATGAGAGCACATAAACGCCATATTGTTCCATTCGTTTGTTGGTTTAAAAATTTAAAAAAATAAAATTTTCTGACTTGTCACTCACGTCGTTAACGTTTACATTAGCGGAAATTTTTTCACATTATTGTATTTATGAGTTCATGTGCTTTAGATAATGTCCTATAAAGTTTCTCGGAAACTCAACCATTTTCTGTGAAACCTAGCTCATAATTCCGCGTTTTCAGAAACGCACAAACGCCATTTTCTCAAAACATGCTCCACATTTTTCCTTTCCCGTGTAGGTACGTATATACGGAGTAATAAGTAGTATAGGGAAAGTTATGTAATGCTGCGCGAAAAACGGCGAATTTTCGGCAGAAAAAAATTATTGCGGCGCCCTGATAAAGAAAAAGTGGATAAAACTACTTTCTAAATTAAGGAAAAATCCCCTAACACGTGGTGTAGCCAGAATCCCTGTTTTGTAAGTCCTTGATACCGAAAAATCCATTGAAAGCAAAACGTCCGTTTGTCCGTCCGCCCGTCCGTCTGTGAACACTACTAGCGCCTAAACCGTACGGACTATCTTTTTCAAATTGAAGAAACACCTGTCGATCTGGCTCGAGTCTAAGTTTTGAGATTTTGAAAAAGATTCTGTAAAATTTGGGGGTACTTTTCATAAAGCCCCCAGACATTTTCAAAATTTTTCTCAAAAACGGTTCCAAATTTTTCATTAAATTTCTTGTAAAACATAAGGAAAATACACTTATTACGGTGGTATAAGTTCCGATTTTCGCGGTTAACTCCAAATTTTCAAAAATTGCGTTCCTCAATATTGCGTGCAATATGTGCAATTTTTAAAAAAAGGACAAAAACTAGATTTTCTCAAAAAAGGCTCCAGGTTTTTTCTTTAAACTTTTGCTAAGGATGATGCCTAATGTACTCTATGAGATGGTATAAACGCCATATTGCTCTATTCTTTTTTTTTCAAAAATTACAAAAATGTAATTTTTTTGGCTGGTCTCCCACGTCGTTAATATTTATGGCGATTTGTTCTCATTATTATATTTACGAGTACACGTGCCTTAAAGAATATTTTGTGAAAACTAGCTGAAAATTCCGCATTTTCAGAAACGACCAAACGCCATTTTCTCACAAATGGCTCAATTTTTTTTCAACCTTTTTGAAACGGATAGTGCTAATTGCAGTCTTCAATATGACGTAATGTTCATTTTACTTTCCCGTATACGTACGTATACACGGAGTGATATACGTAGTATAGGGAAAGTTATGTAATGCTCCGCGAAAAAATGGCCAATTTTCGACGGAAAAAATTAATTGCCGGGCCGTGAAAACGAATAAGTGGATAAAACCAGTTGCTATATTAAGAAACAAAATCCTCTATCTCGTGGTGTGGTCAAAATCCATGATTTGTTGCTTCTTTATACTTAAAAATCGATTGACGGCATTCCGTCCGTCTGTCCGTCTGTGGTCAACACTAGCGCCTAAACCGTTCGGTCGATTTTCTTCAAAATTGATATTCCCCAGTCGACCTGATTTTAGTCAAAGCTTTGTGATTTTGAAAAAGATTATTTAAAATTTGGGGGTACTTTATATGAAGCCCCCCGGGGATTTTCAACATTTTCTCAAAAACGGCTCCAAATTTTTTCTTTATATTTCTTGTATGAATAGAGTAAAATACACTTTTTAACATGGCATAGGTCCGATTTTCACGTACAGCTCTGAATTTTCGAAAATTGTGAAAGTTTCAATTTTTTTCGGCGTCTTTCTCCAACTACAAAATTGAAGATAGAGATTTTTTCTTCAAATAAAATTTGTTCTGCATATTGAGTTCTTTAATAAAGGTCATGTAAATGTTTTTCACAATTTTGGTAGTTTTCGTGCAATATTGCGTGCAATATGTGCAATTTTAAAAAATTACAAAAACAAAATTTTCTCAAAAACGGCTCCAAATTTTTTCTTTAAACTTTTGGTAGGGATAGTGGTAAATGTACTCTATCAATGACATAAAAGCCATTTTGGTCTATCGGTTGGTTTTTTCAAAAATTACCAAAATGTAAATGTTTTTACTTGTCTCTCACGTCGTTAATATTTACATTATCGGCGATTTTTTTACATTATTATATTTACGAGTATATATGCTTTAAATAATGTCAAGTAAAGTTTCTCGAAAACACTACCGTTTTCTGTGAAAAGTAGCTCAATGTTCAGCATTTTCAGAAATGCTCAAACGTCATTTTCTCGTATATGGCTGCAATTTTTTTCTTGAAACTTTTGTAACGGATAGTGCTAATTACACTCATTAGTGTAGCGTGAAGTTTATTTTGAGTTTTTTTGTTTTTTTTCAAAAATTATATAAATGTTAATTTTTTGAAAGATCTCTCACATCTTTAATATGCACATTATCCGCAATTTCTAAAGATGATTATATTTGTGAGTGAAAGTGCTTCAAATAACTTCAAATAAAGTAGATTCGTAGGCTTCCGCGGCCGGAGTCATTATATTCTTGGCTGTCCGGGATGAGCCGCGTCTCAGTCGGTTTTACTGACGTTTCGGCCATCTTGCTGTGGCCTTCTTCAGAGCTATACTGCTGCCGAGAGGCTAGCGTGTCGCATAGATATATGACGGGGTGCAGGAGCTGATAGGTCGCAGCGGCGACCAATGGGAGGAGGGCAGGTGGCCCGCGATTGGCGGGGAGGGAAAGGAGCGATACTGGGAGACCTGATAATGTGGGGGGAGGGAGGGTGGTTGGAAAGGGAAGAGGATAGAAAAATGAACAGGATAGACATCTGGAAATTGCAACTGCGTGGTCGGAGACGGGAGAAAAGGCCGAAAGAAACCGGGCGAATAAGCAGCCACGTCATTGGTCGACCGCGGGGGTGTGTCTCCGTAGGGCGCGACCGTATTGGCGGGGAGCGCCGACCCGCCTCCAGGTGTTGCTAAGGCGGAGCCCATCATCTCTGTTGAGGTTTTCGGGCCTCCTGGAGATTTCCAAAGCCTCTTTGATGACACGAGGCCACCACCGGTCTTCAATAGATAGAGTGCGAGTCTCGTGGTAATTGACGAGGTGACCGGTTTCGGCGGCATGTTGGGCTAAGGCCGATTTGTGGATGTTATGTAGCCGGTCATGTCGCATGTGTTCCCGCATCCGCTCTTCTACCGTGCGCCCGGTTTGGCCTATGTAGACAAGCCCATAACTGCATGGGATTTCATATACGCCGGCGTCTTGAAGTGGGTCCGGGCGGTCCTTCACCTGGACCAGGCTCCCTCCGATTTTATTGCGCGCATGAAAAACGGGGCGGATATCAGCCCTGCGCAGCAGTCTACCAATCTTGTCCGTGACCCCTTTGATATAGGGTAACCCGGCTGTCTGCATTTTTAGTAGTGCTAAAACGCCATTTTCTCTTAAACGGCACATAATTTTTAAAAGAAAATTGCCATTTACGGCTAGGTTTTTGTGTTCTTTAATATTCTAAAATTAATGTTTCTGTTCTACCAATAGGAAACCGAAAAATTAAGAAAATGACAAAAAAATGTACTTTTGGCGATGATAGATGGTAGCTGGCAAGAAAGAGTATGTGGCAATTCCGAATAGCTAGCGAAGACCCAGGAAAATAGAAAACTAATACGGGAAAGTCTGTGCCATTCTGTAGCACCACTAGTGTTTTTGGTTTTTCAAAAATTGCACAAATATAATTTTTTCAAAAATCTCTCGCATCTTTATTATGCACATTACCAGCAATTTGTAAACGTTATTACATTTGATAGTTTAAGTGCTTTGAATGACTTTAAATGCAGTTTTTTGAAAACTCAGAAATGTTCTGAAAAAAGAGCTTCGAATTTCGCATTGGCGCGTAAACGCCATTTTTTTAAAAACAGCTACAAATTTTTAAAAGGAAATTGCCTCTTAGGACGAGGGTTTTTTTGTTTTTTAATATTCTAAAATTTATATTTCCTTTCTATAATTAAGAAACTGAAAAATTAAGAAAATGTCAAAAACATGTTTTTGAGCGGCGATAGATAGCCGCTTGCAAGAGTACGTACCAATTTCAAATAGGTAACCCAGACCCAAGGTAATAGAAAGCTAAATTGGGAAAGTCTGTGCCATTCTCTAGCACTAATTTTACTTCTCTCTCAAGTCGTTAATATTTACATTGCCGGCAATTAGTTCACATGAATATATTCGTGAGTACATGGGCTTTAAATAATTTTAAATTTGTTAACTCTATCGATTTGTGAGTGTCTGTGCTTGAAATGACTTTCAACTAAATTTTTCGAACACTCAAAAATTTGCTGTGAAAAAGTTTCAAATTTCACTTTTTCTGAAAAGCTTAGATGGCATTTTCTGAAAAATGGCACTGAATTTTCCAATGAAAATTATCATTTAAGACAAGGTCTTACTCTCCTTTAATATTCTTAAAGAAATACTTCGGTTTTACTATTAAGAAGCCGAAAAATTGAATTTTGTTTTAAAAAACATACTTTAAGTAGCGAAAGATGGCAGGTGGCAAGAGTATATGGCAAGCTCGAAGAGCTAGCCGAGACCAAAGAAAATAGATAACTAATAAGAGGAAGTCTATGCCATTTGTAGCACCACCAGTTCCAAATATGTTGACTCACTATTTTTCGCAAGATTTGTTTCCGGGAATAGAATGTAACCTTTGTAATATACCCAATCAAATTCTCACACTTTTTGAATATCGACTGGAACTGAGAGCTTACGTTAATATAAATGGATAGGGATCACCCTCCGTAATACATTGAATGTAAAAAAGGAATATAATGAAAACCTGGAATTTCGTAGCTTCCCATATGAATTTCCATTATCGTGTTCCTCTGACTTTTAACTAGGACACACAAATGCGTTTAAATGTGTTTATTCCTGTGGCTTATTTTTATTTATCTCCGTATCTAGTCATTATGTTACCGACCTGCCATTTTAGAGCTAATTGTATAATATTTAAAATAATTCGTGATTGCAATATACTGTTCAATTTTTCAACGTTAACTTTTAATTGAACATCAAAGGATATGGATAAAATATTCGTGATAGCGTTAAATATATGGAGTTAAGTTTTATTTATATCTCTGCAGTATGTGGTGTTATCACTCAATCTGATGAAAATGACGATTATCTCATTTAAAATCGTTCTGTATTCACTCTAAAAATCTTTAAAAACTCTTTACAGAATAACATTATTAGAGAATAATGTTTCAATGCGAAATGTTGAATGCATTCACAATTTCCATGTATAAATATTTTTATAATATTAGGAATCTATGTTTTAATCCGAAATTACGTGTGAAAATGGCTTTAATGAAAATTAATATTCTCTACAGCAGGAAAATAAATGTATGTTGCTAAACCGAGTAACACGGCGAATACAATTTCATTACACGCTACAGTTTCCAATACAGAACATTACGTATGCCATTAAATGGACAATTTAACAATCGTACAGTTTAACAACGTACAGTTTAACCACTTGCCATTCACGAATTTTACCTATTTCAAGTGAGTGAAATTTCTTAATCGATGTCGATTAAAATCTTTCCAGATAAATGTCTATGATAGAGATTGTATCATGCAACAAGAAATACCATTCTAAGACTATTCTAAATCATATCATTGACATCCTCTTATTAAATTATTGTAACTTCTGTCAATCTGTTGTCTTATTAACATAAATTCAAAACGTGCAAGTTTCATGGTTTTATAATCGAAGTCCACACATGGTGAAAAAATGTGAAGATAAACGAATTCAGAAAAATACGACACTATTATTGAAGATGAGATAATTTTCTAGTTGTCACTGCGAGCCATATCGATTGGATGAAAATTGCAATGATCTCACATTGGCGGACGGTCGTTTCTCAGAACCTAAATCCTCGGAGAATCCGTTCAGAGTAATGGCAAGTGATATCCGAGGTTCTAATCCAGGTGAGAATTATCTCCTCGACATTGGCCTTCTGAGCTCCTAACCCCTCGGGCAAAGGTTTATCGCCTACGCCCAGCGAATGGGCAAAGCGTCCTATCAGGTTACAGAAGTCTCCAGCATGTTCCAGTCGAGAAGTGAGTGCAATGGTGGCTGCCAACTGAGAAATCCTCGATTTTTTAACGAGCGAATACATCAACGTTGTAAGTAAACTATAACTGGCGAAAACTTAATTTTTCAAGAACGCACCATACCGCGCCATCGTGTATTTGTTTAATCCAAACTTCTAGCGTGAATATTATCCGTAACCTAACTTCTTTGATGTTAATGATCTCGGGTCATTATTGTAGCGTAAATAATCATTTAACACAATACATCTTTGTAGCGTTCAGAAAAAAATTAACGTACCTGATTATTTACAAATATAAACAGGACTAGGAATGCAGTGATAAACATTTTCATCAAAAGTATAGTTATCAGCTTGTTCTCTGGAATATGAGGTACGGAAAAGCCCTGTTACTCAGGACGTATGCTAGTTATGACAGGGAGGTGTAGTGTCCGCCAGTGCGAAGAAAGCCCACCAGGGCGAAGTTGAAGCACGCCCCATCGCCACACCTTGAGCGACCGGGCGACAGAGAAGACCTGGGGAGTGTGGAGGACGAGGATTTAGTCTGAAATTGATTTTCTGGTTTTCACAACTTATGCGTTATACAATGTTAATAGTCAGCACAATTTGTTAATGGGAAAACTGCTTTGTCCACTGAGAAAACAAAACACACTGCAACGTACATGACAATGTCAGCAGTAGTAAAATAGTTGGTAAATACTTCAAGTAACTTTCGTATACATTTTATGACGTCGTTAACAAGCAACAATTGTTGAGAAGAAGATATTAAATAAAACATGAGTATTTATGTCAACATTGCGTAGTGCTACGGCAGTTTAGAGTTATATTTTTCCCGTCATGTTTCATAACCCACCACAAAATTTACCGCTTTCTCAGCAACTTTAATGCTTTAGACATTTTAATATCCGTAAAGCCATCTCTTGCGTTACAATGCCAGTTTACGGTGGAATCGTAAAGACCTTTATTGAACGCTTCGTATGGCTAGATTTTGTTGATGCGATACTTTCTCGTCATTTATGCCCTCGAGGTGTTTTGGTTCCGGAGAGTACATGCAAGCTTTAGGCTAACCGCGACTTTGATTTCAGAACTATGAATATGTAAAAATACTAGACAAGATCAGAAAAACGTACAGCAATAATAAGGATTTGGTTGCACAAGTGAAACACAACCAAAAAATATTTATGTCCCGTTAATTCATGCATAATATTCAAGATAATTACTCCTGCAGGAAAATTGCTCACTCTCGTCGAAGAAAATACGGATTTTTGTAAAATAAATACCTTATTTTCATCGTCCACCCAAAAGAAAAAGAAAATGCAAAACCGTTTTAGAAAGACTTTTAAATGAGCCACATACCCTGTAGTGGAATGACCGGGTTCATGTGGGCTATATTCGAGTCGGTTGTAATATTAAGAGGAATACGTCAGCAGCGAATCTAGAATTAGGATGGGAAAAATAAGGAAAGAGGGCAGCACAATAAAACAATACATGCATAGGTGCGACATGCAGTCTTTATATGTAATACATACATTGCGTGCTGGCTTGGACGGCCAAGATTACTAAAGCGTTAGCTTGATCCAAATTCCATTTAGGCATGGATGTTTACCTTTGTATTGGGGCATATTAAACCGATACATTTCGGTGGAAAGAAAAGTCGGTGGTTACCACAGCATACACTAATGGCGTTCTTCCGGAAACCTCTGAAAGTAACTTACTTTAAAGAAAAACCTTACATGGAACTTCAAAAACAATAATTTATTATGACCTCAAAAGCAAAACAAAATGAAACCACCACAATACAAAAAACTCAGAAATTATTAAAATCCTAATTTACAAATAACTTACCTATTCTACCTACTCTAACATAATAGTATTTTAATTATCTAAACCTAACAATTAATAAATATTAAATGCCACTTAACGTTTGTGCACACATTTGAACGATTTTATAAAAGAAATTGACATTGCCATATTACTTACAGGTATCGTCTTGAATACTCGACGACATAGTATTGTCCTTCATATTTTATGTATTAACTCCACTTCAATCCTTCCATTAATTGATTATAAAATCATCTCCCCTCCGGACGCGTATCAACAACGCGCATACGTGTGGATGAACTGACAATGACTCTGATATACAGCGTCACAGGAACTTAGGTTACACACTCACAATGTCTGTCATTGCAAAATCTGAGCGAAGAAATGAAATAGGCTACTCAGGAATTCTGTGGAGAAAACTTTTTGCATTTCGTAAAAATTATTTTATGCATGTACAATTAAATTGATATTTAAATCGATGAAATCAACGAAAAATGCTTTAGAAATGACGGGATAAGGCATATAATGACTTCTTAGTATTAGTCAAATCAATGAAAAATGAAAAAAAACGTATGAAAATGGGGTATTTCCTTTTGTAATAACATAAAATGAATGTCTACACTAAAAGGCATTGTTCTAAAGTGAAAAGAAACTAGTGGTGCTACAACAGCACTTACTTTCCCGTATTAGAGGAAACGGCTATATAGTACTGAAATATTGCACTTTGTGCGCTACTAACATCTTAGCTTATAACTCACTGTTTCCATCGTAGTGTTGTCAGAACTGTGTGAATTCTACAACTGCACAAAATTTAATACAAACGTTTTGTAAACCTGTATTGGAAAAAGAAGCCTGATAACCTGGACAATATACTAGAAATGCATTCCATAGGGCCATGATTAGAGAAGAGTATTTTAAAACCATGCAACAAATTCTCTACTCACTACAAATGCTACAGCATTTGCTGCGAAAACTGAATATTTTCATGCAAATATCAACATAAATTAGACAATTATAACTCCTTTTCATACAGCTCCTTCAGGTCACAACAATGATACGTAATTCACAGAAATTCGCGAGCGCAAAGTGAATTCCATTGTTGCAGACCCTGCATTGTCGATATTCTGAGAGCTATTAATTCTTTTTACTTAATTCAAATATTTCAAAATAAACTATTTATAAAATATTAATGTGTAAGTGTATAACAAAAGTTCTAATGTAAGAAACGAAGAAAGAAATAATATACAAAATTGCCCATTCTAATTTATGACGCACCCAGCTGTCCGAAGCGCTGTAAATTTACAGCCGGCTATTATGTTTGAAACAAAATTATAGAAAAGCTACTCGTATTTTGAAAAAATTAAGCATGACCTTATTTGAAGATGTGGTTTTGATAAATACATGTAATTCAGAAACAAATGTATTTTAAAATTTTAGTTGTGAGAATACGACGAAAGCGAAGCGCAGTCAATTCCGAGCGGACTTTCGTTTGTCAGGAAATTATAGAAAAAACAACTCATATTTTCAAAAAATTCAACACGACCTTATTTGAATGGCACAGACTTTCCCGTATTAGTTTTCTATTTTCCTGGGTCTTCGCTAGCTATTCGGAATTGCCATATACTCTTTCTTGCCAGCTACCATCTATCATCGCCAAAAGTACATATTTTTTGTCATTTTCTTAATTTTTCGGTTTCCTATTGGTAGAACAGAAACATTAATTTTAGAATATTAAAGAACACAAAACCTAGCCGTAAATGGCAATTTTCTTTTAAAACTTATGTGCCGTTTAAGAGAAAATGGCGTTTTAGCGCTACTAAAAATGCTAAATTTGAAGCTCATTTTCACAGAAAATTTTTGAGTTTTCAAAATACTTTATTTGAAGTTATTTGAAGCACTTACACTCACAAATATAATCATCTTTACAAATTGCGGATAATGTGCATATTAAAGATGTGAGAGATCTTTCAAAAAATTTACATTTATATACATTTTGAAAAAAACAAAAAAAAACTCAAAATAAACTTCACGCTATACTAATGAGTGTAATTAGCACTATCCGTTACAGAAGTTTCAAGAAAAAATTGCAGCCATATACGAGAAAATGACGTTTGAGCATTTCTGAAAATGCTGAAC
This sequence comes from Acheta domesticus, assembly GCA_031308135.1. NCBI lineage: Eukaryota > Metazoa > Arthropoda > Insecta > Orthoptera > Gryllidae > Acheta > Acheta domesticus. The sequence continues at coordinate 59,330,349 of JAHLJT010002630.1, forward strand.
ATTGAGCTACTTTTCACAGAAAACGGTAGTGTTTTCGAGAAACTTTACTTGACATTATTTAAAGCATATATACTCTTAAATATAATAATGTAAAAAAATCGCCGATAATGTAAATATTAACGACGTGAGAGACAAGTAAAAACATTTACATTTTGGTAATTTTTGAAAAAAACCAACCGATAGACCAAAATGGCTTTTATGTCATTGATAGAGTACATTTACCACTATCCCTACCAAAAGTTTAAAGAAAAATTTGGAGCCGTTTTTGAGAAAATTTTGTTTTTGTAATTTTTTAAAATTGCACATATTGCACGCAATATTGCACGAAAACTACCAAAATTGTGAAAAACATTTACATAACCTTTATTAAAGAACTCAATATGCAGAACAAATTTTATTTGAAGAAAAAATCTCTATCTTCAATTTTGTAGTTGGAGAAAGACGCCGAAAAAAATTGAAACTTTCACAATTTTCGAAAATTCAGAGCTGTACGTGAAAATCAGACCTATGCCATGTTAAAAAGTGTATTTTACTCTATTCATACAAGAAATTTAAAGAAAAAATTTGGAGCCGTTTTTGAGAAAATGTTGAAAATCCCCGGGGGATTTTCATATAAAGTACCCCCAAATTTTAAATAATCTTTTTCAAAATCACAAAGCTTCGACTAGAATCAGATCGACTGGGGAATATCAATTTTGAAGAAAATCGACCGAACGGTTTAGGCGCTAGCGTTGACCACAGACGGACAGACGGACAGACGGACGGACAGACGGACAGACGGACGGAATGCCGTCAATCGATTTTTAAGTATAAAGAAGCAACAAATCATGGATTTTGACCACACCACGAGATAGAGGCTTTTTTTTTCTTAATTTAGCAACTGGTTTTATCCACTTATTCGTTTTCACGGCCCGGCAATTAATTTTTTTCCGCCGAAAATTGGCCATTTTTTCGCGCAGCATTACATAACTTTCCCTATACTACGTATATCACTCCGTGTATACGTACGTATACGGGAAAGTAAAAAAGACATTTCACTGAAATCTGCTCCCTAATTATTACATTAATGCATTGTAATAATACGCACAGTGACACAAGTAATAAAATGGAACACAAATTGCAAATATTGTTAATATGCTTGATGACATAATGAATGCAATTAACTGAATGAAAAATAAAATATTTAAGCGATCATATACTGCGATGCATTTTAAGATTATTGCAATACAAATAATTGGAAACAAAGAGGAGTCTTTTAGGTCGCACGGGCTGGAAGAGGGGAGTCCGTCACAAAGGAAACCATTCAGAAGGGCCATGGCGAATTGCGAGAGCTGGCCAGCGAGCGCGCGGCTAAGACGAGAGCTGGGGGGAGCCGAGCATGTTTATGTCCAGTGGCGGGCGACGCGAGAACACGGCTGGGGACGCGGGCGACTGCCCAACCCAACGCAGGAGCCACCCATTACCAGGAAACAACAGCTGAAAGCGAAGAATTGAATTGAATTGCCTTATTTTACGTGGGGAGATCATCCGTCTGACCACGCAAATTTCGCTACGCTCCTTTCACCAACTAGCGGAGAAATAAGGTATTCCATGGGCGAATTTTGGCGTCATTTAGACTTGATCTTTCACATGCAGTAAATCTACTAACATGGAACAGCCGGCTTTACTTCCCCTCCGAAGGAAGGCGTAAGAAGGATTTTTTTCGCCCCTAAGAATCCATGGCTTCGATCGGGTTTGAACCCGCGAACTTAGGTATAACAGTCCAGTACGCTAACCGTTACACCATCGCCGCCACAAAGACGGCTTCCGGTAATGTGTTGACGGGTGTCCAGACGCACAGTGACAGAGGTGCGACGCGGGTGGGGCAGCAGCATGCGCCGGTACGCTCCTCACCGATTGCAGGAAATTGGGCGGAAAAGCGTTGCGATGGCCCGCACTTCCGCTTTGAAGGAAATGATAAGTTAACTTCTTAACAGTTCAATAACGACGCAGACGGCATTTACTCACTGCGAGCGTGTTAGACACGCGCAGGTGCTCATGTAACGCCACGAGTGCTTGGGACCCTATGAGCTGCCCTGAACCCAACAAATTTATTAAAGCGAATGAGCTGAGCCATCTAAAGCTAGCAGCGCTCAGAAACCAATCTCAACCAAACCATATCCAAAATTTTAGGCTAATTAAATGCTCTATTCCCAAATTTTAGGCTCCTCTGGATTTCCCAAAACCGTGGGCGCTGCTAGCTTTAGACTAATGCTAGCAGCGCCCACCCAGAATCAATCTCAAAATCAATTGAAAAATCTGAAACCCTTCCCAAAATTTAAGAATAATTTTAGGCTCTTGGAAAAAAATTATCCCCGCGTTCATATTCAACAAATCAGGGCTGTACAAAGAGAAACAATTAACATTGATTCTTATTGGTAAATAAACACAAAAATCACCGAGGACTCAAAGTCGATACCGCGACTACGGACGTTTCAATACATAGCGCGACCACGCAAAGGTTAAAACATGAATGTATAAAAATAAAAATAATAATAATAATAATAATAATAATAATATGCATATTTAAGCATTCATAATTTCACATTGGACGGCCTTCAGTTCTGGATGTTTCATTTATAAGTGAAATTATCCTTGCTTGTCTGGATAATGTGATGCAAATATTGTAACAGTTGAGATTTATCTATGTTTCTTTTGTAGAAATAAGAAGTGTCAACTGGTTTTGGCTATCAAAATAATTGCAGATATGTATCACAGGCACATGTTTTGAATTTTTTGAACTTTTTCAAGTATTGGAGGAACGTGAGACCGAAATTGCAATATTATATTATTACGCAACCGCTCCCAATAATGCAAGAAAATGTGTTTTGTTGTAGCACTTCTACTTTCATTCACTCTAACAAAAGATGCAAACAGCCTATAAGGTTTATTTGGAAATCGTGTGTACATTTCCAAGCAAACGCAGGTTCTCACTAAATATTCATTTCCCAAGTGGCTGCAGAGATTCACTGGCTTCGAAGCATGAGAGTGTGGCGTTGACATTAAGCCCCACACCTCGCTGGATCCATAAGCGAAAGCACAAAACACTCGGGAGAGTGCAAAACACTGGTTGCATAACCCTCGCAAATGCACGCATCGGAGCTCTACTACTCTCATTATCGCACTGGCGTGGCGCGCTCTTCGTTGATGGCGGTTGCCCATTCACCCTCCCGTCGATTCAGGGGTGGGCTTCATTCACTCGGTCTCCCAAAAGCCCGCCCACGCCTCGTCCGTTACTTCATCTCACGCTTTCTCTCGTCCGCCTTTTTTTCTGTCTCAAGCTCGCCGCAACCCTGATTTCGTGTCTATCTCACTCACATTGTTCGCACAACAGTTTCTTCCCGGTCGTTTATTCTCGTCTTTTTCCATTCATTGTTTCTATTCATACACTCATTCAACCTCCATCACATCTCTCTTTTCTTTTCTCTTCCCCTTCTCTTCTAGTTCTCTCTCCATTACTTATTTATTCACACTTTATCTCTTTCCCCTTTGTATATTCTCACCATCTCTTCCTCTCTCCGTCCACTATCTTCCTCCGCCCTTCCTCTAACGCTCACCCTTCCCTTTCTACTTTCCACATCACCCCTTCTCTCTTAATCACATCCACACTATTTTTCCTTTCTTTCTTCGTCCTTTTCTATCTACATCTCTTCGATATGTAGAATAAACATGAAGCTCTCATTGTGTGCGTTAGGACACTCCGATGTCTATAAACGCGAGTCAAATTTCTGATGGAACCATTATAATCGGTGTTGACGTATGATATAGAATGTAATGGTATAGGAATATGATATCAGAATTAATTTGACATGAACGAAAGTGCTTCTTAATGAAGCCGGAAAATTAAGAGCTGTACAACAACGTCGAACACAACACGTATGCTGGAACATTTTGTAATGTATTTGAAACTGTTGAGTATATAATAATTACTCATTTGAACGATTTACATTCGAGAGTGGTGAAGAAAAGTATCTTAAAATAATACTACTGTTATTAACCCTTCATCGAATTTTCACTCTTACCTTCTTTTTCAGTCAATTTTCTGATTCACGTTTTCTCATCTTCCCAATCTGAATTAACTTATTTTTTTCTTTAATTTTTCCTTTTATTACGTGTGTCTATCTCTACTTTAAATTCACAGATCACTTTCCTTCAGTCCCATGTAAATGCCCTAATTTTGACGTGTCCATTCCCGTTTCACTCAGCATCACTCTACTTCCCCTCCCCTTCCTTGCTCCCCCGTCCGCCCACGTCATTCTCCCTCTCTATGCTCTCACTCCAACACCCACGCACAGACGACGCGTCGGGCTGAAGCATCAGTCAACAGCGTTGCTCGTCGCTCGTGATCCTCCCCCGAACAATTCGCCTACCGCGCCCTCTCCTTCCCCTCCAACTACCATCGCCTTCCCTCACCCTTCTGATCTTCTACACCTGCTTCGCCTCGCCTGCCCTTCCCCCCGCTCCTCCCTGCTTCCTGCTCTCCGCCCCGCCCGGCTCGTCTCCACGCCTCTCACACCACCCGGCCCTGCTCTTCTCCCACGCTCCGCCCCAACCCTCTCGTCCTGACCTGCCCTTCAGGGGGGAAGGCTTCATCCCCCGCCCCGACCCTCACCACCTCACCTTCTCTTCTTTCCGCTTCTCCCCGCTCCGCCGAGCCTTTTTCTTCATACCGCTTCTCCCCTTCCCGCTCCACCTCTCTCAGCCCTGCCCTTCTTTTCGCCCCGCTACTCCCCGCCCAGCCCCTCTACTCCCCGCACTGCTCTTTTCCCCCGCCTCTCTCTCTATCCAACCCTGCACCTCTCCGCCTGGCTCTTCTCTCCGCCTCCACTCGAACCGCCTCTTTCCCCCGGGCGCTTCTCTTCTCTCCGCTTCTCTTCGCCTTGCATCTGTCCTCCAGGCCCTGCTCTTCTCCCCTCTTCTAACTGCCAACTCTGCTGTTCCCCCCGATGCCCCACTAACTCCATCCCGCACATCTTCTCGCCAGTGCGATTCGACCAGATCCACACAACAACCACCCCACCATACTCTGCTTGTCTTTGCTTTGCGTCCCCTCGCGTTCGTCCCCTCCCCGCTCCGCCACGCCACGGTCTGCCTGCTGCGCAGCGCACCGCGTCGGTTCTTGTCACCAGCCCGATTCCGGAAACTTCCTCTTATCTGCTTCGCTGCCGCAAGCGCGCGCTCTGGCGCTGGATTTCGCGGGATCGAGGGGGCGGGGCCGAGAGGGCTAGAGCGGAGCGGGGCGGAGCGGGGCGGAGCGGGGCGGAGCGGGGCGGAGCGGGGCGGAGCGGGGCGGAGCGGGGCGGAGCGGGGCGGAGCGGGGCGGAGCGGGGCGGAGCGGGGCGGAGCGGGGCGGAGCGGGGCGGAGCGGGGCGGAGCGGGGCGGAGCGGGGCGGAGCGGGGCGGAGCGGGGGCGGAGCGGGGCGGAGCGGGGCGGAGCGGGGCGGAGCGGGGCGGAGCGGGGCGGAGCGGGGCGGAGCGGGGCGGAGCGGGGCGGAGCGGGGCGGAGCGGGGCGGAGCGGGGCGGAGCGGGGCGGAGCGGGGCGGAGCGGGGCGGAGCGGGGCGGAGCGGGGCGGAGCGGGGCGGAGCGGGGCGGAGCGGGGCGGAGCGGGGCGGAGCGGGGCGGAGCGGGGCGGAGCGGGGCGGAGCGGGGCGGAGCGGGGCGGAGCGGGGCGGAGCGGGGCGGAGCGGGGCGGAGCGGGGCGGAGCGGGGTGGATGAGTGTTCTGGCGGGTGAGTGTGTGGCGAGGGCGGGGGCGGGGGTTGGCAACCCTGCGGCGTATGAATGGAAGCGATCCGCCTCCGCGCGCCCACGCACTGCTCCAGTGGAGCATCGATCGCTGGACCGCAGCGACACCGCACCGCACGCCCGTCCCATGATGACGACGCACAGTGGGCGAGCGCATGCAGTACCTGGACCATCTTCAGGCTGCCTCCTGTTGTCCGTCTCCTGTGATATGGTGGCAAGGCTGTGGCCAACCTGTGAATAAATCGCAAAAATAAATCAATGTGTTTAAAACATACATTTTTTTAGTAGAAACATCGAGAATTAATCTACGATGTTAGCTTCAGATCGAAACATTTGTTCAGAAAAATCAATGTTCTGAAAAACAATTTCTCAATATATAATAAAATTTCCGGTATCTTTTTTTGGGAAGGCGGCTTGCTCGCAATCAACAGTCATTCACAGCTGTGTCTGTTGTCAATCCTCAGACAGCACGAAACCGTTTGCTATTGCAAACTTACTTCAGTGTTACCTTTTTTGATGATTTTTACGTGATAATATCGTTCCAGGTAACGGCCCTCAACGAAGCATCGTCCCATCCAAGACATGCTCTTAGCTCTCCTCTGGTATCCCGATATGTGGTAACGTAATGCATGCAAATGGGTGTATGTGTAAGTAAGGGGCGACAAGAAAGAAGAAGGAATGATTGCGCACTGTCCATGGACCATTTGATAGGGTACTGCTCTGTTATTGACCTGATATTGATCGGAGAGCTACCGTTAAGACCAGCCGGCTACGAGAATTCCCCTCCAGTCAGCAGCTCAATTCAACCTAAGAGCCCTTCGATGTAATTCTTACTCAGCATGTAAATAAAAGCTCGTGATCGTCGCTCGTTCTCATTTGCTGACGGAGAGCACTCGCATTATCAGGTCGTCATGCACTGTACGAATTAGGTGTCTTTCAAAATTGATTTGCCTCTTGACTAACTAAACAAACGAAGTCGAAATCAAGAGCACACTTAATTTCTCTAAGCCCTTTTAGTCGAAATAATGTTATCTTCTGACTCAATATGAAATCAGACACAAAACGTTACCCTAACGTCAGTCCGCGGTAACTGACGTCTTTGACATATGTTCGTTCGTCAGGCCGTCGGCGCCGCACTTCCATGCACGTGGCTATTGATGTGTTTCACCAACGCCATAGTTTCGGCAATGGATTTTTGTCCAGTTGCATTTCATTTCTTGAATGCGAAGTTTGTACAAATGCTTGCTGTATTTGTCTTGTTAGTGAATCTTGGTGTTTGTTAATTGCGATATATCAAATTTATTTTTATTAGCGCGTAGAACTCGATAAGTGAATAAGTCCCCGCTACGTCAAGTTTCAAACACACACAGGGAACAAGGAATTATGTAAAGGTCACATTAAAAATGTAGTTTTTACATTTTTACGAATTGGTTCGGAACGTAGGGCTAAAATACCCTGTGTACAGCCAAAGACAATAGGTCAAGAGCATTAGGTGACGTGGAGGCGATTCCGTAAACTTAGCGAATGCAGTGCGCGGGTACTCAAAGTTCCTCCTTGAATTCCAGAAACCACACTACCCATGCTCACCGTCGCTTAAACTCTGACATTGTGAGGGAGAGGTGTCTCAGGGCATCAAGTGATGTCACTGCAGTGCCTCTGACCGGGAAGTCCTAGGTTCGAGTCCCGACGATGGTAGGATTTTCGACACTAGCTAGATAGCCAGGTCGTGTATTGTCGCTGTCTGGAGGAGAATTCTAGCGGCCGGCTGCTCTGATCGGTAGTTTTCCGTCGTTTCTCCGATCAACACCAGGCGAATGTCGAAGCAGTTCCATAACAAACAGGCAACGCACCGCGTGATATTTCCTTCCCATGCCTAGTCCGAGTCTAACCCTTATTTACACACACACTACACTTACACACACGCCGGGAGACTGGTCAGAACCTTTGAGCTTGTCCCGGCTGGGGCGGTGCCCCTCTGTTGGGGGATGTCTAGTTTGGGAATACCCCGCTAGCCGACGGTAGGTTGGCGCCGAATCCCATCATCCCGCAGAGGAAGAATCACCACCCTCTCCCAGGAATAAACATACATTACATTTACGGGACTAGCGACAGCAGTTGACGCCCGCAATCACTAATCTATCAATTTATCAAATCGATCAATGTGAAAGCGTTTAAGGAAGCATCATGGACGAAGTCAGGCTGATGCAACCGGTGCACTGCACCAGGTCCCCGTAGTCAGAGACCCAAATGACTCCAGCGACATACAATAAAGATAGGGTTCCTGTTTAAAAAAATAGTTTGAAAGTATCCCATGCTGAAAAAATGATGTATTAAATTAATTATGTAATATTGTTTCAAGAGATAACAACAATAACTAAAAATGTCCTGGAGGGCAAGTAGATAAGAGAGAGGATATTATTCTCAGAACATGCGCCTTTTTGTCTGTATATTTACACTCTGTATATTACACTTCTTTATTACCGCAATAACATGTGCTACTTACCAGTCACATACTGTGCAACCGTGGCCCGTATTCTAAAAATGGATTCTTAAAATATTCGTTAGAAAAACTACGCGATGTAAAAATGGGAACGATACAGAACGGACATACGAGCAAATTGATTTTTACTTTACCGACCTTTTTTTGTAGGAGAAAAAGTATTGTAATCGTGCGCCGTAAGACGGCGAATTTTTGACAAAAAAATCTTATTGCTGGGTTCTGGTAAGACAAAAGAGAATAAATTCAGATGCTAAATGTAAAAAGAAGTCCTCTTACACGTGGTGCCAGAATGCATGGTTTGAGGGTTCTTGACACCGAAAACTTGATTAACATCAAAACGTCTGTCTGTCCATCTGTCTGTAAACTTCGCTAGCAGTTACACTGTTCAGTCATTTTCTCCAAATTGATATTCCCCAATCGATTTAATGTAACTCGTGGTCCTGGGAGTTTGAAACGGATATTTTAATTTTTGAGGTTACATTTCATGAAGCTACAACGTTTTCAAAATGTTCTCAAAGATGGTTTCAATTTTTTTTATTAAACTTCCCGGAAAGTGCAAAATACTATTAAAAGGATGACGTAAACATATTCGTTTAAATCCCTGATTTTTCAAAAAATTATAGAGACATATTTTTAGTCGTTAAATGTAATTGATACTGAAATGCTTTTCCATCTAAAACTCATGATTTCACGCTTACCAATCACACTTAAAGACCCTACTTGAACCTTCGATAACGGAGCAACTGATAACCTAGGTACTCCTCTGGGAAGCGTGTAAAGCAAGTGGAAGGATATGAGTGAGAGGAGGATGAGGAAGCATAAATCTGGCGAAGCCTGTTGTGTATTTTTTACTGGTGCCATATGTTGCTGGTGCCACATCCGCCGGAAATTCATCACAGGAAAACATTTTAAGCGATTCCCTACCAGGATACCGCCACTGTTTCACTCAGGCCGCACAGTGTATGAGTATACACTTTGATAACAGGGTGCGATAGCTCAGTGGCGCCGTAGATATCGCCTATGCAGCGTCTCTAACAGGGTTATTCTAGGGTTTGAGCTCGGACAGTGGAAGATTTTAGCCTCTAGCTACGTAACTATGGTCCATTCACCTTACTTTTAGTCAGTGTGTAAAGAAGCTTTTTAAGTTTCCTCCTCCCTGTAGTTTACTGCGTCTTTCGCGCCACAATCACACTCAAATGCACATTCACAATAAGAACTGTCATGCATACTATTTTCCATATAATTTCTTAAATACGCTTAAAAAAACAGCCACAACACGCAGATAATTTGCTTAATTATTAGAGTACATGTGCGCTGTTCTCTTGGAAGGTAGCAGTGAGACATTTGAACAGAATACACGTAGACGTTATTTTAAAATTAGGCAACCTGAATAGGGTTGTCTGATGTTCACTATTTGAGTGAAATGTTCTCTATTTCAATTATTGATTTATTATTTCAATTATTGATTACTAATTAGAAAATGAGAATAGTGAATATGTAAAAAGAGCTTTTAAACTCGAATAGAGCTGACTTTGCCTTGTTGGGAATCCTGTCTATCGTGAAGCTCGGCGCAGTTGTCTTAGTTTCGGCCCCAAATCTACTGAAATTGTTTCAATATTGTGCATCAGTTCTGGACTCGAATGCTAGTACCGAAAGAATTTTCAGTGTTATGAAAAATGTTTGCACTGACGTACCCAACAGAATGGAGGTTAAGTCAGTTCGAAGCAAACTGTACATTTTTTTTAAATCCATATAAGTGTATGAAAGTTAAAGAATTATGCAAGAAGATTTGTAACGTTGTAAAAGCTTCTCAATTAAGAAATAATATTGTCGAAAATAGTTAATCAATTGAGTTAAATAATAAGTCAAATCCAAATAATGTGATCTAAAAGTAATTGTAGTAAAGCAGGCAATTGTGATGTTAATACGTTTAATTGTAAATTATTGACTACATTATTTAAAGATCACTGTAATATTAAAGCAGATGATGAGAATATTAACACAGTTTAGTATAACAGTTGCGAAGCTCCCTATAATTTTTTTCATCCGTGCGACCTCAGCGCTCCCAGTGGCGAGCAAGAGGCAGCACCAGTGCGTTTTGGTGCGGCATGTATATTTGCATGATGTTTGCGTAGTTTACTTGATGCTATGTGATAACGATACATTTTTTATGAAGTGAAGTGAATCGACTGAATATTATTATTATTATCAGCTCTTAGCTCACTCGCCATTATTAAATTATGACTGATCACATTTACGTCTTGCATACATTGATGCACGCCATTTCCTATCTATTTACGCTATAAATTGTAGGAACAATCGAAAGAATTCGCCAAATATGTCCTTTATAGGTTTTCTAAAGAGACAGAAAGGAAAGCCTTAACAAAATTGTTCGTGAATGTTATTATTGTAAACCGCATATGCAATAAGTTAATTCCGTTTTCAATATGGTTTCGTGTATATTTTTTGTATTTTCGGCGCTTCAATCATGTTGAATGTTAAGAAAGATTATATATCAGCTAATAAATATTATTTAAACCTTGATTTATACCATTTTATCTTTTTAAATTTATTATCATATTAAAATTATAATCATTTTTTAAATATTATTGTAATTTCTAGGTGTGGGATCCCCATCCCAATAAGGTTTTTTACACAGTTGTCCTTGATTCTTACAGCAATGATCCCTGCTGCGATGATCCCTTATTTTGCTTCTGCGCAGTAAATGTAGATTTTATCATCTCCTTTTGACAGTAATAAATTTCTATTTTATGATAAACTTGGAATGGGTGTTTTGTTATGTATACACCACAAATTTTCAGATGTCAACATGCCGTGGCGTTGTTTTAAAAGTGTTCTAAAACTTTCAGCATTAAAAATTATGATTCTACTAGGTAGTACTTATAGGCTTTAAGACAAATGCCTCTTGCTGGCCACCAGGAGCGCTAGTGTCGCACGAGCTGTCAAATGGACGAATTCTCCTCCCATTAGAGCTTCGCAACTGTTATACTAAACTGTGATATTAATATATGAAAATGTGAATTGTTCAAAAATATATGTCTTATCTTACTGTTCGTCCCCCCCACCGGTACACTATTTTCTGAAGGTATATCTGGCAACAATAAACCCAAATCTTCATTAACCATATTCACGATTTTATTTAATGTTGGCATTTCGTTTCCACGAAAAAAATTACCTGCAAATTTTTGTTGCACTTTCTCTGTACCGCTCGCTCTACTTGCCTTCTTACATGAAGCAAGATCTTCCTAGTGACCCGTAATTCATTACGCATTTTACCAACGCTTCCCACATTGACATCTGTCAAATCAGCAGTCATTTCTTCCATTTGTCACGTATACATTGTCTAATGTTTAAACGCTATTGTTTCAAAAACATGCAAAACCACTTTCTTCTCACCACTTTTGAGGAATATTCATCTCAACACCTAATAGCACGTTACAATAAACGGTTCGTAATAATTATAGTGGCCGACCGTTGTCCTCATTAGCTAGGTTTCCGTGGTTTCTCCGATCAACGCTAGGCAAATGCTGGTGCAGTACCCTAATACTAAAACAGGCCACGAACCGCGAGCGATCTTTTCTTCCCTTTCCTTGCCCTATCCTCACCTCTTACATACACACACATACACACACGCACTTATACTTGGGTTTTTATTTCTTGACGAGTGGGGTCTTGTCTTCACAATGGAATATCTCACGGTATTTCGTGTCGTTCTTGGTCGTGCCGCTAGGAGTCGCAGAATCGCCATCACTGCTCGATACAGTCGCGATCATGCAACTCCTGGCGGCACGAACGACGGAGAACATCGCGAAATACCGTGAGATATTCGTGAATCGTGAAGACAAGACCCACGCGCCAAGAAATAAAAACCCAAGTATACACTTACATGCACTTCACTACCGCGTATGACAGGATCCCAGTTGGTAGCTTATAGCTTATACGGTACTCCGCTGGTAGGAGATAACTGGTTTAGAAAACCCCGGCAAATTGACGTGTACGTTGGGGCCGGATTTCGCCATCGAGCGGGGGAAGTCACCGCCACCTGCCAAAGGAAAACATGTACTACACGTACAGGACCTTAGCCGGAAGGAGCGAGAGGAGCTAACGGTACAGAAGCAGGAGGCGGAGTTAAAAAGTGGACCGAACGGAAAGAATGGGCTTACGGGAGCCGAAAGAGCAGGTGGAGCCGAAAAGCAAGGAGTGGGCAAACCGAAGAAGCAGAAGGAGAGAGAGGATCAGAAGGAGCGAAGGAATGGGAGAGAAGGTAGAGGATCCGTAGGAGCGAAAGAGATTTGAGGGGTGAAAGGAGTTCTAGGAAAGAAAGGAGGAAGTGGAATTAAATAGCAAACCGAGAGGAAGCAATAGGCGTGGTGGAAAGATCGGAAGAAGCAGGCGGAGCTTCATGAGCAGTAGGAACAGACAAAGCAGAAACCGCGTGGCGGAAAAAGTAGACAGAACGCCCATAGTATGGTGGACATTGCATCTAAAGGGTAGAAGCAAAACATGCAAGGAGGAGGAGGAGGCGACTTAACAAATGATTGTTTGATACTCAAGCCTCCAGATGGTTCATGAGCAGCGTACTGGCTTCATTTAAAGTGGTCCCGGGTCGAGGCAAAAATGAGTTGTAGCTTTTTTTAAAAATCGTCTCAGTTTCCATAGCTACGTGACGAAGAAAAACTCAGTCAGGCGGAGGTTGCTAGTTACGGTTAAGGGAATACGTCCTGTTCCCACATGTCACTCTTACTCCCCCAAGCGTGCGATTTAAACAAGTCACATGTGACACAGTTAGCTGGCCGGCAAAGTCGGACTGTTGACCCAAAATTTCTAATACAAATTTTAATTCAACTTTAACTACTCACGTTTCTTTCTGATATTTAATTACGCGCGCGGCGCACTGAGTGCGCCAATAAAGAAACGGTTTTTTACGCAATAACAAAAACAATACTTGAGATAAATTAGTGTTATTTATTAAGAAAAATGATAACTTACTGCATAAAATAACATTTGGTGTTAATAATATGGCAAATATAAAATTTACAATACGAAATGTATGCCTCTGATGTATGCCTCTGAAGGCATACAGTCGCATAAGGTTTATTGTAATGTTTTAGGCCCCGAAACGCGCTCCAAATTAATTATTAATTCAATAGAAATAGTTATATATTTATAATATCATTCTTTTATTATTTACATTATTACTCGCGCGGCACACACAGTGCGCTGAAAACATTTTAGATAGAATTCAGCTAGCTTACTCCCACGACTTGCAACGGACCAGTTGAAACACGAATTCAAACTGTTAAAGACACTCAGAAGAAAGATTAGCGGCAGAGATAATGCAATATGATGTATGTATTGTCGTCAGGAACCAAAGAATGCGACTGGCGCACTCAGTGCGCCAGCGCGAGTAATTAAAGGTTAATATATTATTATATTTAATATTGTAACGTTTTTGTTACGTATGTCTGCAGGTCTTTGTAAGTATTTCCTGCTGACGACCACCTGGTTTTGGCTTACCGCCTCGTTTTGGCCCTGGGGTTCAAGTAAAAACTTTATTAATTAATGAAATATCCGTTGGTATTCGTTTATACATCTCCCTTCTTTAGTTCAACCAAACATTAAAAAGATCTTGATATGAGGTACACACACGATCCTTTGTATCTGAGATGGTTCTAGTTGCAAAGTAGGAGGAAATTTGCTAACGAAAATATTTAGCATAAGAAAATTTGAAAAAAAGTTAGCACACACTTTTGAAAATGGGACATTTTCTAGGAAAAAGAATATTCGTTATTGAAAGGAAATGACACGGGAGTTGGTTTTCCTACAAGGGATGATCAAGTTGTTAGATGATAGTATATTGAAGGACATCACTTGGTCTGGTTTCTCAATGAAGCAACGACGCATTATTTCCGCCAAGATACTCAGTATTTCTGCAAATCCGTATTCCCAGGGCATATACTATTCAACAGTTGACTCTGGTTATAGTGAACTCGAATATAATGAATTCTCGATTATAGTGAACTTAAGTCACTGGTCTTATTTCACGTAATTTACAAATATGCACAAGAAGATTCGATTGTAACAAACTCTGAATCTGGCAATAGTGAACCCAGGAAATTCGACGTCCTGAAAATTAATTCGCTCCTGGAAAAAATATGCAACCTCAGTACTACATATTCCAACACTAGGTAGCATGGAAAAAGTATTGTTTCCCAGAGGTCATAATGGAAGAAGTCTCCCCTGAGGTGAAGGTAGCAGATCCGGAATAGGGACCTTACTCATGACCTAGTGTCACTCAGTTTCACTGCGGGAACAAAGGCCGTGCCCTGCGTGGGTTACAGCTGGCGGCGACGAAGCGCGTCTGCTTGCTTCAGTTCCGAGCTTGATATTATTTGAGATTCCTCGGGACAAAGCGCATGATGTTCTATGCAGGCGACAGAAAACGCGCGACTGCCACAGCTCCACAGCGTGGCGACACACTCCGCGCGGAAAAGCGATCAGTTTCATTAGCCGCCTGCGCCATGCCGTTATCGAAAGGATCTCGCATGTTATTAGATGAGAAAATAGACCTCAAGAGAGAGAGGACGGTGTTTCAACACTGCTAGAGACACTGAAGGGTGTCAAGACTGCATTGCGACTGCGAGACAGTGAACAAAGCAGAATTAAGAATGGACAGAACAAAAAATTGGAAATGTTTGATTTTTTAAGGTCAATTAAAGATATTTTAATTTTCATTTCGTGCTGTTTATGTATTTTGCTTTACCGCTATATTAAAAAAATCAATCATAGTGGACAAATTCTAATTAATTTTGATATTATAGGATATAGTGAACCTCTGACATAGCGAACAAAAAATGTTAGTCTCCAGAAGTTCACTATAACAGGAGACTACTGTATTTTTCAAACATTTGTTAACTTTTTTCTTCAAATTACGACTGATCTCCTATGGCAGGAGTGAAAGAAAGAGATTCATCCTGCTTTCGGCGTCCGCTTGGGTCCTGCCGGCTTTGCTGACAATAACATATTCCTACCATTTTACTCCAACGGAATTTACCTTCCTTTCGAGAGAGAAAATTCCGTGGTACAATCCACAGTTGATGGAAGCACGAGTATGTTACACTGAAACTGTCTTTGCAACTGCAGGTACGTATCAGTTGCCTGATATTATTCAGAATAATATTCCTCTTATACTGTTTACTCGATTGTGTGCTTTAACGGCCAGAGTCACTCTATGAATAAATTAATAGTAGGTGTATTGAGTTTTTTTTAGAAAAGAATCTGCACTAATGTAAAGGACAGGTAGATGAAAGCAAATAAAACGTCATTTAGTCTTCGTGAAATGAGTCTTAGAGGCCAGGTACTGGAGCTAGCCTGTTTTAAAATAAAATGTCTCGCCTCGAATAGACATTGCAACACGTATTCTAATCATAGACGAGTTACCACTATTGCAAGCTTAAACAGTTAAGGTAAAACATAATGCCAAGTAGTAGTGTTGCCAGAATGTCGTGAGAAAATAGTGAGCCGGATGGGGAGGAATGAATAGTCAGATAAGACAGATATATTTTTGAACAATGACATTTTCAAATATTAATGTAACAATCATCTGCTTTAATATTATATGTTCTTTGAATAAGGGTATAGTAGTCAATAATTTATAATTAAACTTATTAACATTACAATTGCCTACTTTACTACTATTTTTACATAACTTTCTTTGGATTTGACATCTTATTTAACTCAATTGATTAACTATTTTCGCCAATATTTTTTGTTTGATTAAATAGCTTTTAGACGTTATAAATCTTTTTAAATATTTTTTAACTTCTGTACACTTATACGGAATATTAAAAAAAGTATAGCATGTTTCGAACTGACTCAACCTTCATTCTGTTGCGTTCGCTGGCCCGAACATTTTTCATAATTCTGAAAATTCGTTCGGTGCTAATATTGGAGACCGTAACTGATGCACAGTGTTGAAACAATTTCTCAAGGTTTGGGGCCAAAACTAAGACAACAACTGCGTGGACCTGCGGAATGGACAGGATTCTCGAAATGGGAAAGTCAGATGTAATCGAGTTTAAAAAAGATATTTTTATATGTTTCCTATTCTCGTTTTCTAATTAGTGAACAAATAATTGAGGTAGTGCACTCAAATAGTAAACATCTTGCAACCTGTGTAGGAGTCACAGAACCTTTGGAACAATATGTACGAAGATTTTCATGCTTAGGAAATGTTTTAACTTTTCAGTTCAAATATCCTTGCACACTTTTTAAGTTGCAAGAAACAAAACGCACTCTTGAACCATTTTTAAAGAGTTGTTCTACTCACTGTGGTAATTATAGAATAATTCTATATTGCAATCTCTCCCTAAAAGAATTATAAATTGATTTTAATTTATCTTCTAGCTAAATACGACAGAAGAAAAACAGAATTTTTTACTGTTAAGTACGGCAAAGTTATCTTCTTTTACGGCCCAATGGTGTGTCTGGTGCTGTGCAATTGTATCTGCCTTGTGCACGCTCTGAGAAAGATGCAGAAACTCAGGAGAGGGAATTCAATTCTTCGCAAAGATGAACGAGGAGCTCCGGGAAACCAGCACGCAAACAGAAATACTCGTCCTTCAGAAAACATTGAAAGCGGCAATGGAAAGACATCCAAAACAGGAAATGTTGGCAGACAAGCAGCAATTGATGCCAAAACGTTAGTGTTGAATCACAATACGATTTGTTTAAATCTATTATATAGTTTTTCTTTAGTTTTTCTGTATCTTTAAATTTAAGACAATCATTGGAATGACAATTGAAACGGAACCAGTCAATTAAATTACATATATTTTTAATGTCAAAAATGTTTTTTATATTACAGGTGTAACATTTCGTGAACTATCTGTTGGCATGTATTTATAAGTATTGTCTGTAAAATTATTAATAACTGATTTAATTTTAAAACAGTTCTAACTAAATTACGGAATATTATACCTGAAGTTCCGAACAAATAGTTCACGAAACGTTGTACCTGTAATATAAAAAATATTTTTAATATAAAAAATCTGTTGTTTAATTAACTGATTCCGTTTCTATTGTTATTCCAATGATTGTATCAAATTTAAAGATACAGAAAAACGAATGCAACCTATCAACATACAATCAACATGATTAATAAGTTATTTAATTCAGATTATTTTTCACTTTTCTTTCA
This sequence comes from Acheta domesticus, assembly GCA_031308135.1. Classification (NCBI taxonomy): domain Eukaryota; kingdom Metazoa; phylum Arthropoda; class Insecta; order Orthoptera; family Gryllidae; genus Acheta; species Acheta domesticus. The sequence continues at coordinate 59,347,854 of JAHLJT010002630.1, forward strand.
TTTCAGAATAATGGCTTACATCAAAATGCTGCTGTTGACCGGAGTAATTGAAAACGTAGTTGAGGTCAGACTTTGGGGCACTACGAAATATTCGCAAGAAAATCACTATGAAAGCCATGATTTTCATTATCCATACCGCACGTCACAGACTTCTTCCGGGCAGTGTGTGTCACGTGGTTAGCCGTTCCGGAGGGAGGCTACTTGGGCCCGTCTTGCGGCGGATACGCGGGGAGAAAAATTAGGAAATGCCGCACCCAATCATTTGAAGTATGATGGGCATAGGGAAAGCATAGGCAAAATGTGCATAGGGAATACCGGGGCTAGTTGTGACAATTTTAATTTATTTAATTTTTGAAGGTGTATATACCATAATTTAAAACTTATAATAAATGGAACAAATAGAATGGCTCATTGTATAAATTTCCATATAGTTGTATTTAAAATATATAATGTTTTCCTTCTTCTACACTTCATGGGTTAGGCTTACGCCTGTTCCTTCTCCACTGTATCTTTCCAACTTTTCATTGGTCTTCCCAAATCTCTTTTCCCTCTCGGTTTGTAAGAATATGCTAATTTTGGCAGTTTTGTTTCTTCAATTCTTTCCAAGTGCTGCAGCCACTTTTCCTGCTTATTTTCATTATATTATTTATGCTATTTGCATTCAATTCTCGCATAATTTCTTCATTTCTTATCTGGTCTTTTAAGATGCAGCCTTTTGGTTCTTCGAAGAAACCTCATCTCCGAGCTCTGAATTTTGTTTACTCTTTTCTGCGTTAGAACCCAGCACTGCTCACTCACTCAGAACTCACACAGCAAAACTCACTGCCATAAAGCAATATCGGGAGACCTGAAGTTTTATAAAATTTTATCCTGGTTTCTTTTCTTTATTTTTTTCAGATTCGTGTGTATGGTCCCACAGATAGATTCAAATCGAACTAATGTTTTGTCAATATTATTTTGTCCTGTGTCACATCCTAAGTAATTAAAATTTAGAACTGGTTGTAAGCTTATATTGTATAGAATTATTTTTAAACGGGTAATATCTTTTCCCCAAAATGCTAATATATTGGTCTTTTGATATAGCTAGGTTATAAGAGCTGGGTCATTCCATGCAAAAAAGTAGGAAATCTGACACTACATCTCAGAATTTAAAAATATTTTGCCACCTTACTTATTATGATACCTGCATGAACCAGGTACAATATTTTTGTCTCATCATACATTGTTTAGCAACAATGGGCACTTGAAATATTAGGTTAGCAGTCTGTAGACATTCCGTTATGATTTTTTTCCGATGATATGCAAACAAGCAAAAAATATGAAAGTGACACCATTTGTAGAAGAAATATAAAAGATAATTTTACGCTAAAGATATTTTTTTACCGTGAGTCTTTAACAATTAGGAAGTAAACAAATTCTAAAAAATGCAATAAATGGAAATATAATACTTTTAAATTCTTGAATTTTGGAAGAAAAATTGCTGAAACTACTTTCAAGCTACTCTGTAAATTTCATCATGGAATCTTGAATGGTTTTAAAGTTATGAATAAAAGTATCTTACTGGCGCTCCATTAACGAACTCGTCTCAGCTGCTAGAGCCGCCGCGCCACAGCGCTCCTCGTCAGCGCTCGGCATTACAGTTTTCCTCCGCCGCGCGATGGTGGATTTCGCAAAACTACTTCTCTAGGTGTTAATTTTGCCGTAGGAGCTACATGAAGAGATATGTCAAATTCGACCATTATTTTTTGTTCACTCCAACTTTTTGGTAAACACGTTAAAATCATGTATTTCTCATTAGCTGTTTTCACGTTTGAAAATTTTTGTTTGAATTGTGTCAACATTTCTTCTCCATCATTGCTTTCTGTACTCACATGAAATAATTCAGAAACTGCTTTATTTACGGCACTCACCTTTCTCCTTTCGTACGATATCTCTCGGGTTTGTTTTCGCAATGACAATTGTGATTGACTCAGAGGATACAAAATGTTTACATTACTGATAGTGGCTTCCCCTGCAACTCCTGGGGCTACGTACTCCTCTTCACTTGACGTTTTCACTTCACTGTTTCAGTTGAGTCACTAAGATCTGCATTGGGCATTTTGGATATTTTGTGACGACACATCGCATATTGCTTCACCTACCACTAAATTCGATATTTTCTTCCGCATCGCCTCTGTAATCTTTCTCTTACCCACCCGAATTTTGTGCTTCTCGAGTCCGAATGGATTGCGGCACCAAAGCCTGTTAAACGTATTCACAATCTTTGGCATTTTCTATCACAATGTATCACTGAACAGTAACACGCGAAAACTAAGCCTGTAAACTGGTGTCAGGATCCCTTCGAAGGCATCGATGAATATCCCTAGGGAATGAACTTGGCGGTGCCTGCCTACGACCTTGCGTCACCCCTCGCTGGGCAAAGGCACGTGACTTTCAACCTTAAGAGCAAAATGCGCGTATACTTTTTATTTAATAACTTACACATTTTTTAAGATTCCATCGCGACAGTTTGCAGAATGGTTATTTATTGGTTCTTCCTGCAGTGTGTAAAATATGAAAGAAAAGAAAACATTATTTTTGAAGAAAAATGTATTTGTTTAATTTATTAGCATTTTTTATTATAAACAAATGTCTCAATCCTTAATATATTATCAACTGCTTAAAATATGATCATTTATCTTCAAAATAGTGTGCCCGTTTTTAAACTTTTATTCATTTTATGAACGTCATAATTATTATCATTATTGAGTACATTGTGTCATCGTCCATGTTTAACCCGTAATTGTTGCTAAACTGCTGACGATATTAATTCCATAAATTGTCTTTTAACTGTTCCTCATTAGTAGATTAATGTAATAAAATATGAAAAAAATCTGAGACTCACTGTCAGAAAACCTGAAATTTTGCATGGAATGACCCAGCTGCATATCTGATTTAAGTGGTGCACGGCATATTGTAGATAATTTTTTTCTTGAATTATGACAGCATGATCTGCATAAAGTAGAAGGTTCAAAATATTTTTCCTTGTTAATTTAATTCCTGTTCTAATATTTTGTTTCCATCTCAGAAGTATGTCATTTACATAAATGTTAAAAAGTGTCGGCGACATTGAACATCCTTGTCAAACGCCTTTATTAATAAAATTTTTTCCTATCTTTATGCAATCTGCCTTAATAATTATTTTTGTCTTACTATACATGCTTTTAATTGTTTCTATTAAATGACTAGGGTAGCCATAATTTTCCATAATATCCCAAAGTTTCCTTCTATCAACATTATGAAAGGCTTTAACGAAATCAATAAATGCCATATGCGTCTGTAGATTGAATTCTCTTCGTTTCTCCATGGTTTTCTGTAGAACAAATGCATTGTCAGTAGTTGATATTTCTTTTCGAAAACCAGTTTGTTCTTCCTCCACTAGAGATTCTGCTATTTTTAGGAGTCTTTTGTTTATAATTCTGTCATATACCTTATATGTTGGATTAAGCAGGCTTATAACTCTGTAGTTCTCTGGGTATTTACGATCTGGATTCATTGCAATTCTGCACATTGCTGAAATCAGTGGTAGATCTCAGATGTCTTCGCGCGCGCAGCTAAACTATTGACATTGATGCACTCTTGAATCTATGATGCAGTGCTAGGCGAAAACAGTCCAGAAAAGTAACTATTTTGTAAATATATTAAGTTTTGTGATTGTAAATCATAGCCTAGATTACTCCAGACCTTTAAAGGCAGCTAGCACAAAAGTTTCATCAGAATTGGTTCAGAAGATTCAGAGATTATCGCGCTGTAAGTCAATGCACTTGCGCTTTTAAAAATTATACATATATATTGAAACGAGTCGTTGATTGACTCTTGCACAAGATTTGTAAAAAATAAAAAGAAAGAAAGAAAGGGGACAGGGATTCTTGTCCGGGAATGGGCTCCAGCAAATCACGCGCACACTGGAAGTGGTGGTTAACAAGAACTTTTTATTACAGAAATAATTGTTTTACAAATTTTGTTACCTTTGGCGCTTATACTAGCATTCATTCTGTTTTTCCCCTGTGTTTAACTATAACCCCTATCGCTATCCTCCGCCCTCCCGGGGCTTCACTTCCTATAATGACTCCAATATTTGGTGGGGCCTCAACACGAAATCACTGTTCTCCACGGACTACTTATCCTCCCTCCTCAACCTTCCTGCCGCCTTTACTAGTGATACTCCAACCTGACTTGCGTTGCTGCCTGCTCGCTCCTCCACCGTCGAGCCGGCGCCGAGCGTCCGCGTCTCTTCGTGCCGCGGGGGGGGGGCGTCGCGGGGAAGGGGGTCTTGCGATGCCGCCCCGGTCACTTCATGCGCGGCCTGCCGACCGCCGCCTCGCCCTTCGGGTATGTTCGTTGTGTTCGGCTGCGCTCGGAAGACCGGTGGACGTTCCGTTGCCGTTAGTCGCTCCCCATCCCACTCGTGGCCGCTGTGGTGCTTCTAAACGTCCCCGGAACGTTTCGACTGCTTCCGCATGTGGACTTCAACCCAGGCAGCAATAGTCGTCGACCGTTCACCCAGTTTGCTCCCAATGAAGTCGAACGCTGGTATGCACCGTTCCACCCCTCCGCACAGTTCCGTTCACTCCACGTGGAGATCATTCACTGCGGGTGACCCTCCACCATGATCCCATGTCCTCGTCTCGTTTCACCTCCCAACTAGTGTTTCACTCTAGTCACTCGCTTTCCTTAACACCACGCCTTTCCAGTCCTCCGGCACCACTTTCAGTCCTACGACACCACGTTCACTTTTACTACTCTCACCAATCAACAGTCCGCGCCACTCCGCACGTCTGCCTCTCATGACATTCTCTCCGCTACTGCTGCGCCTCGTGGCCTTCGTTTTCTCGCCCCGAACCGACTCTGGTTCCTCGCACCTGACTCCGTGGTGTGCCGGCCGCTGCCGCGCAGTTCAAATTCTTAATATGCGCCAGAACGCATTGTTATCACGTGAGTGATAACAATTCGTTTCAATATATATGTATAATTATATAACAATATATACATATATATATATATATATATATATATATAATTGATCTGCATCCTCGAGCACGCCCACGTGTATTTGTTTATGTCTCTTTTTCTAAAGAAAGTATTTGTGATTTTTAAATTGTTGGTCGAAGGAAATGTTCTCAACTCTTTTCCATTTTCATTCAAGTGTTGTTCGCCCTCATTTCCGACAACTCCTGGAATAGGTATAATACCTACTCTGGCATTAAAATCACCACATACAAATTACATGCCTTGGAGGGCATGTAACTTGGTGACAAAAACAAATGTTGGCGTGGGAGGTTCAGACAGACAATAATGTTTAACACAAATACAATTATTGCCAAGACATAGGTCTCTGAAAATGTTATCTCGATATATGATAATTAATTAAATAAATAAATACATTTTAATTTTTGGTTTGAAACAAAGTTTTCACAATAAATACAAATCTGATAAAAAATGCTAAAACAAAGAGTGCAAAACAAATGTCACTGGGCACCGTGTATAAGTTTCTTTTTCTGTTTCCTTGAAAATAGCTTTGGTTTAAGGTATCCTTACAACTAACGTCGGTATTATTATTAAGAACGCGAATCACCCAGAATTTCAAACTAAAAAGAAACCAAAGTATATGGCCTTTGGCATCAATGTGAAAGAACGAACGCGCTAGAAATATGACACCGATTGATAAAGTTTCTGGCAATGCCACTGTTAGCCCGCTGCCGGAGGCGTCGGAGGTCATAAAAGGACTTGATGTAAAACGCCTCCAAAATACTATTTCTAATACTTCATAGCACTTCAAAATTTGAATATGTGGGTTTTGCAAGATGTTCTACCAGCTGTCGAAATTTATTGAGAATCCGCAAATCCAGCATGGTGTTAGGTGTGAGTGTGAGAATGTAGTAGTAACATTAAGTATGAGAAATTGCTGTTTAACGTATTCAAATATTTGCATTTTTCAATCAAAATCGAATGTGTTTTGTTTTTCAATAATCCAGAGTGGCCAACAAAATCATTGACTCTTCTCACATTGGCACATCTCACAGAGGCTGCTTCGCTGTCCATCAAATACCACACGCATCGACATTAGTAATTTAGATAAGTCGTTGGCGTTGAAAAGATTAGCACCTTTGGGGCGAATGTTTCCGCCCTTCTTCCTGTCAACCGCACGCCACAGCAGCCTCGTCCTCAACGGCGGAATGCGATATGCGACGCGCGAACAGCCATATGATAACAATGGCAAAACCATACGATCCTTGCAAAGTGTACGTGGTGTCAATAAAAAAATACGTTCTTTACACAATTCACCTGAACTTTTACGGTGGTATCAGTAAAATAACGTCGATTAAAAAAACATGAAAGGCAAGGAAAAATGTCTACAATCGGATTCAAATTCAAATCAATTCCTAACAAATGTAAGTCACTCGACGTTCCTCACCAAACAAAAACTCTAAACGTTTCGAACTATATTTTGATATACCGGTGAGTCACGGAACTTTAGTACCTCCTACAGTTTTTGAACGGTTGAAGTTATTACATGCGAATTTGACGGAAGCCCATGACGGAATGGGGCTAATTGATACATGTATCAATGTCCCTTCAAAAAGTCCAAGTCAGTAGACCTACAGACGTACAAATATACATGCAGGCGCATTTGAAAAGATTTATTAAGTGCAACCATTACTTCCAAGCAGTAGCACATTCAAATGGCATTTTGAACATACGCTCAACTAAAATAAGTAGTTAATTATCTATTATGACGAGCATAAAAAGACGAATCCACGGACATAATTATTGTCATGTGTTAGATAAGTACTTTTTGAGTAATTTTGATTTTTTTGGACACTTGTTTAACGGATATTTTGAACGTTAAAATCCGCCACACAAGATCACGCAGCGCTTCTCCTGCTAACGCGCGCTCAGGAAAAATAAGCTGATCGATGTATTTGAAGATACGAATCGTATTTAAAATCTTCATAAACCATTGCATTTTTTCCTGAACTTTGCTTTCCATTCTTCCGCATTTTGAGATTTTTAGTCTTTCTTTGATTGAAGGAATTGAAGGATTCAAAACAAGAATTTGTTATAATATTTGTTAAAATAAAATTATTACTACAACTTCTTTTAATGGAGTTTAATACTAAAGGATATTAATGGCATCTTGAAAGAAAACAAAATAATTAATAATTAAGATTTTACAAAGAATATTGCTCATTTTGGGCAACCAATTTTACTGTTAATGAGCTTATAATAATAACTTAAGTATGGAAAAATTCAGTTAGATATTATTAATTAATCACTAAAATAAGCATTTATACCAAAAACAATAAAAAGCAAATTAAGATAAACATTCTACATTACTACTTTACTTGAGAGTATGTTCAAAATTACACTTGAAAGTATCACTGCTTAGAAATATTGGATGCACTTAATAAATCTTTTCAAAATCGCTGTTTGTCTGCACGTCTGCAGGTCTGCTGTCTTGGACTTTTTGAAGGGACAGATATACACGTATCAATTAGCCCCATTCACTCATTCACTTCTGTGAAAATTGCATTGCAATAACGTTAGCCATTCAAAAACTGCAGAAGCTATTAAGTTACGTAACTCATACGATACTGAAGACTCCGCAGTATATTTTGAGGGAGAGGCAAAAGCTAAGAGAGCGCAATTTCTAAAAGACTTCTGAGAAAAAAATGACAATCCCAGCGCTAAATTCACTATGTGATTTATTATCAATCAACAAAAGATCTTACAAAGAACATGCATTTTGTAATTCTAGACGTATGCGTTATCGGCGAGATATTCTAACCTTTCACCCTTGTCCTCTACGCGTCTCCCACTCTTGTGGATGCTGCCGAAGGGCCAGGTTACGTTGGAGAGAGCTGCAACTCTTCTTTCGGTCGCCGCAAAACCCAACTTCCATCGTGTGAATTGGTGCAGGGGTGTCCAACTTGGAAGGCTTCAAGTTCCATAACTAAAACCTTAATATGGTTACAGGCCACATTGTCATTACTTGGGTGGTTTTAAAATCATTTAAGTTTTTTCGTAAAATATGAAGAAGAAAAATATTAAAAAATCTTGAAAGGCATGCCCACCAGGAGACCTCTACCAAAAAAAGAATCAAGAATAAGTATTTTATTTGTTGTAAAAGAAGTGTAGTATATGTGACCGCAAGTAAGGGGCGAGGATATGACAAGGAAGAGTTTAGAAAGTTCGCTCGCGGTCCATGGCCTGTTTGTTGTGTTACTGCTTGGCATTGGCAAAGGAACCACCGATGAAAACTGCCGATCAGAGCAGCCGCCTTCTTGAATTCACTTCCAGACAGCGACAGCACAGACAGCATCGACCACCTATGTAGCTTGTGTCGAAAATCCTTCCACCGTCGGGACTCGAACCTAGGACCTCCCAGCGAGAGGCAATACAGTGATAGCAGTTCATGCCCTGAGCCATCTCTCCCGGTTGCAATATACGTCATTTATGGGTCTCTTTTCGTTGGGAATTCTCACATCCTGAGTAAGCGGATACAAGGTGGGGATGAGATAGTATTCCGCACAACGCCTCCCAACCGCAAGCAGAAAACGAATCGCGTAGCAGGAAGCGGTCACTCCGCCAGTGTCTGTTGCGGGGCCTCTGCTCTAATCACTTGTTTGTTTACAGTGCTGGCCCACGGTCAAAATCTTTGCTAGAAGGTTATGGTAGTACGTGAAGGATTACCACGTGTAGCAACTTTGCTCCAACTCAACCCTTATTATTTCTTGGGGAATTTCTTCGTGTGCACTTCTCCAGTTTTTTGCAGCCAGGTCGACCGTAAGCTTTTTTTTTATTTCGCGATCTCTTTTTTACAACGCATCATTGACCTAGAAAACGTGCACGCACTTTGTCCACGGCGCGCTTCAGAGAACACTCTATAAGTTGACCTCTCGACGAAAAGTGTGTGCGAGTCGGCCGTCGCCGCTGGAGTTGATCGTCTTGCTCCTCCGCCAGCCATGCGAACGGTTGTGCTCCTGATTCTGCAGCTGGCGATCCTGGCGGCCGCCGAGGGAACTCAAGATATCCAAATTCGTCCAGTGAAATGCTGCGGGAAGTTTAGGATGCTCTCCTCAGATGGTAGATCGTGCGTTGACTCCGACTGGCCACAAAACGTCTCCCATCCGTTCCGCTCTGAGACTTACACATTATATCCGATTGACGTCAATTGGATGCGACGATGGTTGCCGCCCGGAATTTCGCTGCAAAGCGTAAGGAAAGTGTATTTGAACAGAGAATATTATGTGAACACTCTTCCAAATATTGTGCAAGTTAACTCATCTTCTGTTTGGGATGCAGAAAACCCTCTCAACGAGAACATCTGGAAGAGTCAGTTGGTATTTTCCAAGCAAACCGCTATTTTGAGGCCCAGGCCCGGAGGGGGAGTTAGAGAAGCCATTTCATCATGTGTGGATGCGGCGTTGCCTCCTCTAGGACCATACGCGTTGCTTTTTGGAACCACTTGTACAGACGGGGAATGCGCCACAAAATGTTGCCAACGAGGGGAATCCCTTGTGAATGTTGATGAGACATGGGTGTGTAAAAGAGATTGTCAAAACTTTTGGTCTCCTTATAACTCCTCGTTTGCAAAACACATTGATGCGGAGTTTCCTATTAAAATAGTTTTGAGGTGTCCGCAGCTTCGCCTCGCTGACCCTGCAGAACTATCTCTTGACTTTGCTCTTTCTCTGAAGAACGAATTTACCTTTTCCACAAGGATGCCTTGCTTCGACTTCTACCACAAGAACAGCACCGTCCAAGAAGAAGGCTTCTTCTACTGCGAAAATAAGCGCATAGCGAGGGGTGTCTATTGGCTGTTGCGACCGTTGTGCATCACATCGGTTTTGCTACTTCTCGTGTCGCTAACATCTATTGCATGCGATAAGAATATGAGACGCAAGGTTCACGGTCGGTGTTTGGCCCATCACGCTGTGTGTCTCTTGGCCTTCAACATGGGCCAGGTTGTATACTACGTGGCATTAAGTAACACAATAGACGACGATCGTAACCAGGAAGTACCGAAGGATCTCAAGAAAATGTGCACAAATTTTGGTAAGTAACTTACTATATAAAATAATTAAGAACAATATTACAGACTAACGCTTTAAAATCTAAATGTGTGTTCGAAAATTCTTCTAACTACGAATACTGTTATGTTTTGCTAGTTACAATTATATTATACTTGATTACTAAAATGAAAAATCTTATAAAATATGCCGATTGAAAATTATTTCTGCAAGGCGTTTAGGGAAATGAGGCCATGTATGGTACTAAGTTGTTTCTTTCCTTATCCGAAAAAGACAACGCGTAAAAATTAGAAATAAGGGGTGATACAGAATGACACAGTATCTCTCAAAACTAACACTAGTTACTTTTCTAGTCTCTTCATCTGCCTTTCCTGTATTGCACCATTCTATTACTAGGTACTGTCTGGGAATCCTAAAAGATATTGGTTCTTATCGTCGCCTAAAATAATTTTTTCACCTTTTCTCAATTTTCGCTCCACTAACAGTAGAATTGCAGTATGAGTTTCAGAATATTACAGAACAGTAAAACATGGAACTATATTCAAATTTTCTTTGACAAATTTGAAGCCTTTTTGACAAAATTACGTTTAATTCTTTCTGAAAATGCACAATTCTGAGTTAATTTTTATAGAAAAACTTATTTTTTCAGCTTTCATAAGAAATAATTTCAATTTCTTGTTGTCTCAAATGCCGAATGAAATTTGTGTAATGTAAATATTAATGATGTGAGAAAGATTAAAGAAATCATTCGTGTAACATTTGCAATATATGAAGAAAGAATACATTTGGAGCCGTTTGTGAAAAAATATTTTTAAAACTGCCTTTACTTCATGCAAAATTACAAGAAAACAACTAATATTTTGAAAAAGTTGAACCAGATCTCATTTAAACATTTAATATTGAAAAACAGAACATTTAGAGTAAAAAAACGTTTTCAATTTTCGAAAATTCAGAGAATTACGTAAACATCCGAGCTCCGCAATTTTTACAAGCGGACATACTGAATTCGATAAATAATATATAGCCACGTGAACTTTCAAGTGTCATTGAGGATTGGTGCCAAATGAAAATATCCGTTTCAAATGCAAGGGACGCGACGATACCCAGACCGATTGGAAAATATCAATTTTAGTGGAAAAACTGTTTACGGTTAAGCCGCTATCGTTGTTCAGAAGAACCGATGAAAGGGTAAACAGCCGGAGAGGCGGACCAGACCTTTTGTTGTAAACTGAGTTTGCAGTATAAAGGATTCCCAAAGCCTATATTTTTACTACAGAACGTCTTAGAAGAATAAATCGACTAAATATAGAATTGGAATTATCCATTTTCGATCAGAATTATTGGAGTCTTACAATGCTCTTTACATTTTCGCGCTTCGTGAGAAGAGAAATTACGTAACCGTGCGCAGGAAAAGGGCGAATATTCGGCAGAAAAAACTCTTATTGCCGGACCACGATCAGGAAAAAGAGGATAAATCCTGATGCTATAATATTTACTCTTCTAACACATAGTGTAGCCATAATCCATGTTTTTTTGTTCCTTTATTCCGGAAAGTAGATTGACGGGAAAACGATGGTCTGTCCGTCCCTGTGTCCGTCCTTGGTCAACACTAGCGCCTAAACCGTTCAGCCGATTTTCTCCAAAATTGATATTCCTCGATCGACCTCAACGACCTTGAGGATTCTGGAGTTTCAGTTCGTTATGTTGATTTTGGAGCCTACTTTACATGAATACTCAAAAACATTTTCAAACTTTTCTCAAAAATACCGCCAGTTTTTTTTCTTAAACGTCGTCCACGGAGAGGGTGAAGCACGCTGAAGAGAATGGTTGAAATCATTGAAATCTCAGAATTTTCTACAATTTTAGAAGTGCAATTTTTTGGCGTCTCCATAACATTATAATATTGAAGACAGATTTTTTCCTTAATACCTTTTTTTTTCTTAATACAAGATAATGTACAATTTTTCGAAAATATGAGTCGGTTTTGCGTAATTTTTTCGCCAAATATAGTAATTTTTTCGCCAAATATAGGCAATATTATGCATTAAAATTTTTCCCCTCAAATTGCAACACGTGCTTTCTTAAATTTTTCTCCATGTATGTATCACAGATGGTAAACAATATGGTACTAGTCTCGGTATCCGTAAATTTTCCGTATTTTCGAAAATTGCGAAAAGGTGTCTCAAAAGAACAAAAATGAAGATATTGATTTTTGCCTTAGACGAATTCTGTTGTAAAAACTCATCTGTTTAAAAAATATCTTGTACATTTTTGACAAAACGAGTAGTTTTCTCGTAATTTAAGCTGAAAAATAAAGCAATTTAAAGAGAGTTTCTCAAAAACCGCTCTAATTTTTTTCTTTTCAATTTTTTCCACGTTTCCAGTAGAAGGGATTTCTAAAGAATGGCATGGACCTCATTTTCGTTGAACTCTCTGAAATTTTGATTGATTGATTGATTACTAGTGATTCCGGCTGCGTCAACTACTAATGACCTTAGTCTTGTTAATGTAGTCAATGATTTTTGCTGGTAGCTGGGGATGATCTTGCTCCGTGGGATGGCGAGATCCAGCGTTCATTTAGCAGGTTGGCTAACGGTTTTGTACCTAATCAGGTATCTCCCACCAGCGGGACTTCGCCCCAGCCGAGACAAGCTCCTAGCTTTCGACCGGTCTCCCGGCATGTGTGGTAGTGTAGTGCAAAGTGTGTGTGTGTGTGTGTGTGTGTGTGTAAGTAGTGAGGTTTTTTGACAAGAAATGAGAAGAAAAAAAAGCGCGCGGTCCGTGGTCTGTTTGTTAGGGTACTGCTTCGGTATTCTCCTGGTATTGATCAGAGAAATCACGAAAAACTACCGATCAGAGCAGCCGGCCGTTAGATTCTCCTTCAGTGGCAGGCAATATAGTTTCCTGTTACTAAATATGATGGCTGTTGAATTACTCCCACTGAAAAAAGCAAAGCTAATGGTAAACAATTTAATTTTATGTATGACCTTTATTTACGAAAAGTGGATGGTTTTAGAGTTGTGTTGAAAAAACATGAAAAATGTCAGATTTTCAACATGTATTTTTGCGAAAAAAATGTGCTTCCGAGCAAAATTTTTGTTAACAAACATGATATTAGTATTCAGCGACCTCAAAAACACATAGGACTCAAAAATCAAAACTACGCCAAAACTTTACGCTATTTCCCATTTTTGAGCCCCGTTTGACTGGACTAATAATGTAAATATTGATGACGTGAGAAATAATTCAAAAAACTGCTTTTATTTAATTTTGAGCTATGCAGAGCATTTAGCATTATAAGTGTAATAATAATTAAATATGAAGTTTCGTGTTTGTTTGTCTCACTGGATAGTTACACCGAAAACGCGGAGAAATGACACAAGCAGTCCTGTTGGCAGACTACTATGACACGGCAGCCGGTTTGAAATTTGTGCTCAGAAGTAACATTTAAATTCAATTTTTTTCGAAGACAAGTTTTTTCAATGGAACTGTCATTCTTCAAGAAAGTCAACATAGAATCTGTAGTAATTTTTGTAACTGGAGCTTCTGGACGTCCTGTATACGTGCGTATACGAGAATGTAAAGAACATGATCTAAGGCTTGTGAACACAGCGTGATCAGAGAAGTCGGATTAATCTGACACTCAAATTCCAAATACATACATAATCATTATATAGTATTAATTAATATATTATTGTAGTTTCCATTACAACTTTCTTATTACTAATGTTTGCAGGTCTCTGCATGTATTTCCTGTTGACGGCCGCCTGGTTTTGGCTTACTGCCGTCTGTGTAAACATGGCGCTGGGCTTCAAGTAAGATCCTCGTACTCATTAATTAGAATCATCCCGTCAGCCCTTGTCTGTCCTACCCCTCCTCACCACGCATGTTTGATTGATTGATGCTAGGGGGGTCAACTGCCAAGGTCATTAGTCCCGTAAGTGAAGTGCACGTTTTTATTTCGGAAAGTGGCGATTATCTTCTCCATTGAATGGGAATATCGTGCGACGAACTTACGTCGGCTTGCGCAGATTTTCCCTTAATTATTTCAGAAAAGTAGAGTATGTTGTGCCTGATAAAACACTTTTAGTGCAAATATCATCAAAATCAATGCAGACGTTCCGGAGATTACCCAGAACAGACAAACATACTGACAAAGATCTTAAAAGAGTTTATTTTTACTTTCTCGCCCTTACTTCGTAAGAAGAAAAAATGTTGCAGTAGTGGGCGGAAAAACGGCGAACTTTCCGCAAACAAATTCTTACTTGCCAGGTCCTCGTAACGAAAAATTGGATGAATCTTGTTTCTAGTGAATCCCTTCCTCTAACACGTTGTGAATTCAGAAACCATATTTTGTAGGTTTTTGATAAAAAAATCGATTGACGGCTAAGCGTCCATCCGCCAATCTGTGGTGAAAGTTGGCGCCATTTTTGTAAATTTTATCTTGTTTCAAATTACGGTAAAAATTCAAAGAATAGGATAAACAAACAAATGCTGCGCAAGGGTACTGCCTTTTCGAGAGTTAGAAGAAAGAAGAAAATTGGCTATGGAAATGAAATGGAATTGGCACGGGTTTTGTGACATCGTGTCGACTTGTCAGACATGTCGAAGGTAACACTCGGTCCGACCTGCTGATATGGGTGAGGGCATCAACTGATGTTACTGCAGTGCCTGTGGACCGGGAAGTCCCAGGGTTCGAGTCCTGACGGTAGTAGGATTTTCGACGCTAGCTTCATAGCTTGATCGAGTTCACCCGCTGTTGACAGGAAAATGTTTGCGGCCGGCTGGTCTGATCGGTTTTTTTCTGTAGTTTCTCCGATCAACAGTATGCGAATGCAGGAGCAGTATCATAACAAACGGTCATGGACCACGCGCGATCTGTTCTTCCTCTTCCTCGTCCTTCATCCGTTAGTTACACACACTTATACTTACATGCACTACACCACCTCACTTAACGAGAACTTACAGCTGGTCCTGGTTGGTGTAGTGCCGAGATGGTGGAAGGCACATGAATGTTGAAAACCCTCCAAACCGACGTGTACATCGGGGTGGGATTTCGCCATCCAGGGGGGAAAGTACACTGCTACCTCCCGTGATAAAACACGGGCTGTACTAACGGGACTAATGGCCAAAGCAGTTGAAGCACTCGGAATAAGGAAATAATCCATCATTTAACATCACTTTGTCTGTCCTTTCAATAAAAGAACTTCTGGTGAGAAAACAGAACGTACTTTCTCGCCCTATATTCACGCATAATTACGCGAAAGGAACTCAAATTTTCGTAAAATTGTACATGCTCTTATTTCAAAATCTGTTTTTAAGGATCAGATTTATTTAAGGGAAAATACCTTTCTTCATAATTGTTTTTTACGAAATTTTGAATTTTTACAATTTTAGAACAATCAGGGTTTTCAACGAACCACCATTCTCTTAAACGTCATTCAAATTATGTAACAACAAAATTTAATCAAAAACGATAGAGTATTTTTTTTAAACTAGATTACCCGTGCGAGAACTCTCTGCTATACTACATTACCTTCCTTATTTTTCCATTTCCATATTAAGCCTGTAATGTATATTTTCTTCAAGATACTCTGAGCCTCCGTCTCTTGTTCTACTCGTCACCTTGTAATTGATAACAATATAAAACACACTTGTTAATTAAATCTATTCTTTTTAACGTTATTATCGAGCAAAGATAATTCAATCGCCCATGTAATTCAATCCCATATAATATCAAGTAATTAGTAATTTCACATACACTTGCAGATTCTAGAGGCTCTGAAAAGGTGGGGTAGAATCGAGAAGCGTTGAATCAGCTAAAATGCAATAGAATAGTCAAGATCTCATTCTGTAAATTACGGTATAAGGCATGTTTTTTTAAGCCTTTGGTCTCAAAATTTTAGACTCTAGAACGCTTCGTTTAGGAGTTATTTAATGATATAGATTCAAAAATTCTGACGTGCGTTGCGGATTGCATTTTACATGCATATTTATATGCGTTTTTAAACAAATCCTTCGTGTTTTTAAAGTTAAACTGTAATTCGTTATGTCTCCGTGAAATTCTCTTTCTTCGGAGGTTTCATTTATACAGATTGGTTGCGTGTCAGAGCCGCAAAGGGAAGGTATTATGAAGTAATACAGGAGACAATTTTGAAAATGGTTGGGAGCTTCATGTAAAGTACCCCCAAAATTAATAAAATCGATTTCAAATTGAAGGAGGCGGAACATGAGCCAGATCGATTGGGGAATATCGATCTTGGAAAATATCGACTGAACAGTTTAGCCGCTAGCGTTGATTACAGATGGACAGGCATCTTGACGTTATTCGATTTTTTTGGTATAAAGGACCCTCAAAAGATGAATTCTGGCTACAGTACATGTAAAAAGATTTTTTTCT
Organism: Acheta domesticus; assembly: GCA_031308135.1. Lineage (NCBI taxonomy): Eukaryota > Metazoa > Arthropoda > Insecta > Orthoptera > Gryllidae > Acheta > Acheta domesticus. The sequence goes on from JAHLJT010002630.1 coordinate 59,364,327, forward strand.
AAAATTAGCAAGTGTATTTTCCCAGTTTTTCATTACCAGGTCCTTGTAATAAGAGTATTCTGCCAAAAATTTGCCGTTTTTCCGCGACATTACGTAACTTTCTCTTGCGTTATGCGGTAGCGAGAAAGTAAAAGAAAAGTCACTTCGCGTGTGGGGTTATGTTACTATAAAGTCATGTTACCGAGGAGAGAGGATTTTACATTTCCGTTAATTGTTCACTTCTCCTTTGACAAGATTGCAGGTATTCCCTTCGAGTAGAAGCGGAAGAAAGAGATTCGTTCTTTTTTCGGCCTTCGCGTGGGGGCTGCCCGCACTCCTGACAATAGTATATTCCTACCTGTTTACTCCTATGGAATTTGGTTACTTGTCGAGTGAAGACATACCGTGGTACAGACCTCAGCTAATGGAAACACGATTGTGTTACGCAGAAACTGTTTTTATGACAGTAGGTAAGTCTCAATGGCATTGCAAGTATGAGAATGATTATTTCATTGTTTTTTTTAAACACCAAAATTCTGTCCTTTGTTAGTATAATCAGCATCGTTGCTGCTTTCATGCATTTCCCAAGCTGATGAGACGAATTGAAATCGAAACAAAACTGTAAAAGATGATACGGGCGTAAAGCCAAAGAATATGCATAACCTAGTCTCAAACAAATACTCTGGGTTGTAATCAGTCGTTCCGTAATATAGGTAAAATAAGGGACTTGAACTTTCGGAATCTATAACAATTGGCGCGCGTGGTACAGGGTTAAGGTTATAGTTTTCCTAGAAACGTTCATAAAAAGAATCTCATGCAGTTTTTTTGTCGAAATGTTCCACTGCCGTATCACAGATGTTAACTAGGGGTGCTACAACAGCAAACACTTTCATGCATTCTTGGATTGATTGTTAGTGAAGGGCGAGTAATCTACTGAGGTCATTAGTCCCGTAAGTGCAGTGCATGATTTCTTATCGTGGGAGGTGACGGTTCCCCGCTGCATGGCGAGATCCGGCGCCGACCTACCGTCGACTTGCGGGGTTTTCCTCAACCAGGTACCTACGACCAGCGGGGCAATGCCCCAATCGGGACAAGCCCTAAGCCCCCGACCGGTCTCCCGGCATGTGGGGTAGTCTATTGCATGTTACTGTAAGTGTGTGTGTGTAAGGGGTAGGATAGGACAAGGAAGAAGAAGGAAAGATCGCGCGCGGTGCGTGGCCCGTTTGTAAGGGTACTGTTCCGGTCTTCGTCTGGTGTTGATCTGAGAAACAATGGAAAACTACTGATCAGAGTGTCCGGCCGCTAGAATTGTCCTCCAGACAGTGTCTGTACTCGACCTGGGTATCTGTCATCATCTGGACTGAAACCTAGAACCTCCCGGTAGGAGGCACTGCAGTGACATCAATTGATGCACTGATCTACCTCTCCCAATAGAAAATAAGAATAATTTATTCTTAACGAGGATGAAACACACACAGCGAATTTTCAAATAATTCTGTATTGTAAATTAATACCCTTCCAATAAAGTAATAAATTCATTTCCGTTGATATTCCAGATAAAGATCATAAAATACAAATATTTACTCTTAGATATGGCACAGCGATCATGTATTACGGTCCAATGGCGTGTCTGGTGTTATGCAATTGTATCTGCCTTGTGCATGCACTGAGAAAGATGCAGAAACTCAGGAGAGGGAATTCGATTCTTCGCAAAGATGAACGAGGAGCTCCTGGAAACCAGCAAGGGAATGGCAAGACCCGTCCCACAGCGAACAATGAGAGTTCCAATGGAATAACAAGCAAAGGCAGAAATGGAGGGAGCAGTCGAGCAGCAATAGATGCAAAAACGTAAGTTGTAATGTGCAATTGATATGCATTTAATATATTATGAGTAGAGAGCGGATTTTGCCCTTTTCGCCTTTAATGTTCTGTTGCTTTGACTCAGATTGTTGATATATTAATTCGTTTCAATGCATTCAGATAATAGATTTTTATGGTGCCTATTATTGCCTATTTTGGAAATGAGTGCCTATTATGGGATCAATGTCTATTTTAGCCTTATTTTCGCTTTTGGAGGACGTTTACCATTTGAATTTATGATTTCTCTTTAAACTTTAAACTCGCACTACGTAACAATGTAGATTTGAAGCACCAATTGCCCAGACCAGCCGCTTCCTTTAAATGCAAATTTCTCTTAAGAAGTTGGAATAATTTAATAAAAGTCTAGTATATCCAAACGCATTTGTTTCGCATGCCACTAATATAATTTGTATTTTCTTTTGACAAAGACTTAGCTTTCCCTATATCTGAAACAAAAAAGTCTTAGATATTTCTACATTTTGCAGAAAATTTGACTTATATCGCTGCTTATTTCAGTAAAATCCCTGGTATTTCAGAGGTGTACCTCTTGTTGATGCAGTAACTACAGTTTTAAATCTTCGAACTGATTTATGCCAAGTCACAGTCCACATCGGTAGAGAAGTAGCGGCAAAATTTGAACTAGTGGTGCTACAGAATGGCACAGAAATTCCCGTATTAGTTTTCTATTTCCTTGGGTCTTCGCTAGCTCTTCGGAATTGCCTCATATTCTTTCTTCCCAGCTACCATCTATTACCGACAAAAGTACAATTTTTTATCATTTTCTTAATTTTTCGGTTTCCTATTGATAGAACGAAATTATTAATTTTAGAATATTAAAGAACACAAAAACCTGGGCGTAAATGGCAATTTTCTTTTAAAAATTCTGTGTCGTTTAAGAGCAAATGGCGTTTTAGCGCTACTAAAAATGCGAAATTTGAAGCTCATTTTCACACAACATTTTTGAGTTTTCAAAATACTTTATTTGAAGTTATTTAGAGCACTTACACTCACAAATATAATAATGTTTACAAGTTGCTGGTAATGTGAATATTAAAGATGTGAGAGATTCTTTGAAAACATTACTTATGTGTAATTTTTGAAAAAACTAAAAAATAAACTTTAGGTCATATTAAAGAGTGCCATTAGCACTATCTGATCGAAAAGTTTGAAGAAAAAATTTGTAGCCATTTATGAGAAAATGGCGTTTGAGCATTTCTGAAAATGCGGAAATTTGAGCTAGTTTTCACAGAAAACGGTTGTGTTTTCGAAAAACTTTACTTGACATTATTTAAAGCACATGTACTCATAAAGATAATAATGTGAACAATTCGCCGCTAGTGTAAATATTAACGACGTGAGAGGCAAGTCAAAAAAATTACATTTTTGCAAATTTTGAAAAAACAAAAGAATAGAGCAATATGGCGTTTATGTCATCTCATAGGGTACATTTGGCATTATCCCTACCAAAGTTTACAGAAAAAATTTAGAGCCGTTTTTGAGAAAATCTAGTGTTTGTAATTTTTTTTAAATTGCACATATTGCACGCAATATTGCGCGAAAACTACTAAAATTTTCAAAAGAATGTGCATGACCTTGAACAAAGAACTCACTTTGGAAAACACATTTTATTTGAAGGAAAAATCTCTATCTTCAATTTTTTATTTGTAGGAACACGCCGAAAAAATTCAAACTTTCACAATTTTCGAAAATTCAGAGTTATCCGTGAAAATCGGACCTATGCCATATTAATAAGTGTGTTTTACTCTATTCATACAAGAACTTCAAAGAAAAAATTTGGAGCGGTTTTTGAGAAAATTTTGAAAATCCCCGGGGGGCTTCATATAAAGTACCTCAAAATTTCAAAGAATCTTTTTCAAAATCTCAAAGGTTTGACTAGAAGCAGATCGACCGGGGAATATCCATTTTGGAAGAAATCGTACGTATGGTTTAGGCGCTAGCAGTGTTCACAGACGGACAGACGGACGTTTTCCTTTCAATTGGTTTTTCGGTATCAAGGATCTAGAAAACAGGGTTTCTGGCTACACCACGTGTTAGGGGATTTTTTTCTTAATTTAGCAACTGGTTGTATCCACTTTTTCGTTATCACGGCCCGGCAATGAATTTTTTTCCGCCGAAAATTCGCCATTTTTCGCGCAGCATTACATAACTTTCCCTATACTACGTATATCACTCCGTGTATACGTACTGTGACCGTACTTACTCTTGTTGGTTTTATGAGTACACATATCATAAATTTTTGTGATGTTTATTTTGGGCACAGGGGTTCTTTGAGGGGGGTACTTTAATCGTCATTATCTGAATTCAAAGAATCTACCGTCACAGAAACAGAATTTATTAAGGAAAAAAATTAACAAAACATCTTCATATTACTAACATAATTTACATCCTTGACCTGGTCGCAAATTCTTACTGAATACAGACTAAATGGTTTATACTATACGTCTCCGAATATTCCTATCATTACATTTATCATTTCCATTTATACAACCTCCATTTCTCTGGAAACTGCATGCCATTCGTGTACCACTACAGACACCATTGCTCTCCTTACTACTCAGTGAGCACCCTGAACTGGCATTCCACTCGATTACCCCTCTATTTTGTTCATAATTATTGTTACTTATCTGCCCTCCACAACCGTCGTCTTCTACGCAACGCGATGCCGCGTGCTCCGTCCGATGCCGAGAGGTGACCTTGGCGCCAACGATGTTCTGCCTGCCCACGTGTCGCCGGCGGCCCGTTCCCATGCACCGGCGTCGCCTTACCACAGTTTCCTTCTTCACACGACGAATTTGCTGTCTCAGCTCACACGGCTCCACCATATAATTCCGCATCCGCACAGCTACACCGACTGTCACTGAACAGCATGGCCCACTTGTCCGTGCACTGTCCCCTTTTCCCGTCAAATTTCGTGATTATTCCTTCCAACTGAGTTTACCACAATCCTTACTAGCAATCATCATCAAGTCCATCACATTCATCCTTCCTTTAACACCAGCCGTCCCGATTACTCTCGATTTATCTGTTCGTTACCACATCGCTCTCTTGTCGCCATCATGCCTCTGTCTTCACCTCTCGCTGCTCAACTCCCGACTGCCCTTTCGCGCGGTCCGACCGACCAATTCACCACCTTCCGGGCGCTCGTTCACGGCTCGGCCTGATTCGTTCCGCAACGATTCATCAACCTGCGCGCCACTTTTGAACGTTGTGGTGCGCCTATTATTTACGTTTTGACCAATACGGTCAAAGTACGTATACGGAAAAGTAAAAACTGAAAGAAAAGAGAACATCCCAGTATGAGTTTTACTACTGCATTACAAGCATGTGCTCCTACTTTCAAATTATTTCGTGAAATTTACATTTTGCTAATTTCTTTAAATCAATTCTTCACATTCCAAATGAAATAATTCTATGAAAAATTACCTTTTCTGTGAAGCGTTTTTTCCTCGCTTCTGGACGTTTTCAGCACAGGCGGCATTGTTCTTTAACGTCACACCATTCTGCTCCATACCACTTCACCGGTCGCGCGTTTCTTCCGAAAAGACAGAGCTTTCTCCAGATCCAAGAGATCGTTTCGCATGTTTTCGAATCCAGCAAAGTCTTTCTTTGAGTTCTAAAGCTTTTTTTCTTGAGGCACGCGCCTTTCGAATATTGGCGTTGCTCTCTATCGTGCCTGGTGAGAAATGTGCCTCGTTTTTTTCTAATCATTAGGGAAAACGGATGGTCACATTATATACCTTTAAAATATATGATTTTAATTATTTTTTATCATTTTTTCAGCATTAAGGTATACATCAAAATGCTGTTGATGACCGGAGGAATTGAAATTATCTCTGAACTCATCATCTGGGCTGGCACCAAATATTCACATGAATCAACTTTTGAGAGTAACGGTTACAATTATCCATACCGCGCGTCAGGGTACGTCACGGACTTCTTCCGGGCAGTGTGTGTCACGTGGCTAGCCGCCCCGGAGGGCGGCTACTTGGGCCTCGTCCGAAAGTGGATGCATATTGAGAAAAAATAGAAAATACCACATCTGAAGCAAGAAAAGATGTATATCGAATGTCCAAAAATGCGCCGAAATATTCACGCGAGGTCATGGAATTAAATTTGCAAATGCAAAAAAAAGAATAATTCAACCAGAGCTATATTAACAAACAATTTGCAGTTTTAGTTGAAAAAAATACGGAAACTTCTATAAGAATTGCGTTCATTTTATGAATGAAATTTTAGTGAATGAAGGCGTTCAAAATTGCCTAGTAACATGCTATCGGTCATGTTCTAATTCAAATTGTTAAGAAAAAATTTGAAAATAACTAATCTCTAACTTTCTTTTTATCTCTCTAACTTTCATTTTAAATAAAAATAATAATAATAAGACCTTCGGAACTTCGTATAGAATAATATGGTTTCTCGTTTCAACTGGTGCGAAAAGAAATGGTTTGTAAACCCAAGAGTCATGAGGCTTATTTTCAGATATGCGATTATCGCTGAGGGTAGGAAAGCAGGGAGCATTAAAATATTTTAGAATAAATGTTCTGTAATCCATACTCACGGTTTAATTCATTCCCAAAAATAAAGGTGTGTATAATAACAATTTTCTAAAAAATAAAGTTAATGCAATAAAATATTGTGTTATAATTTAATTTTTACGCAATATTCCTAGCTTTAAAAGCTTATTCACTGCACAATATTCATTTTCAATTCAATTAATACCTTATTTTCCCCCATTAATCCCTTTATGGCGAGGCTCAGGCTATCAGGCCTGCTCTTCCGCCTGACGACATAGATTCCCCACGGTCTTCCACTGTCTAGCAGAGAAAGGAGGCATCACCCGTGAAACAAGATTTTTTTTAAATTTTTCTCAGAGGCTACTTTTAACCATGCGACTTTTTACATGCTGTAATGTATAACATGAGACAGGCCGTTTTACTTCCCCTGCGAAGGAAGGCGTACAAACGAATTTATTCGCCCTTAAAAAATCCACAGCTCGGATTTGAACCCGTGAACTTGGGTATTGCAGACCGGCACGCTAACCGTTACTCCATCTGAGTCACGTATCCTATTGTCCTCTCCTAGTATGTCCCATCTTATTTTCTCTTGCAGTAGTCAGATCACACCAAGGTTTGGACAAAACGGTTTATATCAGGAGACGATATCAATCCTTTCTGGGCGGCAAGGTGGTCAGGAATTACCCACTGTGCATCGAATGATTACTAGCGATTCGCGCACGTCAAGGTCATGAGTGTAGTGCATGTTTTATTGGTGGCGATGATGATGAACTTCACTCGCTAGATGGCGAAATCCGATGCCGATCTAATCGTAAGGTGCCGAGTTCGATCGTAAGGCGAGAAAGTAAAAAATATAAACATTTTATTGAGAAAGCAAGGAAGACTGTGTATTTCCAAGTGGGAGAAAGAGAGGTTGGGCAAGACGGAACGGGGATAAAATAGAATGGATAGAAGTATTCTAGGGCGGGAAAGGATGGAATGCCTCTTCCTGTCTAATAACCTATTGTAATAAATACCACAGCAACGCGGGGTACATCAGCTAGTGTGTATATATAAATATATATAAATTAAAAATTTAATTTCAATTAAAAATTTACAATTTTTTTCGACGATTCTATAATAGCGAAGGCGTGACCTAGAATCTTTTCTCTTTTTTGCTTGGTTCAAAATCAAATACAAAAGTTCATTTCTGTGGGGCAATTGAGGGCTTACAGCAAAGCCTTCGTACACGTCACCGTTTGAGTAAATGAGGTCATTACTCCACTCAGCTGGGACGGCGGCCCTCAAAAGGACGACCCTCCAGGAATGGCTGCGGCGGAGACGGTGATCAGGTCTGGGCCGCACGGTGGCAGACGCCCGCCGATGGAGGGGCGGCCGGGAAAAATGCGGTACTCAGCTGGTCGGGTCGGCGCCTTCACACAGCGCTCTTCTGGTATTTGACGTATGTGGCGGCGATCGTTATGGTTATCGTAATAGCTTGATAATGTCAAATACGGAATTATAATCACGATCAATTTAGTGACCAATCACTCTGTTAATTAAATCGTGACCAAGCATGGCACATCAAATCAGATAATACTGCTGTTCAAAAAAATGTTTAAGTTTGAATTAGTAAATCGTAACTGTGCGCAGAGGTGTTAGCGCAGTCAGTAGTCATAAGACTCACTACTTCACTTCTTCTCACTACTTCACGTGTCACTACTTCAAACTCCAAAATTGTTCTGTCGAAAAGTCTCGCAGCAAAAAGTAAAGTGAAGCGTCCACTGCATTCTCTGTTCTCTCTATCGCTACCTCGGTTCCCCCTCCCAAAACCACAGAAGTTTCAGAAAGTTCTCCCGTATTTCTTAATCTGGTTGGCGATAGGCTACAGGAATTTGCGCAGTTATAATATTTCGTCCAATCGCTGATGGCGTCTGATCAAGGGAATTTGAGTGGAAAATTCTCAGCATCTTCTGTCTCTTTTTTCTCTCTTGTATTGTTTACAAAACACACGTGAGAGTCTATCGGCGTCGTAGAAGGCGCAACGGGGCGAACATAATTTTTGTTGATTTCCACTGGGTGGCGCCGCATAGGCTGGAAGGAGGTGGCTGCGCGCATCCGAAAGAGTGCTTCCCGGAAGATAAACAAACGGGCAATTGATTCATTTGAAAAGTTTTCATAATAAATAAGGGAAAGAAATATTATGAACAAATTTATTCAGCTAATAATTTATACAGAATTAATTGATGCAGTTTCTCTTACCCTGAAGAAGAAGGCCAATGACCTTCGAAACGTTGGGAAAGATTGTTCAATAAAAATATATTAACATTGTGTCAGCCTAAAAATTACTGGACCTACATAAGAATTAGAATTTTTGTTAAATTAAAAGTATTAATTTGTTAAAAACTATACGGGTCAGGCCAAATTGGCTCCCCAGCAATTGCTTCATTTGAAGACCTCGGTGCAATAACATGTTATTCCCTATTTCTGATGAAATTGAAATATTAGTGTATTTCGACGCCCCATAGATGTATCTGGATGTTGAGTTTTATTTTAAAGATTCGCCACAAGATGGCAGTGTAATTCATAAATGAATGTTCTTTATCCCAGTGTGTAGAATGCAATGTCTTAATCTTTACTGTCCATTTTCTCAACACCTACGAATAGGGGCACAGTATATTATTGTCCCGAGTTCATTTGTTTGTGGGGAAGTCCGTGGCTAGAAATGCTTGGTTCAAACGCGAAGCCTTCCACATCCTGTTGTTGCGGATCTACCGCAGAAACGGTTATGTTTTCCTTTTCCGCTTCTCGAAGCAAGGGGCTCGCAATACAGGTTGCAAACACGTAAGTCTCTGGCGCAAACCCTTTTAGTTCAGCTAAGTCGCTCGTCTGCACTCAGCGATGAATTTCAGTAGTTCTGATATCAGTAGTTCTTCGTACAGCTAACAAAAGTTTCGAATAAGACATTTATGCATTGCGTGATACATTCTAAAGGCTCTTTTTCCAATGGTTAAGTAGTACACGCACTCCATGAGAGAATTATCACTAGATCCAAACCTTATGCAAGAGTGCGCTGAACCACACAACGTCTCTGTGTCGATCTTGGCCCTCCCCCACTAGTCATGCGTGTACTTGTGCTTGTCGTGCTGCCTTTGGCGTGTCTAGGGAGCGTCTCTGGAGCGGACAAAGAAGACACTAGAATACGCGTACAGAAATGCTGCAAAACGTTTAAGATGCTCTCGCAAGATGGAACGACGTGCGTGGATGCTGGTTGGCCCCGAAACATCTCAAGTCAGAGAGAAGATGCCGACCTCGTCTTTCCTCCTTTTCACGACGAGTGGGTTCGTCGCTGGCTACCGCCCGGACTCTCAATCCAGAGGATTCGCTTCGTATTGTACAGCAGAACAGACCAGTTGAATAAATTTCAAAGTATTGTGCGTATAAACGCGTCTTCTGAGTGGCACAAAGAAGAATTTCTCCACAAGGATATCTGGAAAAATCAGGTTGTCTTTTACGAGGAAAAGGAAATTGCCAGGCCCAGGCCAGGTGGAGGGTTCAGGCAAACCCCAGCCTACTGCGTAGATGCGGCGAAGCCACCTCTAGGACCCTTTGTATTACGGTTTAGTACGAAGTGTACTAAGAAAGAATGCGCCATAAAATGCTGCCTCCACGGACATGTCCTTTTAAACACAGGAGGTAAATGGAACTGTGTAAAGAATGATAATTTTTTTTGGTCTCCGTTTAATTCTTCCCTAGCAAAAGAAACAGATTCTGAGTTTCCGTTTCTCTCAGTTCAATATTTTGACTGCCCAAAACTTCGTTTCGCTTCTCGAGGAGAGTACAGTCTCCCTGTCGCGTTTACTCGTGTACGCCAGTTCTTCTTCTCCTCTTGGAGGGTTTGCTTTGACTACTACAGCAACAACCACACCACAGAGGAAGGATTATTTTACTGTGAATATCCACGTGTGGCAAGAGGTGTCTATTGGCTGTTGCGACCATTGTGCATCGCATCGACTTTGCTGCTAGCCATGTCGCTCCTGTCCATCGCATGCAACAAGAGCATGCGACGGAAAGCTCATGGATGGTGTCTGGCTCATCACGCTGCGTGCCTGTTTGCTTTCAATATGGGGCAAGTTGTGTACTACTTGACTATCAGCGACATTGTAAATGAAAACCATCTTCGGGTACCGGTCGCGCTAGAAAAAATGTGCGCGCATTTTGGTGAGTAATTTAAATTGGTATATTTGTGGGTAATAAAGGACAGTACTAGACACGAATATTTCAAATGTTTTTTCTGATACCATGAAGCACATTTTCGTATTATGTAGTGGTAGACGTTGAACGGTACTGAAATGCAGTGTTCCTATACCAATTATAAATGAAAGAGAATTTAAATAATTGAAAGAGAAAAAAAGTATCAGACAGAAAATATTTTACGTCTAATTAAATATAATATAAAATGGAGGCTTTGTTTATTTGGAGATATAACGTTTAATCAAGAGTAGGAGGATACACGACAGGTCATCAGATATTAAAATGAGTTTTAAATTCAGAACGCAGTAAAGGAATCTTTTTTCATATAAATCAGAACCGCCAAAAAAATCTACCATAGTATTGTATTTAATTCTCACGACACAAAATCACACTTTAAAAGCGCAATTTCTGTGCAAATAAGGATCCGACAACTGTTGAATAGATTAGTTGCTAAAACGACACAAATTTAATGTTTTGAAATGTATTATTTGGTATATAAATTTACTAACAAATTATGACATTTGTGCCTACAGCTCTCTTTATGTTTTTCCTGTTGGTGGCTGCCTGGTTTTGGCTTACCGCTCTCTGTGCGAACATGGCGCTGGGATTCAAGTAAGAATATTTTCATCAAATAAGTATTCATTTTCCTTTGCTTCAAGAAGACCGATTCTTCAACTGCTTCTGAAGCTACAAAATGTCTTACTAAGATGTAAACGATCCTTGAAATATGAGGAAGGTTTTACAATACCAGTGTTAAGTGTCAAAACTTTGGCCAAGAAATAAGTAGTGGTGCTACAGCAGTACATTCATCCTCGCATTATTTTTAAACTACCGAGAGTTCAATGAAAATAAGACCTGCACCATTCTTTAAACGTTTTTTGTTCTATCCAAGGGGAAAATTTTAAGAAAAAAATTAGAGCTTGGTTTTGAGAAAATTTTCTTTTTATAAATTGCATTAATTCCAAGCAGAAATGACATACAAATTACTCCTTTTCCAAAAACATTTTACATGGACTTTTTAAAGCTCTGATACCGGAATATTGAATCTATATCTATTTATTTACAAAATCTTTTACTTACGAGTACCAAATTTCACACTGCTAGGAAAGTGTCAGAAAGTCGCAATATGATAACATCTAACAACAAATATCATGGAATAATACTAATTTTCAATGTAAAGACGCTGAAATGCTTTCCAAGTTCAGAAAAACCAAGAACGTACAAAACGTTTCTGTGTTTGCCCTCTCTAAGCCCTAGTAGGATCCGTGAGGAATATAAATATACTAGCAAAAATAAAACAGGGTTGCCCGGGTTTTCTTCATATTCATCGTTGTGAAATGAAAAAAGATCACTTTTATATAAACGACGTTTTTCAGATAATTTTTTTAATGTAATTGGCTCAAAATTTAATAAAATACTACAATTTTCTTTCATTAAATGTTTCAGTTTAGTACTGTAAACTTTTATGAAAGAAAATAGTAGTATTTTATTAAAATTGCTATTAGATTAAAAATGTTCACAATATTTACCAATGTTACCTATTGCGCACTGCTGCTGGCCTCTAGCGAATCTGTTAGGTATCAGTTCCATTCCACCGTTACTGTCCTTTGGCGAAATATATCAGAAACCAACCTGTTCGTAGCGACAGGCGCAAAATTATGATAGTGCCCCTACCAACTTACACAAATTATCTATTTTCCTCATTTGTGTGGTCAAACTCTGCAAATACACTACGACAATCCTGAAGACGGGACAGTAAACATTTCTATCTATTATGTCCGTATAGTTAGCACACCCACATATCACAAAATTAACAAGGAATATACCACTATTTTGTACTAATTATTAATTAATTTACAACCAGATTAAAAAATTTTGACAAGACACAGACTTACTGTAGAAAATTTGGAGAAAATATTGATTTTATACTATACTGGCTAATTATGAATGTGAATAAATGATTCTCACTCATAAGTTTAAAATTACGTAAGATTCTGCGTAATAAATATTGCCCAATTTAATCCATTCTTGATGAGTGTTAGATGCCAGAAATATAACTTTTTCATGTCTAATATTTATTGTTTTTCCGAGTTTAGTCATTTTGTAACAAATTTTGAGTGCCTAAAACATATCTTTTAATGGTGGCTAATTTCGTTAGCAATTTTAGGTGCCTCAATCATCAGGTTTTTGTGCCTAAAATTCCCAGGTCTAGTAATAGAAAGTTCTTTTCGCTAAAATTCATTTTTAATGGCTATTAAAGAACAATATATTTCCCGTGCAGATAGCAATGGGCAGAATCCGCCTTTTCTATACAGTTGTAGAATTAAGTTTACGGTGATGGCGGTGCTAGCGTCATGTTATCACCGCCATTATCATGGATTAACTCAAACTTAAGCATTTTCTATACTTTGTATAATTAAGCTTGCTTGTACGAACAGTAGTATTGACATTAAATGCACTTTGAGATTTCTTTCGCTTTATAAAGATTTTTCTTATTTTAAACTACATTAATACAAAATAATATAATTATTATCTTTTATTTCAAAATAAACAGTGAAAACACAAACATTAACTATCACACATTTAACATTTGTGATAGCAAATCTTGACAGAAAGAGGTCAAGACTTTTAGTTTTGACCTCTTTCTGTCAAGATTTGCAGACTTTTAGTTTTGAAGACTTTTTAGTTTTCATCTTCGGAATCACGGTTACTGGATAAATCATATGTAACTCTGCGCTGACTTGTGCTTCCCGCACACAATCTGGTGATGGGTATCACAGATAACGCCACCACACTCTCAAGCAACGTCAGATATCCTCAGAATTCTTCAAAATACTTTGAGACTCGCAACAATATAATGCCAATTTCTTAAAAAAATTACAATAATAATAATAAATATAAAATAGATTTGAAGAAATAAAAGTAGAAATGTCGGTGAAATGTAAGATTATACAAAAATGCTTACATTTTGCTTGTGCAGCTGCCAAAAGTATGTGGCAATTCCAAATAGCTAGATCAGACCCAAGGAAATTGAAAGCTAATACGGGAAAGTATGAGCTATTCTGTAGCACCACTAGTTTCTTGTTATTTGTTAATTTTTTATAACACAGATATTTAATTCCATTCCAATAATTTCACTTGTGACAATGGCAGCACCTGAACTTTCCTTACAGAACTCACAAGACTGGTGGCTTGTCTGTAAGTATTTCCAACAGTGGTCCTCAGCTACCAAGGAAAATGTGAGATGGTATCAATTCCCACGCAATCCACTCAGCGCATCACCTTACAACTACTGAGATAAATGCAGTATTGTGTTAACATATTGAGTATAGGTGGGTTAAGCCTTGTCAGCTAACATTTAATTTTTACGTGTGTTCCACGACAGGGAATTTTTCTGTTTAGTTTTTAAATAAAAACAATTATTTTTGTAATGTTTGGGGTTTTTGGTCCTGCTCATGCTTGCTGAAATCTTTTACAAATCCCTAAAAGCTCTGGCTGGTTCAAACACTGCCAAGCGAGCAGAATCGTTATAAAAAATGCGCGCATGGTGAAGGTTAAAATGTATTATTATCTCCGCACTACATTATACAAATTTTTCATTTCAAATACAAGCGATCAATTTTCTAATTTCTTCAAAATTCGAATATTTACCTTCTTTGCAAAAGCGAATTTTGACTGCCTTATGCATAACTTTAAGAAGACAAATGTAGAATTTTTAATTTAGATCTTGTGGCAATGCAGCATGGATAAAAAATATTTACCTAGACTCGGAATCGAACCCGACACTTTTCCAGTTCGGAAACAATACTTTGGCACTGAGCTGTCCTTTCGCTGACCGATTACCTTTCTTATAACAACACATTTTAAAATAACGCAACTTGAATGCAACATTAGGTATACAAAAATTAATGTCAATTTAGTTTCATGGGCAGGAATCACAAGAAAGTCTTTTAGTTCTGTACTACTTTTTAGCTCTCATTGGGCGTTAAAATATTTCATACGCTCCAATCAAATGAATTTCATCTTCATAGTTCGGTCGAGAGGACGTAATTTTCAAACCCACCGTTAGATGTCGCTTTTGGCAGTGAAGGATGTCCATCGCCATGAAAACCGCGGGCCAAGCCATTTTCGACGCGAAATTTTATGTTTCCATGGGAGTACGTATACGGAAAAGTAAAAATAGGCATACAGGATGTCCGGCGTGGACACGACGAAACCTCGAAAATAAGCTCTTGGGACAATTTTAAGTATATTTTATCTAATGAACTCTTTGGATATTTAGAATGGCTGAGCCGCAATAAGCACTTAAAAGTTGGTTTGAAAAAATGATTTCTAGGCAAAATTTGCATTGCAGAAACACTCCAAAACATGTAAATTGTTAATTATTTACAAAAGAAACGAATATATTTTTCACAAAAAATTAACACCATTAATTATTTCTGTCATCAACTGATCGTTTTTCTTTGTGAACAGGGTTCGCCAGGTATTTCTTTGATTACGTTATAACTTGACCTTTAGAAAACAGGTGTATGAGAAATGATCTTAGCTGTCCGGGTAACTCTGCATCGAAGGCTGTCGTGCCTTCGACGCGGCGTCACCCGGACAGCCAAGATCATTTGCGTGACTCGCCCCACGGAAGCCTACGACTTCGGTGAATGAGAAGTTGCTTGATATTTAGGAGCAAATGTCGCATTTATCTAATTTAAACTTCCGGCCATATGTTCATTGGGAAAAATGTGATAACTTTTGTTTCCTCTACATGTGGGATAAGGTTGGTAAATTTTATTGCGAGACGTTTTAATTTTAAATTAATTTTCCATTTGCGGTTTTGCTCAGATTGCAGGTAATACCATCAAGAAGGAACGACAGAAAAAGATTCTTGGTGTTTTCGTCGTTAGCATGGGGGCTGCCCGTACTGCTGACAGTATCATATTCCTACCTGTTCAAGCCATCAGATATTGTTAACAGGAAGAGTGATGTAACGTGGTACAGTCCTTGGCTTATGGAAACACGAGTGTGTTTCTCCGAACCCATCGTTTATATTCTTAGTAAGTATATAAAGCGCGATAGAAATGTAAAATGTAATTCCTTGGCATTTTGTTACAGGTAATAGCAATTACAATAACACTAGGAATTAGAGATTTGCGATACAGTGATAAGCACCTATGCATTAATAAAGAGAGAGGAATGAAATGCAAATGGCATATAAAGATAGGATTGATTGGTTAGTGTTTCCGGAGGCATAAACTGTTAAGTTAATTGGGTGGATCAGTGCCAGAGTACCCTAAGTCCATAGGTTATGAAGGCACTTTTCCTTTACAACATGGCTCTGAACTATCGGTTGTTTAGGTATCATACTTTTTAATCCTTGTGAATGAATGAATTGTTTATTGGCTCAAAATGTCTGTTTGGGCCAATTCATTCATCCATGCATGCATTCATTCATTCACAAGGATAAAGAATTATGAAAGTAATAGAGCATAATTAAGAGCCATACTTCATAGGAATAAGGGACTTGACGACTTCGTGGGTTAGGCAGCCCTGGTACTGAGCCACTCAATTAGTCACGTAAGGGTGTAGTATGAGTGTTAAGAGTGTAGTACATGTTTTATCGCGTGGAGGTGCGGTGATCCTTCCTCGCTGAATGGAGATATCTGATGTCTATTTTCACGTCGGCTGCGGAGTTTTCCCCAACTAGGCATCTCCCACCATCTGAGCATCGTCCCAGTCGGAGCAAGTTCTTTGCTCCAGACTGGTGTCCCGATAAGTATGTTAGTTTAGTGCATGTAAGCAGCGTTGGAGAGTATTTGAATATTTGTATTTGAAGTACGTATTTTAAATCCATTTTATATTTGAAAAACTGTATTTTTGAGTTTTTTGGACATGTTTTTAAATATTACATAAAATAGGAGTGTTTTAAAAAAGAAATACTTTAAATACAGATGAAGATATCGAGGATAGTTTCTTTTTGTTTGATTCTTCTTCATCGAAACAAAAATAATAGCTTTATTCAGCAATTGAACTTGAATCCTCTTTGTTTTTAAATGATAAATCTAAATCATCAAAAATGCTGGACAATTATCTGGCAATAAAAAAGCGTTTATTGCTAATAACACTAGTTTATGTTAATCAGCCCCAGTACAATAACAGTTGTTCTTTGTGCGTTTCATGCTTTTGCCAACTAGGGGTTTATTATCTGACGATTTGTATGAGAAACTAGTCGTTTTAGAAGAAAATGTCGTTTATTTGAGTTAGACATATTTTGGATATCGTTTTATATTTGAAAGTTTTTCGTTATTGTTCAGAAATGTATGACTATCAATTAGTAATTTATTGTAATAAAATATATTTTGCAATAAAGTTATAATGCAAAATTACCGTATTTACTGTATGTTAAGTATTTGAAGTATTTTAAATAGGTATGTATTTAGCTATTCAAAACCTAATGTACTATCAGTATATATTTAAATTCTTAGTTACAAAGTATTTTGGCGAAGTATTTAGATACTAAATTTAAAGTGTTTGCCCAACCCTGCATGTAAGTGTTGGTGTGCGTAAGTGAGTGATGAGGACAAGGAAGAGGTAGAAAAGATCATGCGTGTTCCGTGGCACATTTTCTAGGTTACTGCTTCGGCATTTGCCTGGTGTTGATCGCAGAAGCCACAGAAAACTACCGATCAGAGCGTCCGGCCCTAGAATTCTTCTCCAGGCATGGGCGGAATTCGACTTAGCTATGTAGCTGTAACTCTAGGTCAGAGTCACTGGAGTGACATCAGAAACTGATGCCCTGAGTCACTTCACCTCGTATTACGATATCACATATTATGTATTACGATAATAGGCAATTATACAGGAAAATAACAATTCGCTGAACATAGAAAATACCACCCTAATCTATCATGGTCCCTGATATAAACAAACGAATGTATTTTTATCCCCTTTTATTAATGGTTAAAATTAGTAGAAGCTTGTCAAATAATTTTAAAATCTTCTGATAGGACTGAGTAAGCTAATATTAGTTACTTCAGAGTTGCAGAACATTCGTCAGCAATGTTGTTTCTATTATTTTATTTCTATTCTTTTTACTTTTGCCTTTGTTACACTTCTTATTACACAAGATACGTGAATAATCTGTTTCGTTCCATCCAGAATACGATTCCTCATGTAAGATTTTACGTACTTTAAAAATTATGTTGGGTTTTCACGTATGTTATGTACTATAAAAATTATGTTAAATGTGGGTTCATATGCACCTGATAAGCGGCATGCAAAAATGAAAATATGATGAATATATAAAATGAAAATAGTTTTAGCTATGCTTGAATAATTGTACTACACTCACCAACAATATTTATAAGATATTTATACTGCTAAATGTATCCATTTTTTTGACAGATAAACAAGGTTTCGCACAAACATTTTTTGTCATTAAATACGGCACCACATTATTCTATTACGGCCCAATGGTTTGTCTGGTGGTGTGCAATTGTATCAGCCTGGGCCACGCTCTGAAGAAGATGCAGAATCTCAGGCGAGGGAACTCGATACTTCGCAAAGATGAACGGGAACAACAGGGACACCATCAACCGGGCAGAAATATCCGTTCTGAAGCAACCATTGAGGGTAACAATGGAAGGACATCCGAAAACAGAAACAGAGGTGGCAGGCAAACAGCAATAGATTCAAAAACGTGAGTGGTGATTTAAGTTTTGAATTCTCTTAAGGAAGTACAATGTTCTTTCGATCGACCACGGTGAAATACTAACAAAAGTACTTCAAATGAAAGTAAAATCTCTGTTCTTCAAGATTGTAAGAAAAAATTTGGGCCTTACCGGCCTAATGTTTGAATAAAATAGTGCAGTTTAAATTAGTGCAGGCTCTTATGGAAAAGCTATCGCCACAGGTTTTCTAAGGTAATGAAGTCATACGGTGAACGTGTCTTTTACTTTCCCGTATACGTACGTATACTCGTACACGGAGTAATTTGTATAGGGAAAGTTATGTAATGCTACGGAAAATCGATTTCGAAATTTTAACGGAAATACGTTTTGGGGACCCTGATACCGAAAAAGTGTTTTTTTTTCAAAACGTCCGCCCGTCCGTCCGTCTGTGTCTGCTCGTTAGTCTGTGAACAACACTAGCGCCTAAACAATACGTGCTATTTTTTTCTAAAATGGATATTCCCCGGTCGATCTGCGTCCACTCAATGCGCCGCGATTTTGAAAAACTTTCTTCAAAATTTGGAGGTACTTTACATGAAGCCCCCGGACATTTTCAAAATTTTCTCAAAAACGACTCCAAATTTTTTCTTTAAATTTCTTGTAATAATAGAGAAAAATAATTTAGTAAAATAACCCACTGCAGGTCCCATTTTCACGGATAACTCTGAATTTTCGAAAATTGCGAAAGTTAGAAATTTTTTCGGCGTCTTCCTTGAATTACGAAATTGAAGATAGAGATTTTTCCTTCAATTAAAATTTATTGTCCAAGGTGATTTCTTTCATTAAGGTCATGAACATTTTTTTGAAAATTTTAGTAGTAAATGTACTAAATATTATACGCAATATTGAAAATTTTTAAAAATTACAAAAATAAGATTTTCTCAAAAAGGGCTCCAATTTTTTTCTTTAAACTTTTTTTCGGGATAGTGCTAAATGTACTCTATGAGATGACATTAACGCCATATTCCTCTATTCTTTTGTTTTTTCAAAAATTGCAAAAATGTAACTTTTGTACTTGTCTCTCACGTCGTTAATATTTACAGCGGCGATTTGTTCACATTATTATATTAATGAGTTCATGTGCTTTAAATAGTGTCAAATAAAGTTTCTCGAAAATTGAATAGTTTTCTGTGAAAACTTGCTCAAAATTCCATATTTTCAGAAACGCTCAAACGCCATTTTCTCAAAAATGGCTTCAAATTTTTTTGTTCAAGCGTTTCGAATGGATAGTGCTTATTGTACTCTTTAATATACCACTAGTTATTTTATTCAATATGTAGTAATTAATGTTAAATGTTAAATGTCACATACCTCACCAGGCATTCTGAGAAGTCGTTGACAAAAATCTGCTGCGAAATTCATCGCAACCGGAAGCCTTGGCTCTCGGCCTAAAAATAATACTGCACACATGCTACTGTTAGCACTGTTTCTCTTGGGATACGAGGAGTAAGAGCCGCCAATTGAATTACTGTACCTCACACAGCCACAGACAGTTTGACGATAATTCTCTTTCAATATAAACAATGTGGTGTAATATTCAACGCAGAAAGAAAGAAAAAAAACAGGAGCGGAAATAATCCTAAACTATATTAGGCAATGTCAACTTACGAAAATGAAAAATCATACGAGAGATTAAATTTAATAATAAACATTGATTTCTAAAACAATTTTGCAAAACATCTCTTTTAGTTATTTACAAATTATTATTTAAAAGCTCCGTTACCGTTTCCAAGCAGCTATTGTTAATCAATCCGTGTAATGAATGGTTGAATATTTGTCTAGCGACTAGCACGAACATACTACCTTAATGTATGTCACGCTTAATAATATTTATTTACCATCCTTTTTTCAGAATTAAGGTCTACATAAAAATTCTGCTGATGACCGGAGTAATTGAAATCGTCACTGAGATCCTCATTTGGGTCGTCACCTCGACCATTTATCAAGAGGAATTGTATTCTGATACTGATTATCATTTGCCTTACCGCGCGTCAGGATACGTCACAGACTTCTTCCGGGCAGTGTGTGTCACGTGGTTAGCAGCCCCGGAAGGGGGCTACTTGGACCCTGTCCTGCGGCGGGTGCGCGGGGAGAAAAAGTAGGATATGCCGCAACCAACTGTCTGAAGAAAGAAGAGCACTAAAGGCGAAGAAATCTGTGTTTAGTCATTAGCATCTAAACATTGACAATATAGTAAGGCTTAACAAACGTCTGTTGTTTCGGTTGACAATGTGTATGTCTATTTACATATATGACCTAGAAGAAGTCTCTAAGAAGAATGTGACCATTGAAATAAAATAAACATGGTAACAGACGCTAATATATTCATTAAAACTATTGAAAGTATTAAAACCAAAATTATTAAAAGTTTATTTTTAATCAAAAGAAGGATGCATAAATCGTGTTATTGATTTAAAAATGTAGTATATATGTCTGAAAGACATCGAAGTCAAATAGGAAAAACAGAACTTCGTCAAATTGTTTAATTGTGCATTATTCGTGTACATATATTACGACCGTTTGAATATGTTAAGTAGAATAAAATTTGCAGTTTCCTAAACAGCCGATGATTATTACTCTCCATTACTTGCAAAAATGTTCCCTCTATTAATCGTCATTTAAATAAATAAGCATTTGTTTAACATTACTAGTTGATTTTTATTGAAATTATTAAGGAGACAAAATAATTTGTGTGTATATATTTTAGAGTAAACTGTGCAGTGCATCAGAGGTCCTATTCATGCATTCACGTAGTTTCCCGGACCCACGCATCCCAGGGTTAAGCAACAACCCACTTTTTCACGGAAACAATAATGGTCGCCTACTATAGTTTTCACTCTACTTAACTTTTATGTAGTACGTCATGAGTGTGGTACTTTCATCGGATATCCATTTAAATTATACGTTTATTTTCCTAATGTTTCATTTTCAGTTTCGGTCTGAGCCCAGTAAAAATGGTAGACTCAATTTCCTAATCGAAAATCATTCAATGCTGTTCTGGAAACTCGAAATTTGATCCATAATATTGTAAGCAAAGAAAGACACGAAACGAATTACATGAATTTGTTACACTCGCATGGAGACTAAAATTTCACAGCGTACTAAGAGTGTTTAAAAATGTTATTATAACAATTGAAAATGTGCCAAAAAAGATCAAAAACACGCTTGATTAGTCCCAGCGACAATTAAGAACCAAGCAAGTGCTCATTTTGCTTCTTGGAAAATCTGTCACTGGGAAAACTTTAAACAAAGCGCTCTTAAAATCGCAAAATGTCAAACCAATCAGAACTAAATTTTACAGGTGAACTAAAGAACTGGATAGACTTATAGAGTTTCAAGACAGACTTTGAATTTAAACTTATTACATCGTTATTTTCATACTCTATCACTGCAGTGAATATAATTTGATATTTTTTTATTTTTTTTAAACTACGTGGCATACAACATTTTGCCTAAATATAACAAATGAATGGTATACGATATTTTGTTTTTATAAAATTAAGCAGGAAAATACTATTTTTGGAATATAACATTTTGTACGAAGGTATATTCTTAGACAATGTCATTGATGGCGAAATCTCAATTTCATAAATTCTGTGTGTTCCGTCATTTTGCAGTTTCGTGAGAGAAAGGACTTTTCTGCATCCTGAGAAAGCGAATCTCCGGTGGCAAAGGCACATGCAACTCACGCTGCTTTTCAACCGCAAGCGGGAAAGGGAGTTGCATTGCAGGAAGCCGTTGCACTGTCAGTGTCCGCTGCAGACGAATTTCGCCTAATAACGACGCTCGATTGTTTTCGCCCCCTCAAGACCTTTGCAAGCCGGGCGGATAATTGACATTAGGGGTAGTTAGTACGATCAAACTAACAAGATATGCAGAACTAAGATTTTTCTTGGAACTTTTCTCATCGTTTTCTGGTGAATCTTCTGAACTGAGTTCACTGAATTTATTTTCAATAGGAATTGTAACGACATAAGTACTATTATTATCGCTAGACCTTGTCTTTTGACTTACCTTTCTAACTTCAGGGTCGAAGTCCTCTGTGTTCGACCTCTTCGATCGAGCTGGCTTGTATTCTTGCCATGGCAGTTGCGTTAAATCCACTGGATTTGATGAGTCTTCACTCATGTTGTGGTCGCCACCATATGATAATTCTGATGATTTCATATTGTTGGTTTTGCAGTCGTCCATGTAATATACACAGCACTCTTCCTACATGTTGCCGTGACCACACGAAAACCCTTTTATAGTTAATTGTTCTTTTAGATATTGTTTATGTTTTAAATATTAATAATGACTAGATTAAGCACTATTAAAGTTTTAAATCTACGTAGGTATACAGTATCACTATGGCACTCTTTATCACAAGGCATGATAAGGTTAGCAGAGGACATCCGTACAGCGCCGCTAACAAGCGAGAATTATCAAACATTAAAATGACATTTATGATATCTTATTCAGTGCAAATAAGAAAGTAAACACGTAGAAATGTTTAAAGAAGAACTGGAGTTGTGAAAAATAAAAATTATATTTAAGATGGCACCAAAACGCGCATTCGGTTGACATCCCGAAATTGCAACATTACATAATATTTCTCCGTATATACTACGTACGTGTACGAGAGAGTAAAAAAAAGGATTATCCAATGCACATGTAGAATGCGGCGACAGTTCTGTCGTCATGTCTCGTTAAAAGGTAACTTAAATTTCACCTTGCGCCCGGCGTTCAGAGTCTTAGCTCGGCAGCGTATTTATCGATACGATTCGTAGACGTGACGTTTGAGAGAGAATTATATAAATGAGTTATATAGGTATTATGTTAAAATAAACATTATATTTAGTTATATCGTAGATATAATCAATAGATATTAAGAGGTTATTTATATATTACATAAAACATATATTAACAATTTCAAATATACAGAACATCTGTATTTTCATTAACAGAAATCTATGCAGCCTTTTTCTTTGTGAGTAGTGTTTATGGTTTCATTAGATACCCAGGAATTCGGGGAGAATCCGAACACAATGAATCCTCTTCCATTCTGACAGAAGAATTCAAATATTCGATTGTGTTACTCTGTATATTCTTAGACTGCGCCTACAAACTAAATTCTCATTCTCTGCATAATTTCGTACAACACCTGACGTCATCTGGTCGCAAGGCTAAAAGGAAGAAGCCTCTCGCCATTAAATATTTGCTATTCATGTGTTGCTTTTCGGAACAACAACATTTTTTTATATTTTGCTGTATAAAAACAGCTATATTGTGTAAATCTACACAGTTTTACTGCAGTATTCGTGAAGACTGGTTTTCTTTGAATATTTATTTGTTCCAGTGTTATGAGAGAGTATTTTATTTGTTGGTTTTGAGCAGTGTGCGTGCTACTGTTCTGGAAACAATTCAGTGTGAATTACTTCAGCAGAATATTTGCTGCTTTATGCTATTAGTGCACAACTAGTTTTTAACCCTTTCACTGCCAATTTTAATTTTATTTGCAAATTTTATTTTCTTTGTATATAAAATAAGTCACATGCTTCAAAGTAGAAAATTAGTTAATTCTTTAAATTTCCTAGGTTCGAACAAACGTGTAGCAAAAATTTAATCGCTTTGATCAACATCAACAATGAAGCATTGGTACAGTATTTTTAAACACTCGTCTGCTCCATCATAACCCAGCGGTACACATATGTCCCATTGGTAGTGAAAGGGTATAACTTGGAATTAACATATCGATTGTCTAGAAATTTGTCGTAATGCTCCCTTGCTCTCCCAAATAATCATTTTAAGATCCTTAAAATTATACATCAATAATCATGAATTACTTTATTGTGTTTTATTACTATTTTTGACTCCTTATAAACTTCTTAGACAGTTCTGCAGAAGCATCGAAGTTAGAGTTTTAGCCAAGATTTCAAGTATCATTTGAAATTTCGTAATATTGATTTTTGTCTGTGAACAGAAACCTTCTGACAAATATGCCGTAATGATAGTCATTCGCACATTTAGATACAGTTCAAGTCGACCCACTGTTGCATCAACTTGATCTAGATGCACATTTAGGCCACAATTGACAGCGCAATCTGAATCTGGTGTGCAATATTCCACCCTAACCTAACAAAGCGTATTGTGGCGGTCCCGCTATCGTGTCTATTTGAATGCACGCAATAGTCACTGCAAATGTTCATTCCGGGACATTCAACGCACCGTCTAGGTCTCTAAAGGAGGAGTTTCACTGGCGAGCGACTCAAGTTCAGCGTATCGTGGTGAAACGTTCCGAACAATCAGTTTCAATGATTCGTTCCCGGCTTGTGAAGGTTAGAAATTGCCTATTCTAGCAATGCCAAACACTATCATCTCCATGACCCACTTACTCAGCAATTTTCAAACTAAGAGTATTAAAACCTTTTGGATACCAGCATATATGAATATACTATAATGAAATATAGAAAGACCTTTTATCTATACAGCATTATAAATGACCTTTTCTGTTGCAAGAAATTTTCTGTTGCATCTGTTTTCTGGCACAGATGACAAATACCTGATACGTCACAAGAAAGTGGTTTCGCAAAATTAAGTTTGATTCTCTTATAAATTCGTAATGCTGTTATATAAACAAATAGCGTATGCAACTCTGTAATAAAGAAGACGACAGGTCAATTTTTTGATAAAATGCAACATGCAATTCTTGTTAATATTTTTCACTAACGTTTAGGTAATTTCACTTAAGTACGTGATGTAACCAGAATCCATGTTTTGTGGACCCTTGATACAGAAAATTCGATTGACGGCAAAATGTCTGTCCGTCTTTGGTCAAGGCTAGCGCTTAAACCGTTCAGCCGATGTTCTTCAAAATTGACATTCCCCGATCAATCTAAATGAATTCGAGGGTATGACAGTTTCAAATGGATATTTTGATTTTTGAGAGTACTTTACATGAAACCTCAAACACATTTTCAATTTTTTTTTCAAATTTGACGCCAAATGTTTTGAGCAAACTTTGTCCTCGGATAGCGAAAAGAACGCTTAAGAGAAGTCTCATGCATTTTGAACTCCGAGGGTTTTTGAAAATTGCAAAAGTTTTTTTTTTTTTGGGCTTATTCCTGCAACTATCATTAAAAGATAGAGATTTTTGCTTTAATGAAATCTGTTCCTTAGAGACGAATATTTAAATACAGTCAGGTTCAATTTTTCCAAAATAGGAGTAGATTTCGTGTAATTTGACTGGAAGTGTAGGCAATTTAAAAATTAGTATTTTTTCTCAAAAACCGGTCCAAATTTTTTAAAATTTTTTTTCACGGTTAGAAGAAGGGATGCTTAAATAATAGAGGTGGGTCTCATTTTCAATGAAGTCTTCAAATTTTCGACAGAGACATAAGAGTATTTAGAAATAATGTGAGAAGATATGTGATGTTGAAGGACCACTAATTTAAACCAATAAATCTAGACAAATTCCCCCTGTGCCAAAAAATCAAGAAATGTATGTAATTATAGAATATCGTTGTATATCCTGTTTCTCATCCTCCTCGTTCCTCTTTTTCCTTAACCTCATAATCATCCATATTTCTCCTTTTCCTCCTCCTCGTTCCTTTTGTGCATTCTCGTTTCTCCCCTTCCTCCTCCGCGTTCCTCTCTTTTTCCATCCCCGTTCCTCCTGTCTAATCTGCATTGTTCCTTTTCCACATCATCATCCTAGACTCCCTTCTTCGTCATTCTCTGACCCGTTTCCCTTTTCCTCTCTCTTGTTTCCATCCTTAATCTCCCTCATTCGAATGTAACCTCCTCCTACGCAGAGTTCGCGTGGCAACCCTCGCGGCGACAGCAATTGCACCACAATCCCAACGTCCCTGCTTCCCGCGAGAGCGCGCAGGGCGACCCGCCTCGCCTCGCATCGCATCGCCTCGCATCGCAGCAACATGTGTCCCTGGGGGCGGCCGCGCGCGACGTCTGGCCCGGCGCCAGCGGCCACTCCGCGCCCCCTCTCCCCCCGAGGGGGATCGCGATCTCTGGCGCCCCACGACGCGGGGCCGGCGGCGGAGGCGGTGAAGACGTTAGCGGCGCTGGAGGTAGTGGTGATGGAGGTGGCGATAGTGACGGCTGTGGTGGCAGTAGTAGCAGTGTTGGTAGATGTGGCGGTGGCGGTAGCGGTAGCGGTGAGAGTGTTCGAGGTGATAGTGATGGTCGTGGTGGTAACGGTGGTGATGGCGGTGGCGGCGGCAGTGGTGGTGGTGTAAATGGTGCTGGAGGTAGCGGTGACAGTAGTGGAGGTGGCGGTGGTGATGAATATGGCAGTGGTGGTGTTGGTAATGATCGTAGTGGTGACAGTGGTGGCAGCGGAGGTGGCGGTGCCAACGTTAGCGGCGGTGGAAGTAATGGTGGTGGAAATGGCGGTGGTGGAGGTGGCGTTAGTGGTGGCAGTAGGAGAAGTGTTGGTGGATGTGGCGGTGGCAGTAGCGGTAGCGGTGAGTGTTTGAAGTGATGGTGATGGTGATGGTTGTAACGATAGTGACGGTGGTGGCGGCGTGACGGCGGTGGTGGCGGCAGTGGTGGTGTAAATGGTGCTGGAGGTAGCGGTGGCAGTATTGGAGGTGGTGCTGGAGATGGATGTGGCAGTGGTGGTGGACGTGGCTGTGACGATGTCAGTGGCGGAGGTGGCGGCGGTGGCAATGGCAGTAGCGGTGGAGGTTGTGGGTGCTGGATGTGTCAGTGGTGGTGGTGGCGGCGTCGGTGGCGATGACGGCGTCTGCGAGCGAGAGTCAGATGGAGGGGGCCGCTGTTACAAAAGAGATTACAAATAAACGCGCGTGGGTATACGCGCGCGCGAGTGGGATGAAAATAGACGCCGGGAGCCGCGCGACACCACCGCCGCCGCCGCCGCCGCCGCCGCCGGCGTCGCGGGTGACTGTCCCCGCGGCGCCACGCGGCGCTCAGTGGCGCCATCAGTGAAGGGACTCGAAGGAGACCTCCCAACGGGGCAGGATTTTCGACACTAGCCGGTCAGCTAGGTCCAATTCAGTCGATGAATGGAGGAGAATTCTAGCGGCCGGCTGCTCTGATCGGTAGTTTTCTGTGGTTTCTCCGAGCTTCACCAGGTAAATGCCTGAGCAGTACCTTAGCCAACGGCCTAGCCACGGACCGTCCTTTTCTACCTTTTCTTCTCCTCACCCCTTTCTTACACACACTTACACTAATTGCACTACACTACCACACTTGCCGGAGGACCAGTTGGGAGCTTAGAGCTTTTTCCTGCGCGGTTGGGTCGGTGCCCCACTGATGGGAGATACCTGGTTGGGAAACCCCCGTTACGGTAGGTCGGCGCGAGATCTCGCCATCCAGCGGGAAGACCACCGCCATCTCCCGAGCCAAAACATGCACTGCACTTACGGTGCTAATGACCCTAATAGTTGACGCGCCTGGAATTAGTAATAATCATTTAGTCAATCAATCGAAAGAGACCAGGACATGTAGTCCCTCTTAGTCCTTCGGGATTTCGAAGCGGGGATTGGCTATCATCCCAAACTTCTTTTTCGTTTGGTTCAATTCCTGTTTATTGCTTTGCCCCGATTATAATTAAATATTATTAAAATAACGCTTTTTAATTTATTTATTTATTTGATCATTCAGAAATAAGCTGTTTTATCTCAAATGAAAATTTTTAGAGCAAGAAAGAAACTATTAATGAAAAAGTCAGAAACAAGAGCAGGTGAAGTGAATGTAAAATCTTCGGAGCAACACAAATAAACGAAAGTAACATCTACGGAAATTTCGGTTGATGAAAATACGGATGGGTAAATCTTATTGAAAGCAAGTGAAATAAATTACAGGATTTTTTAAGTTGCATTTTATGTACATTTTGAGATAGCAGAAGTTATAAAAACATATGAGATTGCCCAAAGGGAGTTTATGAAACAAGTGAATTGTAATAGGTATTATCGCAAAATGGAGGTCTCAAGAAGTAAAGAATACTTTATATATTCGTAGGAGTCCAATGTGCATGCGTACAAGTAATAGAAATGTTTAATTTCAAACAGAAAAAGTAATTGGTTTCTCAACGAATTCTCGTGAATTTGTTCGGGTAGTTAATAAACAATACACAGAATGGAATTTATTTTAAAAAGTTGCCCGGGCGGGAATCGAACACCTGATCCTCCTGACTGAGGAATTTCAACGGAATTCAGTCCTAACGCCCTGTTATACCCAGGGCGGCTAGAATACAGACTATCATGTACTTCTTCGTCTACTTTTTCTACTTTTTCTTCTTCTTCTTCTTCTTCTTCTTCAATTCTAATAATTTCCGTGAGTCAAATGTAGCTACAATTCTCCTTCAAACAGTGCGACTTTGCTAAGTAGCTAGTGTCGTAAGTTCGCGACCGTCAGGACTCGATCTCAAAGACCACTCCGTTAGAGATCCTGCAGATGCAATGAATTTCCAGATGATTTATCGCATCGGATTGCTTGTTGATTTCTTTCAAAACCTGTTTTTTCTAGATTTAAATTATCATCGTAATTGAAACATTAATCCATTGAAAAATTGTAATATTGTTTCTACTAATTTTTCTGCTTGAAATCCTTTTTGACAGTTTCATAGATGAAAGAAAGCGAAAATAGGAAATTGCAACCATCAGCTGTTATGAATCCTCATGCTGACACGTAAAGTACAAAAACAATTGTAAATAAAAACAGTATATTGATTTCTCTAATCTCCCTTATAGAATGGATTCGGCAGACTTTAAGAAGTATATTTGAATACCAGAAAAAAGAACATTGTGGTAATTCGGAAACAGTAACGTCAAAGTGATTCATAACCTAATACTAGTGGCAGTGTTATTTGACAGATGTGACAGCGATTCAACATGACGTGTGTGTTACGAAGTGATCTATTGCAGCATTACGGTTCACAAAGTGTGGCGGAGATACAAAACGACACATCTACAACCCAGAACGACAGAGCTGGAAAATCGACATTAACCCAGTGCATGTTCAGTCACTAAAAGAAAATCAAAGCAACTTCTCATAGAAAATAAAAGGCTCTTGATGAGTAAGTATAATTCAACATTTTACACAAAGTAATATTAGAAATGTTTGTGGTAATTTTTAAAATGTTTCTTGAGTCCTTATTTTGGGTTTATTACGTATTGGAACGTTATTTAGTTAAAATGTATTATATAATGAAATAATATTTTGCATACATCTATAAGAATGATTTAAATATCATATTTACTGTTTTTCGATGGATCTATTTTATCAGTCCGGTTTAGCGCACTGTGCTAATGGATAGTTTATCTCAATTTTTGAATTTGGCTTCCATCTTATATACATTATTCAAGTTGTTATTGATATTGTTTATTGTATAAATAATGCAAGTAATATGTCATAATTACATTGGAACGAAAAAATAATGAAAGGTTTCGACGCCACGAACTATTGCAACAAAACAACATTCTTTCATGCGCACTATTAAATCTTTATATTACGCACATAAATCCAAAATCAATTTAAAAACAAGGAACTAAAACTGAAAAGTAAATCACCAGAATTAGAAGTTTATTTTCATTTCTGAATCTTTGGACATTACATTTGCTCTCTTTCCAATGTAATCGACTGGAAAATGGAATGTCCAAAGTGTATTTACGGGAACGATAAAACATTTCCATCAGGCGGCGAAAGGAAATAATATTGGAAACTTCTCCAACAGGGCTACATTAACAAAAGAACGTGTTTTCGAAAACTTTGAGTATTCTCTAATATATGAAGCGTGTGTATCCAAAACTAGAGATTCACATCACAGTCGCCGTAAGAGACCATTTTATAAACCAATTTTCATATTTCCATCTTGGCGTGTTGCGTCTGAATATGGTTACTGCCTATTTGTTAGAGGAAATGTGAACCTATTCAATAAATACCGGGAGAGGTGTCTTCGGGAAACATGCCACTGCACTGCCTCTGACCGGGAGGTCCGGGGGTTCGATTCCCGATGGTGGAAAGGATTTTCGACTCTACCTTGTCAGGTCGAATTTAGTCGCTGTTGAAGAATTCTAGCGGCCGGCTGCTCTGATCGGTTATTTGCAATCACCGCCACCATAACACATCGTCATGAAAATTGTAAGGAGGATATTCAGGTGGTGGTGGTGGTGGAGGGAATGAATGAAAAGACTATCGACATTTCTGAACTTCAGCGACAACACGCGATGAATGGGAGAACGTTTGAACGCATTTTCGGCCAGTGACCACGAAGCTCGTGTCCAAGCAACGCTATTTACATTTACATACTTTAAAATGTACGTGAATGCGCGTCTTTATTGTTAAAAAATAGATAGTAACGACAAAAAAGCACGCAATGACGCATTTGTTAGTTTGATGTAAGTTATGTAACTTCGAGATAACTTCCTTCATTCATCACATGATGTCGCTGAAGTTCAGGGGTGCCAATGAGCTGCTGACGTGTTTCGTCTATATCCTCACCTTAAAACGCCGTTAAATGTTGAAGCAGTATAAATATTGTGTAAATAAGTGTAGGTGTAATTTTTCTGAGAATATGAGTGTTTATCAGTTTCTATTTAATAAACATTTTAGTATATAAGTATTTATTAAAATGTTTTACAACGGAGAACAAGAGAGGCAGAATCATCTCAACTACCGTAAAGCCTAAATTGCACAGTATAAATAATATAAACAGTATTCGGTGCTAGATCAGGAAATGTAAATAGAATAAGTTAGGACGTAACACTGAGTAGACTTATTCGTTCGTATTTTCTGATCTAGGATCTAAATGTTCTGTGTAAATAGCATTTAAGAATAAATATGAAACGAATGCCTCCAACACCCGGTGGAGTGTTCTTCTCACAGTTCATACACACCGCACCTCTTTTGCCGTCTGCGGCCAGGCGCGTTGCGTTTAGAAATGACTAAAAACGTCGATGTTTTGCTTCCGATGTTTCCTTCAGATCGATATATTTGTGCAGAAACATCAACGTTTGTAAAAAAATTATCCATATAAATAAAATTTCCAGTATTTATTTTATTTGTGCCATTACCAACTGTCAATATTGTCGATCCACAGGTATCAAAAAAGCTTTTGCGATTCGCAACCTTTCTCCAGTGTAGTTACCTTTTTTTATTATTTCGTACGTGGTAATATCGTTGAACTGCAATTTGAAATTGACTACATAGAACATTGATTAGAAAATTAAGATGGCAGTGAAATTTCAGGCAGAATATACTTAAACCTAATATTGACATGTTATGTATCACATTAAAACCATTCCATTTTACTGCGAAATATTTCATCAAATTTAAAACATCCATATTTTAAACATCGAAGTTTTGTCGATACTTTCATCGACATCGAAAATCTTTTGGTTATGCAGGATGAGTCACGTAACTTTAGCACCTCCTGCAGTTTTTGAACGTTTGATGTTATTGCAATACAATGCTTGAGGAGCTCATTGATGCATGTATTCGTTTCTATTTTATCACTTGTATTTTACGAGATATTAAGGGTTTTTTTTTCAAATGGAACTGGACTTATTTTAGTCTCTCATGACGAGCGTAAAATGACGAATTCAATAATATACATATTTTCATATGTTAGATAAACTTTTGTTGAGTAATTTTGATTTTTGTTACTAGTATTTAACGGATATTTTGAATGTAGCAGTCCACCAAGCAAGGTCATGCAGCACTCTCCCTACTATCGCGGCGTTACAATATCCATTACAGATGAGTCATGAAAAATCAATATTACTAAAAATATGCTTATCTAACGTATGACAATATGTATATCATTAGTTTCGTCAGTGGCGGCTCGTGACATTTTTTCCTGGTGGGGCCAGGTGTAAAAGCACGAATATAATCTCAGAATCAATAACTTATTTAATTAAAGAATCATCATTTAATCAATTGTTTAATTAATATTATTTATCGGTTAATTATACATTTAAATCTATAAGCTTTCTACAAAAAACAGAAGTAGGAAATTTTATTAAGTCACTTAATCAAATATTGGTATGTCAACGGAAACAAAAGATTTTTTACAAAAATTACGCTAATGCCATAGCTTATCTTTAGGAATGATGAAAGTTCGAAAAGGAAACGTATCGTAAAATTAAGACAAGTTGACTTCGACTTCTTATGCCAATTGTTTAATCGGCTTGCAGAGAAATAAAATCAGCTACATGACTTTCTACATTCCCTCCATATACACTTCATACATACAATTAGCAGCTCTTTCTTTGTCATGTGTGAGTTATATTTATAAATAGAAGAATTGTTTAAATGATCATCTAACACACTATCTAGATTGCCGAGTAACTATAAGTCTAAAAAATTGCCACGGTCTTTTGAATCTTCAGATTCATCATGCCCTCTCAATACTACTAGTTTATGAATGACGAGTGCCGTGGTACTTAACTAAACACTCAGTTATTCTACCTAAATGTCTATTTTTTTGCGACTTGTTCATTATACTTCTTGATTGAAATTTTCATCGTCGAATCAATCTGTACAACATTGTTCAAAGTTCCAAATGTTTTAAATTTGCAAGAATTTTCTAAATGCAATGCACTGTCTTCGTGTTTCTTTATCCTTTCGTTCAAATGTTTCAGATCCTTACAGCCTACTGTCGTCCACAGTCCCTCACCAAATAATAAACAATAAAAGCAAAATTAGCTTTGTTTTCACTCACAGTCAACCATGATTTTTTCTGAAACCTCGAATACAGAATGTTTGTTTCTTCTTTCCATCAGCTTGTGCAAATGATAAATCAATCAGTTGATGTGCTCCTAACAGTTTAATATAATTTTTTTCTTCATCTTTTTTCTTCACATCTGAGTGAAGAAAACGGAAAACAGTGTAATGAATCCACCGAGTTCATCTTACAGCGCGCAGAACTTCACGTGCACTTTGAAAACGGCGCGCTCAGACTGCCGATTCTCTGCGAAGGGCCCGCTGGTGCGGGCCCCTAGGACAGCTAAAATTAGCAAGCAGTGGTCGCGCCCAGTACGAAAGGGCGCTGACCTTGGAAACAGAGTGGGGTTACCGTTCCGGGGCCCAAGCAAGGCGGGCCCCTTGAGCACTACTAACGCTATCTTTGAGTGCGGCAAGGAACTATGACCCTCAATTCTTGGTTATTGGGACTTGGAATGAGTTCTAGGGACGAATTGTCGATCTTCACGAATAAAGAATTCCAATGAAGAACTACAATTATGACAAAGATATTACTGTAAAGATATATGAACAGTTTTGTGCTTTATTAAATATTGGTGGGGCCCGGCCCCTGTGGCCCCTTAGGACGAGCCGCCCCTGAGTTTCGTCATTCTACGCTCGTCATGACAGATTAAAAATATATGTATAGTTCCCTTTGAAAAAAAACAGTTACTTCATTATCTCCTAAAAATACAAGTGATAAAATGGAAATGAATATATGTGTAAACTAGCCCCATTCCCTCATGTACATCCGTGAAAACTATATTGCAATAACTTCAAAATTGCAGGAGGTGCTAAAGTTTGATTCGCCTGAGTATCGAAGTATGGATGTTTTGCTAAACTTTGCCGTCGCTAGCGGCGCTCGTCTGTTGTTCCAGAGCGAGCGCGCCGCGCCGCGCGGAGCACAGCGGTATGGGGTGGGGGGTGCATAGGGGAGGGGCGCGGAGCGGAGGCTATTTCGGCGCGCGGAGACAATCAGATATATAAACGCGCGGCTTTCGCGGTGGGCGCGGTGCGGTCGCGCTGGGGACGGGGAAGGAGGGGCTTGGCGCTGCCACCAAGGCGGCGATACTGAGCCGCAGCGTTAACAAGTCATTGTTGTTGAGTTTGTTGTATGTATTATTGTGACCTTTGTTACATGTACCGTTGGGTCCGTTTTGTTAGGTGTTATGTGTTTTGTTATGACTTTTATTACATGTATTTTTGTAAATTGTTCCATATATTGTTGTATCTGTTGTTATATGCATTGCTGGGCCTGTTGCTACAGTTATTTCTGTTTCTGTCATAATTTTAATGTTGTTCCTAGAGTTAGTTACTATTGTATCTAGTATTAGTTACTATTGTTTCTAGTGTTAGGTACTATTGTTTCTAGTGTTAGTTACTATTGTTTCTAGTGTTAGTTACTATTGTATATGGCGTTAGTTACTGTTGTATCTAGTGTTAGTTTCTATTGTATCTAGTGTTAGTTACTATTGTATCTAGTGTTAGTAACTGTTGTATCTAGTGTCAGTTGCTGTTGTATTTAGTGTCACTATTGTAGCTAGTGTCAGTTACTGTTGCATCTAGTCAGATGTCATGTCCAGATTGCATCTTATTTCCTCTTCTCTTCTACAATATATTCGTTCCTCTACGAAAAAACAAGGTCATATCATAAAAAATTGTGAACGATATCCTCTTCAGAAATGCAAACTCGAAAATTCTGGTCCAGTTTCGCAAGAATAGAAAGCAACTTTCTTCTTTTTTTTCTTTTCATGTAGATATATTTCAGGAGGCCTTCTCTCCATATCGGTGCTCGCTGGAATCTGAATATACTCGGGTGAGTCTCCAGGCTATGAAGAAGAAGAAGCGCGGCCGAGACAAGGCAGGGGTGTGATTATACTTATATTTCAGCAGATATATTAACATTGGTTTGATTGTCGTGAAAAACGTGACAAGTATAAAAATATCATCGCAATAAAGTTTTAAAAACAAAATAATAAAGAAATAAAGTATATAATGGTATTTTCTCTTATAAAGAAAATACAATGTGAATATATTTCCAACTATTTAAAAATCAATTATTTATGCCCGTTTACACGGTTCTTCCAATTTCCTCATAACAAAAATCAGGTCAAAGGAAAACAACTAAAGAGAGGTCTTATCTGTTGTTCTCCTCTACAACATGATCGTCCCCTGTACGAAAGATACAACTATGTCATATCTAACAAACTCGAAACCGTATCCTCTCCAGAAATGCAAACTCGAGAATTCTGGCCCAGATTCGCAAGAATAGAAAGCAACTTTTTTTCATATAGATATATTTCAGGAGGCCTTCCCTCCCTATCGGCGCGCGCGCTGGAGTCTGAATATACCCGGGTGGGTCTCCAGGTTATGAAGCAGAAGAAGAAGAACAAGCAGCGCGGCCGAGACAAGGCAGGGGCGTGCGGGCGAAGTGGACCGTGGCCAGAGCAGCTGGCGCTTTGCGGCGCGTCTCGCTCGCTTGGCAGCGGGCGGTGCGCAGTGGGCCAAAACGCCTTCGAAACTGGACACAAATCAAAAACTGCCCATCCAGACGTTGGATGAAACTAGTGGTACTACAACAATACATCTTTGTTTGGGAACCGGATTGTTCAAAAAAGAATTATTTGAAACCAAGAAAAAAATTATAAACATAGAGTGAGCACCATCATTATCTGCTACGAATTTATTAAAAAAATTAATTTAATTATGTAATAATATATCTACATATACATGTGTATTTGTTTGTAGTACCTGATGATGCGAAAAACTGAGTTTCTGAAACGTTGCATTGTAAAGAAATTGAAGTGTTATTATTCTTAAATTGACTGTCTGGAATATATTGGACCATATAAAACTTAATCCCAATCAGATTGTTCTCAGTCCATTTTCCTTTTTTTCCTTCAGAAGAGCCATTTGAAGGTTTTATGTGGAGTGGGTAAGTACGAGAGGGTTAGATTGGAATGGGTTTGTTGCAAGCTTACGGAGTGGAATATTTGCAATTTTGTTTCATGCACTCATGTAGAAAACAGAAGACAAAAAACAATGAAACAGAAACTTCATTTTGTTAAAAACAATTGACTTAAAAAACAATTTGGTTCTTAGCCACGGACATACTTTCCCACTTTACTTCTAAATTTGCGATTTCCGAAAATTCAGAGATTTTAACGACAATAAGACGCGCACCACTCTCTAAGATCTTCTTTACGCTAAACCGAAGACAAATTTTCAGTTAAAAATTTGGAGACTTTTTTGAGAAAAGTTTATTCAAGCTTCATACAAAGTACCTCTCAAAAATCAAAATATCAATTTCAAACTCACAGATTATCGAGTGCTCTTAAATTGATCAAAGAATGTCAATTTTTGAGAAAATCGGTTTGAACGGTTTAGACCAGGGCTATCCAACATAGAAGGACTTATGGGCGACATATCAATTTCTAGTTGAGCTGCGGGCCGCACCGTAATTTAAGATGTTTTTTACCCTAACTACTGAGATTATACTGAAACAAATATATATTAGAAACCACATACCTAATGATTAATCAACATACCTAATGATTAATGTACATACAATTAGAAAATTAATATTACACATAAGTAATTATAAAAATAAGTAACAGAATAACTAAAAAACGTTGTATTTGGTTGGTGTAATATAATTTTCAAAGCAGTCGCGGGCCGCACAAAAAGATCCGGCGGGCCGCCAGTTGGAAAGTCCTGGTTTAGGAGCTAGCTTTGTCCACACAGACGAACAGGGATTTTGCCGTCAATCGATTTTTGGGTATCCACAACAAAATAGAGAATGTGACAATAGAACGTGTTAGAGGAGGTAATTTATCTAATTTTTCGTTACTAGGGCTAACAAACAAGTTTTTCTGTCGAAAATTTGTCTCTTTCCGGCGCACGATTACAGTACTATCTATTACTCTACTATCTCTTCTTACGAAGTGAGGGCGAGAAAGTAAAAATTAATATGGACTATTCGTATCAATATGGTGGCGAGTTGTGTTACGTATGGATCAGAAATTAGGGTTACAAAGGAGGGAATATACAATAGGTTAAATATAATGGACATGTATGTTTGGAGACGACGATGTCAGTACAACCGTTTTGGTAGAATACCTAACGAACATATTAAGCAGATAATGCGTGTAGAGAGACAAGTGGTTGAAGTTCAAACAACTTCACTGGAATGGATATCCAACGAGAATGCACACAGAATCCCAAAAACATAATTTTAAAGGAAACCCTTTCGAAAGAAGAAAACGGGGAAGGTCGAGGAAATCCTGGAAGGCCGTCATCGATATGTCAATGAAGAATAGAAGAAGGTCTCTGGTGAAAAAAAAACGCAATGGTGTGTAGAGTGCAAAGAAACAGGTATCATATCCTAGTCGATTCACGTCAGATCATTCTATCATTCTTCATACGTAGGGTCGAAAAAACTTAGAACCTCGGGATCATTATTTAAATATATGGGCTTTTGCTAGTGTGATGCAAAACTAAAACAATTTTAAATTCGCATGATCTCAAATTGGAGGACATAGGTTCACAGATAATGGACCGTCGGTGACGTTGTAGACTGAATGTCAATATTAGTTGATATTGTTTTTATTATTATTATTATTATTATTATTATTATTATTATTATTATTATTAAGTTTATTAGGATTTATCACCCAGAGTTGAAGGTTTGAGGGGTATTTAAGGATACTATGAATATTTCTCCAGCTTTAGATTATTACAAAGTATAGTGCAAGCGACATATCAAGTTTCAAAATGATTGACCTCGTAGTCTGGGGAATTACTTTGTGAGGAATTGGACCTACATTTTGAAATAATGAATTAATATATTGTTAATAAGACCTGTTGCTGTTTTGTTATTGGTGTAATAGGTGTACTACCTGAACGGACAAAACACATGTTTTATTATTATTATTACTATTATTATTATTATTATTATTATTATTATGACAAGGATAATATGCTTTATGCACCGTCAGGGATATAAATGAGCTATCCCTATGTGGGATCTTCTCCTGCTAAAAAAAACTCTCTTCTTGTGCTCATGCCTCTCTCCATGTAAACCGTCACTAGACATTACTTCATGGACAAACAGGCGGGTAACTGGGCTGCAACCGCAAATTAATTAGGAGCCATTCTTCTTTTCTTTTCATGTTGAAAGTGACGAACTCCTGTCTTATAGTCCACTCTTTCCTTGATTTGAGTGTATGTTCCACCATATTTGATGGAGAGATATCCATGTGCAAGCCTTCGTTGCCTTCTCTGAGTATCCCATGCAAGGCATTTGAATATGGTATGTATGGCGTAATCGTTTTCGTACCCACAAAATTCACATTATTATTATTATTATTATTATTATTATTATTATTATTATTATTATTATTATGACTTTTGCATTTCTCCCACGTGGAGGGGGGGAAACATTCACCTGCCACTAGTGTTGCTGTGGCTAGGCTCAATCGTATGGCTCCAATGAGCAAGTATCGAGCGAGATCTGTGTATTTTCTCTTAGATCCTTCCATACTGCATGTCAGACATATCAGTAATAGTTTTTCTCACAATGCGATATGCGTCCAGAATGATAGCTTTTTGAATTGCTGCCAGTACATGCTTTATATTTAGTTCCTGCAGCTGTTTAATGAGCCATTTTGTTACTATCCCGGTGGTAGAAATTGTTAGGGGGCGGATATGTACTTTTTCAACCTTCCAAATCTTCTTGATCTCTTCCGCAAGT
This sequence comes from Acheta domesticus, assembly GCA_031308135.1. Lineage (NCBI taxonomy): Eukaryota > Metazoa > Arthropoda > Insecta > Orthoptera > Gryllidae > Acheta > Acheta domesticus. The sequence continues at coordinate 59,403,110 of JAHLJT010002630.1, forward strand.
TCTCGGTATTATTATTATTATTATTATTATTATTATTATTATTATTATTATTATTATTCCATTACATCATGACTAAAGATGTTATGAGTCGGTTGAAAACAAAATCTGCTCCAAGTTGCAGCCAGCTACCTAAGGAGCAGATCTAAGGACTATCGGTGCCTCTACAATTTGCGAAAAATGTGGACTGTTCCAAATAAAGCGATTTTTTGCACTTTCCAGTTTTTTGAATTACCTGGGAGTTTAGACAAGTTCTTAAACAGATTTTGCGGAACAAATTCCAGAGCTTCGATAACTATTGGGACGACCTGTGCTTTTACTCCCCACAGTCGGCTGATCTTGATTTCCAAACTTACATTTAAGACGTTTCTCTGCCTCCTTGGTAATGACGTTTTGATCGCAAGGGACAACAACATCGACAAGTACACACGACTTTTCTCCAGATCCCGGATAACTATATCCGGTTTGTTTGCGGCTATCGTACGATCAGTTTGAATTTGTTGGTCGTACAATATCGTACACAATCCAACAGACGTCACTGGTTTTGGTGAGTGTTCGTACCACTTGGGGCATGTGTTTGGAACTTCGAGGGCGGTACAGATCTGCCAGTGAAGGTAACTATACACCCTGTCGTCTCTTTTCAAGTATTCGGTCTTTGTTGGGTTTGGACAAGCTGAAACAATATGATCAATGGTTTCTAAGAGTTCATGGCAAATGCGGCATTTACATCTTGAGAAATTTTGAGATCCGCCTTATAATAATGTCGTGTTCTCAAAGCCTGATCTTGGGCAGCTATTAAAAGTGCTTCCGTTTCTCGCTTCATTCTTTCCATTTAAGCCACATAAATGATTTATCTTTATTGAACTGTGCTCTGTCCATTCTTTTTAGATATTGTCCGTGGAATGATTTGTCTCTCCACAATTTCTTTAAAATTTTTTGTGTCACATTTCATGTTAATTGCATCAGAAGTTCAGTGTCTCTGTCATTCTGCGTGTCTTGCATGGTTTTCTTTGCCATGTTTTTTGCTACACTAATAGTGCCTCTGTTTCCCATTCTTCGGTCAGATTTCATGACCTGCCTCATTAGAGGGTCATCTTGATGTCATACTTACTTTCCCATTCCGACTATTGCATTGTCCTACGAGGCCTCAATTTGTCTGAGGCCTCTTCCTCCTTCCTTACGTGACACATAAAGTCTATGTACATCAGCTTGAGGGTGGAGAACATGATGCATTGTTAGCAATTTTCTGTTTTTTCGATCCATGTTGCGAATTTTTTGCTCATCATTATTATTATTATTATTATTATTATTATTATTATTATTATTCAAAATTCATCATTATGATTTCAATTGTAAGGAACATACGACTGTTATATACATTTTCATCACCATCATTTCGTACTCTTCTTTCTCAACCACAGAATACATTTTGCCCAATATTCGACCATATTTTCACGTCATACGGGCTCTGTGAGTCAACCAGCGTAGCCAACATTTTTGCCAAACGCACAAAACGACGATGACGACGCCATGCAGAGGAGGGGAGGGGGAGGAGGAGAGAAAAAAAAGAGGAAAGAGTCGAAGCAGAAAGAAAAGCCCGTCGCACCGTATCGCGCGGGCACACGCGCGTTTATAAATAGACGCCCCTCGATGGCGTAAGAGGTCTCCCTCCACCTAGCATAATGCGTCGCACGAGGAATTGCAGAAGAGACACACCTGTTTGCGGGTTTTCTTTTGAGCTTGTCCTCCAGCCGTGATGCGGATGTGCAATTAAGTTACGACGGGCTTTTCGGGTAAATTTGAAGCGAATGGTCTGGGAGTGCTTTGGGAACTCGTTACACGGATCGCGGACCGCGTCTGGTTCTCAAAGATCTAATGCTACTTTGAACTGTCGGTTACCAACGACATTCCGATATTCGGAGACCTTGAGTGACCGGCTTACATTGCTCAGGGCATCAATTGATTTCTCTTCAGTGCCTCTGACCGGGGGGTCCTAGGATTCGAATCCCGACGAGGGAAAATTTGTTGACTCTAGCTGCAGAGCTGGGTTGAATTTACCTGCGGTCTGTCTACTCTATTCATACAAGAAATTTAAAGAAAAATTTAGGGCAGTTTTTGAGAAAATTTTGAAAATCCCCAGGGGGTTTCATATAAAGTACCCCCAAATTTTGAAGAATCTTTTTCAAAATCTCAAAGCTTTGACTAGAACCAGATCGACTGAGGAATATCCATTTTGGAAGAAATCGTATGTATGGTTTAGGCGCTAGCAGTGTTCACAGACAGACAGACAGACGGACGGACGTTTTCCTTTCAATTGGGTTTTCGGTATTAAGAACCTAGAAAACAGGGTTTCTGGCTACACCACGTGTTAGGGGATTTTTTTCTTAATTTAGCAATTGGTTTTATCAACTTTTTCGTTTTCACGGCCCGGCAATTAATTTTTTTCCGCCGAAAACTGGCCATTTTTTCGCGCAGCATTACATAACTTTCCCTATACTACGTATATCACTCTGTGTATACGTACGTATACGGGAAAGTAAAAATAATGTAATTAAAAACTGATCTTATCAATATTTTAAAATAATGTATATATTTTAACACTTCCGGACCTACCGGTTAATTCCGCGGATTCACTGATATTGGGACAGATATGGCCACGACCAATCTTTAAAGATTTACTTCAACATTCCCTATTTTGCTTGGATTGCACAACTGTTATCTACATCGACGGGTTCTAAAATAATGGCGTGTTCGTCGGCAGGTCTTACTGTAAAAGTACACCGAAGTCTCCATGAAGCAATTACGTATTGCCATTGTTTGATTTTTGTTTAAAAACCTTAAAACCCCAATCAATGAATGAAAAACTATCACTAAGAGTTCAGAAATTTCCTAATAATAAAATTCGTAAACAATGAAACAGTAACATCTTAGTTAAACAATCATAGAACGAAACTAGTGAAGCTAAAATAGCTCGTACTTTCTCGCCCGTACTTTCAGGTAAAATTACATAAAAGGTACTCATATTTTCTCAAATTAAACACGAACTTATTTCAAAATCCACCTCTAAGGAACAGATTTCATCAAGGGGAAAAACTCCATCTTTAATAATTCAGTGGTAGGAAGGGGTCGAAAAAAATTTTGAAGTTTTGCAATTTTTGAAAAATCAGGGTTTTTAATGATAATGAGACCTGCACCGTTCTTTTCAACCTTCTTCGCATTATAGAATAACAAAATTTCTTCAAAAACGACATACAGACGGTCATACAGACGGTCATACAGTCGCACATACAGACAGACAGACTGACGTTTTGCCGTCATTCGATGTTTCGGTATCAAATAACCATAAAACTTGGATTTTGGTTACATCACGTAATAGAGGATTTTCTTTTCTAAATTTAGGAACTGGATGTATCCAATATTCGTTACCAGGCCCCGGCAATAACAGTTTTTCTGCCGAAAATTCGCCTTTTTTTCGCGCAGCTTTACAACTTTCTCCATACGGTGTAGGGAACAGTAAAAATTGACTGAAGTAATTTTTTTTTCGTCCCCTTTGGTATGCAATTGTTCATTAGAATTGTAAACAGATTTATTACTACTAGTTCTAATATTTATTTAAAACAGAGCATCCTCTACACAGCCGAAAGTTGGGACTTAAGTTATCCATTATGTTGTCGTTTCTTCTTGAATATAAAACTCGTCGTTTTCCAATTATCAAACAAGTGTTTTATTGGCAATACAAAGTTTCACAAGCCGATGAAACTCGGTCTTACGATAAAATTGTTCATATTATCATGCCGAAGATTTGTTGTCGGCCGATAATGAATGAATAAAGTACAACGTGAGCCATTTTCCATAGCTATTGCGCGATAAGAGAACGCAATTATGAAACAGTGAGTATCGTGCACTTAAAGCGTAAAATGCGTCACTATTGTCGTTTGTGAGTCCGTTGCTCAAGTCTTTCGAGGATTTTTAAGTTTACATACATTAAACATAATGATTGATTATTTGTTAGTGAATCAGGGCGCGTCGACCTGAAGGTCATTAATCCCGTATGTGTTGTGCATGTTTTTTCCTCTGGAGGTGGCAGTGATCTTCCCCCGCTGGATGATGGATCTGGAGCCGACTTACCGACGGCTAGCGGGATTTTCCCCAACCAGGTGTCTCCCACCAATAGGGCACCGCCGCAGCCGGGACAAGCTCTAAGCTCTCGACCGGTCGCAAGACATGTGTGATAGTGTAGTGCATGTTAGTGTAAGTGTGTGTACAGAGTGAGAATAGGGCAAGGAAGAAGAAAGAATCGCGCGAGGTCCGTATCCCGTTTGTTAGGGTGATGTTGAACGGTCAAGCCACAGAAAACTACCGATCAGAGCAGCCGGCCGCTAGAAGTGTCTTCCAGACAGTGACGTGAATTCGACCTAGCTGACAAGCGAATGTCGAAAATCCTTCCGCCGTCGGAACTTGAACCCTAGGACCTCCCGGTCAGTGGCACATTAATGACATCAGTTGATGTGATGAGCCACCTCTCCCGGTACACGAAACGTACGTTCTTGGGAGAACCTCTGGGAAATGTGCTACGTTAGTCAAATTTAAAATCAATTTAAAAATTTGAATGGCGTGCGTCCGGATGTAGAGTGTGTGGATTCGAGTGGGTGATGGTAGATGAAAAATGCTTTCATTTTTGTGTAGGCCGGAAGATGTGCTTCGGTAAGCGAGATCGGATGCGAAATGAGAGGTTAGCTTTTTGGCCGAGGTGGAAGAAGTGGTGCTATACTTTGGGTTTTCTTTCTTGGCGCACGGGGGTGTCAATAAAATGGAATATCTCACGGTATTTCGCGTCGTTCTCTGTTGTGCCACCAGGAGTCGTATGATCGCCCGCACTGCTTGATACAGTCGCGAAGAATGTGCATGAAGACATGAAGAAAGTTCAGAGAAGAATTTTTCGGATGTATCGGAATGTTTTGTTTTTGCAAATTTGTTGGGGCTATATTTCGCGAACCCGGGCAGGCATAGCACGTCTTGGTATGCTTTATCATGGACTTACATATTAACAGTTCTGAATCAGTTCGCAGAGAATAATTTCTGCTATTGAAAGCAGAGCTTCATTCGTGGCTGCCCCACGACTGCCCTTCACGCGTGTGGGGCAGCACTGTTGCGGAGCGATGACGTATTTGCCCTGCACCAGGGTGGGTTTCAGTGCAACGAATGGAAAACGCTATAAGGTTCCTATGCCGCCTATCAGCGTCATTGCCGGTTTGGCCGATTTTGGGGAAACTAAAGACGTATTTTCTGCAACGGAAAAGTCCACACCAAACGTTTCCAAGCTGAGTTCACATCAACGAATGGATGAAGCCACAATTACATCAGTAACATGTTTAAGAGCTTGAATTCTCATGTGAACACACTTGCCAAAGTTTTCGTCAAATAACTCCTAAACAAAACGTTCTAGGGCTTTAAAAACTAAACTTTTGAGGCCAGCAGTCTCAAAAAACCGTTTTTCATATCATAATCTACAAGAAGAGACATTCCTCGACACTCAATTAAATTTTCTGTTCCGCGCATCAATACTATCAAGGCCACCTCAATATTTCAGCCCTTGTTGCTGGTAGCCATTTTTGTGACGACATGCTTAGAAGGCTTAGATTCCTCAATTTTATATTTACGCTTTCTGTGTACATCGTGGTTTGTGCAGTCTGACGGTTGGATAATCATTAATTCAATATTTGCTCTCTAGCAACAACTAGAAGTATTATTATAATTGCTTGATGCCTATGAAGATGTGTCTGATGCGTGTAGTGAAACCATTCAATTAATGTTTTGCCATGGTCTCTTTTGTGGAGAGATATGGGTGTACAGTGAAGAGTGAAGACTGTGTTTGTGTTTTACCTTTACCAGTATTTTCTTGATCAGCAGTGATTCATTGAAATTTTCAAGTCAACGGGTTCATACACGTAGCTTTCTCAAAAGTCAAAAGCTAATATTTGTTGTGACTATCACGAAAAGCTAAAAGCTAGCTGTCTAAAAATATTAAATAATTACTTCAACTGTGTTTAAGGAAGTGTTGTGAATTGTTTCAAGAAAACTCTCCATAATACTGAATAAATCCTAGTTGAAAATTTCTTTTAAATGTCAATTGCATTGTTTTTTATTTTTATTTGATTTTATGTTAGTACATTGTAAGTTACTTTGATACATTTTTTAAAAAATAAACACGTTTCGTTAACACATTTCCCTCTTAGGATGGAAATAGAAGGGATGAGTGTTGGGTTTAATTTGCGAGAGTTCTCGCACGGGTACGCGGAGGTAGTAAAGGAAAACTTGTGCTATGGCACAACACAAAGAACAAACTTTTTAAATCAGATGAAGTAAATTATCTTTATATAAATGAAAAACAAAAATCAATAGGCGCTAGCATACAATACTACGTGAATTAATTTAAAAAAGCAACAAAATTTAAAATTACAGAAAGAATAGCATATACTTGGGTTTTATTTCTTGGCGTGTGGGGGCTTCTCTTCACGATGGAATTTATCACGGTATTTTGTGTCATTCTCGGTCGCGCTGCTAGGAGTCGCATCATCGCGACTGTATTGAGCAGTGCTGGCGATCATGAGACTTTTAACGGCACAACGGAGAAAGACACAAAATGTCGTGTGATATTCCATCGTGAAGACAAACCCCCACACGCCAAAAAAACAACAACAACAAACAAGTATAAGTCACTCGACGCTGCCAACGATCGCAGTCCATACGCACGATTTAAATGTTGGCGGTATCTGGAAGTATGTACATCAACGCCCAGCTGCAAACGCATATTGTAAACAATACACCGTTTGATATTAAACTCAAGGTGTCGATTCCTTAAGATATTCAATACGCAAACATCTTTGGAGCAACATTTTCATGTACCTAAGTGAAGTCTAAGCCTAGTACATTGTTTCTAATGGTAACAAATGGTATTTAGTACTGTAACAGAACATGTGAGTGGTCGCGGCTGCGGACTCACCCCGAAAGGAGACACAGTGCAATGCTCTCAGAGGGGGAGAGGAAGAATTCTACTCTCGCTCCTAGGTAAGACTCTAGAACGCCTCATATTGGTGCGCTTGCAGCAGGAAATACGGCGCCTAGGTCTCCTCCGCGACGAACAATTCGGATTCAGAGCGGGTCATAGCTCCGCGCAGCTGACGCGCGTCTGCACCGAGATCGGCCTGTCTCTCGAGAGGCGGCAGACTCTGCCTACCGTCTTTCTGGACATGCGGTCGGCCTTTGACACGGTGTGGCATGATGGAGCACTCTTATGTCTCATCGAGTCGGGGATAAGCGATTGCTACACCAGGTTGATCGGTAGTTTTCTCACAGAGAGGACGTTCCGAGTGCGAGTTAATGGCGTACAGTCGTCCCTAAGACGTGCCGAGGCGGGGGTACCCCAGGGAATCGTGCGTTCCCCCTCCCTCTTCGGACTGTACGTCAATGACGCGCCGCTGCTAGCAGAAAGGAGAACGGGAATCCAGCGTTGCGGGCTCCTGATGTTCGCGGACGACTTAGAGTACTACGCGAAATCGGCGAACAGCAACAGGCGAGCAGGCAAGCAGTGAGATGTCTGAATGAATGCCTCGCCGCCCTTCCAACCTGGCTTTGCCAGAAACGCCTGGCTCTAAACCCTTCAAAGTGCGTGGCCGTCAACTTCACCCGTCAGAGGGCAGACCCCGAGGAAACGGTGCTGCTGGCGGGTACGCATCTCCCCTGGTCCCCAAGCGCGGAGTACCTTGGCGTGACACTAGATCGTGGATTTTACTGGCACAAACACGCCAAGGACCTCCGCCACAAAATTCTTGCAAGGACCTCCCTTCTACGTCCCCTCCTCAGCTCCCCGGACCTGCTTCTCTCACAGAAGCGTCTCCTCATCACCGCCTGCATACGTAGCTTGTGGACGCAGCAGCGCCGGCCTCGACTTTACGCCCGATTTGGGTGGCCGAGAAACGAGCGGTGCGCACTGCAACGCGGCCGCATCTGTCTCCCCCTCCCCCAAACCGCCACACAGTGGGGCCAGAAAGGGGAAAAGTTGGCAAAAAGTATTTTTAAGCGTTTTTCAGGATTAATGGAAATAAAAAACAGATTTAATAAATAAAACACAACCTCTTTAATTGTTTAAAAGTGAAATATTTGATTCTCTACAAGTAATTTTTCATTTCTGGAAAGATCAGAGGTTTCCTGAGCAAATTGAAACCTGATAGGTCCACAAAACCTTGTTGAACATTTTTTGTTTTGCCATATTATATTTTTTCATTTGATTCGGGGCCTTCATAAGTCAATTGCAGTAGAACTAATTATGTAATGAAAATATCTGGTTTAGTTGCTTCGGGATTTGAAATAAATGTCTGCTTGTGGATTGATGTGATCTGTCATATTCCCGTATACCACACAAATGTAATTTGCCAGATTGTCCTAAAACATGATTAGTCAAGACATTTCTGTGCTTGCAAAAGCCGCGAAACTGTGTGGTCTAAAAGTGGCTGTAGTCTTACTTCAGCAGATATTTCAGTTACAATAATTGCTTCTTTTTGCGAGCAAGAGTCTGCTTTCGCCAACTGAACTTTTTGTATAATCGAGAGATATTTTTTCTTACAATTTTATTGTACTGCTCTCTCGTAAGGTTTGCTTCAATAAAGATAACGCTTCAGTTCCCTGACGTTCCTGAGTTTGTGGGATGCCCAATTATTTGTAACCGATAGAGTATTTTGAAGCGCGGTTCGGTGTAGTCATTGTCACATCTTTAACAACTTTAGCAGAATCAACTTCACGGGAAGAACGTAAACTCATTTGGGCGACATATGATAGCTCTGTGGGAGAATGTTTGGACCGTAAAACTGTAGTTCTTTGACGTTTAGATCTATCAGAAACCTTCTAAAAGAGCTTACGTGGCCGACCCATTTTTTTCACGTTGGAGGTCGAATTTGGTATTCTAATAAAAGCTGCCAACCAATTTTTATTTTTTTTGCAAAAATATATCCTCTCTGCGATTAGAATCTTACCATTTTTTCCTAAAGTCGGCCATAAAATTTACACAATTTTATTTAAATCCGACTTTCCGTGTTTGGACCACTTAGTATGTTTTTCCAAGAATTCCTTCAAAATCTGATTTTTTCCGCTTTTTCCTTGTCGGAGTGTTTAATAGCATCAAACAGATCTCACCTTGTTAATTCAGAGCTATCAGTGCGAGATCCCGAAGGAAAAATAAAAAAAATATAATATTGTCGATAGAAAGGCTTACAAAACGAGGTGCGCATGATTATAAACAATGCGCCTTCATGTAAAATGGGGCAAACATGGGCAAACTTTTATTAATGCTTTGAAAACTAGGTGAATTACAGAATCCAGTTCAATTAATATGATTGTCCGGAAATGCCCGGAAGGTAACTAAAAGACAGTATGAAAAAAACGGATTTAAAACTTTTATTTCGTTGTGACACGTGGGGTTTCTAACCGAAATTACTAAATTATTTTTTAAGTAATATGTTTTTTACTAATACAGAATTAAAGTACATATCTCCAGGTATCACATCTACGGCACATTCAATTCTGCTACCCACGAGAGCAAAACTATGTGCAATCAAAATCACACCTCTCTTCGCCCTCCGCGAGCGACGAAGTGCGCCGCGCATCGCTTGTGCAAGTTCAAACTTGCATAGCAAGGAGTGTCGTGATTCCCCTACCCTAAACCAATCGGGGAACGATGAAGCAAACATTTTACTACCCTTTTCATGTGAAATGGAGCCTCTGAAGCACATTTTGATTTTGGACTTTTTGCCAACTTTCCCCCCCTCTGGCCCCACTGTGCGCCACCATAGAAACAAAGTAACCTATGGGGCCTTGGGCGTAAACCGCCAGCTGCCGGAGGAGATCCGCCGGAGGGCACACACGGCGCTCACGCTGGCGCTGGGCCCGCAAGCTCCGCGGCTCTTGTGCGAAACCGGCCGGGCGGCGAACTGCGAGGTCCACCGGGCCTACTTCGCCACAGGAGGGCCCAAGCAAGTGCCCTTCACGTTCCGGGTGCTCCCGCCGCAGCTTCTTGCAGAGCTCTGCGAGCAGCGGCGTGAGGCCCCGTGCGGGACGAGTGAGGGACCGGCGGTCAATGACGACGCAGGGCCCGCGGACCCGTCAGCTACCGCCACCAGGGCGCATAGTGCCTAGCCGCCACGGACGCTTTGAGGAAAGTCGGCGCCGTGGGGAACAGTGAAGTGTATATAGTGTACATAGTGTGGAAGTGGAAGTGTGTGAACTGTAAATAAATCTTAGTATGAATGTGTGTGTATGATAAAAACAATGCAAGATGCCAGTAAAAGCAAGGCGAGAAGAAAGAACTAAAAGCATGAAGTAAATCTTAGGTTGTCGGCCAACGTGCCGGCTTCATCCATAGGTTAAGTTAGTATTAAGTTAGTTAATAAGATGCCCCATTCTTTGCCGCATAAGCCACAGAGCTGCGGCGTATGTACACCCCAACAGTTAATAAACTACCGTCTCGCCAGGGCTACTGGCGGGGGAAAGTTGAAAAAAGAATTCCGTTACATTTACAAAGCGATTTGACGCGTGTGGCACGGCTCGCACTGCGCGGGTGGCCGGGGCCGGAAAAGGGATTTTGGCGATAATGGACAGTCGAAGGGTTGGAGAGTGGCAATAAACGTCTTGTCAATAGAAAACTTGTCAATGAGAGGGATCGCGCTCCAGCGGGGGAGGGAGAAGGGTTCTTGTTGGTGTTTGTTCCGGAGACATCGAAGGCCTCGCACTCCGGGTGGCAAGGCTTGCGCGATACGTGACCGTGGGACGGTCAAGGAAGAGCTATAAAAAGAAGTTACATTCAATGGGAGGCAGCCGCTAATTTAGACAAAGCTAGTGCGAGGGGAGAAGGAATTCTTTAGAACTAAAAACATGTGTAGAAAACAGATCTTTCACTTCCTCGGGAAAGCGGAAGGGCCTCAATAGCCTCTCGACCTTCTTTGTCAGGCGAAGGGACTCCCCGTACCCAAACATCCCTAAAGCGTGGGCGGTTTATGGCATCATCACTGACTAATCAGCGAGTCGACACGCGCCAGGACCCTGGCGGAAGGGGAATGTCTTCGAGCGTTCCTAGGAGAGATTGGACGCCGGGGGTCACGTGGGTGGCCTCGAATGTTTGGGTGGGGACAGATCGCGAGATCTTAAATAAGCGGAACAGAGATTCGACCTAACAGAGAGAGATTTTGTCTTTGATTATGAGGTTTTCTAACATTCAGATACGAAGATTGTGATAGAGCAAACTTGACTTGCCGTGGGTTCTGAGATTCTTGAGAACTTAACTTGTCTTGAGGACGTAGTCTCACGCCATTGCGATGTGCGGTAGCTGCATTCTGGGCATCGACGGGTCGTTGGGGTGCCGCGGTTGAAACGGCGCTCCGCCTTCGTTCCGGAGAACGGGGCAAATTTGGACCTCGGTTGCTGCCAGAGACGCTCGCAGGTAGCCGACGCTGGACTCCGCGCCTCCACTGGTGCGCCCGTGCATGGTCGGGCCAGTGTGCGACATCAATAAGGACGCCATTACCTCAGCGTCAGTGCAACACGCAAGAGATTGGTGAGAAGGCCGGATGGCGTAATGCCTTAATGCAGGTGAATGCCGGTGCTGTACAAACAGACCACAGACCACTCGCGATCTTTCTTTCCCATTCCTTGTCCTATCCTCACCATCTACTTACACACATTTACATTTACATCCACCACACTACCACACATGTCGGGAGCTTAGAGCTTGTCCCGACTGGACCGGTGCCCCGCTGGCGGGAAATGCATTTTGAAGGAAAACCCGGCTAGCCAACGATTATCTCGACGTTGGATCTCACCATTCACCGAAGGAAGAACACCGCCACTTCCTTGAAAAAATTCACTACACTTGCGGGACTAGTGATCTTGATGCGTCTTGAATCACTAATTAATCAATAACGGAAGACTCACGAACATACAAAAATATGGCACACAAAATAATTTATGAAATCATATGAAGGGGTCGGTATTTTGAGTTTAGTTAATATGCCCGGACTATGCCGAGCGAAATCCCTTAGTACCACACAACTCCCGGTACCCTGCTTTACCTCATGCTTCCGTTACCTAGTACGCACCAGCTACAGAATGATTCCCTGGTGAGTTCGGGGAAGCGTAAACTCAGGAGCTCCCGCACAGAGGCAGACCGTGCTCCTCACATTCTCCTACAATGCGCGGTTCATTCACAACCTCAATTTAGATGACAAAAGTGTAACTTCTAAAGAACTGCCCGTGAAAGTGATGCGAAAGTGATTTTTTCTATATTTAGCAAGTGAATTTATCTATTTTTTCGTTACCAGGGCCCTGTAATAAGAGTTTTTCTACCGAAAATTTCTCGTTTTTCGGGCAGCGTTACATTACTTCCTCCTCTTAAGAAGTTCCTCCTTAAGCGCGAGGAAGTAAAAAAACTCTTACTCGTGGTGCAGCCATAATCCATGTTTGACGGCTCCTTGATATCGAAACATGATTGACGGCAAAGCGTCTGTCCTTCTGTCTGTGAACAACGCTAGCGTCTAAGCCGTTCCGCCGATTTTCTCCGTAATTGATATACCCGATCGATCTGGCTGATGTCGTGGGGCTTTTAATTTAAAACAGATATTTTAATTTTGGGATGTACTTTACATCAAGCCCCTGGGACATTTTCAAAATTTAAAAAAAAATAGCGCCAACAGGTTTAATTAATATTTTTTGTTTCATAGTATGAAAGACGTTTAAGAGAATGCCGCAGGTCTCATGTTGGCTATAGAGACTAATTTTTCGAAAATTGAAAAAATTCAAAATGTTTTCGGCGTCTTCCTACAACTACAATTATGACGATACATTTTTTCTTAATGAAATGTGTTTATAAAGAACATATCTTCAAATAAGGTCATGCTCAATTTTTCAAAATCATGAGTATTTGTTGCAAACTTTTGTATTAGGCAATTTTTTTTCTTTAAAATATTTTTCTTAAAAAGCGCACGTTTTTTATTTAAATGGGACCTTAGAAAATGGACACTTAAGAGAAAGGTACAGGTCCGTTTGCTAAAATGCCTTATTTTGCAAATTTTTTTAAAAAATGTCGGCGTCTTTCTACATCTAATATTATGAAGATACATTTTTTCTTAATCAAATATGTTAACTAAAACATCTTGAAATAAGGTCATGTTGAACTGATCGAAAATAGGAGTATTTGAAAAGTAATTGGGTGTCAAAATTATTTGTCCGCTCTGAAAATCCTTCGCTTCGTGATCATTTCAGAGGTGTTTTATATAAGGTGGACGTTACGTATGTTAGAATGTGTGTATTATTTCATATTTCTTTGTTCGTTTCTTACATTGGATCTTTTGTTATACGTTTACAAGTTAAACTTTTAGAAATTACGTATAACCTTTTTGATACAGAGGGCGACAACTACGGCTGTTTTGTTCGCGGTAACTAATACTTTCATATATTTGTAGAATATTACAATACCATAGTGTTTAATAATAAGTATTATATGTCACTAGTATACATTCGTGAATACACTGCTTACCTGATACAATGAATTCAATCCCAGAAATATATTTGTATTTACTCGCGCTTTTTCATTTAAAGTTTTGAAAAAAATATTTTGCTTCAAACTATTCAATTTTCTCACCAATTGTTCTACGATTTCAAATAGGGTTTACAAAAAATGATGACTGATATGTGTTAACACAGAGAGATATTGTAGTGTAAATAGTATTATATAACCATTACTTTGCAGCAATTCCATTACCAGAAAATGAGTTTAAGTCACTGCTGAACTGGGTTAAATTGTTTTCGACTCTTCTCTGAGATTGTTTGAGGATGATGATAATGACCATCATCAGCATAATATTCGATTCCCGAGCGTTGACGAGTACCAAGCTTAGCTCGGAGCCGGATCTCGCCATTCGGCAGGGGAAGACTGCAGCAACCTTCCGAGAAAAGAAAGATGCACTTTCGGGATTATGATCTTAGTGGTTGACGCGTCCAAGCCCCTGAGTCACAAGGTAGGCCAGGAGTTTTTTTAAAAAATCTTTATGTATATCGAAACCGAAATGAACAAAATGTCAGTCTTAACGGAGAGGGTATAAGTATTTTAACAGACTACCGTAGTTAAGATTAATCGAAATATCAGTTGATGATGACTTCATGAGATTTTGATTGTTTTTTTTTCGATATTTGCCGGTGGTTGTTGACGACTGTCGACAATCCATGTCGATGATATTTGTTTACAATTGTTGACAAACGACGATGATTGTTGATGATTATTGATGAACTTTGTAATTGACTGTCTGAAGACTTTTTCACGGTTACTGGCGATGGGTACGTCTATAAAAAGAATGTATTTTGTCATGTTTATGAGTTTTTCTGAAAAGGATAAGTATATTATGATAAGTATTGAATAGGACTTGGCTAATATCGCAAATACGGGACTTGGTCATTTGCTTTTGCGATGTGTCGTGTGACCATCGCACGCCGCCACCCCAGTGTCACGCCACATTAACAGAAGCTCGGAAGGACAACGGGCTCCCTCGCCTCGCCTGAATCAGTTCCGCACAGCTGCGAAGGTCTTCCCGAGCCCTCAACCATAAATCCAATCCTCTTTGTGCCTCCAACAAAATGACTGACTTCCAGAACAACTGCGTTAGGAACACGGGCGCTACTACGGTAATCCCTTAGGCCCAATAAACAAATCACAGTCATAGCAGAAGAGCCACGCGCGCGCCTCTCTGTTCTAAACAATGCCATCCAATGAGAAGCCAGGAGGCGTCGGCCCCGACATAGCGATGATCATTTTATCCAATCAGTTCACGAATGACATAGAAAATTCTGGAATTCAACAAACCGACCTATGAAAACGCTTGGCAGGAAGCACGTGACAACCCTTGCATGGTGTGAAAGAGAGAAGGGGAGAATCACAGCGAGAGGCTTGAATTTTGGAGACGGGTGAAAAACACGAGGGTGGGTGGTCGATCAGAGAGAGGGCAGAGACATAGCAGAGGACGGTCGAAATTGTCATCAGCATAAAAGTTATAGTTAGAGAGCGGCCGAATATCGGCCCTTAACAAAATTACGAGTGAGAGCAGCGGCGAAAGACAACAGTAGCGATTGGTGAGAGGCAAGCATAGTGCCGACCACCACGAGATCTGCCCGGCCTTCATCCAGCCGCGGAATTTATTCCATACAGCCAGATTTTGGCTTACAACGTCACACGCGGTCCAGGCGACGTTTGACGACCTGAGACGCGCGCCTGCACTACGTCATTGCTGCGCGGACACCCAACGCCGACATTCCGCGCGCCGGAGCATTCATCCTGGGGGCCATTGTGAGGCCTGAGTTCCAACGCTTCAGCGTCGCCCCAGAGGGTCCGGCCGCGTCAGTCCTTCGATCGGTGAGCAATCCCGTCGCGGTGACGTAGCCATCACGCCATCAACATCCTGTAAGTGCTCATCACCATCACCTGTTTGGTAGCCACAAACAGCATTTTCATGTCTCCAAGGAACAGTTCTTTCTAATAAATGTGTCCCCGCCATTTTGGCCGGGTGAAAAAGCTTAACTTCTGAGAAAAGTGTTCATTATTACCGTAATCAAAGAAACCAATGCAATCCTTCGACCCAGGGCACTCACTCCTGAGACGC
This sequence comes from Acheta domesticus, assembly GCA_031308135.1. Lineage (NCBI taxonomy): Eukaryota > Metazoa > Arthropoda > Insecta > Orthoptera > Gryllidae > Acheta > Acheta domesticus. Next base: position 59,418,799 of record JAHLJT010002630.1, read on the forward strand.
TCAACGCCGGCAGTAAAATAGCAGGTAAGTGGGCATGCGCTTGGCGCCCCTTAAATAAATTTAGCGCGTGTCCCCCCCTGCTATCTGGGAACGGCCGTCATACCTTCAGTGTGACGGCGCTTCCATCCTGTTATGTGACCCCCTCCGATTCCATTCCAAAGAATCGGCACGCGACGTGGGCGGTTGCATTACACTTTGTTGCTTTGTTGTGATGTTAATAACTGTACCAATCCTAACTATGCTTTTCGTGAAGGGGAAAAGGCCTCTTCTCAGCCACCATATCTCCTTCACAGCCACTTACTCACCAGCAGTCTGAAAATGGGGAAATATGTGCCACGCCATCGGTGCGATGTTCTGACCCCCAATAATGAAGAGGATAGATTTGGGAAGGGCAGAACATCGCTCGGGATCGATTGTCCTTTTATATACCACTGCTTCAGTTGATTGATTAACTATTGGTTTTTCCGAGCGCGTCATTGGCTAATATCATTAGGCCCGTAAGTGCAGTGCATGGTTTATCGCGGGAGGTGGCGGTGATCTTCCCCCAACGGATCGCGAGATCCGGCGCTATCCTTCATGTCGGCTTGCGAGATTTTCCCCAACCCCGTAACACCTAACAACGACGCATCTATCCACTCGGGATATGCATTCAGTTCTCGCTCGGTCTCACGGCATGTGTGGTAGTGTAGAGCATGTTAGTGTTATCGTGTGTAAGGGATGAGATTAGGACAAAGAAGAGGAAGAAAAATTGCCGCGCAGTCCGCGGTCCATTTGTTAGAGTATTGCTCAGGTATTCGCCTGGCATTGATCGTAGAATCCACGAAAAACTATTGTTCAGATCGGCCGTTCAGTAGACTTCTCTTCCACACAGCGACTGAATTTGACATAGCACTGTAGCTTGTGTTGAGAACCCTGACATCGTCGGGACTCAAACCTTAGGACCTCCCAGTCAGAAGCAGTTCTCAGTCATCAGTTGATACTCTGAGCCACCTCTGCAGGTCGCTGCTCCGGCGTTCGATTTCATGAAATAAGGATAAGGACTGAAACCACCGGTCAGAGCACCTGAGAACTCATATCACGACTAGCGCCACAAACTCTCTGGCGTTTAACACATCGGTCAAGTTTCTGCCATCCGTCGGGGATCGATCTCCTGATCTTCCAGTTATTAGCACTCTCAGTAGGCATGCGTCGCTTTAACCATCGCAACTGCAAGGCAGGTCTAGGGATTAGAAGTATTTAATCATGGATTGAGGTAAAGCCGTGGAGCACTTGCCTTGAGTGCGGAGTTACGTAGCAATTACAGACCCTTCCAGTGATCCCTTCATCCTGATTGATTACAGGTTCTGTCCCTCTCCCTGTGTAAACTCAGAACTTTGTAAACGCTTTAGCAAGCACGGGATGACACGTTTCAATGTTCAAGCCCTCGTCGTCAATGTTTCAAAGTACGAATAGTGTTTGAGGTTACAGTACAATACTGAGGGATGTGATGATGATGGTCAGTTTTGCAGTATTGCGTAATTATTACTATGGGATATCTCCCTCCGCTCTCTCTCTCTCTCTCACACACTCTCACTCTCTTCATATCTCCTTCCCTCTCTCTCTTCATATCTCCTTCCCTCTCTCTCTTCATATCTCCTTCTCTCTCTCTTCATATTACCCTTCTCTCTCCTTATAACCCTCTCTCTCTCTCTTCATATGTACCTATCTCTTTTCATAAATCTCCCTTTCGCTCTCTTCACATGTCCCTCTCTCTCTCTCTCTATTTCTTCCTCTCTCTCCCGGCATTTATCTTAGTCATTGTGCGATTTATGCAGTTCAACTCCTGGTGTGCCTCATACTAAATTAATGGAACTGCACGAGATACCTGATTGTTTGGTCCATTAAATAATACTAGAGACCGGGAAAATATGTGGAATGAAACGTCAAAATATGTACATAAATATGTAATGAAAACAGTAAGAATATGTAATAAATATGTAAAATCGGACATAATATGTAATATTAAAAACTAATTATAAAACTCATTTACATAATATGAACTTACATTTATAAAAGAATTCCATATTATAATTCCATTATTAAAATATACAAATTTAAAATTTGGAATATAAAATTTGATGCCTACCTGCACCATACAACTTTCCCATCAGTAGAAAAACCTTCACAAATTGTTATCCAGGAATGTAGTTTAGTTGCCAGACCAGACGCAATAGAAGCAATCGTACAAACTGGCGAAATCTACAACCAGCAAACAATCTCTGTGGCATGGAATATTCTCATCGAAGTGTTAAACGGCGGCGATCTCCACAGTTTCTTGGAAATGACGGTTAAAGGTCTGCAAACGCGGCGTCAATGATACTTTTCACACCTAAAGGTGAAAATGATCTGACGCTGACTCGCACTTCCCGCCACTGAGATAACTGAAGCAGGCACGTCGGACTGTGAGAATATTCGACCGTGTCTTCACGAAGCGTACCTCGAGTAGAGTATGCAGTAGCACGCAGTAAAAATGTAGGAAAAAGTGCTAAATTTTTTAAAATAGTTCTTTTCATAAAAGTATGTAAGAAAATTGATAAAATAAAAAAAATATGTCGAGAAAATAGCGAATTATGTAAAATATGTAATATACGAGGGTTAGTCAATAAGAATCTGCAATCAATTTTTATAATTTATTACAGGAAAATTACACAATATTTATTGATATCGCTTTTTAACATGGTCACCCTTCTTTTCAATGAACTTGATCTATCGTTGAACAAGCTTCCCGATTCCTTCTGAAAAAAGGTTTTCGAATGTGCAGCATGGCACGTATGTACCACTTCTTTGAACTGTTGATCGGAGCAGAATCGACGGTCCACACAGATGGCAATCCGACCGAGCGAGATTGTGCATATGGTTTGCCATTTCATTAACAGTCACTAGTATGTTATTCAGGGTCAAGACACGTAATTGTTCAACATTGGGATCTGTTGCAGCTGTAGCTGTGTTCTTTCCTCTTTCTTGACGCTCGTTCGACAACTTTTAAACAGTTCTGTTAACTGGCAAACACTTCTCTGTGGCCAAACATTGTCCCTGCATTGTACTGAAAATCTGCTATGGATTTCCGCCCCTTATACACCTTCAAAACCATAGAAAACGGATTATGGAACGCTCTTCTTCTTTGGTGCAAACAGAGAGTACTGTCGCCATCTTTACACCACAACAGTGCAAGACGGACTGATCAGAAAGCGCTGAAACCTCCTATAGGCAAAGACAACCGTCCCATGTAATGGATAGAGATCACACAAAGCCGTAGAACCAAACTACAGACAATTAGAGCAAAATTGCAGATACATATTGACATACCTACGTAGTGCCAAATATGTAAAAAATGTTACGAAAAAATCTGATATTGTGTTAGGACGGCGACAATTCGTCAAGATTAAAATTTTGAGAACGGTAAGTAGAAAAACAAAATACATGTAATTACATAAAAATCCGGTCTCTAATTAATACTCAATTTCTCAGATTTTAAAAACCTGCAAGACATTATAAAAAATATGTATTTAAATGAAGTAGTGCAGAAATCATTCAAACCTGAATGATCAAAATGGTTGAAAAATGTCCATGAAAGTTGGAACATATCTTACAATTACGAGCAGCAACTATGCACATCAAAGGAGAATGGTGAGGAGAATAAGGAGAGTGAGAATAATAATAATGGAGAATAGAAGGAGAACGAGGGGAAGAAGACGAAGGGTGAGAAGAAGAAGAGCGAGACAATTGATGATTGATTGTTAGTAATTCCCGGCGCGTCAACTATTAGGGTCATTAATCCCATTCGTGTAGTTCATATTTCTGCTCGGGAGGTGGCGGTGGTCTTCCCGCGCTGGAGGCGAGATCCGGCGCCGACCTACCGTTGGCTATCAAGGTTTTCCCCAACCAGGTATCTCTCACCAGCGCACAGTGTGTAATTTTGGCCATCTGCGGGGCAGAAAGTCTAATAGCAAAAATTGAAGAATTGAACTGGACTAAATCATTTTATAATTTACTAAATTATTCAAAAAGCTTAAATATTACAAATTTTATACAATACAACTCGCTAGAACTACATTTCAAGTATTTTAAATCCGTTGAAATAGGATAAAATTTTACGTTGATTTTATAAAACAAACAATAGAGAAGTCTGATATATATATATATATATATATATATATATATATATATATATATAATTGTGACACAATATTGCAATTTTTACCATAAGAAACAATGAAATTGCACATTAGATAATATATACAAATAATACGAGAGAAGTAAAGAATCATATGTTGAAACACAAACTGTACACATGAAAATTATGAACTTATTTAGATTCTCTGATGGTATCAGAAGAATATTCTTGATCATCTGCTGGTGTTTGATCAGTTTCTAGCAAATAAAACACTTATTCATTGATATTATTCTTTCTGTGATTTGGAAGAACCCGTAAACTAGTTGTATATGGATCGGAAGTAATAAGCCATCTGTTCAGTATATTGCGTATTAGTGTCGATTCTGAATGTCTTTTGAAAATACAAATGTTATTGGTCTGCAGTATTTAGTAGAAGATGGAGCAGTTGTTTTTAAAATAACGTGTTTTGAATTGGCTGACTCGAAGTGCATTTCCAAAGGAACAGAAATACTAAAAAAATTTCATCACTGAAATGTTGGTGTGAAAACCTTTGTTTGTATCGATTCTGTTCCATACCATCACAGCCCCATTTCATGATTATGATAATATTGCATTTTTTGTCAATCGCAATTTCTGAGACACCTCTCGTGTTTGACATAATCCATGAATTGTGTGGTCAATAAGTGACTGCGCACGTATTTCTGCTGAGATTTCTGTAATCATATCTCCTTGTGTACAGCGTTTTGTATTCTTTCACTTTATAATAAGATGGGCAAAATTTATAATTTAATACTTTTGCTTGCTGACGTAGTAGTTTGTCCTGGCGATTAGACATACAGATATGTAGCATTAAGGGCGACAGGTATGTACCATTACAGATATGTACCACGTCGACTAGACATACAGATATGTACCATTTAGGCGCTTGTTCCGATAGCTCTAATTTCTGAAACAAGGACCTTCGAGCCTTCTTAATAAGTTTCCCTATTTGGTTATGTAGTGGATTCTTCTATTGCTATTGCTGTCGAATACCTTTTCCCTTCTTTCTTTAACTATATGCCTACGGCCATACTCAGCTCTTCGCTGCTTGAATGTATAAGGTGTTTAATTCTCTGCCTTTTAGTTCTCGGAGCACAACCAACAAAAATCTTTGTTGGCCGGCCAATTACAATAGTGGATGTTTCTGTTGGTTCTGGTGTATTGTTGGAAATATTTTCCCTCATTATTTCCTCATCGAGTCATGAAAAAGTGAATGAAGAAAACGTTTTTTATGCCTCCCTATTTTCTCCTACTTAATACTAAGTGTCAGGCAAAATTTCTTTACTTTGTGTTTACACATTATAAATCACACTCAGAATTTGTTGCATTTTTTATTTCTTGCAAAATATGTGTCAAGAAAGCATTTGCCTTTGCGTTTTTAGGTTTTGTGACCCATATTTCGCACAGTGTCCTCCAGGAAAAAGAATGCGACATTTTGTAAAAAATAGAAAAATTAATACATTCGCAACAATTCGCAACATTTTTTTCAATGTTTGGCTTCGCAAAGGTGCCTGCTTGAATACCAATTTGGTCCCAAAGTGGTTCTCCAGGGTTCTCTAAACTAAAACCCTTGATTAATTTTTGGAATTGTGTTTCCTGTAAGATTAAGAGTACGTACCTTTCAAGAGGTCCTTACAAGTTGTTAGAAAATGGATTTCAAAAACCAAAGGTACCAATGGAAACAAAAAACTATACAGATTGAATTTTTGAAATAGCTGGGACTTTGAATATTATCAGACACACGCACAGAACAAGCGAAAACGCTGCACTGAAATATTTGAATCCAAGCGGTGCCACCACGGACGAGTTGATACATGTTCAGATAAGCATTTCCTGTACCTCGGAGAATTTCTAGTGAAATCTATACCGTTGCCATGTGGTCTGAACATCCTTCTACTGAAATAAATAACAAATTACACGTTCTGGTCAAGTTGAAAATTTGACTTTCTGCCCCGTAGATGCCCAAAATTACACACTGTGCAGCGGGACAAGCTCTAAGCTCCCGACCGGTCTCCTGGCACATGTGATAGTGTAGTGTAGTGCACATGTTAGTGTAAAGGTATATAAGGGGAGAGGATAGAAGAAGGAATAGGAAGGAAACATCGCGCGCGGTCCGTGGTCCGTTTGTTAAGACACTGCCCCGGCATTCGCCTGGTATTGATCGGAGAAAGCACGGAAAACTATCGAATTCTCCTCCAGGCAGCGACAGAACTCGACATATCTGGCTAGTGTCGAAAATCCTGCCCCGTTGGGACTCGAGCCCAGGATCTCCCGGTTAGAGGGACTGCTGTGACATCACTTGATGCCCTGAGCCATCTCTCCTGGTAAGAGCAAGAAGAAGTAGAAGAGCGAGAAAGGGAAAAACGAGCAGAAGGGTGAGAAAGAGAGTGAAAAGATGAGTAAGAAGTAGAAGAGTGTGAAAAGAACAAGAAGAAAGGAGGACGGGAGGAAAAGAAGAAGAAGGAAAAGATGAAGAACTGTCCCCAGACATCATCAACTATTGGCCAATCGGCACCCAGGACGCAGAGCCACACCCAGCTGCTTAGCGACGAATAGTTGGGAACCAACGGCCGTAAACTGAGGGTTTGGCGCCGCGCTCTCGCCGGCGGCTTTCCAAGACGGCTGACTCATGCATAATGAGAGCAACAAGCCGTAAAAACCGCAGCTTCCTTTCCGCACCTCCAGATGGCACTCTCTCAGCTAGGATGTTGCTAAGCCGGCGGAGACGAACATCCGATCCGCGCACCAAGTTTTTTTATAATGAAGTAGGACTCCAGGATGAACTGTTTTGTGATACCAAACAGTAAAGATATTTTTCCCATTCTCATTACTTTGATATCTAAGAAATTTAATATTCCATTATCTTCTTCTTCCAAAGTCTTCTTCCCAAACTCAATTTTGAGATTATAAGAATTAAATTTACTCAAAACTTCTTGCATTGTAATTTGATTTACTATCATCGAGGTGTCATCCACATACCTAATATATATTTTACATTCAATTATTTTTAATACTTTTGTTTCAAACTTTCTTATTACAACACAACATAAACCCCACCAATAGGTAACCCATCTCCTTGTTTGTAAATGACATCATTATGTAAAAATATATTATTATTGAGTATCAATCTTATACCCAAAACTATTTCATCCCAAGGAGGACCTTCTTGTACTACCATCTGGTCCATTTTATTTTTGAGAGTCTCAAATATAAATTCATTGATGAATATGATGATGAATGGATTTAGCATCCAAGGATATACTTCTGTTATTAATATATAATGCAATATCCTTAAGTTTATGTTTAACCATAGAACTACTCTTTGCCCGATACCGATAGTCATAATTTATTAAAATTTTGAGTCTACTGTTGATGTATTTACTCAACTTCTAAGTTGCTGCATTCACAGAAGAAACAACGGAGTGTAAATTTCATTCTGAAACGTCGTTTAAATAAGTTGGGGCTAATCCCACTGGTTCGAGGTACCTGAATGGGGAATACCTCGCAATCCGACTTGCAGGTCGGCGTCGGATCTCACCATCCAGTAGGAGAAGAATACCACCAATTCCCGTGATAACAACATGCACCACACTCACAGAACAAATGACCATAGCTCTTGCTCCTGGAAACACGAAATAGTCAATCAATCAATCTCTGCTCAATCACCGTCAAGCTGGTGACTTGATACTCAACACAATACAATACTCTTTAAGATCATCTACACATTTGCCTCACTGGGGTCGCTTCCCCATCTCGACGTTAACGAGCTTTTCGCGTTGGTAGCGGGATCTTACGCCACTCATATGCGGAGGGCATGTTTCTTCCCTCCTCAATTTCCTCCGTGTAAATGAAGGATTCTGCCAAGTCGAAGCCCAGACTGAGGTGGGGGTCACCCGGGCTGAGATAGTCAGAAGCATGCGACTTTTTCGTCATTTCGCTCCTTCGGGACTGAATATAACATCGGGAAACGCATACGGATAAACTACGAACAGGTGCTTAACAAATGTTTTGTAAATGGGCAGTAAGAGAGAGAGAGAGAGGGAGGAAAACAGACACAAGATACATACGAACCGACAAATATTGAAACACAGCAGGCAACCAGGTAAACAGAAAACAGGTCCCTCCGAAGACAGGCAGACAGAGAGGCAGGAAGACTGACACAGCAATAGATAGATAAATGGATGATGGATTGATTTACATAAGCATGTCCAAATACTTACGTATTATATGAAAATGCCAAAAAAAACCTAAAAAAACAAATGTTTTTCCAGACGCACACTAGGATATTATTACCAAAATATTACATTCTCTTTTTGCGTCTATTCTATTTCTTGTCGAAGAATTTTACTTCTAGACAGCTCTGCGTCAACTTCGCGAAACATCTCTCCCCTTACACATGAATTAACTATGTAGTATCTCCAGGGTTCGTTCTTGTGGGTAGATGGAGGGAACCTAAAAAGCCTCTACATACGGAATAATCTTTGGCTTTACCTCTGCTTCTAAGCCGATTTTCGCAACAAACAACATATTCTTACTACAGCGAATACAGGATGAGAGGGATTAGCAAAACATTTCGTAGAAAGGGTGGATCGTTTCTTGCAGAAATGAATATGGTACGAAGTTTTCAAATCAGAAGATTTTAAGAAAATCTGAATCAGTATAATGCTAATATATTAAAGGAAATTACCAGGTGTATGCATAAGTCTTTTCCGGTTTCACTAAGAGATGGCGCCAGCAAATAATTTGCAGAGTATGAATTTGGCACTAAGTCAGTCTGTTCTTCTGAAATTAACCTACCGACACACAGGTTGAGTCCACCAAACACTAGCGTCCGTGTTGTATCGTTCAGTGGTCTCAGTGGTCATATCGACGTTTGTACTTGAAAAAGAACATTTGCGACGGACATTGCTTTTCTTAATCGAAATAAAAAGGCTATGGAAACTCATCGTGTGCTGGTAGAAACATAATTTTGAACACGCTCTATCAATTAGAACATTTGAGAATGATTTCGACAATTTAAATGTGGTGATTTCAAAGTAAACGGCAGTGCATACTCTGGTAGATCACAAAAGTGTGAAGACGAGCAATTGCAGACGATAATGAATGATGACCCGTCTCTAACTCAATTGACAAAAGCATTAAATGTGTCACAAGAAACAATCCGCAGACGTTTACGAGAAATGGAGAGATCAATAAAGTCGGTAAATGGATTCCACACGATTTGAACGAACAGCAAATGCACGACAAAGCGCCGTTTCACACAGCAAAACCAGAGAAAGACATCTTAAAATTGCTTGGATGAGACATCATTCCACACCCGCCGTACTCTCCCGACCTGTCTGAATATCACCTCTTTGCATTAATGGGGCACACGCTCGCAGAGCAGCACTGTAGCAATTTCGAGGAAGTTGGAAAATCGCTCGACGAATAGTTTGCCGCAAAAGACAAGCTGTTTTTCTGGAATGGTATTCATAACGCACTTAAAGGATGGGCAAAGTGTGTAGAAGCCGATGGCTAGTATTTTGAATCAACAAAAAATGAATTTCCCTTGAAGATTACGTGTTTTCTTTACCACAAAACCGGCAAAAACTGTAATTTTCGTCCTGCGAAATCAAAAAATTGCTTTTAGCTTTCTATGCATTCATAACTCCTGGCTGTCTTTCCTGTTTCAACACTCGCGGTCTATCAGATTCCCGCCGTTTTCTGGTAGACCATGGGTTCAAAATCCAACTTGGAAGTTGACAATTGTCTTTTGTCTTTCGCACGCATACCTGCATATAAATACATACGTATAAAAATTAGGAGGGTAAGCTATAAAGACTGAGAAAAACAAAGTACCAGATGCGAAGAAAGTTAGTTTAGTTTTGTCAGGTTTTGTGCCAAGGTCAACCGCTACTATAAAATTTATTTAATAAGTTGAGCAAGTAGAATTTTTTTCATGGGATACCAAAGAAGAAGGTGTGAATTGTAAAAGAGCTAGATTTTAAAAGTATATTTTCAATAAAATGGTTATTTGAATATAGTGGAAAGATTATTGGAGGTTTTTAAAATGCTACTAAAAAATGTTAAGTCATATTTATGGTCATATTTTCATACTTTTTAGGTCATAAATGCTTGCATATTTCTAACATTTTAGGTCATAAACCTCCGGGCGCTACTTATAACAAATGGTTTAAAATTATTCAGTTGGATGATAATTCCAAGTTATTTGAAAGGGAAATGTAAGGAAAGTGACAGACGAAGGATAGCAAAATGTAGGTTGGGAAATTAAACGAGAACGAGTAGATATTGGGTGAATAGTGAGAAGGAAAATGTAGGATCAGTGAATTGGAACAGGAAGATTGGGAACATATTAGAGGAAAGTCCTATTTTTGAGGAAGGAAGAATGTGGGCACGGTGGAATATTCAGGATAAGGTAAGGTATATATTAGAGGACAAATGTAAAAGAATCAGTCTGGTTGACAAATACTGGAAAGGACTTAGCATGTAGCATACGTATTGTACACTATTTGCAATGTATTCCCCTGTTTTGTTGAATTTTTATTGTTATGCGAATCCAACTGTTGTATTTACAAATATATCAAAATGAATTCATTCGTTCATTGCCAATAGCTGCTCGAAATTGGAACGCTGGACTGCAGTATTCAATTTTTCATCATATCTACATTAAATTCCCAAAGGTCTCCTAGTTAGTTCATGTTTGGACAGTTCTATGGCCACGAAAGTGCGTAACAGCTTTTTAATGAGGAATTTTTGGACATATTTTGATTGATATTGTAGAGTTCCTGTTATATTGAGGTGTAAAGTGACTATGGTGCCTCAATTACTAAGGTCATTAGTTTCGTGAGTTTCTGTGTCAGGGTTTCGTGTTGTATCCCGTGAGGTGTCTATGTTTTTTCCCTGTGAAACCTCCGACCCCGCACCCAATTTCTCGTCTTGTGGTTTTCCTCTACAGCTATCTCTCCCAACGGCTCACCGCCCCAATCGATACTATCTCTAAGCTTCCGATTGGTCTACCGTCTTCTATGATAATGGAGTGCACATACATGTACTTAGAGTGTGTGGAGATATGAAAGAATGGGAATAGGGAGAGAATGCGATCATGGGTGGCAGGCAGCCCTGACCTGTGGGTAAGGGATAATGTTAAAACATATCCCCCTCGAGTGGCTCATGAACAGCGTGATAACTATCCGTGGTGACAACCCTGGGTTCGATTCTTGGTCGAGGCAAAAATTAAGCTGCAGATTTTTAATAGAATCGTCAATTTCTATAGCCGTGTGACGAAAGAAAATCTCAGTCAGGCCAAGTATGCTAGACACGATGATGGGAATACGGCATGCTAGCCACATGTCTCCCTTACACCAAACACGTGGATAATGAATGAACACTGAACCCAGGATAGGGAACACAATTCAAAAGTCGGATTAATCGTATCCGACTGTTATAATAAATAAAAAGAGCCCAGGCTAGTGAACACCGCTACCTGACAAGAGTCGGATTAATCGGACCCTGAAATACCAAATCCATTATTACATACAGACTACAAGAACATTCGTCTGCTTTTGACCGGTTAAACCCGACCTGCACAGCATTTTGCACTTTCACTGACGTCAGGAGCTGCGCGCTAGCAGCTCGGGTGCAAATGCGAAGATCGATGAAGGGTGGGGATGAGACTAACTCTAGGAGTGGGGACCACCAATTAGAGTGCGGAATTCGAATCATAGCGCGTAAATTTAAAGAGCAGTCGGCGAGCACATGAGAGTCACATACGGTTCAAGTAATATTGCCTTTTGTATGATATTGTAAATGTTTATTGTCGATATATGACAGTTAGAAATACTAAACTACAACGAATAATATATTATATTTGGACACCAAATATACATATATACCAAATATACACAATACATAAGAATTATACATATTAGATTTGGACACCATTTATAATTACTTAGAGGGCTGATAATGTAATTCGCTTTGCTACGAGATAATCACGAAGGGTCCCCCCCGATAAAATAGTAAAAAGTTCCCCTCAACTAAATTACATATGAGTGGTTACACTATTATTCTAACATAAAAATAATATTTTTGAAAGGTTTCTTAGCCTCCGCCCTACCACCCACACCCCTATACAGCCAAAAACGTGTTTTTTTTATTTCAATTTTTTTCGACAACTGAACACTATTTTATCAGACTGAAAAAATATGATAAATAAGAACACAACTTGGACTATCAGAAAAATATTTTTCAATATTTTCTCAGGCCCAAATTCGAACACAAACAAATATTTTCGAAAAAAAATATCAAGAAATATTTTTTACTGTGTCTTAGAAGCCTGGAACAGGCTCGAAAAAAATGTCAAAGGTTCCTCTTCACACACAAATTGTTGTGTATTTTTTCAGATTTTTCCAATCACTGGGCTGCAGTTAAAAAAATAAAAACCATTTTCCCGCCTTTAAAGCACCTGGACTTTCAATATACTTTGAAACTGACTGCAACGGTTTCTCTGCATTTATTTTAGTGTTTATTATACATTTGTATACATTGCTGTATCACCCAATAAAGTTTTGATTTTGGAATATACTTACGAAGTATCATTTTTAAAGCTTTCTAATCCTTTGTATGAGGATATCATACGCTAAGGAAAGATAATAGTGTTTGGCAGTTGTCAAAGAATACAAAAAAAATCTTTAATAATAATTTCACAAAACTTTAACAATTTCACAAAACTCTTGCAGTGTTGCGAAACACAAAATTAAAGGCACACACTGACCAAGCGATGCTACCTGACTAACACAGCAAGCAAAAACCAAATGAATGTAACATTGAAAGGTTACGAGGCACACATGGCCGGGTTGTCGAACCACACCACTGTCACAGCACCACCGCTCCTACAAATCACACCGCTGTCCAGTAGAGGGTCTCAATGCAGAAATCGTGAAAAATGCCCTTCACCGCCGTGGATGCTTCATGCTCCCGGTCCACCATAGCTCCATCCGCTTGGCCCACACTCCACCAGCTGTGTCGCCCGCTGGCCGCACATGCTCTGGCGGTGCCCCGGGTTTGACCCCGGGCAGGGCTCAGAGGGGCGGGCAGCCGGCTAGCTGGCGGCGGGGGGCGGACGTAGGCGGGGGGAGAGATACGGGCGCGACGGCGCGATGGTGTTGGTGGCGGCGGTGACGGTGGTGATGTAGTGACGTCACCGGTGTCGGCGGCGAGGGTAGCTGATTGCAACCTGGCAGGGCGGCGGAAGAACTGTCACATGCATCAAGGCGCGGGGAAACAATGATTTAATTAATGTCTTCATTCCATTTCATTGATTGATTGATTGATTGATTGATGATGGATTTTTTTTTAAGTGGGACGCGCGAATTTTGGAATTGGCGCCCCCATGACACCCTGGTCTAGCATGGAACTCCCATAATTTAGCGGGAAGCACTCCAAAGAGTGCCCAGGTGGGCGGAAGTCGCAGGAACTTGTCCGCGCCGAGCAAAATGTGCTAACATTTATTGGGGCCGGGCGCATGGCGATGCTCGAGGTCGGCACCGTCCGTCTCCCACTCACTTCTTTCAGCAACAAGCACTGAGAAGTCCACCACAGTTCTGCATTATTTTGAGAGACTCCATTCCTACTATAAACGCGTGGGGAGGGCATACAACAAACGAAAGCATAGGCGTTTGCCTAGCGTACATATTGTAATCACCTCGAACCATTACTGAGTACCTCGTAACAATTACCCTAACCTAGAAGTAACAAAATCACATAGAAATTGTAGCAGTGCTTAATCAAAAAATTATACCAATTAGTACAACAAGGAATTAATATAACGCATAAAATGTCAAAGAACACCAAAAAAACCAAGTGGCAGGCCCACGCAGTATGACCTATAAAATGATAGTGGTACGCCTGTTCACCAGGCGGCGAAGCGAAAGAAAAATCAGCTGAGCATCTCTGGTCGACAGAGGGGGAAAAGTAGAGATAAATATCATGGATTGGGGCTTACTCGTGGGAGGATCTAGCCAGTGCACATAACTTTTGTACTGGTCGCAATAACTTGCCCTGGCTAGTTCGTACTTCAACAGTACGCACGACTCCGGCTTGATCAGGGAACAATTTCTCCACTACACCTAATTTCCAGTGAGAGGGCGGAGATTCCTCAATTAAAAGTACTAAATCATTTACAGCTAGTGGTGGTGACTCCCTTTTCCACTTCACCCTTTGTTGCAAGGTGTGGAGGTAATTTCGCGACCAATATTTCCAAATTATTGCTAATTTGTTATTTAAATGGCGGAACTGTTGTGCAGGAGTAATCTGCACAAGAGGCGAGTCAGTATCTATAGGAAGAGAATTAAGCGCGTGCCCGTAGACTAAGTGATTCGGGGTTAAAATCAAATTCACATCCGTATCTGTAGACGTGACTTCAAGCGGTCTTGAGTTTAAACAAGCTTCTATTTTGGCTAAGAGGGTGTACAATGTAAGCAAGGGCACAACTTGTTGCCCTAAAGCGCGTCGCAAATGGAATTTAAGACTCTTAACACAAGCCTCAGCTAACGAGTTTCGGTGAGGAGAGTAGGTGGGACAAAAGTGCCAGGAGGTGCCCTGCACTGATAAAAATTTGGTGATAACCTCTAAATCCCGAGCGGAAAGAACAAAGCGATTAGCCTCGGCTAGGATACGACTAGCACTTTTGAATGTACTAGCGTTATCACTGTATATGTGCACAGGATAACCTCTTCTCGAACCAAAACGTTCAAAGGCCGCAATGAATTGAGAGGAGGATAGATTTTCGACGATTTCTAAATGCGAAGCTTTCGTGGAATGGCATATAAACACAGCAATCCAAGTCTTCTGAGACATTTTTGATCTCGTGAGAGACGGCCTTGTCAAAATTGGGCCACAATAATCTAAGGATGTGTGAGCCCATGGCCGAGAAGGATTTACGCGGCTAGGGGGCAATGAACCCATAATCTGGCCAAGAGGAATTGCGCGCCAACGCTTACAAGTCAGACAAGCATTGATTACTTTCTTTGCTACCCGTCTTAGGGAGGGAATCCAATACTGCTGGCGCACACATTCCATCATCAATGCTAAGCGCGCATGTAGAAATGCGAGGTGTATCATTTCTAAGAACAGGACGGTAAATTTGTGGTTAGGCGGAAGTATAATAGGATGCTTGTTTAACCTCTCCACCTGAGAATTCATTAAACGGCCACCCACCCGTTAAAGCCCATCAGGGCCTAGATAAGGATTCAAGCTAAGGAGCGATGACTTGGGAGGTAATCCCTTTCTTTTGAAAGTGCCTTATATTCAAGGGGGTACATGTCTAGTTGAATGAGCCTTATAATAACCACTGTGGCTTCTCTCAATTCAAGCGGTGCCAACCAACCCCTTCTCCGCATCTGAGCCGAAGCAGGGTCAATGCGAGCAACAATTGCAGCCCGTATATTGTTAATGAATCTTAAGCATAGCGCCAACACCCTTATCAATTTGTGATATTTTGAATATCTGCTAAGCAGCACTTGAACAAATGAATTTTGGTTTTCACCTACATCTGACGAGGGCATACTTGTTTGGTATGCAGTGAACATACAACAGAGAGCATCTACCTTACCATTATCCGCTACCTCAGCATCGACAAACGGCTTGGCCCACATTGACACTGGCTGCTTCAGCCACGGCGGTCCTACAAACCAGAGGGTACTGTGTTGCAGTGCCTGGGGGGAGACACCACGGGTTAGCAGATCAGCGGGATTCTGTCTCGAGCTTACATGGCGCCAACAAGATAGTGGATAGGATGCCACTATCTTTGAAACTCTATGCGCAGTGAAAGCATCCAATTTATGATTGCTTTTCACCAACCAGTGCAAAACAATAGAACTATCTGAAAAAAGATACACTTGATTAATAGAACACACAATTCTCAATGCTCTTATTACCTTCTTGGTCAATTCTACCAATAACAATGCACTACACAACTCCAAGCGAGGAATAGTCGACCCTGCCAGGGGAGCAAGTCTTGATTTAGAGCACAACAAGTGGCTATGCGCAACGGATGCAGAATCATGATTAACCAAGTATAATGCAGCTCCGTACGCCTTATGAGAGGCATCACAGAATCCTACTAGACAAGAGGGAAGGTGACCCTGGGGTAACACCTTGCGTGGGAATATAATTGATGGCAGTAAAACAATCTCATTAACCAAGGACTGCCAACAACAAGTAAGATCAGAATCAAGAGGAGTATCCCAATCCAACTGTAAAGACCACAATTTTTGCAGAAAAAGCTTCAACTTTACCAAGAAAGGATTCACAAAACCTAATGGGTCATAAATAGAGGCTATTAAGTGCAACACAACCCTTTTTGTGATATACGGGAGGTTGAAAGTGTTTGGATCGGAGTGTTTGCTGTATGTAATGCAAAGTGTGTCTTTATCAGTGTTCCAAGTCAAACCCAATATTCTATGTGTGTTGTCTGAGGCCAGAGGCGTGGAAGTGTATTGTGTGTGAGTGGTGTTGAGAGTGGCCAGAAACGATGAAGAATTGCTATTAACCTTTCTCAAATTAAAATGAGCTCCCTTTAGCACTTTTACAATCCTTTGAAATAACGATGCTGCCTTCTCAGCACAGTCGCTCCCAAACAGTAAGTCATCTACATAAAATCCCTGCTTGATGGCTGAAGCCACCTCAGGATCAATTTCATTTATTTCCTCAGCCAACTTGTTGAGACACCTTGTACTCAGAAATGCGGAGGGGGCCATACCATAAGTAACGGTTTGCAAAGTAAAAATTTTAATAGGGTCGTGAGGGTTCTCTCGCCACAAAATTCTCTGAAATTTAGTATCAGCATCATGCACCCGAACCATTCTATACATTTTCTCAATGTCTGCTGTGAAACAAACATTAAACAATCGAAATCTAAGCATGATGTCAATGAGCTCTGATTGCACGTTAGGGCCAGCGTAGAGTAGGTCGTTTAAACTTAACCCGGAAGAAGATTTGGCACTACAATTGAAGACTACGCGCAGTGGTGTAGTATGGGATTGTGGATTCAACACACAAAAATGAGGTATAAAATAGAAAGGAGGTGCTATCTTACTGACACATTCAACTGCATGCCCCAATTCAATGTATTCCCTCATGAACTTGACATAATTATGCCTTAATTCTCTATCTTTAGAAAATCTGTTTTCTAAAGCAAGCAAAAACTGTTTGGCCACAAAATGTGAATTCCCCAATAATTGTGGAGGACGTTTAAAAGGCAAAGATACACAAAATTGCCCATTCTCCAACCTAAAGTCATCATTAAATTGTTTTTCACAAGGATGCTCCAAGTGTGAGAAGTTTTCATCACGAGAAGAGGAAATCCTCTCAGAATTCCAAACATTCTCATAATCATTGACTAAGGAAGGAGAGTGTGCAGTTAAGAAAAAGCACTGATCTGGGGGTGCCGCACTTGGCAACAGTGTGGGCAATCGATCCCCCGCAATGACATTACCAAACTTAGTATCAAGAATAAAAAGCTTTGAACAATGACTGCTCTTCTTAGTGTTAAGCACCTGAAAAAATAAAGAAGAGCTTAATAAAATATCTAATTTTTTAGGAATAAAGAATTGGTCATCAGCCAATTTTAGGTCAGCAGGCAGCTTCAGGGCAGCTAAATTAATGTTCCTCCGGGGGGTGGCTTTGGAAATAGCAGGGACCACTAAACATTCTATTGCCCTTTTCCACCTACAACACCGCGAGGAGATTAACACATGAACTCTAGCATTTGAACCAGAAGTAAGAGCATTAACAGAATGAATGGTGGCATTGTGCCTAATTCTTTTGAGACGGAGGGCCTGTACCAATGATTCAGTTATCAAGGAGACTTCACTACCAGAATCAAGTAATGCCCGGGCTGGCAGGGTTTGGCCCAAATCATTTGTTGCATTAACAATGGCTGTGGGAAGGAGAGAACCAATATTAAATGTCTGGCTAAGAACCAAGTGTGATAACGTGGAAACCTTACTATCGTGTGATTGTTTTGCAGTAATCTGGGTGGCAGATGCTAGTCCAGCAGAGGTGTTGGGAGCACTAGAACAATGAGGTGATGCCAAATTATGGACATTTTGTGTAGAAAATTTATGAAGCATTGAGTGGTGGTTCTTACCACAAGTTTTACAACTTCGCTGTGAGCAATGATGAGAAGGACCCTTCCTTCGAAGACAGTTGTAGCAGAGTTGATGAGAAGAGACAAAATCCCATCTCTGCTGGACAGCCAGGGTACGAAAACGAGGGCAGGCGAAAAGTGGGTGCTCTCCAGAACTGCAGGCAATGCAGGCTTGAGCTGATGACCCCTCTTCCAGCTGAAACACCTGTTTGGCAGGTGAAGATTGTGTAGGGCGCTTAGATTTACTAACTGAAACAGAATTCACATCAGGATTAGCAAGAGGGGCAATGTCTAGGGCTCTTGCCCGGAGTGAAAGAAAATCTGAAACATTTTGCAATGGAACAATATCATTTTTTGCTTTAGCAAGGAAAAATGCTTCCCTTGTTTTGTTATCCAATTTACTGAGCACTAAAAATTGTACTATTATTTCAGCCATTGGGACTGTAGTGGGAACTGCTGACATAGATAGCCAGTGAGAAGTTACTACATTGTGCAATTCTCTTAAGGAGGAGGCATCACCAATTTTGAGGGAAGGAAAGGAGAAGAGAGCATGAATGTGCTCTTCTAAAATTTTCGATTTATCGTCATAACGATCTCTTAATAAAGCCCAGGCCTGTTGAAAGGATCTGTCTGATACTGTGAGCACAGAAATCAACTTCAGAGGTTCGGCCTCGAGACTACTCATTAAATGCACCAACTTCTGCGAGTCCGGTATCTGTACCTGATTAATGACTAATTGAGTAAACAAATCACGAAAACGTTGCCAATTTCTATACCTTCCATCAAATTTTGGAATTTTAATGCTCGGTAGCGAGGCATGATGACACGCCGAGGCAACAGTAAGAGGCTTTTCAAAGGGCTCGTATTTTTCATTCAATAGCTGTTTTACAGCCAAGTAAGCATTTTCACATTGCGAAAAATTTTGTTCATGAATCGTGCTAAAGAACTCTGTGGAGCTGATCGCATCCATTTTAAGAGCTTCGATATCCTTCCAGACCTCACATAACCTATCACGCAAGCACGCGAGACTCGCTACCGTTGCTGGTTGCAAAGCTTTCAAATTGCTTTCAATTCGTGAAATTTCCCAAATAGCGAGACTCCACCTTTGTGATAATCTTAATTCAACTGCACCTGGCTCCTTAGCCCGTACCTTTGACTGAGACATGGTTAAATAAGCTTGCTTACTAATGAAAAGAACTGAAATAATTCACGATAGCATTTAAAGGGTATGAAGTTTCATACGCGAAAAACCATCTAAAAATTTAAGGACCGACATGTATTTGTTAATTGGAAGTCAACACCACTTTCATAAGCAAAATGAGCTATGTAACTATCGTCAAATTACATTTAACCCTACAAACTTGAGAACCTAAGATCAGGAACGTGAAATATGAGGTTAGGAAAGCTGCATAAGATTTCCAGGAATTGGAAAGGCGTAACCAAGAACATGCTTTTAATTTGCACCATACAAACCGCAAAGGCAAAGCGCACATAACACAAGTAAATGTTACAACAGCACTGCTAATGATTCTACTGTAATTTTGTTTTTTTTATTCACAAAGGCACGCGTTATTCGCGGCGTGGCGTGAACAAAAACCTCGCGTAGTCAGTGTTACCAACGAACGAACGAAGTATTCGTTCCCGGGTTTCAAGGCACCATAAAATGTCAAAGAATACAAAAAAAATCTTTAATAATAATTTCACAAAACTTTAACAATTTCACAAAACTCTTGCAGTGTTGCGAAACACAAAATTAAAGGCACACACTGACCAAGCGATGCTACCTGACTAACACAGCAAGCAAAAACCAAATGAATGTAACATTGAAAGGTTACGAGGCACACATGGCCGGGTTGTCGAACCACACCACTGTCACAGCATCAAGGCGCGGGGAAACAATGATTTAATTAATGTCTTCATTCCATTTCATTGATTGATTGATTGATTGATGATGGATTTTTTTTTAAGTGGGACGCGCGAATTTTGGAATTGGCGCCCCCATGACACCCTGGTCTAGCATGGAACTCCCATAATTTAGCAGGAAGCACTCCAAAGAGTGCCCAGGTGGGCGGAAGTCGCAGGAACTTGTCCGCGCCGAGCAAAATGTGCTAACAGCAGTTTATTAAATAATAATTCTGTCATATTTGAGGGATAATTGGGGGACATGTGGAAAAATGAAGGGGAATAGGTTAGACCCAGATTTACAAGAACTGTTTTACTTGTCTTAGAACACAGACACTGGCACGAAAATAATCTTAAAACTTCCTCTCAGAATGCTTGTGAATTTTTTTCATATTTTTTTAATAGCTGGGTCATAGTTTTTAAAAAAACTAAGACATTTGTAGTCAACCACTTGGCAGTTCGGCAGTCGCCGCGTCCTAAGCACGTGTGACCTTGCTTGAGGAGGAAGGCCACAGAATAGCAGCTAAAACGTTGACAACTGAGCCTAGAACGCGGCGCCTCCCGGACAGATTAGTAACGCATTGGTTGCGGAAGCCTGTGGTCTCACGTCTGTAGATTGTTTCAGACTAGAGAAAAAGTTGTCTTTTTCCTTTACCTAAGTATTTGTTCTTGAATACATATAAATAGGGAGACACTCGTACAATCTGTACACGTGCGAAAACTCTGCACTTTGTAAATAATAATTGTACGAAAATTGAAAATTGATTTAATGTAGCACCCAAGTGCAAACGCTCATCCCCCGAAAAGTAGTTTACGGCATTATAGACCCGGTACTGTGCGAGAGAATTCATTCCAATATTGCTGAGCGTTGAGATAAAAATTCGCAGGAAATAAAATAGTCCCGTTAATTTTATCGTGAAAGATAATTTCAGTTTTTTCCTTCAATTTAATTTTACATTGATATCGGCTTCTCTTTTCTGTCCATCTGTGCTACGGAAAAGGCGCACCCAAAAGAACTAATATGGAAAATTGTAAAATGGGATGATCATGAAAGTGGTATTTTGAAAAATACATCCCAACAACATAATCGGGGCATAATATGTTCCCCTTCACTTCCCCACTGTCCCCCATCTATCCTGCACACGAAATGTCCCTTATCATTTCCCCATTTGTCATCTACCCGTCCCCCAAAACATGTGTGTTAGAATTTACTTGTTCTCAAAAAAAAGGCGTGTCCCCATGAGACAAGCAAACCTGGTTTAAAAGGCCTAGGAAACATCGCTTCCGAGTTATTTACCATTATAATGTGTGTTGCAATAATCTTTTACTTTCTCGCCTTACGAATACTTACGAATAGAAAGTTTTGTAATCGTGCGGCGGAAAACGGGGAATTTTCGCCAGAAAATCTCTTATAGCAGGGGTCTGGTGACAAAAAAGTGGATAAAACCTGTTGCTAAATTTAGAAAAAAAAATCCTCTCTCGTGGTGTAGTCAAAATCCATGATTTGTTGCTTCTTCTTACTTCAAAATCGATTGACGGCATTCCGTCCATCTGTCCGTTTGTGGTCAACGCTAGCGCCTAAATCGTTCGGTCGATTTTCTTCAAAATTGATATTCCCCGATGGTTTTTACTCGTCTCAAGGCCTCTTGAATTTGAAACCGATATCTTAGTATTTGAGGATACTTTACATGAAGCCCATTTTGAGATTTTGTAAATTTAAAAAAATGGCTCCAAATTTTTTGATTATATTTTGTTGTTGAATAGTGCGAAGAACGTTGAAGGGAATGATGTAGGCATCATTTTCGTTTATAGGACCTATTTTTCGAAAATTGCAAAAAACTATTTAAAAACTGCAAAATTGAAGATAGAGATTTTCGCCTCAGACAAAATCGGTTGTACAAAATTAGCAGTTCAAATAAGGTCATGTACCATTTTTTGGAAAAACTAATAGTTTTTGCGTAAATTGCGATTCAAATTTACAAAAAACAATTTTCTCAAAAACCGCTCCAAATTTTTTCTTTAAATTTTCTGCACGTGTGTAATAAGGGAAGGTAAATATATAAATAAACTAGTGGTGCTATAGAATGGCACATATTTTCTCGCAGTAGTTATTTTCCAAATGCCGATCATTCTATAAATTGTGTGGAGTAAGCGATTCACTGCTGCCTTTCTTGGTCATGTTTTTTGAAAGACATGTTTTTCGCATGTTGACAATTACCGGCTTCCTAATGATAGAACTGATACAAGTATGTTTTGACTGAAAATTGAAAATCATTTAAAGTACTTCTACTCACGAATAGATTCAATACAGATAAATAGACAGGACTTGTCTGTGTTTTCCCTAAATGCGTCTTTTAAACAATTTTTCAACTCTGTTATTGGATTTCTGAAGCGTATGACATGTCAAATCAACCGTTGTCTAGTATTTATCTGTATGAACCAATTTAAGTAAAATTATGAGCATTTTAACGCTAAATTGTAATACAATATAACCAGAAGGCATGCGATAAACTTACAATCCCTAACGGTTTAGAAATTATTATTAATTTCTAGGCTTACGAATACTTCATAATGCGGTTTATCGCTGCCTTTCTTGGTCATGTTTGAAAGACATGTTTTTCGCATGTTGATAATTACCGGCTCCTAATGATAAAATTGATAGAATTACGTTTTGACTAAAATATAAGTAATTGCGATGTCGTGGAAATGTCTGCATATATTTGTTCAAATTTTAACTTTTAACAATTTTTTATCTCTCTTTTTATGTTTGTAAAGCGTATTACCATCGTATCAATTGTTTTTTTGTCATGCATTTACCATTTTCTAGGTCGGTTCTATTCTTTTATGGCTCTGTTCGACAGAGGTGATGTTGGTGTTGCCTAGTGGTATAAGTGCCGGTTCGTTGAATTTGAGTTTCGTTTGTCGGGTCTCGGAACCGAAATGGTTTGCTGGTATAGTACACTTTTGCTTGTTTATGGCGTAGTGGAATAGCAATAAGGACCGTATAGAAGCAGAGCGAGAAAGTATGTGCGTTGGAAGCACCACTAGTTTTTGTGTGTCATAATCTGCAAACTTCTATTTTTTCTTCTAAAATCTATTTGATGTAGGATGGGGTGTAATTCTTTATCCACCAGTATCACACTTACAAGGTCTTGTGACGATTGTTTCTTATAAATTGCCCAAACTATCGTCTTTCCGTAGCATACGATTACTTATGCAAACGATTAGAAAGCTTTAAAAATGATACTTTGTAAGTATATTCCAAAATCCAAACTGTATTGGGTGATACAGCAATGTATACAAATGTATAATAAACACTAAAATAAATGCAGGGAACCGTTGCAGTCAGTTTGAAAGTATATTGAAAGTCCAGGTGCTTTAAAGGCGGGAAAATGGTTTTTATTTTTTTAACTGCAGCCCAGTAATTGAAAAAATCTGAAAAAATACACAACAATTTGTGTGTGAAGAGGAACCTTTGACATTTTTTTCGAGCCTGTTCCAGGCTTCTAAGACACAGTAAAAAATATTTCTTGATATTTTTTTTCGAAAATATTTTTTTGTGTTCGAATTTGGGCCTGAGAAAATATTGAAAAATATTTTTCTGATAGTCCAAGTTGTGTTCTTATTTATCATATTTTTTCAGTCTGATAAAATAATGTTCAGTTGTCGAAAAAAATTGAAATAAAAAAAACACGTTTTTGGCTGTATAGGGGTGTGGGTGGTAGGACGGAGGCTAAGAAACCTTTCAAAAATATTATTTTTATGTGAGAATAATAGTGTAACCACTCATATGTAATTTGGTTGAGGGGAACTTTTTACCATCTTATCGGGGGGGACCCTTTAGTGTTTTGCTAAACACAAAATTATGATACTGATTTGTTTTGTTTGATGGTGACAGCAATAAACTATTTTTTCATTAGCTGTGGTTAATTAAATAAGACAGTTCTATTAAAGCAAAAATATTTTATTCTGGAAAAAATCATGATTAATTTATGACAAGAGTGCAGAGTCGTTTACGACATCATGTAAAAATATTAAGCTCTTTGCATTCTATTTAACTATACACACGATAATTTTTAATTGCACGTCACATATCGTTACAGAGGTTTTGCTCATTGATCTCTTTTATTCAGTTTCATAATGAGGTAAATGGTCACAAATATATGTGGTGTTAAACATTACTCTTCTTGGAATTGCCACATATTCTATTTTTATGTCAACCTTGTTGTAAAAGATTGCTCTCATGATTTTCTTCATTTTGTTCTGATTTGGAGATTATAACATTCCTGGTGAACAATCAATTATTAAATTGTATTTTTTGTTAGTTAGAATTAAATTTTTTTTAAAAGCTACTGCTTTAAAATATTGTTTAAGAAGGAAATTTCATACAGTGTAGCACATATAATTTAAAAAGGAAATTACATACAGTGGTGGATACAAATGCGGATATACAGCAGTACACAGAACATACACAGAAAATTATTACCCTTGTAACTTGAAATACTAGACATGATCCATTTAAACAAATGGGCATTAAATTTTGCAACATGGATCATTGTATTAGACGCCCAGGTATTCAATCTACGCGCCGCGTCGTGCTACGTCAGACTTCTCCCCTCCCCGCAAAACTTCCTACCCCCCACTTCTTGCACTTTCGGCGCTGTTGCGGGCAGACGATCGGCTTGCAAGTGCAGAAAGCCCGCGGGAGCAGGTGTTGTGCAGGTCTGGGTTAAACCATGTAAAACTGCCGATCCCAGCAGTCGGCCGTTAGAATTCTCCTCCATTGGTTGAATTCGCCCCAGCTCTGCAGCAAGTGTCGCAAACTCAAACTCCAGACCCTCCCAGCCAACGACGCCGCAATGGCAACGCCACCGCTGCCAGTACACACGACAGAAGAAAGATATATTACTCGCGAAAAAGATTTTCATGTCAAATATTTAAAAGAGACCGCCATTTCGCAAAGCGGCCCTCGGCGAGCGCGTCCGAAGCAAAGCAGCATCTGGAGAGCGGCGAGTGGCTACGAGCGGTGAAATATAGAGGAAAGCGAGGGGGCGGGGTTTATGGCTTGTTTCCCTCATTATGCACCGGCCGCGGCGCGACGGAAACAGCGGGGCCGGGTGGCGCGGCGGGGGGAGAGGAAGACGGCGGAGAGGTTGCCCGAGCCAGCGAACTGTGGGCCAAATCAAAGGTCGCCTCGACCGGCAAAACTGGCTCAGGGCACCAAATGATGCCATTTATATCATTTGTTTTTGCTTGGATTCGTGGGACTTTACCTCGTTTTCGTCATGGTAAGTTGATATATTTAGCTTGAAAGGTATATTTGCCTGTTTCTTTAAATTATTTGATTTTTTTGTTGTTTTTCATTCTGGATTAGTAATGTGATTTATTGAGACATTTGAGGAATATAAGTTAATAGAATATTTCATTCTATCTTTTGCTTTCAAACGTCTGTACATCTGACCGGGAGAACTTGAGGTTAGAGGCGGCGGCATTTTTGACACTAGCTACGTAGCTAGGTGATTGATAGATTGATTGATTGTTAGTGATTCCTGGCACGTCAACTGCTTAGGTCGTTAGTCCCGTAAGTGTAAAGCATTTTTTTCCTAGTGTGGTGGCGGTGATCTTCCCCTACTGGATGGCGAGATCCGGCGCCGACCTACTGTCAGCTAGCGGGATTTTCTCCACTAAGGTATCTCCCAAAAACGGGTACCGCCCCAGCCAGGACAAGCTCTAGTAAGTGCGTGTAAGTAAGGGGTGATGATAGAACAAGGAAGAGGATAGAAAGATTGCGCGCAGTCCGTGGGTCGTTTGTTAGGGTACTGCCCGCCATTCGCCTGGTGTTGATTCAGTGCAAAAGTTCTGTACGCCACAAGGGCTCCTCTCATTTTTTGACTGCAATAAACATGCTAGCCCCTAGTTCTGCGAGCATCCACAGTCAGCAACCGCAGTCAGCAACCCTTTGTGCTAAATTCAAGCTCGTTGTTCTAGACACTCTCACTGTGCACACTTCACACGCTACTCGCTATTTGCTCCGTTTTGCTGGAGTTATAAGGGCAGCCAGGCGTCGCATAATTGCTGCGCCTTGTTGGTGGGTGCCACAAATGCTGGTGCGCGTTGTTCAATTGTCCGGTGCGTACACCACACCCTTCGGAGTTTTGAAGTATGTTTGCACATGTATAACCTCAAAACTAGAACATAAAAATCCTGAACATTCTTAAGGGAAATTCTTCTCCCCGTCAGGAGCTGCCCTTGCTCAGATTAATATCAAAATCACTGACAGTAGAAATTCTGGGAATCTCAGGCAATCGTTTCTACCTATATGTTTTTATATATTACTATCAATCGTTTAGTTCATACTTAGTATCACCATATCTTGGCTTCAAGAGGAAAACAATTGTTTACGTAATTTTTATTTTTTCAAAGTTACTCCTGAGTTATTTATACATGGTTCTTTATTATTAGTAGAACTTGTTTTTTGTTAAGGGGTCGTTATCTATTCGGGTTACCTTAGAAACACGCCCATCCCACCATATCACAAATCCCTCTTTCCACTAGCAAAATAGCCTTCACAATATTGTAGATGGGCTTATCCCCCTCCTCGACTAATGGAGGTAGTCTGTAGGCTATTCTCCGTCATTTTCTTGTAGGAGGAACTGCCGAGGCACAATGAAACCACGACGGTGAAAGGTACGTGGTTTGGTGGAAGGTATATAACATGCCCCGTTTGGGTTGGAAGATAGTTTAGAGCAGGAGTTCCCAAACGTTTTTTTTTCACACCCCATCTGTCTATACCAAAACTTACCACACCCCGTTGCACATTTTTATTTGGTAATGAATTAAGCAAGTGTTTCGTAGAGTAAAATACATTTATTTTTTTACTTTCTCGCCTTACGAATTCTTCGTAAGAAGAGAAAGTTATATAATCGTGCGGCGGAAAACGGAGAATTTTGCCAGAAAATCTCTTATAGCACGGGTCTGGTGACAAAAAAGTGGATAAAATCTGTTGCTAAATTAAGAAAAAAAATCCTCTATCTCGTGGTGTAGTCAAAATCCATGATTTGTTGCTTCTTCATACTTCAAAATCAATTGACAGCATTCCGTCCGTCTGTCCGTCTGTCCGTCTGTCCGTCTGTGGTCAACGCTAGCGCCTAAACCGTTCGGTCGATTTTCTTCAAAATTGATATTCCCCGATGGTTTTGACTCGTCTCAAGGCCTCTTGAATTTGAAACCGATATCTTAGTATTTGAGGATACTTTACATGAAGCCCATATTCAGATTTTATGAATTAAAAAAAAGGCTCCAAATTTTTTGATTATATTTTGTTGTTGAATAGTGCGAAGAACGTTGAAGGGAATGACGTCGGCATCATTTTCGTTGATAGGCCCAATTTTTCGAAAATTGCAAAAAACTGTTTAAAAACGGCAAAATTGAAGATAGAGATTTTCGCCTCAGACAAAGTCGGTTGTACAAAATAAGTACTTCAAATAAGGTCATGTACCATTTTTTGGAAAAACGAATAGTTTTTGCGTAAATTGCGATTCAAATTTACAAAAAAAATTTATCTCAAAAACCGCTCCAAACTTTTTCTTTATATTTTCTGCACGTGTATAAGAAGGGAAGGTAAATGTATAAATAAACTAGTGGTGCTATAGAATGGCACATACTTTCTCGCAGTAGTTATTTTCCAAATGCCGATCATCCTATAAAATGCCTTTCTTGGTCATGTTTTTTGAAAGACAAGTTTTTCGCATGTTGACAATTACCGGCATCGTAATGATAGAACTGATACAAGTACGTTTTGACTGAAATATAAGCAGTGGTCCGGCAAGTCGGTTTCATAGCGTGGTTGGTTAATGCACCTTCGGGTTGAGCTCTTCAATAAGGGAGGTACCGAGTTCGATCCCCCGAGCGGAATTTTAATTTGATGAATGTGATGTTGCAGGAAAAAAACATTGAAGAGTGTAGATACTTTATTGAAAATCATTTGAAGTACTTCTACTCACGATTAGATTCAATATAGAAAAATAGACGGGACTTGTCTGTGTTTTCCCTAACTGCGTTTTGTAAACAATTTTTCAACTCTGTTATTCGATTTCTGAAGAGTATGACATGTCAAATGACCAGTTGTCTAGTATATATCAGTATGAACCGATTTAAGTAAAATTATGAGCATTTCGGTCGGTTCTATTCTTTTATGGCTCTGTTCGACCGAGGTGGTGTTGGTGTTACGTAGTGGTATAAGTGCCGGTTCGTTGAATTTGAGTTTCGTTTGTCGGGTCTGGGTACCGAAATGGTTTGCTGGTATAGAACACTTTTGCTGGTTTATGGAGTAGTGGAATAGCAATAAGGACCGTCTAGAAGCAGAGCGAAAAAGTATGTGCGTTGGAAGCACCACTAGTTACTATTTACAATGTTACAAGTTAATTGTGATTTTTTTACCTTTTTTTGAAATATTCGTTTTTCTAGGTTAGGTCAAGAAAATGTAAAACGATTTATGCCTAATTAATATTACCAGTTGAAATTTAAATTAAACAGGGAAGAAAAAAGCAGTGAGGATGATAAACCTGCATTTTTTACCATTTCCCTATACTTGGTTGAGTACCAGTAAGTGCACAATGTAAATCATTAGCAATGTCAAGTTTGCCCCCGATACTTCTACGCCATCTTTAAGGATGCAAATAAACCTATATTTAGTATAATCATTGTTGTACTTGCATTGCTGTTTTTTTCTGTGCTCATCTTGAGCGATATATTATATCACAAATCACTCAATGCAGCAAGGTAACTCTGACAAAATTCATATCTTCCTAGCGCGCCAAGTCGTCGAGAATGTTCGGGTAAACCACAGCTCGATGGGCCCCGCGCCCTCCTTCACTTGTCTCTACGCCTCCCTTGGGGGGGGGACGCGATCCCTACTTTGGGAATCAATAGTTTAGAGGATTATACAGGTCCCATTGTGTCACATTATGCATTATCCATACCTTACATTGGATTGGAACCCTTACTTCAAATGAAACGTGTGCTTAGGCGCATATGCTTCAAGAGCTCGCGCCACTCAGGCCAAAATTAACTTATTTATTTTTTACCCATTCATGTTTTTCCTCATCATTGTTTACTTATTCATTCTTCGAAGAAATAAAAGAAATTATCTCCGTCAACTTTATATATTAAGTTGACGGATATGACTTCTTTTATTTCTTCATGTAATTTCGTCAGCAATAACGCATCAGAATTCCCACTATTCATTTTTTTTTACTCATTCATTCATTGTCTACTCATGCATCCATTGTTTACTCATTCATTCATTGTTTACATATTCATTCATTCATTCATTGTTTACTCACTCCATTTATTTTTTCTTGCAGGTTTATTGTTAAGAGTGCCATTTGGCCCATTGCAGAGAGCGCCGGCTCGTTTCAGACTCGTGCGGGCAGCGCGGCGGGGGCGGCTGTGCACGTGCCTGCTATTTGACTCACCTCCCTCCCCCTCCCTCCCCCACCCAACCGCAGGGGCAAGCCGCCAGAGCAGCGTCTGGCCACCCAGACGCCCAGTCACCCTCGCGCTCATGAGGCGTGTTACGATGCCGCCACCCCCGCCCCCACTCGCCTTTCCCACTTTTCCTTTCTTTTTACTTATTTATATTTCTTGCGGTTGTGTGGTTTGGTTTTTATATACCGCCTGTGATAGCTCACCGACTATACCGTTGACTTTGCACTATCGATGGGCAGATGGTCCTGGAGTTCGAGACCCGACGGGGGTGGACTTTCGACACTCGCTTTATATTTGGTTCGAATTCGGTCGCAGCTACAGGAAAAATTTAACGTCCGGCTGCCTATTCCGTTCAATATCAAGCGTATCTCGCAGAGCTTGCCCTGACAGGGATGTTGCCCCTCTAGGGGAGATAAATGAAGATGGGAAAACTGCACAAGCCGTCGAGCTGGTCAGCAAGGGATATTACTTTCAAGAAGGGAAGAAAATAACTCACCTCCCGGAGCATAAAAAACTACACTTATGGAATTAATGGCCTAAGTAGTTAACGCGTCCGAAATCAAAAACTCACTCTCTCATTTGTATTTAAACACATTGTTTATTCATTTCATGAATAGAGTAATAAATGTATTAATTTTTTTCTATAAAAATGTTAACCAAACATTTATTTTTTTAGAAATTCACCTAATTCATAAACTTCCAGTAGGAGTTTCAGATAGTGCTACTGATAAAATGTAGACAATTTCATATGCTTTTAACTGCTCCAAGCGGCAAATGTCTAAGGTTTGATTTACGACCTGGCGGGCCGACTTTGTAACCATGCCTTTTTTACGTGTCTTAAATAATATAATATGTTTTAATATGTTTATATTAATGTTGTAGTTGCCAAAATTGATAAAAACCCATAGTTTTGGTATTGTTGGATATGTTTATTATACCTCAAATAATATTTTTTATTTAAAATAAAATTATTTATATATCATGAAATAATAAATCGGGAGCAAACTGGTCAATTCTCTTTGTCAGTAAACCCCCCTTATCCGGCTAGAGCTTTTCGCTACATTCCTTTTGTCGTCAAGTAACGAAAGAAAATATCATTCGAGCGAGGAACACGCGATTTGAATTTAGCACAGAGGCCTCTTTTTTTACATGATCTTTTATATGCAGTAAATCTACACGAGACAGCTGGCTTTATTGCCCTCCGAAGGAAGACGTTCCAAAGATTTTTTCGCTCCTTCAATGTCCACGATTTTGATCGTATTTGATCGCGCGAACTTCGGTAGACGTCCGATACGCTAACCACATTACTACCGAAGCAGTGGTCTGCGCTAGTAGACCGACTCACCTTTCCAGGCCGAACGGCCAAAAATACTTAGGATGCGAGGAATTAAATATTATCTCCATTAGGGTGAGAAGTTACAAATAACAGACCCAATTTAAACAAAGCATCTTCATGTACCAGCATCAAGACTACTCGACCCACAAATCTTCTAGGATACTACCGATCATAGTTGGAACAAGCGTCTCACTGCCCTGATCAGTGATTCATCTCATCGCTTTTTCGGGGCTATCACCCAAGAATACGGGCCAAGGACCGCGTGCTCCTTTCTCTATCCTGTCCCATTCCCTACCTTTAGGTTCTATCTTCAATTGTCGGACTCCACAATCATCCAGAAACTAGTGGTGATACAGAATGGCACATACTTCCTCGTACTAGTTAGTTTTCTAATTTCTTTGGCCTAGGCTATCTTTTCGAACCTGCTACATACACTTGCCATCTGCCAACTATCGTTAACCAAAGTAAATTGTTTTGGAAATTTTCTCAATATTTCGGTTTCCTAACTGTAGATCCGAAATATCATTTTAAGAATATTATTGAAGAGTAAAACCTCGATCTATATGGAAATTTTCGTTGAAAGATGTGAACTATATTTTAATAAAATGGCGTTTAAGTGTTATTGGAAATACGAAATTTTAAGCTCTTTTACATAGAAATTGAGTTTTCGAAAAATTTCATTGGAAGTCATTTGAAGCTCATCCACTCACAAATGCAACAACGTATACAAATTGATGAAAACATGCAGATTAACGTCCTGAGAGATATTTCAAGAAAATTACATTTGTATAATTTTTGAAAAAACAAAAATATACAGTTTCGATCCGCGGTGGCAGAGATTGTTAAGACAGTAGTGTCATAGCGATCTCGGACTCAAAGATCGCGGGTTCGAGTCCCGCCTCGGGCTTAGTTGTACTTGTGTTCGTCCTTTCACCCTTTGTCATCATCATATCATGTCATCACCATATAATTATATAAAGTTAAACCCAATAGTGGTCGCTAATGACCTTGATGTTAAAGCGACCCAAAATAACAAAAAAAATGCATACAGCAAAATGAATTTTTAGAAAAACTATCCATCTCATGTCATGCTGAGAATGATTCGACAGATTGATTGTTCCAGATGTCAACTGCTAAGGTCATAAGTTCCGTATGTGTAGTACATGTTTTCATCGGGGTGTCGCGGTGATCTCCCTGCGCTGGATGGCGAGATCCGGCACCGACCTACCGTTGGCTAGCAGAGATTTCCTCAACCAAATATCTCCCGCCAACGGAGCACCGCCTCAGCCGGGAAAAGCCTTAAGCTTCCAAACGGTCTTCCGACATGTGTGTTAGTGTAGTGCATGTTAGTACAAATCTGTGTAAGTAATTAATGAGGATAGGACAAGAAAGAGGAAGGAAAGATTGCGCGCGGTCAGTGGCTCGTTTGGTAGGGTACTGCTCCGGCATTCGCCTGGTGTAGATCGGAGAAATCACGAAAAACTACGGATCAGAGCAGCCGGGCGCAAGAATTCTCCTCCAAACAGTGACTAAATTCGAGCTAGCTGGCAAGCTAGTGCCGAAAATGCTGACACCGTCAGGACTCGAATCTAGGACTTCCAGGTCAGAGACGCTGCAGTGACATCCGTTGATGCCCCGAGCCACCTCTCCCGTTTCCGCAGACGGGTTCTCCACGCATCGTGCGGGTGGCGTCATGGCGTGTTGCCAAGCCGGTCGTCTGGCATGGCAGTCCCCGGATGCAGCCCTTCGGCCGACGGCTTCCGGTCGGGCAGTTCAGCCAACATTACGAGCGCTCTCCTGCGTATTTCCCCCGCGATTTGACCAAAAAAAAAAGGTAGAGGACGCCCCGGGCTATCTTCGATGCACTATTTTTCGCGCTTCCTCAGCTTCTGAACGCGGGGAGATGGTATCGCGAATTGCAGGGTTTCTGCTGGGATTCTTTTGTGGAGTAAATCTCTGTGAAAAAAGGAACTTGAGCAGGTATTTTTTCTTCTTCTTCTTTTTATTTGCCTGCATACGTGAATTTTAACATCCTACAACAGAGATAAGGTTTTGTGAAGTAAATAAGCTTATTTTCTTCACTGCCTCTGAGTACAAAATGCATTATGTATATACAATGATGTCGTTTCTGACCACAGTAATATTAAGCATGTCTTTCTATGTTAATATTGGTGCTAGTTTCGTGGAGCTAGTTTCGTGGACTAGTAGTTTAGCATGTACTCGTCTTCTGATGGCAGGTTTTTTCTCCTTCAGGGGTTTTTCCTCAGCCGTACCGTATGGTCTCCTTTCCGCGGCTTTTATGCAATGAATAGACCATTAGGGGTGAATGCCAGAATTCGAAAGGTTAGAATGTGGTAGGATGTAGGTATTGTAATGGCTTAAAGGCCTTCAGCCTAGCCACATAGTTAAAAGAATTGAAATTATGTATCAATGTGTTATAATTACCTATTAAATAATTAAAAAAAATTGTTTCGTGGAGTGGAAAGGTAATAAATAAATACTTTTCTTTGTTTAAAACAAATAGGTTGATATTGATATATGCAAATTGTTTTATTCACCCACAGCGCCAGCGTTAAGCGTTAAAGCTGCGCTTAGGGCCTGAGGATTGGGACGTCACTGGTTCTGTCCAAGCCGAGAAACGTGCGTGTTGCGCTTAGCAACGGTGAGCTTGTTCTCCCTGCTGGAACCGACTGTTCTGATCAATGGTTTTCTGATGGCTTCGAACCCAATGCCGAAGTAGCACTCTAGAATAAGAGGTACGGACCGCGCGCGATCCTTCCTTCGCTATCCTGTCCCCATTCCCTATTTTTAGGGTCCATCTTCAAATGACTGATCCCATCCATATACGTCTAAAAAATATCCATCTCGTGTCCGAGATACGTCAAGCCAAAAGTGAAAGTGCTGCTGAGCCAGGATAATAATTGTGTTTTGTTCTTCGTTCAGGGACACAACATACCACATTCATTTCCAAGAGTTCTTTTTAAATACCTAATATATACTTTCAAAAAATATTGGAGATTTAACACGTCTTTGGACGGCCTATACATACCAAGAATATTAACATATAAGTAAGGTACATAGGAACAACGATCTGTATTCAGACTAGGCGAAATTATTAGCAGCCTAATATAGGTACCTTTTGAATGTTCCTTACTTTACAATAGAACGTTTTGCAATCTGGATATTATTTCATGACTTAAATCATCACTTTCATTTCCATCGACTTCTCAGCGGCACGTCTTAAGTCTTTCTGCCACACTTTCGCGACCACTTTGGACTGATTCCGCTATAAAAGATTATCAGTCTTCACATATGAATGGTTTATTTCAGAAACAACATAAGTCAGGTTTTTTCCCATTTTTAATGTAATCATATTCTCTACATGTATATGCATCGTTTCAGACAGATATAACGTATGTCAAGCAATTCTAGAGGTAGTTTTTGAAGAGCACGTAAATGGGAATTAATGCAGATACAACATACGTCAATGTCTTGTGTTCTTTCTGTGCTAAGACGCGAGAAGTGGCTTCTCTTTGGAGTTCAGTTGATCGATTTTATACAGTACGGTGTAACTGCAGTGTGTATGGACGAAAAACTTGAACCTCCCTACAATATCAGTCCAAAACTTGCGCCGACAGTAAATACTTGTGTCCATTACTGAAGGATGATTCTGCCATATTCTTCGTAAACCATCAAGGTATGGGGCCTAAATAGCCTAGTGAGATGGCGAAATGTACTATAGAATATCTAAATACTGCAATGTACAACTTAGAAAACTTTCAAATGTCTTCATAAGGCTGTGGAAGTCAAAATAAAAATCACACAGTATGGAGGGTCATGTCAGTCTATGTTTCTGTGTATTTTTACGCTTCATATAAAGTACCCTCAAAATTACAATATCCGGTTGAAACTCTCAAAACCTTGAGTTCTTTCAGATCAATCGAGGAATATCAATTTTTGAGAAAATCGGCTGAACGGTTTAGAAGCTAGCGTTGACCACAGACGGTCAGACGGACAGGCGTTTTGCCCTCAATCGGTATCAAGGCCCCTCGAAACAAGAAGTCTGGCTACACCACATGTTAGAGGAAGTAATTTAATATTTATAGGATGAGGATTTATCTGCTTTTGCGTTACCAGGGCCCGTCAATAACAATTTTTCTGCCGAAAATTCGCCGTATTTTCAGCATACAATTACGTAACATTCCCTTCTTACGAAGTAATTTTGACAATGTAAAAATCGATTAATGACATCAAAAAGGTAATGGAATACTAGTATATCCCTCACGAGGAAGAAGTGGGTTCGTTCTCTGCAGAATTACAAAACTAGGCACAGAGTGAATCATTAATTACGGAAACAATTAGTTAAATGTAACAATTTCTTGTAATTAAGGTGTTCATTCAAACATATTTCATTCAAATTATTTCAGATAAAGAACCGTTTAATGAATTACAATACTTTTTTGTTCAAGAATGTTTTATTTCAGAAACACCATAAGTAAACCATGTTTGTTAGTAAAAAATAAAAATAGAATTTAACTTTTTGATGAATGAGACAATATTTCTATATAATATGCATAAAACAACTTCTAAAAAAATTAACTCAATGTTTCTGACAAACATAGACGCATTAGAATATTTTTGTCCGTCCTGAAAAGTTACTTGTCAGTGGCTTATGTTGTGTCTGAAATAAGCCATTCATATGTACTCATTCAATGAGTAAGTTTTTACTGCAGGTTGAGGAATTACATTGCAAACGAACATCTACTGAAGAGCAATAAAATGCACTGTAAAATATTGTTTATTATACAAATCAATTTTATTGTGCTGTAAATTCAAATAGTGTTTTGATTTCTTTAATTTTCTTGATTTCTTTAATTTTCGATTTCCTCAATCGTATTTTGCCAAAGTCTTTAGGACACGGACGTTTTTACTTCTCTGGAGATATCGAATGTTAATAATAATATTTTTTGTTTATTTTACTGTTTCTGTGTGATTACTAGAACCACATGTGATAAATGATGACACTTCATAATTTTGATGATGATGATGATGTGACGAATGTCACTGGATCAATAAAGAGTAAGACTCATGAAAAGTATTTTCCTCTCGTCTGATTAGCAACGCTTCTCTTAAAATGCTTTAATCACTTGAGTGCCCGTGTACCTCTGAACTGAAACACACCATCTTGATTTTTTTAATTATCTCACATTCACTTAGATGCATTCGCCCTTTAAAGTTTAACATTTATAGAAGTCATAATAGTTGAGCCTTGAGATATGCATGTATATACACGATCCGCAGTAAATATGATAAAACATAATACCGCCTGAAATACTTTTAAATCTACAACTTCCAGTTAGACCACGTCAACCCATTGTAAGAGAAATGATAAGTAATAAAAATTCAGGTAGAATTGAATTAACAATTCCAAAATGTGCATCAGAAGCTCATTCAATAATAATGCACCGTTGTATGTACGTAGACTTGAAGGTACGTAGTCTCGTACATAAGGGACTCTCCGATACAAGTCAGCCATGAGTAAATAGGAACAAAAGTTATCTTCGTTTTACAGTGGGTAATGACTTTTAACCCACACTGAATTTCTCCAGCACACCTGCGAGTACGTACAACTACTTTAAAGAAAGAAGTGCGATTGAGGGAATAGATACGCTTCAATTAACCCACAGGTTGAATCCAGGACGCAAAGTTAACGAGAGATCTGGCGAGATTCCTAGCGCCAAAGCACTTGAGAGCTGAGAGTGAAATATATCGCGAGAACTCGGGGCGTCCTTGTTACCTGGTGTCACGAATACAAATTGTCGCCTTCAATCTCTTTAGTGGGCTCGTCTCACCTTGGAGTTGGGCCCTTGCATCGTACAAGCGCCTTCTTAATTGAACTTGGCTCGTGTTCGCCTTGCTACGTCGACTTCTCCGTGGACAGCTACTAAATCTCCCTTGACTTCGGGGAGCTTACACAAGCTTCTAGTTACATTCCTGTAGTCGCAGGAGACATTGTATTCGTACGAAAATACTAACTTGTTTCAAAATCTAAAGTAAAACGGGCCGATAAGTTCAAACACTCATTAACTGAAAATCGAACGATTTTGAATGCCACTTTTAAAATCACAAATTTTGCCATATTGATTTCCACCCTTTTATTAGAAAAACGCATTTAAAAAAAATCATTTCATTTTTTAGAGTTAAACCATACAAGAATGTTTCATAACAAGAATCATGATGCGTTGAAAAGAAAATATTCAAACAAAAGATAAATTGCCGCAGATTAATGACTAGTAATTCGTTCATTTATACATCAATGAATTGCAATTAATTGGAGAGTACGGGTTGAGGAAACGGTGGTAGCAGGGTACACCACCAAAGGAGGGGGAGAGTAGAAAAATCGAAAGCCATACTACAAGATCAGAAGAATTAAAAGGAGGGGACATACATATATTCTTACAAATCAAATAACACAAACATGCGATCAAATATAAAATTTAACAAGCAAATGATGCATATGATTATTATTATGTCCACCATTTGCTTGTATTGTATAATTATTACAATACAATCAAATGATGCATATGATAAAATCAGTGACTGATCTCAGTAGCATATGATATCGTTGCATAATCTCCTGCTTATGTCCCTGTTGTGATATCTGGAATCCGATGTCTTCCACAGAGCATCTCGTTCGTGTCCAAGTGAAACCAGCTTTTCAACATCCATCTCCCACAGTCCAGATTGGCCGAATAAATCAAATTCATTTGATAACGGTCTACCGACTTCTAAGTTCGACCGTGTTCTCCCGAACTGGTCGGATGCAATGTAACCGTGCCTGCGCTCTAGTGCGGGTTTGAAATTTTCGGCCGAAAACAGCCATATTCGTCCGAACGCGAATTCGGCCGAATACGGATCCACTCTGACCGTAGCCTTACGGTCGAATATTACAAATGTGCTTTCAATCTCCAAATGTCAGAAAGCACATGAGAATTGGCGTGCGCGGTGAAGGTTTAGGCGTACAATTTTCGTTGAAACGTACATTAAAATGGTGACATTGAGCCCATGACACTCGTACAGGTTTTTGACGAATTGTCCCAAGGCAATGCCACAGTTGCTAAAAATGCATTGCGTTATGAACTTTGATTTGTTCTGACCCTGTGCATTTTCTACTTGCGGTAGGTTTGCCAATCAGAAGGATGCCAATAGAACAAATAAAATGTGAAATACATGTCATATTTCACAGTTTATTTGTCAGGGCAGAGTGCAGGTGTGAAAGAACTTTCAAAAAGCAGGTTTACCTAGCTAGTGGAAATAGTTCTGCTACAACCGCAAGGGTCCTAAGCCAAACGTACTACTCCGAACTGCAATTGAAATTGCCCTGAAGTATACTTCAAACTCCCTGAAAAAGACATGTGAGAATATTAACAGCAGCGAAGAGGTGCAACTTAGGTGAAATTTCTAACAGAACCATCGTGAGGCAGCCTTTCGATTGATTGATTAGGATTTCCGGGAGCGTCAACGGCTAAGGTCATTAGTCCCGTAAGTGTAGTGCATGTTTTATTCCTGTACGTGGGAATGATCTCCGATGAATGGTGAGATCTGGCGCCGACCCGTCGGCTTGCGGAGTCTTCGCCAACAGGTATCACCCATCAGCTGGTCACCGTGCTAGCCTTGACGAGCTCTAGGCTCCGGATTGGCCTCCCGGCATGTGTGATAGTGCAGTACCTGAAAGGGGGTGTGTAAGCAGGGGTGAGTATAGGATAAGAAAGAGAAACGAAAGATCGCGCGCCGTCAGTGGCCCATTTATTATGGTATTGCTCTGACATTCTTCTGGTGTTGACTGGAGAAACCACTCAAAACTGTCGATCACAGCAGCCGGCCGCTAGAATTCTCCTCCAGACGGCATCTGAAGTCGATCTAGCATTGTATCTAGTGTCGAAAATCCTGCCACCATCGGAACTCGAACACTAGAACCTTCCTGTCACAGGCACTTCAGTGAGCAACTGATGCCGTGAGCCCCTTAGGTCGGTGACAGCCATTAGAAGGAAAACGGGAACGAAAGAGTTCGAATACCACCGTGGTCATGGATATTTTACTTGAGTGTTGTGGCGTAGTGAGACTCTTCCAACTACTTTGTATCACTTTTCTTAATTTTTCCTACTCATCATGCATCCATTACTTCGTAACTGGCGGTGTGGAGCTGAAATTAGACTTCGGAGTGCGACTATTCCTATTATTACTAGGTAATTATTACTAGTAATAATAGGAATATCGAAATGTACTAAGCGTAATAGGACTTGACGGAATGGACCGACGACTGCCTTGGCCGGCTAAGCGAGAGACGATATATCCTTGTAAGGCACAGTAATAATGCGGATGGATGGACAGACGGACGGATGTTTTTAACACTCAACTTCCTCAGTCTAACTGAGACTAAAACGACGATTCACGTCAAAACATCAAGCTTAAAGTATAGCACAAGTAAAGTTAGACATCCGAGAAATTCTTATTCTGCTGAACGGAACTGTTTATTTCGCAGCAAGAGAAAGAGTGTTTTACTCAGCTGTGATGTGTTGATGTATTACATACCAGCTGTGATGGAATTGATTGATTATTTTTGATTCTTTTATCGTTCCGGGTGTGTCAATTGCAATGACCATTAGCTCTGTAAGTGTAGAATGTGTTGTGTCGCATAAGCTGACGTCTTCTGGGGAATTACTCTAATGTTTCCTCCTCTTCCTCTCTCAATTATTTATATAACTAGCGTACCCGTGCGAGAACTCTCGCATGATAAAACCCTCCCTTTCCCTATCCATTTGTCTATACTTTCCATTAAGAAGGAAAGTTGTTAATGAAACGTGTTTATTTTTTTATGTATAAATGTAACTTCTAATGTACTTGCATAATATCAAACAAAACTAACAATTCAATTGATGTTGGAAACAAATTTTCAATAAAGGTTTATTCAGCATTATAGAGAGATGTTCTTGGAACAATTCATACTTCTTTAAAAGCAACTTTGAAGAAATTATTCAATCTTTCTTGAGAGTTAGATTTTCGGTTTCCTTCATAGTCACAAAAATTATAGAAACGGATTTTACTCTTCAGAAAGCAAAGCGAAGTAGTGCGTAAATACCAGATCGAGCAAATACAACCCTACTCCTTGCAATATTATTTGACTTTCCTTGATTTGTTATGAGAAACAGGGGGATTTGGAGAGTCAGGGTGCCAGCTTGCTGGGGTGCGAAAATTGGAAAATTATTTGTTTACTAAAAAGTATTGGATTATTTTCTGCGTTCTTACGTACCTCAAGAAAAGCAATTCCTAGCCAACAAACAATCAAACTAATATTTTCATCTTTGAGTACTAAATACCATTTGTTCCCGTTAGAAACAATTTTGAGGGCTTAAGACTTCACTTCGATACATGGAAAGGTTGTTCAAACGGTGTTTCCATTATCTTAACGAATTCAATATCAAACGGTGTATTACTTATAATATGAGTTTACAGCTGGGCGTTGATGTACATACTTCCAGATACCGCCCACGTTTAAATCGTGCGTTTCGACTGCGGTCGTTGGCAGTTGTCTAGTGACTTGCCCTATTCTTTCTATAATTTTAAGTTTTGTTGCTTTTTTAAATTAATTCACGTAGTATTGTAGGCCAGCGCGATTTTATTTTTTGTTTTTTCATTTATTTCAAGCTATTTTACTTTAGCTAAGTTATAACTTTTGTTCTTTGTGTTGTGCCATAGCACAAGGTTTCCTCTACTACCTCCGCGTACCGGTGCGAGAAATCGCATATGTTATATCCCACACTTATCCCTATCCTTCTACTTCCATTTAAGAGGGGTAGTACAAATAAAAAACAATGCAATTGATGTTTAAAAGAAATTTTCAATAAATATTTATTCATTATCATGAAGAGTTTTCTTGGAACAATTTACAATAGACAACATTTGAAGTAATTATTCAATATTTTTTGACAGCTAGCTTTTAGCTTCTAGTGATAGTCACAAAAATTTACGAAAGCGTTTTACTATTGAGAAAGCTACGTGTCTGAAACCACTGACTTGAAAATTTCATCGAATGATAACGAAAATACTGGTACAGGTGAAACACACAGTCTTCACTCTTTTCTGTACACCCCCATCCCTCCTCAATAAGGCACACAGCACATACAGGCCCCGGTAAAACGTTAATTGAATTATTTCACTACACGCTGAAGAAACAATCTTCATAGGTATCAAGCAACTATAACAGTACTTCTAGTCGTTGCTGGAGAGCAAATCTTGAATTAATGATCATGCAAATAAACCCCGTCAGACTGCACAAACTACGGTTATACTGCAAGCGTAAATAAAGATTGACGAATCTAAGCCATCTAAGCCTGCCGCTACAAAAATTGTGCAACCTATTATCCCCCTTTCTTCATTTAATCACTATTAATAAATATTGTTATATGGCGGCTATGCGATACCACACGGTACGACCGTGACAGTTACTATGACACCTAATCTATTCACCCTGATCTCAGCTATAATTGCCACAGTAACCGTTTTCCTAATAATATTTACTCAGATTCTCCTATCGAGTGGCCTCGAATTATGATGTTGCCGCCACACAAATTCTTTATTTCTATCATATCTCTACGGTTATTATATTACGAGGTTGCATAAATTATTTTTAGGTCGTAGGTCGTGGCTGGCCCCGTACGGGAAAAACCTGTAAACAACGTTCGCTATTGCAGCATGCACAGGGTTTTCTAATACTGAAATAATAACACCTTTTGTCATAAAAGAAAGAAAGAAAGAACTTTAAACCTCGCTCTCTTTCGTTTATTTTCTCATTTAACAAGGAGCGCTACTGTCCTCTGTTGCCTTCCTTCAATAACAACGCAACAATGTATAATGAGATAAATATACTCATGCTTGGCAACATCGTTATCACTTAAATACAATCACTTTCAAATGAAACTAATAATCATCAGCTGATTTGTAATTATTTATGCGTTCAGGAATTCCTTTTTTACCAAAAAAATAATGTTATTAAAAAATTTTCCCTCGTACGTACGTAATTATAAAATTAACAATAAAAAATTAGATTAAAATTTTGCATCGCTTTGTTCGGCAACAATTGCATGCATTGTTCTTTTAAAATTTCAATATTTTTCCACTGGTCTTGTCAAAGTTTATTTTAATTTACTTGAGTATTCTCGAAAAACAAATATCTAGTTTGATGATTACGCCACAAATGCGACACTTTCCTTTTGCTGAATTCCGCCGAGACAGCGCCGTTGCCAGCTCGGTCGTCAATTGCGGGCCCACTTGCACGCGCCGATGTATTCGCACGCACCAATCCCGCGTCTGCCGACTTTCTTCGTAAGATGTTCTCCACGAAGTCCAAAATTGCTCGATCAACTTCAAAGCACAGAGTCAAAATAAAATGAAAAAAAAAATTCTTCTCTCTTCGATCATTCACTGCATCAATAGCTGTTCTCAATACTCGTTCGAATGTTCATTGCACTGCACCGCTTCATCACAAAAAATGTTTAAGTCCAATTTCTCAAAATCTCGAATTCATCCAACAGGGATTCGACGTTACTGTCGCCCCTGACTCGAAAGAAGTGTTCTTAAAATCATGTCGATTCACCACGTCACCTCGTAATAGAAAAATGCTGGCGAATTTCATTCTTGCATTTTCATTGTGGTGGCCCTGATAGTATTGATGGGCGGAACCGAAAATTTAATTGAATAGATTGAGGAATGTCTCATCTTGTAGATTATGGTATGAAATACCTTT
The DNA here is from genome assembly GCA_031308135.1 of Acheta domesticus. Taxonomy (NCBI): domain Eukaryota; kingdom Metazoa; phylum Arthropoda; class Insecta; order Orthoptera; family Gryllidae; genus Acheta; species Acheta domesticus. The sequence continues at coordinate 59,461,670 of JAHLJT010002630.1, forward strand.
CTTTGAGACCTTTGGCCTCAATTTTTTTGTTTTTAAGGCCCTAAAATGCTTTGTTTAGGAGTTATTTGACAAAAAACTTGTATGGCAAGTATTGCGGGTTGCATTTGACGTGAATATTTAGATGCGTTTTTTTTACAAATCCCTCATATTTTTAAAGTCAAAGTGTAATTCGTCACGTCTACGTGAAATTCTCTTTCTTTAGAGACTTCATTTGTAAAGATTGGTAGCGTGTGAGAGCCGCCATGAGACGATACTTTAAATTCATCCCAAATTATGGATGCAATTATTAGGGTGCTAGCTCAGTAATGCGTCCACTGACGTTCTCATGATGTTACTATACTTACTCTCAGGGTTCTCTTTCTGGTACCGTAGGCTGAAAAATACCTCTTGTACAAGATTCCGGTTGGTAATTCTTATATTTACGAGCAAATAAAAATAATTCAAAGGATGGTTTTATGAACTGTTTCTATTCCAATTAATGACAACAATGGTATTTCTCTGTAACATCGGCGACATGAAGTGTCTTTATATTCTTGGCTGTCCGGGATGAGCCGCGTCTCAGTAGGTTTTACTGACGTTTCGGCCATCTTGCTGTGGCCTTCTTCAGAGCTAAACTGCTGACATGAAGTGTCGACCACGTTCTTTATTTTATACTCTCTTTTCCAAAATTGTTTAATTTACTTTTTTCCAAAATTTAGATTTTAATAATTCCTTTTTGATGGTCATCAACTAACTCGAAAAACAATTTCTTTAACCTTAAATTTAACCTCAATTTAAAGACATTCTTGGGCCTTGAGCAACGATATCTTTGACGAATTTAGTTCTTATTTCCTCACGATTATACTTCCCTGTTGACAGGTTGTACTGCACTCTTGACCGTCGTCCGTTGCAACCATTCACCATAAGTTACCGTTCTCGTTTAGGCTGCAAAGTCCATCTCTGCTACATGCACCCACAAAAATTACGTAATTTAAATATTCCACTAATCGTTCGTGTCGCGTCTGAATATTTTCACTTTCAATCGCGTCACCCTAGTATCTCACTTCTGTCAACAACTTTAAGAAAATCACGCGTCTCGGCCTTCAGCTCACGATCCGTACCTTGCCGCGTTCAAACCACTTCTCCCAATAATATTTATAAATATACCTCTCTTTTGTTTTCATTCTTGGTTTGCTCTCTCTGGATATTCAACCTTCCCTTGTTAGTTGTCAAAACAAGTCAAAGACTGTCATTTCTTTTTATAACAATGTCTCTGTACACGTGCATTGTTTTAATACAATATTAATTAAATAATATAATTTGTCCTGTTCTTATACAAACACGTTACATAATGCCGCATCTTTATTAATATCCTCGTCAATGTTTATTTATGAAGTACATGAACATGTCGGAATTGTTCTGATGTACTTCATTACACATTGCAAGTATCTTCCTCAATGGAGCACCGTCACAGCCTCTACAATTCTCTAAGCTTCCGATTTTTGCAATAAACTCCCGTCTGTGATACAATAGTGCATGTAAATGTATGTGTGTGTGTGTGTGTGTGTGTGTGTGTGTGTGTGTGTGTGTGTGAGTGAAGAGGAGAGGGCAATTTTGAGGAAGGAAATATCCGGTGCGGTTCATGGCTCATTTGTCAGAGTACTGCTCCGCAATTCAATGATATTGTTACGAGATACCGTAGAAAACTACCAATCAAAGAAACTTAAACTTCTTCTCCATTGCTGAAATAGACCTAGTAACCTAGTAATGTCGAAAATTCGCCATTGTCGGGACTGAAACTCAGATCCTCCGTCACAGACACTGCAGTGGCAACAGTTATTGCCCTGAGCCAGCGCAGCTGGTCGGTTGTCTTGTAAATGATCTTTAATGAATATTTAATTTTTTCCTCTTTCTTTATTTCATTATTCTTTAAACATCAAAATGAGGAAGATTTTATAATACATCACTTTTCATGTGTCCCGGTCGATAAACATTATTGTTGGGAAAGTAAGAGAAGGTAAAAAAAAGAAAAAATGAAAAATCATATTTCTTGTTCAGTTTTTTTAACACAGTCTTATGTATTTTGATGATCAAAAGGTCAGCCCAAAGAAATACAATTACAATCCAAAGACAGTCAGAAAATATTGAAAAGATGAAAAATCTTTTTCTTCTTTTCTTTCTTTTTCTTTTTTTTCTAGCCAATTATTAGCTAACAGAAACAGCGAGAGGTGAGGAGCGCTCCGCGACGCGGGGGCCACAGGTGGGCGTGCACGCGCCGCATTATCGCCGGGAGGGACGCGGATATTTTCGGGCGGATTCAGCTCCTCTCGCCCGCGCCCCGCCCAGCCCCGCCCCGCCCCGACCCCCGCTCCATCTCCCACGGCTGGCGCGCCCGCCTGACCCACTTCCCCAAAACGACGCTTTCCCGGATGCGAGCCCGGGGCCCCGGCACGAGCACGCGTCGCCCAGAGAGGCCTTTGAAGACTAATGGCGTTCAATAGCACGTACTTACTCGCATTATTCGTAAGAGCCATTTTCAGGTACTCGTCTGAGTTTTCAATTTTTTAATTTGTTGCGTGTATCTCAATTTCATCAAATTACTCGTTGGATAAGGTAAGTTTCTTATTTCATCCGATATGTCCATTTTCCTCCCCAAAACAGAGTATAATCTGAAGCATCATAACTCATTACATTTAAAACATTACACCGTTAAACATTTTTTTATGATTCCCTTTTAACTTTGTTACTTGGATTATATTTTAGTATGTAAACCTAAATTTCAAGATTAATAAAGGACTTGTATGTACTACTTTGCAAGGATTTGAATTAGAACTTTTAAAAATCACTGGTAACAATTAACAGTAATTGTTCTTGATAATTTTCATTTTCTATAACAATTTCAGGTAAAAAAAGGACAAGAATTCACATCAAGATATCTTTAAAATTAGAAGAGTTATGATGTTTGGAGTCGGGCCAAATTAGAGAAAAAGTAACTCTAGGGAAATGCCAGATTAATATTCATTAGCTCTAAAGTGGTCGCCTATGAACATTAGCTCCCTAACTATAAGAAAAAATTTGTCCAAAAGGATATTCTGCTTTTGATGTCAAAAACTTATGCCAATGCTTATAACGTCAAAAATTCGACTCTTCGCCAGCGACTGTATACTATATAGGGAAATTGAAGAACAGCACCATAGGATTCAATTACAGGGAGATTTAAATAAGATTAATGATTTGGCAAGAGCTAATAAAATTACTTTAAATGGAAAGAAAAGTGAAGCGATCACATTTTGTAAGGCCAGAGCTTTTCATACAATACCTTATCAGCTAGGTAATGACGTAGTTCCGCAAATCTCGAATTGTAAATACCATGGCATCCTCCTCGATAGCAAGTTGGGATGGGAGAAACAAACGAACTACGTAGTGGGTAAAGCTTGGAGTTCTTTGCATTTCGTAATGAGAAATCTTAAAAAATGCAATACGAAAGCAAAAGAAATCGCGTATACCTCGCTTGTTAGGCCAGTAATGGAATACGGAGCTAGTTGTTGGGATCCTAACAGAATAGGACTTAAAAAGAGCTTAGATAGGATACACATTTCGGCAAAATACACATTTCGGAGGAACATTTCTGCGCATTGAGAATCATTTGAACACCGGAGGAAAAGGGCACGATTTTGCATAATGTATAAATCTTATACTGGTAGCACTCTGCGAGTGGTTTAAGAAAAAATATAGGAAATTAGTCAATAGGGTGAAAACGCGTAGTAAAGTGAAGTGAAGTGAAAGGTGCGATTATTGGTAGTCTACAGTTAAAAAGTATTAAGCTATTAATATTCAGGTAAAGTGTGCTGCGGTGCAGTGAAGTGAAGTGATTTCATTTCGTTCTGTATGTTTCGCTACTCCAAAATGTCTTTTATTCGCTGTTCTGACAACGTTGGTATTTATTGCATTATGTTAACGGGGTTTTACGTGTTAGAAATGTAATAATTATTATAAGTATTGTGTATTATTATATTGCAGTGTTAGGTAAAAATGTTTATCCATATTTGTCTGAATATGATTATGAGTGAATAGGTGCAGGCTGATGTGTATGCGAGGGTTCTTTGTATGATATGTATGTACGTATGTATGTTTGCATGCATGAATATTTGTGTAATATATAAGTTTATTTATCTGAATGTTAGAATATTTGTATTTTCATTTGTTGTATATGGATGTAAATGCATTTGCATGTTCTAAGTAATGATAGAGTTAATTTGTTTTTATACTGATTTTTCATATATTGTTTTTATTGTAATTTTGTTGGTAATTGTAAATGTATTTTCATGCTTCTACATTCTGCCACCGGGAAACATAGGCCCAATTGTAGAATAAAGTTTATATATATATATATATATATATATATATATATATATATATATATATATGTATATATAAAAGCTTATATCCGCGAGCGACGAGCACAGCACCACGGCATATGTCCGAATGTAAAAAAATCTTTCTCTTCAGCCCTTCAAAACTTGGCCTATCTCCTCTACTGTTCTTTTACCAGCAAAAGAAAAACGACGCACTTCCGTCATAAATAGACTGTCACTCTCCCTCTGTCCAATCCCTCAATTGATTACCAAATCGATTAGCTACGCCCTAAACTGTCATTGCTTTTTCAACCAATCTCTTCACCGCTTGCACTATCAGGTAGCCGCACCCCTCAGGTTCAAGGCCCGAATGAAGTTTATTGACCTTGACAACCACTCGACTGCCGTTGCTAGGGCGCCATATTCCTATTTGTTTACTCTTGTAATTCACCCCATTTACGACAGATATTAGTGCATAAAAATATGTGACATGTTGTTATGTCACAGTATACTAAATTAAACGAAAACTACCTACATTTCCATTACAAGTTTACAAGAACTACTTTAAAGATCTAAGTTGGAAGAATAGATTTTATTAAGAAAAATAATGTTCATCTTCAATATTGTAGTTGTAAGAAGACACCATAATTTTTTAAAACTCTTTTCAAGCAATTTTAGATAATTCTGAGACCTCTAGTGGCTCTGTGCGGGCTGGCACGTGACTACTTTCGTCATATCAAGTTTGAATATTGCACCGGATGGACAGAGAGTATAGAATACATGTTGGTAAAATGTGCTCCAACTGAAATGACCACCCCGTAGTTTACATAAATATATATTATTATAAGTAAAGATTTAAGATATAACCATATTTGATGCAAGATTTTAGGATCGAATCTCATTTACTTCCTAAATCACAAATTCAAAGATGTGGGGACAACTCGCCTACTGTGGCCGAGCAGGCTAATCAACGTCACCTCTTAGTACAGAAGACTGCTACTACAGTCCAGTGGTGCTGATTAGTAATTTCTATCAGGATGGGTTCGCTCTATCATCGCAAGCTGGGAGAAGCAGACTGGGTTGAGCAGGAGGTTCGATTTTCTCCCTTGTTCAATTCTGTTATTGTTAAAGGTTTTAGGACGGCCGTTGCAATTGTGAATTACAGTCTTCAATGAATGCCAATCAAATGAATACGAGACAGATGGGAAAAAATTAAGTAAGCTGTTTATTATTTTAAACTTATCGCCAAAACGATTTATAGATTTATCCCACTGACAAGATGGATGAGTGAGACAAGTGAGACACGATGGTCAATGCCTTCATAGAAACATGTCTGCAGTTGTCTACGGAACAATAATTGTACCCAGACTGCACTCCTTTGTCCAAAGTAAATCTCTTAATAGTAACACATATATTGCGTGCTATCCTTAGTGATCCCTCTAAGAGGATATTCATAGCAGTTAGATGCCAGCCTTAGTTTTTTGAATTGGGAAGAAATTAGGACAGTTCACAGGGTTCAGGAATTAGGAGAGTTCACAGGTTTAGGATACTTCACAGGGGTTGGACGGACGAGTCAAGCTCGTTTTGTCGGAACAAATTCCACACGAGATTGTCCGGGAATCGAATCTGGACCTCTTTGGTGAAAGGCAAGCGACGTTTGCTTGGAGCCACGAGTTGGCTGGAAGGAAATCTTCGGCCATGAATATCTTCACGGCTCCGAAACTTTAAAAATCGAGAGACGAGAAATCAGGATTGTACGGAGGATGAGTGAGTGTCCCAGCGGAACTTCCGCAGCATTGTCAAAACAACCTTGGCAACGTGTCGGTGGGCATTATCGTGCAACAGAATAATGCCGTCCAACATCTTGGGCGTTTGGACTTGATGGCGCAGTTCGATTTTTGCAAAGTTTCCAATGTGTTCATCACACACAACAGACGTACTGGTATGGATTTCACCTCCCGACACTCCTTGCGCTGTTATAAAACGCACTTCATCTCGTTTTCTCATTCCCGCCACCATAGTGATGTCGAACGCGCACAGACTCGCTGACCCCATTTAGAGAACGTCAAACAGGCAAATAGCGGAGCGGTGAACGTTCGCGCTGTTCCTTACTGATTCCCAATAGAGGGAACTTCTGTGCACACGTCTATCAGCGTAGTCAACTTCCGAGCCATATTCGTTATGTAGTCTGTCTTGCTTTGATTTGACAGGTCCTCATACATACAGAAGTCTACGAGACGTACTTGATCATATTTTAGCGAGAACTTTTAATTATAATGAGAGAAGTGGATTAGAAGTGATAATTAGTTGTGAATTACCATTAGTTTATTGAATAAACTAAATATTTATATTAATAAATTAAAATAAAGTATTAATAAATTGATAAAATATTATCAAATTTTCAATTGTGAAAACAACACTTCACATTTAAACTATTTATTCTTTAACTATTTGAAAGGCCTGTCTCCAAGATCTCAATTAAATCAGCAGCGTATTTGTTTTTTCATTAATTGATATTTTTTCTTAACAATTTAACTTCTCTTCCAAATTAAACAATAAACTGCTATCTCTTTCTCAATGTACTTCAGAGAAAGGGAAGGAAAGGACAACTTTTATAGATTATAAACAGATTAGATTATAAAGGAGTGCTTACCCAAAAATATGCCATGTTTTTATAGCATCAGTCGCAACCTTTTGAAACATAATTTCATCAGAGTCCATAGGTTATAGGATATGACAGGCAAGATGTATCAAAGGAAATCTTGCGAGGTTATTAGCCTTTCATCAGCCACAGCATTTTCATTCTCTCGGGCAATGATCCTTTCGTTGACCGTCCGATACATCTGTTCCCGCCCGTCAACTTTCGATTACATCACTATGGGGGTTGTTCACCCTGCCCAAAGACCTTTCTTCGTGCCAGCAACTTCCTTTGTTCCATGCCAGAATGTCCGGATAAGCAGAGTCCTGTTGGCCAGATTACACATTTGTCTGGACGTCTGTCTGGCAAAGTGAAAGATTGTGATCTTTTGAGACCTTTGATGTCATGTTAAAGTAAGCTTTTGTTTTTTTTATTTCGTCCTTCATTTCTTTTCATTGTTATCATTACTATTCTGAAATGCGTAGGAGACCCGACTGTAAGACTATTCCACTCATGAGTTCTTAGTTTCAATCCGGCCAAGAACGTTTCATAATAAGGTGGTAATAAACCAATCACGAGCGCCTAAAATCGAAAAGTTCGCATGCGTACTTTCCGCTACCGTCTTACAGCGGGTGACATTCAACTTTTCTGGAAATTAAATAAATATTCTTCCCATGACAAAAACTGCAGAAATTTATGTAGCGTCAAAAACAACCCCTTCAAGAAATATTTTTCGCAATTTTAACATTTTGTTCATAATATTTAATCAAAATTATGACTCTTTATTCGTGAAATCGTCTAACCGAATTCCACTCGTGGTTTGAAACGTCTCGCTACGCGACTCGAAAACTTGTCGAAAAGTTTAAAACCACAAGGTAAATTACTTATAAAAGATACATATTTCCCGTATTATATTTTATAGTCAGGACTATTCATATATTGAAAAATTGCTCCGTAGGTTTAATAGATAATGGCCTTAGAGAGCATTCTAACAGATGTACATTTCAAATAATTCCATTGAAGACACTTTTAAAATTAATGTTTGTTGTATGCTGTGGAGCGATGAAAATAAAAATGTCTTACTGTTTTGACCAATAACAGCTTTATTTTGACTCCAAGAATCTAGTCATGAGTAAGGAGAGCAGTTTGCGAACGAATGGTTTTGAGAGCTGATTCAGGCAAACACTTCGTCGATCGGCTTTGAAAGCAATTATTATTTCCAATGATTATGTTCGGGCAAGAGATCAGGCTAGATTTTCGTACAGCTCAACAACTGAAAATACTACAGTAGAGCCCGTTAGAGAAGAGACGTAGACGATTAAGAGGTAGAAAACATGCTTCAACGATAACTCAGTTACATTGCATCAATATGACGCAAGAAATAGGAATCTACTAGTTCTTGCTACGAATACTGTCCTATATGATTGTAGTTTTCCAATTCCACGAAATGATCTTGTTCGTCTAGTTTGCCTTGGTTCATTGAGTAAATGCTGAGAGAGCATCTTGTTTTGCATCTGAATATAAATGCAGCTTCACTATGTGCATGATATTTTTTACTTAGCCGACGTCGTTAGCCGAATTGCTTAACTACGCTCCGTGAAATGACGGAAGTGAAGCAATTCTAGACACCGCGGATACCTGGGTGGATGACCGTCTGGAATCCCCGGATACTAAGAGCGCCGAGTCCCTGACCGAAGGGATAAAAGGCACTGACTGATTGTGACGCGACGAGATTTGACAAAAAAAACGTATGAATTACTCCAGGCGTTCAGTGCCCACGGATTTAAAAACACGTTGCGTTCCTTCCTTTTCTTTTTCTAGTAGTGGTAGAAGTGTTAGAAGAAGAGCCGGGGAAGAGTGGTTGTTATTTTGTGAGCAAATAAGTCATGCAAATAACAAATAAGTTTTCTGTTATTCAGGAGTGACCATTTCTAATTTTCAAATGCTGCTAAGCTCTGTGTACCTTTACTCATGATTGAAATTTTTGTAGTAAAAGATTGGAGTAGGTAATTTGGGCTCAAGAAAACGTGAAGATTGTACTTCTCCCACATATTTCACATACATCTTTACTATTTTTGAAGAAAGTAAATTGAAAATTAAAATTGTCTGCGCCGAATAAGAGAACTTACTGGGGTATTCTGGAGGAGAGCTAACATTTTTAGTGGCATGAATCAGTGTTTTCAGGATCCATTTGGTAACGGCTCTTTTAACTGTTCTTCATACTACGTACGCAAATCAGCAAATCACAGTGGTACTTACATCTCGATCAAGAAGTTGAAAAGTTTTATTATGAAACTAAATGCAAATATCGCTTTTGTTTGGAACCCAGAAACTCTGATGAAAATTACTTTAACCTTAAAAAAAATCAGAACTGCGCAAAATTTTACTTGAAGTGCAGTTGAAAAGGATTCACGACATTTTCATGCACCAAACCGCATGAGTAGAGATGAACTTTCCTGACACAATACAAGAACGATAAAAAACATTAAACTAGTTCAACGAATCTGTATTTCTAATACCTTTCGAGAGTATCTTAAGAACCCACATAAGATGCAGAAGGACTTAATAACGAACTACGGGAATGCCTCTTACTTAAAAAACGTAGTATTATGAATATTAATGTAAATTTTAGAATTGAGTTGTTTGTTGATGTTACTAAAGATATTGTGAGCAATGTATTTACAATAACTGCTCAAATTAATATGTAAATATGTACAATGCAATAAAAGTAAATTTGATGTCGTTACTCGGAAATCCACGGAACTCTTTTGCTTTGTTTGCATTATTCTTCAAATAAGTGGAATTGTAACAGGGCAATAATTTTCTAACAAAGTATGTATATAACTTTAACAGATTGATTCTGAAAACCTTCCCGGTAAATAACAAATAAATTAAAATAAAGCCTCAAGAAAAAGTACAAAATATTCCCTTCTCATGAAACGTAGAGCAAATAGTTACTCCAGTACGACAGCCTGGGATCACAGGACTTTACCTGAGTTCAAGTTGAGTACTCCCAATGTCACGTTGAGACTTCCTCTACCTACTAACATCTGGAATAAGTTCTCTACTAAATAAAAAAAGATTTCTTTCAAACGAGATATTTGACAGGTCCGCATACATAGTTTCGCATGACGCCAACGATATCTAAGAAAAGCCGTCTATTTTTCGTTGTTTTTGTAGTAAATTACTATTCTCATCCGGGCTACTAAACGCGGTGGACGGCAGCGCGAAATAGATCGTCCCGAAGGCCGGAGTTATTCATAAGAACATGCCAGAGATATTATTAAAAAGGGGAGCTCTTGCGCGAGTCCATTGAGAAGTGGTTCTATTCTCGTCGCGGACAAAACGAAGAATCTGTTATTCGCTTATTTTATGCGTCTGCCCTTGCGACAGCATTAACCCCCCTCGTCCCCCGGCCCCACCTCCTCGACCCCTCCCCCTCCACTTCCGGCGCCCACCTCTGGGGACAGTTGAAGGGCGGGAGGTGGGGAAATGAGATTTGCGAATTATGAATGGACCCACGTTGGTTCATCCTGAATGAACACCCCCCTGGGAGGGGAGGTATCAGGTTGGCAGCGTGGAGGATGGTTGATTTTACATATGTTATCTTGGCACCGCCAGTCCCGTGTGGTGGGATCTGCTGGAGCATGGCTCGTGGGTCTGCGGCTTAAGATTCTACTGCACGTCTAGCGTGTGTTAATTGTTTCTTTTCATGGTTGGAATTTATAAGTGTACCCATGCCATTGTGTTTAAAATGACAAAAAAAATTACGGATATAAAATTTCAAAGCGATCAATCAATATGAATCTGCGTCATCAAACTCTTTAAGATTATTTAAAATACTTTTCGATTGTTATTTTCCTCAGACAAAATTATATGATATGTTTAATAGTCTATTCTGAGAAATTATTTCTAACTAAAATCGGCATTTGGTTTCGTTTTAAAAAAATATTTTAAAATAAATATGTTGCACTCGTACTTTAAATAAATATGTTGCACTCTCGCGAATTCCAAAATTCAGTTTCAATTCACTGTCTCGTTTGACCTCCTCATAAACTTCAATGAAAAAGCCAATAGAAACAACTTTTTTTGAAAGAAGTATAATTAGCTGGACGAATAAAGCAGTTATACGACCAGCTTATGTAATTCGTGGCAGATTCTCGGGATAAAAAATGAACGCGCTGTTGAGTTGGAATTAAGAGATTCTAGGTGAATGATAATGGTTGGCACCAAGATCAATTATATAATCCTCATGTTAGCAAGAACATCTCGCCAAAACAGTACTATTTCAAATCACAATGACTTTTTTATTATTATTAAGGCAAGTTCACTCACGTTTAATGTACGAACAATGTAACATTAGCTACATGAATATTAATACCTCACATTTTAACAATTATTGTCTGTCTTTTTAGGTACTCTAAATATTATTATTCATAGCATTATGGGATAATTTTACATAAACCAGTGTTGTATGTTATTATTGTTAGCACTGATACAGACACAACAACTACTAGAATGTATATCTTGTTATAAACACATACATCTTGTTATGATGTTGTAATACACACAAAAACAAATCGTTTCGCATGTCACATCCATCAACATCGTAACGAACACTGGTAGCATCCAGCTTTGCATCGAAAGGTGCAAAGACTAAAAAAAAGGAATACATAAAAATCAACAGAAAATATTTTTTTAGACAGCCACAAGTAGAAGCGGGATTTTAGTTCAAAAAAATTCAACTTTTAGCACTAGTGCTAATAGTGATATGGTGCTCAAGTGTTCAGATAAATCTGTGAATGCAACAAATTAAGCAAAATACTTTCATCTGACAATATCAGCTACTACTGATCTTCACGATCTTCACGTGTCATTAAGTGATAAGCATAATGGAATAAAATAAAATTAAAGACAATAAGACTGTCTACAAAATAGGGAATGACACAGGCGGTAAAAGAAAGGTCATTTTGTTCGTAAGATTGCCCCACTCGGCCTATCGACCTCTTGTTGCAACTTTTCCTATTCCAAAAATGAAATGTCACTTTTACCACTCTATTATGAAACCTGAAATTTTAATTTACAGCACATTGTGTTAACGAAAAGGTAAAACTGAAGGAAATTAGCCATCAGTGTCCAAAGAGAACAGAGAGCTGCGAAATCCTTGTTTGTTGTTCTTCTAGCACCTTCCGCCATTCTGAACGCAAAAATAATATGAATGATGGTCATTAAATCAGCAGCTCATTCACAATTGGGCAATATTTTTAAAGGTGAAATATCACCTCATGTTTCACAGTTAGTTTTGATCCCTGTCTTGTCGTGACCTAAGCCTTCAAGTTAACGAGGTTCCAGTTACCATTGCCGATTTTTGGGAAAAGGGATAATTGTGGGTAAAACATAAAGTCGATTGTTTGATTGATTGGTGTTTCCGGTCGTGGCAACGGCAATGGACATTAGTCCCGTGAGTGTAGAGCATGTTTTTTGCCGCATCAAGTGGCTGTGATTTTCCTGCGTTGGATGACGAGACCCTTAGCCGACATACACATCGGTTCGTGGAGTTTTCCCCAACAGGGTATCTCCCACCAATGGGGAACCGCCCCAGCCGGGTTGAGCTCTGTGCTCCCGACGCGTGTGGTAATGTACTGCATGTGCGTGTGTGTAATTAAGGGGTGAGGATAACACAAGAATGAGACAGGAAAGATCGTGCGCGGTCCGGGGGAAGGCGGCGGTCGTAGTGGAGCCGTTTTTGGCGCAAAATTTCCGTCGATCGACATCGAACCGACAAAACCAAACGAATCTGATATTCGTGCGACAGCCGATGTTTTCGGGCGAGGTCGTTCGGGTTCCCTTGACAATTTGTATCTACCATCACGTTTTTGAACGAATCCGGAGCGTCGGACTAAAACGGTCGACCAAAATTTCGCCTAAAATCTACTCCACTGATGACCGCCGCCTTAGGGTATTGCGCGGGCATTCACCTGGGTATGATTGGAGAAATCACGAACATCTATGAAACCGGCCCGCCGCCAGAATTCTCCTCCAGACAGCGCCTGAATTCGACCTACCTATATCTAGGTTAAGTCGATTGATTGATTGTTAGTGATTCCGGGCGCGTCAACTACTAAAGAGATTTATACCGTAAGTGTAGTGCATGTTTTTCTCGTGGTGGTGGTGGTGGTGGTGGTGGTCTTCCCCAGCTGAATGGCGAGATCCGATGCCGACCTACCGTCGCGGGATTTTCCTCAACAGGTATCTCCCATCAGCGGGGCACCGCCCCAGCCGGGACAAGCTTAAGCTCCCGGCCGGTCCTAGGTGGAATAGAAAATCCTGTCACTGTCGGGAGTCGAACCCTAGAACCTCTCGGTCAGAGGTACTGTAGTGTCATCAATTGATGCCCTGAGCCACCTAAGTTGGTCAGAAATTGGAGACAAATGATAATTAGAGTTAACAATAATTCGATAAAACTGATAATTTGAGATATTGAGGATTTGTAGACGTAGGAAGTACTCCTGGTGGAATACAATTAGTTCTGAATGAGGCACAAACGACACGATTTTAATGCCGCAACTTTAACCCAACCACCGAAATAGTATGCCTTGCATCACCCCGCTTCCCATCCAGAGGCGGCCGCAGCGGCCAGGCGACCGGGAGGGCACGAGGGAGCCTGAATGGGCCGGCACGTGGCCACACGTGAATGAGCCGCCCCCTGCCATGTCGCACCCCAGGGACATCGGCGCGCTCAAAGCGCCAGCGTGTTACAGGACGCGTCGCGTCAGGCGCCAGCGCGCGGTTGGCCGCGGGGCCCTCGGGATGTAATGGCGCGGATCCCGCGCCGGTCGGTGCGAAAATGAGGCGGCGGTTGTGGTCTTTTGTTGCTAGAGAGAGGACGCTTTCCATTGTCCGCAACGATCGGGATCGGTGGAACAATCGGGGTTCAACGAAAACTTTGTTGTGGTGCGATAGCAGCTTATTTATTGTGTCTCTTATTTATTGGATTGGCCCGTTGGTTAGCGTACTCGCTTTCCACGGCACAACCCCAGGTTCGATTCCCTGCGGGGTGAATTATAACTGTGCGCTTTATTTACGAATGTCCCGGTATTAATCGTGCCACTTTTCTTGAACGATGACCTTGCTTCCCCCTTCCTGGCACAATACACAGTTGAAGGAAAAAGCTCGCAGCAGGCACTGATGACATTCCAAACGCATCTTCACTGGCGTGTAATAGAAACTATTTTCTATTGACGATAACTTCGGTCCGTGAGTTTCTCCAAACAAATCTAAAGAAATGACCGAAGCAGGTGCAAATTCATCACAGGAGACACTTCGAACTTCTGAGAAAGTTAGAACGCACCTTATTGAGAAATTTGCGAAGACATGACTGATTTTCCAGAGATAGGCATTGCTTCATAAAATCTAGTGGCCGGTTTCGTAAGTAATACTCCACTCTAGTCTCGTTTCTCCAATCCATCGTTCAAGAAAAGTTGCGCGAGTAATATCTGTTGCTGTGTGACGATGAGAAAGCCCATTCTAAGTTTAAGAAGACCAGTATATACAATGAAGGGATATCTTCGTGCCAACCACACGAACCCCTTATCCCATGGCCGAGAAGCTGGTCACCACTGGTCGGCCAAGGCCCGTAGCGCGGTGTCGAGCCAAAGAACAGGAGAGGACTTATTTATTGCTTATTTATGTGCCATTTGACGAGTCCAATACCGGTTTGGGGTTCTGGGATCATTTTCAGATCAATGACTTTTGAGTTATGTCGATATAGAGCAAACACCATATTTTTTCTAATTGAAGACTATGCCAATTATTAACAAATATTTTCTATCAAACTAGGTTCCAAAGAAACTACGGTTTCTACTACTAACAATTTCTACGATGTTTTTGTATGCAAATTTCTTACCTTTTTTAGGAAGTAAAACGAATTTATTAGTCAAATTAATCTTTTATAGGTATCGTTGTTGATACTTACTGAAATCACACATTTTAAAAAGTATTTATCTTCATCATTTAAATTTACGTCTCAGCAAGATCCTACAGTATGTGCAAAGCCCTTATTCGTATATGATATACTCATTGCCCTGAAAAACAACAAATGACGAACATATAATAATTTCAAAAAAATATTTTAGAGGGCATTAGTTATTCCTGTATACTAATGTCCGTCCAGAAGCGTCACGCATCATTCGCATTAGAGCACTACGCAATATTACTATACGTACGCGCAAGCGTGACGAGCATGATCGCACTTATAGCTTTACACTTGCTCTTTCTCATTGAGTACTGTTACATAATACCGCGATTTCAGTATGCTCTTATGCTACTTGTAATGCATTATAGAGTACGAAATTTTCGTATGAATTTTGGAAAGTGTTAATTGACCTAATTTTATCTAACTTTACCAATGCATAAGAACTTTCCTACCCATATGAAACCGGCTGATGCGACTCAGGGAATCAATTGATGACACTGCACTGCCCTTGATCCGGAGGTTCTGGTTTCGAATCTCGACGGTGGCAGGATTTTCAACGCTAGCCAGATAACCTAATTCGAAATTATCCGCTGTCTGTAGAATGATTCTCCCGAACGGCTGCTCTCCTCGGTAGTTTTCCGTGGTTTCTCGAGCAATACTAGGCGAATTCCGGAACAGAACCCTACCAAACGGACCTCGAGCCGCGAGGGCGATCTTTTTTACCTCTTCTTTGTCCTATCCTCACACTTTACTTACAAACACACACGCACTACACCCCACCCAACTCGGGAGTTTAGAGGTTGTTCTACACCTCTACCCGAGTCGGGAGTTTAGAGCTTGTTCCGGCTGGGGCGGTGTCCCGTGGTGGGAGGTACCTGGTTACGGAAAAAAATCGCAAGTTTGTAGGTCGTAGTTGTAAATCGTAGTTGTAGGTCGGCGCCAGATCTTTCCATCTAGCGGGGAAGATCATCGTCACTTTCCGCATCCAAAAACGTACACTATATTTACAGGACCAATGACCTGAGCAGTTGACTCGCCCGGATTCATTAATCAATCAATCAATCGATATGTGAAAACTGTTCAAGGACTTTCGACGTTCCACACGCACTTGTGATTTTTAGCCATTGCATCTCGTCTTTCCTCCTTCGCCCTGTCCAGCCCACTCCCATCCCACTTGAAGACGACTGATTGGTAGTTCAGGACGCGTCAGCAGTAGTCATTAGTTCCGTACGTGTGGTGCACGTTTTTCCTCGAGAACTGGCTGTGAATGATCTTCACCCGCTGGATGGCGAGATTCGGCGCTGACCTACTGTCGGCTAGTGGGGTTTTCCCCAACCAACGGGGCACCGCCCCATCTCTCACCAACGGAACACCACCCCAGCCCGGACAATCTGTAACCTCCCAACCAGCCTCTCGGCTTGTCGGCTAGTGTAGTGCATGTTACTCTAAGGGGAGAGGATAGGCCAAGGAAGAGTAAGGATAGATCGGATGCGTTCCGTGGTCCATGTGTAAGATTACAGCTCCGGCATTAGCCTTGTGTTTATCGGAGAAATCACGGAAAAATATCGATCAGAGTAGCAGGCTGCTAGAATTCTCCTCCAGGCAGCGACTGGACTTGAGCCTCAACTGACAAGCGAGTGTCGAGAATCCTGCTACCGTCGGGACTCGAAACCTAGGATCCCGATCAGAGACACTGCAGTGACATTGCTCTGAGACACTTTTCCCGATCTCATTCTACGAACCATTAGTGTGAGATGAGAATCCACAACTCACAATACACAATGCGTTCGTGGCTTTACGGACTAAATACTTTTAAAGAATTCGTTCAGGTAAAAAAAGAGTACAATTTGAACCATGGTTATTTCTTTAGTTTAGGCCAATGTGATTTAAACTAGCAGCCAAACCTGAATGCACACTTCATTACCTACTATTTAACAATAATGCAAGCAGCATCTATCGTGATGTACGACGTTGATACATTAATTTCGATGGCAGTTATTTATTAAAACGTTATTATTTATTTTAGGATGAATTTTGAAAAGTAGTTCTAGGTTAATTCTTAAAATACGTATATACCTTTATTTTCTAAAAAAAATAATAATAAAATTTGAAAATGTTATCTAAAAACATGAATCGAACGCAAGGGTCAATATTCTTAAATCGCTCTTCAATTTTCTATGTCTTTTTGTAGAATTTGGCGATTACAACGAGTGCGTAATATTGAGAAATTTTCAACTATTCCAAAATAATAACCTTCGTAGAGGCCATACGTTTTCTACGTACGTTACAAACGCATGATTTCAATATAGGTTTCATTATATTGTCAAGTTCGTAATAAATGGAAATTCCCCAAGCTGTCGTTGACCAGTATTAGACGCCGCAACAGCTCAATGCAGGTCATGCGGTTTGTCCGTTGCGTGTAATGACACTTCGAATGACCCTTTCTATCATACTAGACAAGATTTATTGCATCTGGATGTGTAGGTCATTCGTGGAATTAGAACGAACATGCGTTCTGCACCAACACTGCTAAAATGGAATCTTTCGGCTAAATATTTTGTCGCCTTCAAGTACGTTTACATAATCGATTCAGTCGCGCAATCACGTAATCAGACTTAAGGTAAAAACTGCGTAAGTAAAATTCTCTGAACTGTTAATTAAAATATATCCTGTATATTAAAAATATTCAGGAGATAGATGTGGAACGAATCATGAATTAATTTCGTTCTCTATTTGAATCATCCTCGAAGCCTCAAAATTGTTGATTCGTTTATAAGAATTGAACTCAATATCACTCTTAGAATTCAAGAAGATGGAAATCAAAATTTCAATCTTAAAATACGGAAGCTATTTTTTTTTCTTTTTCGAATTCAATAACTTGAACGCTTCACCCTCAACGCCAGTCTTCACTCTCGTGAGGCCCTTAGCAACATCACGAGCCGACAATCCCACAAAAATTTCCTCTCTCTGCGTTCGCCCGCGGCCGCGTGCCGGACCCAGGATCTCACATTACCCACTCCGCAGCCAAACGCGAAGTTATTTGCGTGCTTTCATCAATGGAGCGGTCCAAGGCCTTGCGCCCGACAGCTGGCGTTCGGTGCAGCCGAAGGCGTTTGAAAGCTAACCCCTCGCGTCCCAGCGCCGCAGTCCGGTTACGAAAGACGCGCAAAGTCCCTTTTCATTCATGAGATCACACACGCTGCTGCGCCTGCCAAGAGTTTGGAGAGACTCGGAGATCCCCGCCTGCGATCTGGTGGTACCTACCGTCGAGTCGAGAGAAAAATATGGCATCGCAAGAGAATAAAAGTGGAACATTTGAAAGACGGTTTTCGTGATAAAATCGTTCGAAAAATTCTGACAAAAACCGATTGTACACAAACCGAAGCATTTTTTTCAAAAGAAACAATGGGAATTCAACTAAAATGTTTCATATATCCAATAATATTTTGTAAAAATACATTTTACATCAGGACTTCTATCATAATTCTCACCATTTCACTTTCTCGTCTTACGTACTTGCGTAGTAAAAAGGAAGTATTGCAATACTGCGTCGGAATTTTTTGGCAGAAAAACTGTTGGGCGTGGATAACAAAACAGGTGAATACATTTTATTCCTATATGTAGTAAATTAAGTGCTCCAAAACCTCGTTTAGTCAGAATCTAATTTTCGTGAATCCTTGATAACGATGAATCGATTGACGGTCAATCGTTGTCTGTCCGTTGGCTGGGGCGGGGTCCCGCTGGTGAGAGACGCGAGCCACAGCCACCAGTAGAAGACCTTGACGCCACTGCTCTAAGCTCTCGACTGCTCTTCCGACATGAGTGATAATGTGTGTGTGTGTGTGTGTGTGTGTGTGTGTGTAAGGTGAGATCAAGGAACATAGATGAGGAAGGAAAGATCACGCTCCGTTCGTGGCCCGTTTGTTAGGATGGTGCTTCGACATTCGCTTGGTATTCGCTCGGTCACTTCATAAACCATTGTATCTATCAGAGTAACAGTCCGCTAGAAGACTTGTGTAAACAGCGAAATCGACCTGACTGTGCAACTAGTGTCGAGAATCCCCTTATGTTACCACTCAAACCCTAGAACCTATTGGTCCGAGACGTTGAGTGGCATTAGTTATTGGTTTGAGATGGGCCATGCCAGCCGTAATTTATTGCTGTATTAAATAAGGCTCGAGAGCCCTCATCAACCACTCTTGTTGCAATTAATATTCTCGAACAAATTTCATAAAAGTGACTTGCCAGATTTTATTTCGCGCATTCCGTGTTTCTGGGCCAAACATACCAACATTTTGGAAAGACTTGAAGATCGAATAGTGTGCGGGATGGAGGAGAGGACAGTTGAAACAAATAAACGACATCACAAGGGACAATTTAAGTGAGAGGATTGCTTCATTTTAAATTTAGTACTTCAAACAATAATATTGTAGCAGGATAGACAAAAAAATTCATTTAATATTAACGTGAACGCTTTTCACCAAAGCAAAGAAGAGTGTTAGTAGTTAAATATGTCACTTTTTAATGTTGCTTCATTCCCCTTAGATGTGTAAGATAACACCAGTTTATCTACTTATCCTCAGTCTCTGGCGATAAAGTGAAAACACATACTGTTTGAAATTGCGTGTTAAGATGAAACATCATCTTAAGGTTGTTTTTTTTTGGTTTTTACTTTCACTTTGTGAGCCCAGGGGCAAGACATATCTAAGTTGTATTTTATTTAATTTACTAAATGTACTGTTCAATTTTTATCTATATATGTATGTATTACGTGGTTAGGTGGAAGAGCGGGCCTGATGGTCCGAGTTTCGCCACATAAATAAAGTCACTATTATTTTTATTATATCATCTTATCTCTCTCTCCTGCTCCTTCTTGGCCTAATGTTCTGCTGATTCCTTTCTTATTTGTTTACTATTACTAGTAATGTAAACAATAATTTTGTTTTTAAATCATTTTTAAAAACAGCGATATTATAAATTTTTTTACCGTTTTTCTTCTAAATTCAAATCAACACGATAGTTTTAGTTTGATCTTGAGATAAAAATATTGACAGTTTATTATTTATTTGGTTGTTATCAGAAGTGTGCGCCTTATGATTTTCCTTCATCCTTTATTTTTGGTTGTTCGCATCAAATTAGTGTTTGTTTTTTCAGTTTCAAGCACTTTCCTGAACTTGAAACAAAGAGTTTAGTTAGTGGTTTTTGTGGCACTGATTGCTCGTGAACTTCGACTTTTGAAACTTTCACTTCAGTAAGTACTGAACTACAGTTCAAATAATTCCAGAGTTAATGAGCGGTGACATTTAAAGCGTTAAGCAACTTTTCCAAAAGAACACTTATCTATGAAATACCCACCAAATAATTAAAAACTGATAATTAAAATTATTTTTTTTTTGATAAGTTATTGCTTCTTATTGCATTCAATAGGAAGTTTGATATACATTGCATAACTTATGTCGATCGATAGGATAGAGGGAATCCAGAGGATTGTGGTTACGAAGAAAATATAAAAATATGAGTGATACTACATATTTTCTTATGGAGGAAACTACGAGAAGGAACTGCGAAAGGTAATTATGGGAGGGAAACAGCAAAAGTTAATCTAAACAAGTTAACATCTAGTTAACTAGTAAATAAGTAAATGTGAATCATAAAAAGTAGGTAAAAATATAACCTTGTATGTACCAAGGCGGTTAACTGGTTCTAATGATCTCGGGAGACAAAACGCCTTCTAGGTTTTGATCGCCGCTCAATCATCATAACCCGTAGAAGGCCCCCTTGGTGCATGAATAATTGTTAAAGAAATGGAACCTTGAAATACATGATCACTAGAGACCGGAAAAATATGCAGTATTAAACGTCAAAATATGTACATAAATATGTAATGAAATAGAATATGTAATAAATATGTAAAATCGGATAATATATGTAATACTAAAATTCTCTAATTAAAAACCATACATAGCAAAAAATTACATTTAGAAAAACTGATCACTTTACATCACACAACTTTCTCGTCAGTAGTAAAAGCGTAATTTATTATAATTCAGGAGCCAGACTAATCGCAATAGAAGCCATCGCACAAACTGGCCAGATCAACGACCAGCAAACATGCACTGAAGCATCTTCATCGAAGTGTTACACGTTGGCGATCGCAAATTTTTTCTCAGAAATTAAGGTTACAGATCACAAAACGCGGTGTCAATGGTATTTTGAACACTTATATTTCACCAATAAAGTAGGGAAAATGCTGATTAGAAAAAATAGATATTTTCATAAAAAAATATGAAATTAAATTGAAGCAAATTGATAAAATAAAAAAATACATTGTGAAAACAGCAAAATATGTAATATAGTACTAAATATGTAAAAATATGTAACGAAAAATTCGATATTGTGTTAGGAGAGCTATGATTCGCCAAGATCACAAATTTGAGGAAGGTAAGTAGAAAAACATAAAATATGTAATTACATAAAAATCCGGTCTCTAATGATCACGATATTTAACTTCTCTCAAGAAGTACATACTGTCGACATCAGCAGGCAAACATGTACAACACAAATTCAATACAAAAACAAAACACAAACAAAATAGGTTTATCAGTAACAAATATACTTCAAAATCAACAATTCAACGTTTAAACAGAATGTTAAGCAGTTTAATTCTCTGCTATTTTCATGATTGATTATGCCGTTTTCCGGGCGTGTCAACTGGTGAGGCAATATTAGTCCAGTAAGTATAGTGCAAGTTATATCGCTGGATATGGTGGTGTTCCTCCTTAGCTAGAACGTGAGATCCAGCGCCGACTTTCACGACGACTTTCGGGGAGTTTTCCTCTCCACTTATCTCCGCCAGTGGAGTGCCGTTCATGCCGAGATGATCTCTAAGCTTCCGACTAGTCTCACGATGTGGGTAGTATACTTGGGTTTTTATTTCTTGGTGCGTAGGGTCTTATATTAACGATGGAATACTTCACGGTATATTGCGTCGTTCTCGGTCGTGCCGCTAGGAGTCGCATGATCGCCAGCACTGCTCGATATAATCGCGATCATGCGACTCCTGGCGGCACGACGGAGAACAACGCGATATACCATACGATATTCCATCCTGAAGATATGACCCCACGGACGAAGAACTAAAACCCAAGTGTAGTTAAGGGCTTATATGTATGTGTGTGTAAAGAAAGATTCAGATTCATAGCTACCTCCACTCGTCTTTTCTGAAGATCTCATTGTTTATTCCGTAGTAGATATATTTAACAAATGAACCACGTATTTATTTACCAAGTTATGTTATTACCAATTCATAACAAGTAATCAAGTAAGAAGAGTCATAAAATTTAAGCCTACATTTCAAAGAGAACTTGATACCTCATCTGATATTTCAGTTACTCGCTGATTACTTAGTTGTAAACCTCCCAAGCAGAATAAAGCAAAACTATTGTACGAATAATAGTTACATGCAGTCTTACTTTTATACGGGACGATATTTGAATATTCTGTCTTGTGTCATGTATTTAAAACAAGTAATAAATAATATTTATAGACATATGATTTAATTGCTTCTCTTTACAAAAGATATTTTCCTTGCTGGAATATTTTATATGAGATTTCCCGCAGAATAATCTACCAAAAATGAGTTCATTTGCATTCTGAACTGATTAATGTTTCCCACAACTGTAATTTTGCTCACATTACCATTCTGATAACTTCCGACTAGTTTATCATTCCTCCTCCGCTTCCTGCTCTGTGTATTTTCGAGCGAACTCATGACACCAGGGGTGTCACTCATGACAGGGGTAAATTTCAGTTGCTTCACCCGTGGGCGTAACTAAACAGCTGGATCACTCGCCAGTCAAGTGTACAGCAAAAAATACGCTTGGGGGGATACGGGGGATACGCTTGGTTTAGGGTAGGAGGGTGGATGCAACGTAGAATGAAGGATTCGAACGACAATGGAATCTGTGTACTTTGCGGTGATAGAGAAGATTGGATCCACATCCTGTTAAATTGCTGCGCTACAGAAACTTGGAGAGGAAAATGGATGGGAATGGGGAACTATTGCTTCCAATTCAGAAACATAACGCTCGCTCAAAACATATTAGCTGATAATAGATCTCACTTCATGAAAGAGTTAGGAACATTTTTAGGAAAGGTTCGAACTGTCAGGGAAACGGTAATCAGGGAATGGGAAAACAGCACTGGTTAGTAGTACGAGCGGAGCCTAGACCGGAGATGAAATAATTAATTCAATAAGCAAGAGATAATTAAGTTAACTAGAAAGGTAATCAGTAATGCTAATCATGAATAATAAGTAGTAAGTTAGTAATAATTAAATTCGTCAGTAGGCGACAATTAAGTTAATTAGTAGAAAATTGTTCGAAGAGGCGGTGGTACGGGCGATCTTCTGTGGCGGTGTTTGATTTCAGAAGCGTGGAGGCCAAAGACTGGATGGAGAAGATGCCCACGCCAGGAAATAAATAAATAGTTTAGAAAAAAAAATCTAGTAGTTTAGCATGTACTCGTCTTCTGACGGCAGGTTTTTCCCCCTTCAGGGGTTTTTTCCTCAGCCGTACCTTATGGTCTCCTTTCCGCGGCTTTGATGCGATGAAGAGACCATTAGGGGTGAATGCCAGAATTCGAAAGGTTAGAATGCGGTAGGATGTAGGTATTGTAATGGCTTCAAAGCCTTCAGCCTAGCCACATAGCTAAAAGAACTGAAATTTTGTATAAATTTGTTATAATTACCTATTAAATAAATAAAATAAAAAATAAATACAGCAAAAAAACGCACACTCACTTAACGCAGACAAATGCAATCCATAGAACGAGAATCCAAAATAAATATCCATCCCATGATTTGCAAATCAAATTCGCAAACATAGACCCAGATCTGAGAATTCATAGTGGGACACCTCCCCATTCTGTAGTATGTAAGCTTAGAATAAGTGAGTAAGTACCGAAATTACATATGTAAAGTTTAAATAACTACCTATGTATCTAACTTCAAGAAAAATAAATTTAAAAAAACTCATTTAACATGTACAGGGTAAATAAATTATTGCATTGGCAATGTTTACGGTTTTTAAAATCTTTCAACATACACGATTTTATATAAAAAATTGTTGGTGTAAATTTAGTTGTCTTTCCGATCATGTTAAATTATGTTTTGAATGAAAAAAATCTTTGCAACTATTGAATTGTGTAGTTTGAACCGGACACTTTCCAAGATTGAGTCGATTCAATATTTAACATACTTTTTTTATATTTAACTAAATACGATATTTAACTGAAATATTTTTTCGGTTTCGTTAATTGGAAACAAGAGAAATGGTGTAAATACACAATAAACTAGAAGTGGTAAATACAAGAAATCTCATCAGCAAGATAACACGATAAATGTAAGAAGTAAATACAAAATAACCAGAAAATTTTAAAACATTTAACACACTTAATGTACTGGCACTGATTGCTTGAATAATATACCATTAATATGAAACAACTATAGATAAATAATTTTATTTGGGTAATGTTGTAAATATTATTGAGCCCGTATAATATTTCCAAAATAAAGAAACAAATCCTTGCATTCGTTCAAAAGTTATCTTTGAAGACAATTTGTAAATATAGTTTCAAATATAATTGAGAAAATGCTATTTAAAGGAATGTTGCTGGTGATATCGTAATGGATGGTACCGGCCCATAAGTAAAGTTTTCTTTCGTACTTCAAAAGCATCCAATTATCGAAAGTATCCAATATTATATATACGTATTATGTGTACTTATATAATTCAACAAGTACATAAAAATTACTGGAAAAAATATTTTTCAATGTTTTAAATTAATCCAGTTATCTGTGTCTATCACTTTAAAGCTCAACAGAACACTTTAAATTAAACTGTGCTAGTAAGTGCTAATACGGCAATGTCAGTATGGGCAGAGTAGGGGAATTGAGCTTCCTTCAATTACACAGATGTGATGGCTCCCCGTACGATTCCCACGTAAGGCATGTATTTCGAACATGTGAGTGTGTTTTTTTTTTTTTTTTTTTTTTTTTTTGCTTTTCATCCCACTTAATATGACATCTGAGTATCGCGTCTTCCTAGTCCATATTCGAGATCCTAAGTACTCACATTATCAACATCTTTTCTTGTCTCATCAGCATGTAGAGTGCGTTGGCCTATCACCAACACTATTATGAGATAATCAAATAGTTAAACTAGTGGTGCTTCCAACGCACATACTTTCTCGAACTGCTTCTATACGGTCCTAAATGCTACTCCACAAGTTCATAAATTACCAAAAGTGTTTTCTACCAGCAAACTTTTTCCGTTCCAAGACCCGAAATCCGATCCTCAAAGAAAGCGAACCGGCACTTATACCACTACGCCAAACTAGCACCGTATGGGCGAACAGAGCCATAAAAAGAATCGAACCGAGCTATAAAATGGTAAATGCATGATAAACAAACAATTGATACGATGGTAAAAGACGATTTACAAATTAAAGAAGAGACATGAAAAATTGTTGAAAGATAAACGCTTGAAAAAGTATATACAGGCACATCCAGTTCATTTATCGTAATTATCAATATTTGGGATTAAAATGGCTTTGCATGGTTTTCAATAAAGATTTTAGAATTCTTAATTATTTCTTGTGACAATACAGAATTTTAAAAAATAATATGTTCCGACGAGGACTCGAGAATCGGCGCAGCTTCCCTCCGAAAAGCTGTGACAATGCTCCCTGATTAACGCTGCGACCACAATGGCTCTGCATGACGTTTACACTTGTGTAATAGTAATAGTGTATGGTGGTTTCGTTTCTAGCATTAGGAAGCCGAAAAATCCGGAGAATGAGAAACAAAATGTCCTTTGGGCGCCCAAAGAAGATATCTCGGATAATAACCTTTCATAACAGAAAAACTTGCTCAAACTATAGAGATAAGAAAACTAAGTTCTGCGAGAAATTCTTTGCCATTCCATAGCACCACTAGTTTCCTAAAGTTAGCAACACGATTTATCCACTTTTTCCTTACAAGACTCCAACTATAAGAGTTTTTCTGGCGAAAATTAGCCGTTTTCCGGCGCACGGTTACATAATTTTCTCTTATTACGAAGTATTCGTAAGGCGAGAAAGTAAAAAGCAAATTAATAACGATTTTGGAACTATTAGAGATATCTAATTTGTTCTTATGCAAAATTATTATATTTTGTTTATATTTAATGTTGATATTATCCTTTTGTACTAAAAGCGGTTTACACAGATGCACAGAACGACGAACAATTGATATGATGGTATATACGCTTTAAAACGTCAAGAAGAGATGTGAAAAACTGTTAAAAGCTTGAAAATTGGAAAATTATATACGGACACTTCCAGTTCATTTATCGTAATTATCAATATTTGTGATTCCAATGGCTTCACATGCTTTTTAATCATGTTTCTAGAATTCTCAATTATTTCCTGTACCAGAGAATTTTGATAAATAATATTCCCCGACCAGGACTTGAACCAGTGAAGCTTCCCTCGGAAGCGCTGGGCCGAGGCACCCAAGTAACGAGCACAGCTACCTTCTCTCCTCGTGGCTCATCCTCTTATATAATAGTAATAGGGAATGGTGGTTTCATTTCTAGCATTAGGAAGCCGAAAAATCCAGAGAATGTGAAACAAAATATCCTTTCGGCGCCCAAAGAAGATATATCGGATAATAAACATTCATAACAGAACTAGTGGTGCTACACAATGGCACAGACTTTCCCGTATTAGTTTTCTATTTCCATGGGTCTTCGCTAGCTATTCGGAATTGCCACAAACTCTTTCTTGCTAGATGTCATCTATCACCGCCAAAAGTACATTTTTTGTCATTTTCCTAATTTTTCGGTTTCCTATTGGTAGAACGGAAATATTTAGAATATTAAAAACACAAAAACCAAGTCTTAAATGGCAATTTTCTTTTAAAAATTATGTACCGGTTAAGAGAAAATCGCTACTACAAATGCAAAATTTGAAGATCATTTTCACAGAAAATGTTTGAGTTTTCAAAATACTTGACTTGAAGTTTTTGAAACACTTACACTCACAAATATAATAATCTTCACAAATTGCTCGTAATGTGCATATTAAAGATGTGAGAGATCTTTCAAAAAAGTTACAATTATGGAATTTTTGAAAAAAACTCAAATAAACTTTACGCTATACTAAAGAATGTAATTAGCACTATCCGTTACAAAAGTTTGAAGAAAAAATTTGCAGCCATATCAGACAAAATGCGAAATTTTGAGCTACTTTTCACAGAAAACGGTTGTATTTTCGAGAAACTTTACTTGACATTATTTAAAGCACATGTACTCGTTAATATAATAATGTGAAAAAATCGGCGCTAATGAAAATATTATCGACGAGAGAAACATGTGAAAAATTTACATTTCTGTAATTTTTGAAAAAAACAACCCATAGAGCAATATGGCGCTTATGTCATCTCATAGGGTACATTTAGCACTATCCCTACCAAAAGTTTAAAGAAAAAATCTGGAGCCGTTTTTGAGAAAATCTAGTTTCTGTAATTTATTAAAATTGCACATATTGCACGCAATGTTGCGCGAAAACTACTAAAAGTTTAAAAACAACGTACATGACTTTAAACAAAGAACTCACTTTGGAAAATACATTTTATTTGAAGAAAAAATGTCTATCTTCAAATTTGTAGTTGGAGAAACACGCCGAAAAAATCCAAACTTTTGCAATTTAGAAAATTCAGAGTTATTCGTGAAAATCGGACCTACGACATGTTAATAAGTGTATTTTACTCTATTCATAAGAGAAATTTAAAGAAAAAATGTGGAGCCGTTTTTGAGAAAATTTTGAAAATCCCCACGGGGTTTCATATAAAGTACCGTCAACTTTTAAAGAATCTTTTTCAAAATCACAAATCTTTGACAAGAATGAGATCGATCGGGTAATATCCATTTTCGAAGAAATCGTATGTATGGTTTAGGCGTTAATATTGTTCACAGACGGACGGACTGACGAACGGTTTTCCTTTCAATTGGTTTTTCGGTATCAAGGACTTAGAAAACAGGGTTTCTGGCTACACCACGTGTTAGGGGATTTTTTTTCTTAATTTAGCAACTGGTTTTATCCACTTCTTCGCTTTTCACGGCCCGGTAATTAATTTTTTTCCGCCGAAAATTGGCCATTTTTTCGCGCACCATTACATAACTTTCCCTATACTACGATTATCACACTGTGTATACGTACTGAAACGAGTCGTGGATTGACTCTCCATAAGATTTGTAAAAAATAGATAGAAAGAAAGGGGACAGGGATTCTTGTCCGGGAATGGGCCGGCTCCAATAACGCGCATACTGGAAATGGTGTTTAACAAGAACTTTTTATTACATAAATAATAGTTTTACAAAGTTGGTTGCCTTTTGCGCTTATACTAGCATTCATTCGGTTCTTTCCCCTGTGTTCAACTATAACCCGTTTCGCTATTCTCCGCCCTCCCGGGGCTTCACTTCCTATAATGACTCCAATATTTGGGGGGCCTCAACACGAAATCACTGTTCTCCACGGGCTACTTACCCCCCCTCCCCAACCTTCCAGCCGCTTTTACTCGTGATACTCCAACCTAACTTGCGTTACTGCCTGCTCGCTCCTCTACCGTCGAGCCGGCGCCGAGCGCCGCACCGTCTGCGTCCGGGCCTCTTCGTGCCGCGTGGAGCCGGTGCGGGGAAGGGGGTCTTGCGATGCCGCCCCGGTCGCTTAGTCTATGCGCGGCCTGCCGACGTGTCGGGTCCGCCGCCTCGCCCTTCGGGTATGTTCGTTGCATTCGGCTGCGCTCGGGAGACCGGTGAACGCTCCGTCGCCGTTAGCCGCTCCCCATCCCACTCGTGGCCGCTGTGGTGCTTCTAAACGTTCCCACAACGTTTCGACTGCATCCGCATGTGGACTTCAACCCAGGCAGCAATAGTCGTCGACTGTTCACCCAGTTTGCCCCCAATGAAGTCGAACACTGGTATACACCGTTCCACCCCTCCGCACAGTTCCGTCCACTCCATGTGGAGATCATTCATTGCTGGTGACACTCCACCACGATCCCATGTCCGTCTCGTCTCGTTTCACCTCCCAACTAGCACTTCCACTCTCGTCACTCACTTTCCTTGACACCACGCCTTTCCAGTTCCACGGCACCACGTTCACTTTCACTACTCTCCCCAGTTAACAGTCCGCACCACTCCGCACGTCCGTACCCCATGACATTCTCTCCGCTACTGTCCCGCGCCTCGTGGCCTTCCGTTTCTCGCCCCGAACTGACTCCGGTTCCTCGCACCCGACTCCGTCGGTGTGCCGGCCGCTGCCGCGCAGTTCAAATTCTTAATATGCGCCAGAACGCATTGTTATCACGTTAGTGATAACAATTCGTTTCAGTACGTATACGGGAAAGTAAAAACTGGTTCAAACTATAGTTTTCAAGTTCTGCGAGAAAGTCTGTGTCATTCTGTAGCACCACTAGTTTATGTATTTATTTACCGTCCCTTATTACACACGTGGAGATAATTTAAAGAAAAAATTTGGAGCGGATTTTGAAAAATTTCTTTTTGTAATTTTTACATGAAGATCAGGCAAAAACGACCCGTTTTTCAGAAAATTCTACATAACCTTTTTTAAAGAGCTAATTTTGTACAAGAGACTTTGTCTGAAGTAAAAATCGCTATCTACAATTTTGTAGTTTTAAAAAGATTTTTTTGAAATTTTCAAAAACCAAGTATTTCCCAGAAGCAGGACTAAGTCCATATTTTTTATCGTCCCTCATTACATAAGTGAAGAAAATTCAAAGAAAAAATTTGGAGCGGTTTTTGAGTGACATTTTTTGTAGATTTTAATCGCAATTTTCTAAAAAATTACTCGTTTTTTCAAAAAATGGTACATGACCTTATTTGAAGTGCTAATTTTGAACAACCGACTTCACTTGAGATAAAAAATTTTATCTTCAATTTGGCAGTTTTTAAGTAGTTTTTTGCAATTTTCGAAAAATTGGGAAGATCAACGAAAATGATACCTACATCATTCCCTCAAACGTCCTTTGCAATATTCAACAACAAAATATAATCAAAAAATTTGGAGTCATTTTCTTTTTAACTTTGAAAATCTCCGACGGACTTCATGTAAAGTACTCCGAAAAATTAAAATATCGGTTTCAAATTCCAGGGGCCTTGAGATGAGTAAAAACTATCAGGGAATATCAATTTGAAGAAAATCGGCTGAACGAAGTATTCGTAAGGCGAGAAAGTAAAAAAAGATGATTCAGTCAGTTTGTAAATAGTATGTTTATTTTAGACGTTTCGACCTCATTTGCGAGGTCCTCTTCAGTATTCTCTTGAATTGTGAAGTTATATTAAATATCAGAGTTCATTTCTAGAGAAGTCAAGCTCGTACTAATACATTTGAACATGGTTGCAGATTGCAGTAAACAGTGGTGGAGATTAATAGTATCAGTCGTGAGAAACACTGGAATCAAGGGACTACCCATGATAGGGGTAGATTTGTTTGAACCCAAGAGTCTAACACCTTTGAGCGGGCCAGTCATCGGAACACCGCTCCGCCTGGCACAACCTTAACCTCATAATTCAACAGAATTCTGAAGAGAACCTCACAAATGAGGTTGAAAACGTCTATAATATACAATACTATTTACAAACTGACTGGAATCATCGTTTTTTTCATTCTCGCCTTACGAATACTTCGTAAGAAGAGAAAGTTATGTAATCGCGGCGGAAAACGGGGAATTTTCGCCAGAAAAACTCTTATAGCAGGGGTCTGGTGACAAAAAAGAGGATAAAACCTGTTGCTAAATTTAGAAAAAAAATCCTCTATCTCGTGGTGTAGTCAAAATTAATGATGTGTTGCTTCTTCATACTGCAAAATCGATTGACGGTATTCCGTCCGTCTGCCCGTCTGCCCGTCTGCCCGTCTGCCCGTCTGCCCTCCTGCCCGTCTGCCCGTCTGCCCGTCTGCCCGTCTGTCCGTCTGTGGTCAACGCTAGCTCCTAAACCGTTCTGCCGAGTTTCTTCAAAACTGATATTCCCCGATCGTTTTTACTCGTCTCAAGGCCTCTGGAATTTGAAACCGATATTTTAGTATTTGAGGGTACTTTACATTAAGCCCATTTTGAGATTTTCAAAGATAAAAGAAAATGGCTCCAAATTTTTTGATTATATTTTGTTGTTGAATAGTGCGAAGAACGTTGAAGGGAATGACGTAGGCATCATTTTCGTTGATAGGCCCAATTTTTCGAAAATTGCAAAAACTGTTTAAAAACTGCAAAATTGAAGATAGAGATTTTTGCCTCAGGCAAAGTCGGTTGTACAAAATTAGCACTTCAAATAAGGTCATGAGCCCTTTTTTGGAAAAACGAGTAGTTTTTGCGTAAATTGCGATTCAAATTTACAAAAACAATTTCTCAAAAACCGCTCTAAATTTTTTCTTTAAAATTTCTGCACGTGTGTAATAAGGAACGGTAAATATATAAATAAACTAGTGGTGCTATAGAATGGCACATACTTTCTCGCAGTAGTTATTTTTCAAATGCCGTTGAGCGGTTAAATTTTTGGAGTACGCCGTTCACCGCTGCCTTCCTTGGTCATGTTTGGAAGACATGTTTTTCGCATGTTGACTATTACCGGCTTCCTAATGATAGAACTGATACAATTACGTTTTGACTAAATATAAGTAGTTGGTCCGCATGTGGGTTCCGTTGCGCGGTTGGTTAAAAGCACCTTCGGGTTGAGATCTCCAGTAAAGAAGGTGCCGAGTTCGATCCCCCTAAGGGGATTTTAATTTGGTGAATGTGATGTTGCAGGAAAAAACATTGAAGAGTGTAGATGCTTTATTGAAAATCATTTGAAGTACTTCTACTCACGAATAGAATCAATGCAGATAAATAGACAGGACTTGTGTGTGTTTTCCCTAACTGCATCTTTTAAACAATTTTTCAACTCTGTTATTCGATTTCTGAAGGGTATGACATGTCAAATCAACCGTTGTCTAGTATATATCTGTATGAACCAATTTAAGTAAAATTATGAGTATTTTGACGTTAAATTGTAATACATTATAACCAGATCGTATGAGATAAACTTACAATCCCTGACGGTTCCAAAAATTGTTATTACTTTCTAGCCTTACGAATACTTCGTAAATCTGTTCACCGCTGCCTTTCTTGGTGATGTTTGAAAGACATGTTTTTCGCATGTTGACAATTACCGGCTCCTAATGATAAAACCCATACAATTACGTTTTGACTAAAATATTAGTAATTGCGAAAAATGTACTGGAAATATCTGTATATATTTGTTCAATTTTTAACATTTAACAATTTTTTACTTCTCTTCTTGTATCTCTCAACCATCGTATCAATTGTTTCTTAATCATGCATTTACCATTTTATAGGTCGGTTCTATTCTTTCATGACTCTGTTCGACAGAGGTGGTGTTGGTGTGGTGTTGTGGTATAAGTGCCGGTTCGTTGACTTTGAGTATCGGATATCGGGTCTCGGTACGGAAATCGTTTGCTGGTATAATACACTTTTGCTGGTTTATGAAGTAGTGGAATAGCAATAAGGACCGTATAGAAGCAGAGCGAGAAAGTATGTGCGTTGGAAACACCACTAGTTTTTACTAATTGATTGTTTATTTATCCAGTCTCCCTATCAGTATCCCTATCCAGTGTCCCTATCCAGTGTATTATTTGACTATTATGACAGTTTCTAAAGGTTTCCACAGATCGGCGCGAAACATCCGCAGCCGATGCGGTGACAAACTCCTGCCAGCTGCCATCAACCGCCGCCCACAGTACATTTTTTTTGACATTTTCTTAATTTTTCGGTTTCCGAGTAGTAGAATGGAAATATTAATTTTAGAATATTAAAGAACACTAACACCTCGGCCTAAATGGTAATTTTCTTTCAAAAATTTGGAGCCGATTTTAACAAAATGGCGTTTAAGCGCAAGTAAACATGCGAAATTTGAAGCTCTTTTTCACAAAAGTTTTTGAGTTTTCGAAACACTTCATTTGAACCCATTTAAAGCATTTCAACTTACAAATACAATAGTTTACAAATTGGTGGTAATGTGCACATTAAAGGTGTGAGAAATCTTTCAAAAAATTACATTTATGAGTACATTTACAAGAAATCACTTTAGATAACAAATTTTATTTGGAGAAAAATCTCAATCTTCAATTTTATAGATGTAGGATGATGCGGAAAATATGGAAACTTCTGCAATTTCCGAAAATTCAGAGTTAACCGAGGAAATCGGACCAATGGCACTTTTATAAGAGTATTTTACTCTATTCTTACAAAAAATTTAAAGAAAGAATTTGAAGACTCTGAGAAAATTTTGAAAATGTCTAGGGGACGTTCATGTAAAGTACCCGCAAATGTTGAAGAAAGTTTTTCAAAATAGCGGCGCTTTGAGTGGAACCAGATCGACAGGCGAATATATATTTCGGAAGAAATCGTATGGTTTAGGATCTAGTGTTGTTGGCATTTTGCAAAAGTTTGAATTTTTTCGACGTGTTCCTACAACTAAAATATTGAAGATTGACATTCTTCCTTCAAATAAAATTTGTTCTCCAAAGTGAGTTCTTTCGTTAAAGTCATATACGCTTTTTTGAAAATTTTAGTAGCTTTCGCGCAATATTTCGTGAAATATTTGCATTTTAAAAAAATACAAAAACAAGATTTTCTCAAAAACGGCTACAAATTTTTCCTTTAAACTTTTCATAGGGATAGTGCTGAATGTATTCTATATGTGTTGAATATATTCCAGACATATTCCTCTTCTCTTTGGTTTTTGAAAAAAATACAAAAATGTAATTTTTGACTAGTCTCTCACGTCGGTAATATTTACACGAGCGGCGATTTGC